>JAOXNO010000063.1:24149057-24160724 GCA_028565335.1 Limnodromus scolopaceus
AATTTCAGAGAGTTAGAGGAGGCCTAACTAAAATGTAAAATTACAGAACACAAAATTGGTTCGGTTTTACTTCAAACTGGGACACAGTGGGACAAGAGGATGGATTAGCCTCATGAGGACCAGCCCAAGCTGTCTCTCCGATTTTGCCCCTTCAGCTCCCCAAATGCTTTGCTGGAGAGTCTTGCCCAGCTCTAATAAGCTGCCATTCAGAATGCTCTTTTGACATGTTTCTGTCTTTTCACTTTTCAGGGTTGGCTCGGCGTCGCCATCGCAGTGGCTCTGTGAGCGATAAGGACATTAAACAGCCACGACTAGGTATGCAGAGGTTCCAGAAGCAGGGTGGTGTGCTTTCCTCTGAGGAAGGACCTGCTTAACTTCTTTGCAGAAACACCCAGGAAGTCAACCTCCCACATCGAGGGAAACTTGTTTAGTAGCTGCATAAACTTTTAATGCAACAGGTTATAAAATTTACAGACAATAGGACCTGGCAAATAGAGAGAAGCATAATTTCCATTTCAGAGATATTTTAAATCTACCTGAGGAGAAGGCATGCAGATGGCATAGGCTGAGGACTCCCTTAAAACGTGATATGCCGGTAAAGCATTCAGCTGTCGGTCATCCCTGCATTTGTTTGTTTGCTTTTTTTAACCAAATCAGGAGACATACTGACAATTTAAAACCCACTGAAGGCTCCACAGTTTCATCAGCAGATTAAAAACTTCTATGATTTCAACTCACCCTAAAGTAGAGAAGTAACTGAAGAGAAGAGCGATGACAAAGCTGAGGCAGAGTAATTCCAGTAAAGACTGGGTAACCTGAGCAGACCTGTGGGCTGTGTAACACCAGTGTCCGCATCCTTTCCTCCATCGTCTGCCCTTCTTTACCCTTTTCTACCTCTGCTTTTCCTCTGCAGTCCCCACAGTCCAGTGCTGCCCAGTGTCTGGTGGGGGTGCTGGGCTGGAGACAGTTTTTGACTGAAAGTTTGCATACAGGAAAGTTCTTGAGGAGGTGCTCTGAGGAGATCAGATTTAGTCCACTGACAGAACTCAGTAAACTCAACACCAGTGACAATAGGATTTTTCAGAAGGTGCTGAGTGCCCTTAATCGCCACCACTATTCTCTCTTCAAGAAAGAGGTGCTTCTGAGGTCAGGGATCTCAAATTCTCAAAGCAAAAGATACGTCTGTTCCAAGGTGGAGGTAGCTGAGCAAGGGTGGGACATGGCAGCATCAGTGAACAGGGAATTATATAAGTGATATACCAGTACCTAATTCTTATCTTAATGAGATAATAAGATTCAGTTTTTATATAAGGCTGTTTCACCTTTCCACTGAATTTTCTTCTTCTTTGGCCCTTGTGCAAAAATAGGTATTCAGAAATTGTCATCTCTGCTCTGTGGAGCAGCCTCTCATCAGGGCCGGGTTTCTCTGTGGAGAAATGCTAGTATTCTGGATCTGAAAGAGTTCAGAACTAACTTTTTCACCCTCATACTCACTCTGTTGTCTTATCTCTCAGATTCACCCGAAAAGTACCGGCATCTCTTCATCAATTATATGCACAAGAGATATGGAAGCAGTAGAAGAGCAGAAGCAGCAGCACAGGAACAAACACGGCCACTGGCTTTCAACCAGGCCTTCGTTAACCTGGTTATTCGGCAGAGCAAAGCCTCCCGCTTAAAGGAGAAAACAGAGAAGCCCCGAGAGGATGTGGCAAGTGCTCCTGAACCAGAAGAATGTGCAGATACAGCCGTGAAAGTGTCGGATCTGTTCCGTAGTGTGGTCCCATCGGGTACAACAAAGGTGATCTTTTTGTTTGGTAAACCAGGTACAGGCAAGACCATGCTAATGCACAGGATTTGTCAGAAATGGGCAGAAGGTGTCCTACCTCAGTTTCTCTTCACTTTCCTGTTTGAGTTTCGGCAGCTGAATTTATTAAAGAGAAAATTGACTCTGAAGGAGCTTTTATTTGACCTGTTCCTTCAACCAGAAGACAGCCCTGATGCAGTGTTCCAGTACCTCCTGGAAAATGCCTGGCGTACGCTAATCATCTTTGATGGGCTGGATGAGTTTGCAGCTAACATGGACAGGTCATCCTCTCCTAAGGGAGGCCCAGCTCTTACCTCCCCCCTCTCCATATCTGAGCTCTTTGCAGAACTCTGTCATGGGAAGCTCCTACCTGGTTGCACAGTGTTGGTCACCAGCCGACCTAAGAGACTACCTGACTTCTTATTAAACTCAGTAGATCTACTAGCAGAAATTTGGGGATTTGACCATCAGAAGGTTGAGGAATACGTCGGCCACTATTTTCGTCAGCATTCATTCAAAGAACAAGCCATTGCTCACCTGAAGAACAACAACAAGCTCCTCAGCATGTGCCTCATCCCTGCTCTGTGTTATGTTGTGTGCATCTGTTTGGAGTATTTGCTCCTTAAACATCAGATGAGTGTGGAGCTCCCTCAGACTATGACGCAGTTTTATATCAAAATGCTTCTCATCTTCATAAACAAACAGCAGGGAGAGGGTGCAGGGGGTGAGGAGACCCAGCTGAACTGTAACAAGGCAGCCATTTTGGGTCTATGTGATCTTGCACTGAAAGGCCTGGAAGATAAGAAGCTTGTATTTTATGTTGGTGATATTCCAGAGCATGTGAAGGAATTTGCTTCCCTACATGGACTGCTGACTGTCTTTGAGGTGAAGACGAGTGGCTCTCACCCAGAGGCTGGCTATGCCTTTGTGCACTTGAGCTTGCAGGAGTTTTTTGCAGCACTGTGTCTCATGGTGAGCAAGAGGGTGGACAAGAACTACCTGAAGAAGAAGTTCTCTTTGAAGTCAAAGTGGACTTCAAAGAATGAAGCAAAAACCGAGTTCATGGAGAGTTTCCACATCTTTCTCTCTGGCTTGTCATCGAAAGAATGTAGGACCTTTCTCATGCTGCTTGCTGAACAAGGTGAAGCTTGGGTGCAGGACAAGCAGGACACAATCCTGCAGTCTCTCAAGAAACTGGCAGCCACTCATCTGACAGGGCCTAAGGTCATTGAGCTCTGCCACTGCACGTTTGAAACACAAGACCTCGAGGTAGCCCAGCACATTGGGAGCCTGCTGAATTTCAAGTACGAGTTTAAAAATTTTAGACTGACACCTCTGGACATGTCGGCTTTGGTTTTTGTCATAAACTCAGGCCAGGATTTGACTCATTTGGATTTTGCAGGATGTCTCCTGGACACTGACTGTTTGGAGGTTCTGGCTGGCTGTAAAAATGTAGAGCACTTGAGGTAAACACTGAGTGGTGTGAGCTGATGGGGGGAGAGGAGGGCTAAGGGGTTGGAAGGGCAAGTTCTAATCTGAATAGCATAACTTTGATACTGAAGAAATTTATAAAATAATGAATTTACAAGTGATTGAAGGATATTAAGATTATAAATCCATTCTGGCTGGTTTGTTTTTTTTTTTTTTTTTCTGTTTGTTTCTGTGTTTCTGTCCAAAGAGGTGGTGGAGTCTCCGTCTCTGGAGACATTCGAAACCCACCTGGACACGTTCCTGTGGGACCTGCTCTGGGTGGACCTGCTTTGGCAGGGGGTTGGACTAGATGATCTCCAGAGGTCCCTTCCAACCCCGTATCATTCCGTGGTTCTGTAAAACAATCAAAAACAGAGTACTTAGTCTAGTAGATAAGAGAGAAAATGATAGGTATTTCTTGGCCCTAAAAAGGCAGGGCAAATCCTTCAAGGAAATGAGAAAATTGTGATCTAAGTGAAATCACCATAAAACAGATGAACAGGAGATGACAACTGCACTCTAAGGTGCTCTCTCCCATTGCTTTACTGTAACGCTGGAAGGACATTTCAAGGAGAATCTCTTGGGTCCTGCTGTGGGATGGGTCTCATTCTGTATTTCTGTGAATGACTGGGAGGAATATATGTAGAGTTTGCGGGTGTGGAGAAGATGGGGAGCAGCCAGGGTGAGAACTGGCTTCACCTGAAGGGAACAGTGGTGTCCGCTGTGAAGCCAAGGAGCTTTAAGAGAGACGTGAAAACTGCTGTTCCTGGATGTTGATATTACAAAAAGGATGGTACTCGTTTGTTCTCTGCCTCCGTTAAGACAAATAGGAATACCATTTAATTTACTGTTAGAAAAGCTTTCTGATGATGCATCCTAACGCGGAGTTGCTAATGCAGGCACAGGGCAGTGCACAGAGTCCTCTGCTGTCAAAGAGCAGATTGGGCAGATGCCCAAGGATGTTCAGGCTGTTCCTTTGCATTAGGAGAATGGAACCGGGGGATTTTGAGGGCTCTCCCTCGGCTCATACCTACTCAAGTCCATGCCTGCTTTCAGTTACAGTCCGCAGGATAGAAGGCTCTGAGTACTCTCTTGGAAGGGCAGCAAAGGGCAGTGGGACCCCAAGCATTTCAGCTACATGTTGCTTGTGCAGGACCTGTCTAAAGAAGAAGCATTGCCTCAGGCGGGTTCCTAATGACTGTGGGCCACATCTGTCCTGCCACCACACCTCTGCAGCTTGTTCCCGACTCCTTCTGGTTTAGGGGAAGGTGGCAGGGGCACTTGGGACAACCGGGCCATAGAAGGGTTTCTGCTCTCATGGCCCTCAGATGTGCTGTGGTTGCACCTAGGGAGCTTTGTACCAGTCTGTCCCATAACAGGCACAACTGATTCAAAGGGGAGCTTGTGTGCCTGAAAGCTTACCTGTTTGTCTCTTTTTTCCAACACCACCAGCTCCTGCTATAAAAGAGGTACTTTCCCTACAAACCTCATGTCTTTTATGTTTTGGACAACTCTGGCTACTCTGCCATCCAAATTTAAAGTATCTGGCCTGAAATGAACCCTCTCATAACTTAGCAGCTCATCACATGGGAGCCATTAGACGCTCTGCTTTTGTGTGAGCTTGGGTTGCCCCTGTGTGACCTGGCCCTGTCTCATGAGTGGGTCTCCAGTCTGTGGTAGGACACGCAGTAGGGCTGGCTCTTCGCCTGTGGCAGCGCTTAGACATGGTGCCACTGTACCAAAAAGCAGAAGCCATCTCTTGAGGTATTTGCAGTTGATATGCAAGTCTAATGTTTTGGGGCTTTTTTAAAGCAGATGTTGGAAAAGATAAAGATGCTGCAAAAAAGAGCATGATGTTAAGAGCACACTGTTAAGAAAGACATTCAACGCTTTTTTTTTAAATCATGTATTAACCTGCTGTGTGGACTAGCTTATTTCAGTTTTTGTTGTATTTATGTTTTTTCCCTTTTCTTCATGTTTTAGCTTTCGTAGCAGGAGATGTGGTGATGACTTTGCTGCTGCTCTTTCAAAGTGCTTGCAAGGAATGGGGAGCCTGAAGAAATTAGAGTAAGTCTTTGCTTGCAAGGTCAGAGCCTTCACACTTTCTCTGTGTCCTCTGTTTCTGTCTTGCAGTTTAATTGCATTTGCTCACTCAAGGGTGATCTGCTCTGTGCAGCACTGTACAGAGAGTAATGGAGCAGCACGGATACGTGCGGCTCTTGCTTTATGCTGGTATCGAGAGGAGTATTGCATTGCCCCGGTTAAAAAGGAGTATAAAGTTGGTTGCAGGTGACAGAGTCAGGCCACCTTCTGCCTGTGCTGCGCGTGCGGTGCAGGCACACGTTTGAGACAGGCTTACCATGTGCTGCACAGGGTGCTGGTCCTCCCTTTGCTTGGTTTGAATGATTCTTTCTTTTTCCAGGTTGACAGGTGGGAGCATCACAGCTAGGGGGATGACTGACTTGGTCCAGGCTTCATCACAGTGCCTCCAGCTTGAGGAAATAAAGTGAGTGTGTTGTGGCAATGACCCTCAAATCAGCCGCTCATTCATTGGAGGCCAGAGGTATTAATGAGAATGAATCTGTGTGCAGCTTGCAGGACAATCAGATACGGGATCTGGAGGTGAAGAGGGTGGTGGACCTGTTTTCCAGAATGGAAAAGCTGAAGAAAATAAAGTGAGTAAAAACGGCTTAAACCTATTAAAAATGGCAGCCACTCTGAAGCCAAGCATAGCATCAGAGAGAGTTTAAATCCTAATCAGAGCAGGGTTGCTGGATGTCACTGTAAGGGGTGACACTTGCGCTTGGAGGTGCCAGTGGGGCACATGGGGGCAGTAAGCTGGGGCACAGGCATTTAAGTGCAGGCAGGGCTGTACTGGAGACCTGGCTCAGCTTGAGACAGAACTGTGAGGCTGAGTCTTTAGGTGTTTTAAAATAATCTCAAGGGAGTTCTGGCACCACTGACACCTCTCCGGGAATTACAGTGCATATGCTCAACTTGCTGCCTGCCATGACTTCTTCCTCTTATGCCTCCTTACCTCTTTTCCCCTTGATCAGGCTCAGATGGAGATCTCTGCATAGGAGAGGATGGCTCTATTTCTGTTTTTCTGGCCCAGTTGTTAGCCCTCTGCTCCTGTACTCCTCCAAGCACTCCTGTAACTGCAGAGCGCTGAATGAGAGGGACTGACTGCAAGAAAAACTCCCAACACGGATCTGGAACTTTTTAGGTGGAGAGAACCAGCCTGATTTGTGAAGGGACTTAAAGCCTTTGAAAAGCCCCCAGAGACAGTGTAAGCAGTGGCAGGGAAAGCAGAGCAGAGCTGCTGTGAGTCGGAGTAGTTTGCGTTACAGGAGAGGGGTAGCCACAAAACTGTGCTGCCCCTGTGGGAAGGCAAAGCCACAGTATTGCCTGCCCGCCCCAGTTAAAAGGGAGTGACTCTGCCTTTAAAGCTCTTCCACGTGTCCCTGGGCACAAGCAGGTGGACCCAAAACACCCGCAGGTATTGCTGGACCCCATCCCGGAATTAATTACTGGCTTTGCGGTACGATTAGAAGTGTTTAAAAGCATGTTGGAAAGAGGGAGGAAAGGGGCAATGTGCTCGCTCCTCTCCTTTCCTGAGCACGTTGGATGACAGCTTGTGGGAAATGCCAGCATGTCCCCAGGGAAGCAGCTTGTCGTATGGAAAAGGTAGGCAGCCAGTGCAGTTGGTTGGCCTTGTTCCCTCACGCATTGCTGTTGAACACATACAGGATTGTTGTCATAGACGGTTCCTTTGAGGATGGTACTCTGTAGCCCTGAGAACAAGCAGAGGATTTGTAGAAGCAAGACCTTATGTTTCATATTTAATGAGGTTCAACAGGTAATGAAACAGAATAAACATGCAATTAAGGAATAAATCCTTAGAGGCTGCCAGTATTGTGGTTTTGGGGATGTTTTAAATGTGAGGGGTTAGACCACACTAATATGCCGTATTTAAATTGGATTTGTTATAAAAAGAGTTTAACTGCACTGTGGGCTGGTTGTGTACTCATACAGGTATAACATACATTCCCTACAGAACCGAAAAACTCTTAATGATTCTTCCGTTGCCCACAGAGGAAGTATCTCTGATTCTAAATTCATGTTTAGAGCTATAGCTTGCAGAGAAGATCTACGATCTATCTGATCATGCTTTTGTTGGGGTCCTAAATGCAAAATTCTGAAGTTTTGGAGAAATCCCCTAATGAAACGAATGGGTGTTGGTGTGTGGAGCAGAGGGCAGTTGCCTAACAAAAGACTGTGCTGTTGGGTCCAGCTGCTGAAGTTGTTTTCTTCCTCCTGTTCACAGTCTGAGCAACAACAATCTTTCCTTGAATGCTGTTCTCATTTTGGCAAAAGAAGTCATCACGTGTCAAAATGCTACTGAACTGCGTGTCAGGTATCGATGTATGGGAGCTCTTACGAAAAACAAATGCATTGTCTCTTTAGAAGTGGACTTTTTAAATGGATGCTGCTTTACAGCTGAATTGTTGGCTAATCAAAGTCAAGAAAAATTAATTTTAATCCTTTTTGGTTTCTGTTTGAAACAAAATTTGAATTTGTCGTATTATGGACTTTCTCTTTGTATTTTTTTTAATTGGTCATTTTATTCTTGGTCCCTAAATTGAATTGCAGGGTGTAATATTTCTTCTAATAGAACATAATTTAAAGTTGCTTATAATATCTGCAGTATATCAACTGGGAAATTCTTTACCAGCTAGCATAAATTTGCTAAGTTTTGCTTTGCTAAATCAGCTAAGTTTACTCAGAAGGTGTGGATTTAAGTAGTTCTAGCTCTACGTTCCTTTAAATTATAGGTTTTGGTGTTTTCATGGGTCCGGGATGACAGAGAAAAGCTAGAATTATTAAATCCTAGCTCTTATGGTTGTAAGTTTTAACAGGCCAAATTAATCCTCAACGTAACTCAAGGGATGTCACACTGTGTACAGCTTTTTCTTCTTTTTCTTGCTGGAATGGAGTTTCTCCTGAAACTCTTTCCAAAAAACTGCTGGTCTTGCAAGAGAAATCCCTGCCTCGTCTTCTTAACTGTGTTACTCTCTTGTCTGTGCCACAGCCCCATTTCACAGCAGGGTGTCCTGCTGCCCTCTAGCCACAGGGTTGCTCCATTGCCCACCTTTGGTGATGTGCCAGCATGGCAGATGTCAAGGCCCCCTTTGGTGTCCAAGCATTGGTCTGTACTGAGCACCCCTGTTAAAGAAATGGCATCCTTCCACCTGTGCCCTAACATTGTCTTGGATCTCTTTTCCAGGAGGGACACGGTGATGATATATTTTTCTGGCCCATCTGGGAAAGTTCCAAGGTGAGAAACTGCACTTGGGGTTATATTCAGAGTTGTGCTGATTCAAACCATCAGCTCGCTGTCGCTATAAACCACTCCAGCAACAGAACTGGTTGTCTCTGCTCTTGCATCTGGCAGAGCTGGATCCACCCGAGCAAGGAGAAGGGTAACCAAAATAGCTGGTCTTTGCGCAGACCTACCAACCAGTTCCACAAAGGTAACATCTTACTGCCTGTGTAAGCTTGAAATTCTGTGTTCCTATTGCAAAACTGCTGATGCTGAAGCCAATGGACAGTTGAATGTGAAGATAAATGAAGGAAAAGCCTCTGCTCCTTCTCCAGCTGGCTCCTTTGTTCTCCCTGCTTGTGCACGCTTTTGAAGGGAGGATGGATTTGACCTTAATTAGAAATGAAAAAAAAATGTTGTTCATTGATAGGGAGCTCACTTTGCCCTGTGTCGTGCAGTCCTTGAAGGACCTCGCAGTATTTTGCATGGGCTTAGTTAGAACCTATTCATATGCCTGAATGGTCATCCTGTACTGTTGTAGGCAGCCTGGTGCAGGTGGATATGTTTATCCCTTCCTGTGGTGGCACGATCCCACGTGGAGGCAAAATATTCTGCATCTTAGTAGTGCCTTTGAATTGGGGCTCAGTTATCCATTCAAATATACAGGGAAACCCTGGGGGGATACCCCATGGTCTCCTGATGTAGCCCTTCTGGCTCTTGAAAATCCCTTTCCCTTGCGTGGAATGATTGGACAGAACACAGACCTTGTGGTTTCTTCCAGAAAACTTCCAGAAAATGGTAACCAGCTCCCAGGTCCTCTTATTTTGTGAAGGCGTATTAAAGGCCAAATATTTTGCTTGTTTGCAGATCTTTGGATTTGAGCTGGGAAGAGAATAAGGAACACGTAACTCCAACTAGATTTGTGAAGTTATGGTAAGAGAAAGCATTGAAGTTCCTGCCGGTGAATGTGATTTGTAGAGAGGTTCTACAGAAGGACAAGAATAGCAGCTGTGTTTGTCCTTAAGGGCAGAGGGTATTTCCACATACAAAAAAGTTTGAAATAAACCTGAATCGGTAAATAAAAATAACAACAGAAATCCCTATCTGGCCCAGCCAATGGCTTGCTTTCTTGTGTGTTGGCTCTACAGCCCTAGAGAGGTAGACTTCCCTTGGTAATGCCCATCTTGCCATATGTTCTTATAACTGCCAAAATCAGATAGTTTTGTTTCTTGCCTGGGCTCCGGAAGAGAGTAGTGGCTCCTTTTGCAGCACTGGCTGCAGAGAGATAGGGTAATACGAATATGCCCAGGACTATGGGACAGAGCAGGGAGTAAAACCTCCCTCTCTTGGTACTGCTGCTGTGTGCCCTGATTTGGGGAGAGTCATCAGTGATGATGTCTGGTCCCCACTGTCCCCTCACTGCTCATTAACTCTCCCTGTTCCCAGCTTGCAGCATCGCAGCCTGTCTTCCCAACACGCAAAGGAGATTGTGGCCATTCTCCAGAGCTGTCCCAGTCTTTCCGAAGTGGAGTAAGTGTCTCCTTTTCTTACCGCTGAGTGGCTGCGAGCGGGTTGCGGGGAGCAGGGGATATTACATGCAGAGGGCAGTGAGACATGGGGCCTGACCCCAAGGAAGGCTCCCAGCACTCTGGTATGTCTAATGGGATCCTAGTTAGGGATTTTTGGCTGTAAAGCTCTCCTCTAGCCTGTCTGCCCTGGAAAATGCAGGAATGTCTGTTGCAAGACAGTTCAGTTCAGTGTATCTTGAATTTAGCTACAGCTCAAACACCAGTTTTCTAGTTCAACTCATTTGAATTGGGGTATGGAGATCTTCGTCATGCAGTGTTTTCTGCCTTCCTTTCTTCCTTCCAGGAGGACAGTAAACACTCGCTCATTTTGTTTCTTTTTTGTACTCCCTCTTAGGTTTTCTAAAGTAATATATTTCTGGGGCTAAAGCATGAATCATGTTGTGCTAGTGATAAAACTCTGAAGTGGCTTTATGCTGAGATAAGCAGGGAAGATTGATCTGGGACAGAAGAACAGTCCAGGAAAAAAGCAATTGTAGGAAAGGGAAATCAAGCAGGTTTTGAAGGTTTTGTTGTTTATACTGTTCAAACCAGCCCCCGCTAACTGGAAAATGCCTCAGTTTATCAGATAACAAGCTTGGAGATGAAGGCTGCCTTTGCCTGCTGGAAAGCCTCCCTTGGATATCAATTTCAAAGCAGCTGGAGTAAGTGTTGCCTTGTACAAACCCAAATTACCCTCTTTTCTTCAGCCTGGCAAGGACCATATGCAGATGCTGAGTGGGGATGCAGGAGGCAGAGACCTCACTCTTAAGGCAGGGTGAGACTCAGCCCATGAGACTGTTCAGTCTGAAGTCGGTAACTCGCTCAGAGCATCACGCATGGAAACTGGTCTAAGTGCATCTGAAGTGCCCTTTCATTAAAACCCCTTCCTCAGGAGCAGCGGTCCTTTGTGTCTTCCACTGTGCTGCTTCTGAAGTGAAATGGGTTCACGCGTGCATCACACTGGTGACCAATTTCGCTGTGACAGTCCTGTGTGATTTCAGTCACCAGCTAATTGCCTTTTTTATCTTTCTTAGTCTCAGTCAAAACTGCCTCTCCGTTAATGGCATCTGCAGTCTGTTGAAGTCAGTAAATACCTGCCAGAAGATGCTGGAGGTACAAGTCAGGTATGTAGGTGTTGAATCGTTCCTGAGGTTAATCCCAAGTCAGAGAGTTGGTTCTGAGATTTTTGTTGAGTCACCTCTGAAGTGGGATGGGTGAAGAACTTGTAGAATCATTTTTGTTAGGATTATCAAGTCCAAGCATTAACCTAACACTGCCAAAGCCACCACTAACCTATGTCCGTCAGCACCACGTCTGCCCATCTTTTAAATACCTCCAGGGATGGTGACTCCACCGCTTCCCTGGGCAGCCTGTTCCAATCTTGACAACCCTTCTGGTGTAGCCATTTTCCCAATATCCATCCTGAACCTCCCCTGGTGCAACTCGAGGCCGTTTCCTCTTGTCCCATCGCCTGTTCCTTGGGAGAAGAGACCGACCCCCCC
>JAOXNO010000063.1:24253427-24270576 GCA_028565335.1 Limnodromus scolopaceus
TATTGATAGGCTGTTATAAGGTCACCCCGGAGCCTTCTCTTCTCCAGGCTGAACAACCCCAGCTCTCTCAGCCTGTCCTCATAGGAGAGGTGCTCCCTCCCTCTGATCATCCTCGTGGCCCTCCGCTGGACCCATTCCAAAGGGACTCTTCTGACAAAGAGTCCCTTTCCAGCTCTCCTGTAGGCTCCCTTCAACGTCAGAGGACTTCTGACTGTAAGAAGGTACATGGGACCTGAAGATATTGGGAGGAGCTGGGACAGCTCTGCAGCGCGCGCACAAGGACCAGGCCTGAGAACAGCAGCGGTGACTCCGACTCAAAAGGCTTGCACGAGCTCAAGGTGCTCCCCAAGCGCCCTAAAAGAAGCCAGGGGACTCTCAAGCCTATTTTTAACCAAATTATGGCTCCTTCTGGCCATGCAGGGTCCAACACAACCACCATCGCCCCCTCCGAGTCTCACCTGCAGCCCCAACGGGCTGCCACCACCACGTCCATGCATAGCCGGCTGCCAAATCCCACTATACGTTTCTGTCTCAATCAGCCATTTTAATGCAGCTGCACTAAATATCCCTCAGGAAACCGGTCCCAGTGCGGTGACAGCCAGGCCAGGCTGCTCCAGCTCTGCAGAGGGGTTGGTGACCAAGCTTAATGCCAGGGAAGGACATCTTCATCTCTCACTCCAACTGCTCAGGGCTCGTACACATGAAACTTTCAAGAAAAAGGGGCTTTTTTTTTTTTTGTGCACCAGTTCTGTTTCACTCCACAGCTAAGTACGATGAAAGCCAAAAGCAAAGCGCTAGGGAGGCAGCCAGTGATCTAACTCCTTTCCACCTGAAAGCACCATAACGAGTCGCTGCAGAAGAGGCAGGAGTGGAGAGCAGAGATGCCAGGCAGCCCAGAGCAGGGGAGGGACCGCGGGGTGTTTGTACGGATCAGACTGTGGAACAGGGCTCTGCCAACAGCCTGGCTACTTGGCCAAGGACAGCTTCAGTGTGAGCGTAACTCTCCCAGCCTCCTTAGGGAAGTTCAACACTCGAGACGAGGCATGAATCCTACCAAAGGCCTTCAGGTGTCATTGCTTTTATCCCGGCTCCTCTCTTCTGAGTTGCTTAGTTCAGGGAACTGCCCTTTGGCACGCACCCACTGTCTGTTTTTTCAGAAGCACACGCACTCCGGAGTAGTAGATAGAACAGGATGCTGTGAAGGAGACTCCCAAAGACATTTCCACCTCAGAGGGGTTGCGCCAAACCGTTCCAGCCCACTGACCTCCCGTTAGCGGTGTCTGCACACAGATGGAAAGGATGGGCCCTCAGCTTTCACAGCCCGCTCCTTGGTCATGCCCCGGCTCCCAGCTTCACACCACCCATAAATGTGCCCATGTCAAGCTTCCTAAATCCAGTACAACTTCAAAAACCACTGCAAAGGATGTCAGAGTTCTCCAGCTTCTGCACAAAGAGGTTTGACTGAAGCAGGGTGTCCCACCCGCTCCGGACTCTTCAGCACGCTGCTGCAGAAAAGTCGAACGACTTGTCAAGCGCTGGTTGGGAGCGATGGCTCTGAGGAGAACAGCCAACGGGCAGCTCCTCACAACTCACTCGGAACAAGAGTTTTCCATCCCCATCTCTGCTTCTGTAGGAGGCTGCCTCGTACTGCTCCCGCATGGCGGTGTGAGGAAGGGGCTGGCTGGGTAGAGCAGAAATTGCTTAATGGAACGGGAACAATTATGAATGGCACAAGCCGAGATTAAAAAAAAAAAAAAAAAAAAAATGCATTCAGAATGTCTTTAATCATGTAACACTAAAACTTCTTTACAGTGTCATGGCAATCTACACTTCACCATCTGCTCGATTTTTGTTCTGCCCCCATTTCTCAAATACAGAATAAAAATGACATTTTAAAACAGAACACACGGCTGTTTCTACAAGACTTCACTGCTTCAATTGAGTATTTTTTGCCCGTTAGTCTTGTATAAACTTCTTAGATCACCATAATTCTTTCTTTCCGTAAGAATTTTAAAAGATAAAGCTCTCTCCTCCCAAGTCCTCAGACCTTTATTACATTACTAGGTGTGCCTTCTGGTTTAGGATGGCAGCCTTTCTTCCAGGCTCAGTATGCACCCCAGAAATGGAAAGTTGGGGAGGAAAAAAACAAAACAAAACAAAAAAACCCCAGACATAATGAGTTATTTTAGGAGTATCTGAAAGTTGAGAGGTTAGCTAGAAAGATTATATTTGGGGCAGAAAGATGCATCAAGCATCCATCAGGGCTTTGGAAGATACTCTGCACTACATTACACACAGAGGGGTTTCGTTATGGGCCATCAAAGAAACTGTTGCTGCGAAAGACGGAAGAGACGATCTTTCCAGTGGAATTGATAGTGCCTTCGCTGTCCGAGCTGGACTCGGAGTCGCTGCTTCCCGAGTAGGCGCCCAGGCCGGGCAGGATCCCAATGCACACGGCTGCGGAGGGACAGTGGACCGTGGAGCCCCCCACCGAGCTGCTCCCCAGGGGGACACAGGAGGGTTTTTCTGCAAGAGAGGTACCTCAATCAAAAACACGAGTGCAGGAAAGGGCTTTTAAACAGCCCAGGAACTGCTGCCTGTCATTCACCTGATACGGCCACATCAGCGGTGGATGATTGCAGGATTTAATTAAAGCGTAAGGCAGCTTTATGCTGCACTAAAACTCTTCTGACAGGAAGGACTTGCTACCTCAGGGGATTTTACTTTTTTTGTTCCTCCTCACTAGCTTAAGCCCAGCTCTATGCTGGCATTACGGATTTTTATTCTGAAGTTGTCAGTTTGATGCTTGTCAAACTACCAAACCCACTAAATAAGAATAAATAGCTCTGCTTTGTGTAATTGAATAATTTTTTGTGATGTGACAGCATAGTTGGGGAGAAGTTTTATTTTATTGCTCTGCTAGTCAACATCTCCCCTCTTCCACAGCTAATTAATTATTTCCAGCGTTCTGAAAGTTTACTGAACAGAAGGAGATTCAGGAAGCGCCTTGGGTTGTCATTACACAATTGCAGCTCACCCTATTTGTGTCAGAGGATCTTGACAGCAAGTCAACTGCAGCCCTGACAGCTAAGACTGAAATACAATTTAATTTTTCTTATACTTCCCCATAATTTTCTGAAATCAACTGGTTTCAGGATGGACAAGAACACTCCATAGCATGAAAAGCTAATAGCAGAGGTATATAGATATATCAAATGCTGCTGTGAAGAGGGAGGGGATGATCTCTTCTCCAAGCCTCCTGTAGACAGAATTAAGCCCTAGGCTCGAAATGCAGCTAAGGAGACCCCTATTCGGTATAAGGTAAAACTCTTTAAGGGTAAAATCAGTTAAGCATTAGAATAAACTGCCTAAGGAGGGTGCACAATCTCGATCTGTGGAGACTGAAGAGCAGCTTAGACAAACACCTGTCAGGAATGGTTTAGGCCAGGGATACTCTGATGAACTGTAGAAGTTCCCTCCAGCCTTATTTCCCCTGAGGGCTGCCAGCGCCCACCGTTACCATTCCCTCTGCTTTAAGGGAGAACATGCCGAGCACAGTCTGTGCTGTCTTGCATAATGAGGAGCAGAAAAGCAAACCCTCTATCAGATTTAACATCGAGTCAGTTGCTGTTCAGGTGAGAGACAGATAGCTTCCCACATGCAGAAATCAGGACGTACCTTGGTTCTTCTCATCATGATCAGTGTCTAGTTTCAACCTCTTCACACTGTTACCACCATCCGAACTGTAGGGAAAAAAAAAAAGCATCTTGTTCCTCATAAGAGCCACTTAATTACTGTGAAGTTAAAGTCACATCTTTGCCTCAAATGCTACAGTGAATGCCAGCAGGGTCCCCTGATGACCATCAGCACTTCTAACTGCTGTTAGCTGGGGCTCCTCGGGGAACATGCAGGATCCTGGAAAGAGTCAACACCTACACCACAGCCATCAACTCTTAACCTGGGAAACAGATTCATGCCTCTGGGAGTCCAAGTCAGACCTCCTGCACAGCACCCCAGAGCCGCTGCTGCAGCTGGGAGCACCCCACAGGAGATCAGGAATGACTACCTGAGCTTCGGCCACCCCACAGACCCAGGCTTGCACAACGGGACGTACACCATGCTTGCTGGAGCAACAGCCCTGTCTTTCCCCTTCCAGGCTTCCCTTCCGCTCCTTCAAGCGCCGAAAGAGCCTGGCCTAAAACATCTAGAAATCTTCTACCCCACAGATTTTGCATCCATGGCTGCAGCGCATGAACTAGGAAAGAAAGGGTCCTTTTTGGGTCCACAGAGCTGTTGAGGGAAAGGAGCGTTACTTGGACTTTTGACTCTTCAGAACTTCTACAGCTCTTCCTTCTCACTGCTCAGTTTCTTTTCTCCCCCTCTTGCATGCTTCCAATCCTAAGCCATCCACATAAACAAATGCTTCCCAGCTTCAGCTGCCATGAACTAAAGTGAGGAAATATGAGCCTTTTTAAGCATTAACTCTTTTCTGTCCCTGTCAGAACATGCAGTACAGAGGAAAGGTTATTCTGTGCAGGGATGTTTTAATAGTAATACAGCCTTTACATCAAACTACGGAGCTCAGAGAGCAGATGCTGAGCTCATGCTACACTTGGTTTTGGCCAGTTTGCGACAAAAGATAAGATGGCAAAAATAGAAGAACTGCAAAGCAAGTCTGTGATGGCACTGACATGGCAGTTAAGATGGTCTCTTCAAATAGATGCCATCTGCAGACTTTGGATGTGCCACTAAGCATATGCCAGCTCCTTCTCTGCACCCTACTGGGTTAAGTACTAGTAGCTACACAAAAAAACCCCATTGTTGGCCGCTTGTTATCAGTTCAGGGTTTCTCTTCTCTGCCCTCCAAAAACCCAAACAACTCCCCACCCCCCACGAAGCGCTTACTTCAGTTTCCAGACACGCAATTACTGCTGGCCTGGGAGCTAAACATCACCCTGCAAGACAAGCTTCTAAAATAATCTCTAGTTCTCTGGGACAGATTCAAAAACTCTGACTGGATTTCTAGATGTCGGTAATCATCTTAAGTATTAGATGACTCATCTGTGGGATATCAGTCTGGTCCCACACGCCTAGTTTCTCCATAACCTGTAGCACACCAGCGTTTGCAGGCCAAGATCACACCAGCAAAGAGATCCCCGACCCAGCCGCCATCTCCCTGGGAATGGATGCTGATGAATCAGCACATACCAGCGAGGAACAAGGAAAGTTTACCTGATGCCCTCAGGATCAAATTGGTACACAAAGCTCTTCTCTTGTAACCTAGGTCTCCCCCATGCTGCCCCCAGCAGCAATTAAAACAATCCATTTTAGACACAGATAAAATCACCTGATAAATTATGCAAACCTGAGTGAAACTACACGAGTGAGGTGACACTGGTATCTACAAATAGAGCTGTAAAATAGATTCCCTCTGGATCCCCAAGCAGGATTGCCCAAGCCTGGGAGTCTAGAGTGAAGATCTACCCACTTGCTTTACACACGCTTCTCTGTTTGAATTGCTCCATGTTTTTCCCAGTTTGTAAGAGCCTACAGAAACAAGGCTGGTCTTTTCTTATACCTCCCCCCTTTTCTCTTTAGGGCTAAGGTTTACACCTCACTCTCTGGAGGCAGTTTTGGCCTGCCTCCCTTTACTCTGCTAACTGGGTTCCGTTCCTCGTGAATTTATAGAGGTGTGAAACTAACCTTCTGTGTTTCACAGCTCCTGCCAACAGCTTTGCCTGAGAGAATTTGTTCTTGTTTTCCATTGACTTCATGGGCAATTTCTTCTCAGTTTCCTTCTTTGGGTCCATACTGACTCCCACTTTGGTGAGAGTGCTGTGAATTAAGGGTTAAGGATCAACCAAGAAGGAATGGAGAGAACAGACACACTTCCTCTACCATATATTTAGCCAGCTCTGCTGACAGCAGCAACCAAAGTTTGTTCACGTATTCTATCAAAATAAACTTATTTGTAATGACATTTAGCTGGCACCGTTGGCCAAAACAGAAGAGACTTTGCCCTCTGGGTGTGAAGTGCCCTTGGGTATCGGTACCAGCCCTCCCAGTAAAGGCAGGGACTAGGAGCTGCTTTTCTGAAGTCAGAAAGGCTCAACGTGTGACACATCCAGAACCCATAAACATACCCATTGTCCTGCCTTTTCCTAAAGGTCTTAGAAAAGCAAAAAGGTCAGACTGGACCAAATAAATCAATAAAGGCAATGCAGTGCTTCCCCCTTCTATGGAGATCAACAAATTTGTAATTCAAATTTGCTGCTTTACCCCCTAATCCTTACCAAAAAATCCTAAACAGCTATAGTGGGCTCACTTCCACTCCTCAAACCCTCCTTTTGCCGAGCCCAGCAGACTTCAGCCAAGCAAAAGCAAAACAGTTCAATTTTCTGTTTGGTATTTATCACTCTAACCTTTCAGCTCATCTCTTTGTAAGGGCCACATGGCTGTTGCTGCCAGTTTGAAGACCAGCCCCAAGAGGAAGGCGACAGATCTGATTAAGGGCACATGTGGTTCAAGACTCACCCAAAAGACTGTGATCACACAGAAAAACTTAAGTAGCTTAAAAGAGTGCTAGCAAGGTGGGATGCAGCTGAGACCTATAATGAGGTGGAGAAGCTTAAGCAGGTTCTCAGACGGTATAAGAAGGAGCTTGGTCTGTCATTAAGGCCCACTCACCCTGCACACACGCTAAACAGGTCTCCTTCTGTGGCAGGACCTAGTTCCGTCCCCAGTAACAGTCAATGTCCAGCTGTATCTGACGAAGCAAGGTCCATCAAAGGTCCTGTTTGTGAATGAGGTGCCAGTGGAGCCAAAAAACCTTCTGCAAAACTTTTAAACTGCACATAGCAAAGGCAAATCAACCTAATTTCAAAGAGTATTTATTCATAACCCCAAATCTAGCTTTCTACCAGTTTCTTCGCTGACTCCAATCCCACTGACCAGGTGACAGAAACACAAGCTGGAGTTTCGCCCTGTGAAACCTGCCCCAGTTATTGCAGACAAATACTGGACAGTGAATTTCACACTGATGGACCATATATTTGAAGTTGTAGTTGTGGGGTTTTTTCCCCCAACTGAACATCTGTAAATCAAAAACTCTTACACCTTCCTTTGAAGTGACACACACTGGAAGTCTCCAATCACGTTACAATTATGGGTGTTCCAATGCCATGCCTTATTTGATTTTCCTAAGGGTACAGCAGTAACCCTGACTGCTACCTACCTCAGCTGAAAGTCTTCTCAGTCAAACCCAGACTGTTCAATTTATTTATTTTTTAAGATGTCACAGGAGTGCCATCCTGTGGCTATCAGAAGCAATCTGAAAGCTCGTTGTGTTCAACACGGTTTGATATTGCAACACACGATTCCACACGCTGCACTGTTCAGCTTCCACATTTAGGTTCATTACCTTGTTATATTCTAACATGGTGCTACAAAAGCCTGTCTGAGGAACCCAAAGGCTTTTAAAAGATACCAAATTACAGGCTTTTCACTTCCATCCAGGACGCCGTTCTCCTAACACTCCTCAACTACCAGAGACCCAGCACATTTTTAACAGAGCTTTTATAGGGACTGCTGCCATTAGCACGTACCCAGCCAAGAAGCGTCCCCTCTCAGGAAGGCTACATTAGAAATAAACGCCTCGATCCTAAATACCAACTGCATTAAAAAAGCTGGCCTATAGTAAAGCCTGCTTCTTGGGAGGGGGATTCTTCCTACATTTGCATAGGATTTAAGACAAGAGGATGTTGTTCTTGAATGCTTCTTGGAACTGGCTTAAAAAAATATCTGTAAATCTTTAAACACTGTCACACCAATGGGGTCTGGATGGAGTAAGGAGCAGAAACCACTAGCTGTTCGTGTAGGAGGAAGTGAAATTCCTATGCATCCATGCATATGAATTTCTTATGCTCGAGAGCGCATTAAAATATTCCAAGGCATGTTTATCCTTAAGCTATATGTTTTCATGATTTTTCAACCTAAAAATGAAGGAAAAAAAGAGAGAAAAAAAGCTCTGTACTTGAATATTGATGTAGTTTCTACCATGAAATTAACACCTCTGGATAGCTTATCGGATGCTGTACCAGGAAAAAGACCAAATAATCAAACCCGCTGGCTTGACATTCCTTGTTAGTTTGGAAGAGCACTTGAACAGTACCTATAGATGCAGCTTGTTTACCCAGCACCCACTGATTTTTGTCACTGTACAGCCATTAGTAACAACCTGCAGATGCTAAATCACCTTTTGCATTTTAAAAGAATACCACCAAAAATTCCAAATGCAGATGAGTCGGTTTGCAAGATGCTCTGAGGTTGCTTGAAATGTTACGGTTAAAATAAAAAAATTAAAAATTTAGAAAAAGGAAATGGAATGGGTAAAACTCAGTTTCATGTGAGATGAGGTGACTATAAAACATTTGCCCTCTCTCCACCGCATCAGCAATAACTTCTACAGTTTAATTTACAGCAAGACTCCAGATACAGAGCCAGATAATATTACTAAGACTGCAAAGACTAAGGTTAGACAGCCTGTACGTCCTGAACAGGCCCTCCTCAGTAAATTCAGGGATGAGGGGGTTGTGTGGCTAATTCAAGACAACACAAGATTGCCTCTGGGCTGGTGTGGTTCACCCCAGCCACATGTGACCCAACTAGAGCTGTCAGCTGCTTCCACGGCACAATCCCCTATGGCACAATCCCCTACTGCACAGCCCTACATCAGCCAGCCCTGCAAGCAACCATCACCAAAACCAAATATATCCCATCAACATCCCATTATGAGATCAAACAAATCAAGAAAATACTCCGAATCTATCAACCAACTACAGTCTATTTCTGAAGTTTAAAAAAAAAAAAAAGCACAGTACTGCTTTTTCATAAAGGCATTACTGCAATAACTGAGACACTCTTCACAGAACACATGCTCTAAGTTGTAAATCATTAACTAATACAAGGTAATGCAGGTATTTGTAGCATTGTCACTATTCAGCCTTATTTTCTGACTAGTTTGGTCACCTCCTCATGTCCACAAACTCTTTCAGTAACACTAAAGCATTCTTGAAAACTTGGACTTTGTTCACTGATGACTTAAAGGCAATGGTTTTCATTAGGAGGCAAAGACACCATCAGGTTCTGCACAGATTCAGTAAACCTCAAAAACCCCAACATTTAGCTTAGCACAGAAATCCTCAAATCATTCCAGCCTCCCTTGACAGGCACTGATCAGAGAGAAAAAGTATCCTGTATTATTTTCTAGCATATCTTAATGAAAATCTGGCATTTAACAGCAAAGCCAAACTGCCCTGCTCTTAGTACTGCCTAAAAGTCTGTATTACCCAAAGGAGCTGTGTCTCCAGGGGCACCAACTTCACAGAAGAAAGTCAGCACATCTGCACAGATGTATTTCATTTCCCATCCTGCAGCTATCAGCGAGGGAGAAAATAGCTAATACTTCAAGAAGAATAACAGAGAGAGAAATTAAAACATTATGTCAAAAGGTATTTTAAAAACAGCCAATATGCAATTAAACAAACAAGAACATTTACTTTTCAATAAGAAGACAAAAGCAAAAGATTAGAAGTAATTAGAAGTGTTTTGCCTTTACGTTCTCTCTCTTTTTTCAGCTGTGGTATTTCATGCCCTCAAATAACAGGAAAAAAACCAACCAAAAAACCCAAACAACGGAGAGGAGGAGAAGGAAAGAAAAGTACCAAAGATGTGTGCAGCTTGAGGGTGGGAAATATCAAACATTACAGTGGGAGAGTCAATGAAAATATTAAACTTTAAAAGTCCATCATTGTACATGTTCTGTAAAGGAGTTTTATAGCAATAATGTCAATGACAGAAAAAACTACAGCTCAGTCTCTGAATCTCCTCTGTTATCACCAGCCATTTCAATGCAAAGGATATTCTGTATTCGTTTAGTTCTTTCAGCTCTTCTTCCCTTCGTTGCTTTTCAAGTAGCTCTTGCTGCCGAGAAACCTCATCAAGGAAATGTGTCTCATCTTCATCTAAGCCTCTTACCATATTTTCTGAATAAAGAAAAAGAATGCATATTGATAAGCTAAAACCACTTAGGGAGCAGCCATTTATCTTGCATTACTTTGCTATCCACTTCAGATATCTTCTGATGATTTCCAACCTCCCCAGAAAAAGTAGGGGAGCATCCACATCTCGCGTATAACATTTCTAGCACTGCCGAGGTCCAACAATTTGCAGAAAGTCACGGGGATCACAGGGGGGCAGAGCAAATTGGGTGCTCCAGCAGTCACACTGTTGTGCTGAGAAAAGGGTACAAAGCAAACACCACGAGCAATCTGCTGAATTTGATAATTAAGGAGTAAAAAATACTTCCCAGTTAACGATCCTGGATGCTAACAAACAGAAACTCTTTACACTCAAGCACACAAACTACAACAAACTAACGCAGTTTGAACACAACGCTATTACTGCGGAGAAAAGCAAGACGCAACTCGTAGGAAGCCATGAAATGCTATTGGACTTGCTGATATAATTAAGGAAAATTGACTCAGTTTTCACACCAGCAGCCCTTGTGCAGCTCTGAAACACCATTTGGAACAGGTTACACAAACCAAGGAATAACCACATCAAGCAATTAAATATGTTGCTTTGCTTTCACACACTGAATTGAAGCGTTGGTATTTAAGACAGAATCTGTTCTTACACCAATCAATAACTGGAAAAAACCATACTACTTCTCCCCATAAATATTGCCTCAAAACAGGAAGCACATTTTGTTAAAGCAAACAGTAACTAAACTGAGATTAACATCTGTTTAAAAAAAAAAAAAAAAGTAGAAGCAAGACAATTTGTTTTTATTTGGAAGTTAAGAATTATTTCTAAACATGCTTCCCTACTTTAAGGAAAGCACACGCTAGTGCAGTAGTCTTATTTTCTGCTCTGCAAATGTTCAGCATCTCTCAATTAAATGATTTATTTACAAAGGTAATAAATTTTGTTGTTAGAAAGACCATGTCTTGCTGTTTATAGCCATCCTCAGAAATCTTAGCCCGAACGTCACCTTTAGTCTTCATTAGAGTTTAATTCTGTAAGAGGATTTTTAGGCTTTTACATGAGGTCGCCATATTTTTTTTAATTTTCACCCACATAGGCAAGTCCTACTTACTTTAATGGCAAGCTAAGAAATCCATTTACAGTGATAATTGGCAAGTGTCTGCCTTTGACAGAAAAGCTCTAGAAATGGATTATTGTTTGAGGTGACTTTTTAGAGGCTGAGCCCTACTCTTTCCAACTCTAAGAATGCAGAGCTCATTGGTAAATCTTGAAACAGTAACTTATACGATTCACTCCTGCTGCTGAGGCACCTTCAGACAGGCAGCAGAAGCAGTGAAACTCTGGACGCTTTCTGAAGTGAGTGACATGAATTCATTTCATTTTCTGCTTGCCTGATCTGCAAACTAGGAGAAGCAGCCCTAGAGATCCTGATGGCTGGCATTACTGAGACTCCCAACTAAACAGTCCACAGCAGGTTTGCTGCCCAGGCAGCGGGTATCTGCTGTTCCACGAGGATTGACTTAAAAGCAGCAGCTGCTTTACTGCTCAGTTATCCCCTCCCAGGGACGCTTCCTATTCCAGTACTTGGTTTCCAGGTTTCCTGAACCAAAGGGAAGATGTTGCAGACTTAATATAACTGGGCACGGGAAACGGTAAATTTAGACAGTTATTAGAAGCCCTTCCCATCCAGGCTGATAGCAGTCAGTTTTCTGGTGGCTACTTGGACAAGACTTGCTTAGTCACATCACCAAAGATAAATTGGAGCAAAAGTTTACTGAAGTAAACTGGAAACTCTCCAGCTGGAAAGAATCCTGTAGATACAGTTGGAGACTTAAATGCATTAACGCTGTTATCTGTACTTTCCACTTTTCACCACCAAAAATACAAGCAAAACTTGAGAGAAAGGACACAACTTCCACTCGTCCTTATTCTGGTTACCATAATCATTCAGAAAGAAATTTTTTAAAGTTGCATTTTAGAGAATACTAGTATTATTTTTCATTTATAATGCTGTAACATTCTACCAAAATTATTTTACTTTGAAAAGGAAGATGTTCTTGCAATGCTGAATAACGTATCAGAAAGAATTGCTAGTCTGTATGTTGTTTTTTACCTACAGAATGGGTTCAGCGTAATGAAGTTTGTGTGTTTATGTAAATACAATTCTGCAGCATTAAGGTGTTTCTCCTCTGAAGTCCCATTATCAATTCTGACTGATCAGAATCACAGTGCACTGAAGTTGTTTTCTATTCCTCCAAAATACTCATGGATAGAAAAAATACTTGGGAACATTTTAAGATAAATTGAAGTATATTAGGGGGCAAATCTTGTCAAAAGCAGTCACATTGGGCTGCACTCTGATGAGATAAACTAGCGGTCCACAGTCCACCCAACAGTCAGTCAGTTCTTCCCACTTACCTTCTCCCAAAGAAAGGTGGCTACAGGAACAATTCTAAAAGCCTGTACTACAGCAGGAGAGCAATCACAGTGAACAGTAACGCCCTCAGCAGCATCTGCAGGGGCAGGGAGTGTCATCTAATGGAACTCAAACATTGAGCCACAGTGAAAGGTAAAACATAGTTTTGTTGTCTCGCAAATACAAGAGGAATTCTAGACATAATCCAATTAGGCAAACTGGAGCTTAAAGGACACAATAGTTTGAGGGTAACGCTTCCAGCTAAAGAACCAAAATTGATTAGAACCCACCTTAAAATGGAGTCCCACAGTATCATCCTCATTTCTCTTTAGACAGAGCCAATAGCTCCCTTTTTTCCAAAATGGTTGACTAATAATTTTCTAGTTCTCATTATCATCTTTGCACTCAGCAGCACAAATACAGGTGATACAATGCAAAGGATTGTTCTATAAAACCAGAAATTCAAACATCAGTAGAAATTAGCTTTCCATTTCATTAGAAGAGTTAAATATCTACTTTTTGAATCAACGCCTGTATGTTTATGTCTTCCAAACAGTAATCTTGAGCCTCAAATCACTTTTGCATCAACTAATTACAAGTTGGAAATTTAACAGCTGCTAGAACAGAATTTCTTTTTGATTCAAATAGGATGCTCTTGGGTTGAAGTATGAGTTCAAGAGTCACAAAACCATGTTACATTTCCACTTTTCCATGGAATGGTATCAGGCTTTTTTATTCATTTTATGTGCTAAATAAGCCTAGTATTCCCCACTTTACAGGAATGCAGCTTCATAACTGCAAGCAACTTCTGAGGTTCGCAGTATGCAGTGCTGTCCCAGTGCCATGTCACTATGTTATCTGCAGGAACATCTACCACCCTTGAAAAATACAAGATTTCAATAGTAGTTTTCTGAAGCCTCAGTTTATCTCTCAGAGAGGCAGACAAGACACACAGGTATGTCCCTTAGACACATGTTGTATACAGCTGCTGCACGCAATACGTGCAGTTCATTGGGTTTCAGTTCAAAATAGTAATTTCTGGTGCTTACTGAATTTAAATTGCTCCTCAAACTCTTGCTGCTTCTTTTCTCTCTGTTCCTGAAGTCTTTCATACAACGAACGTGGGTCATACGCCTCCTCTGGGCATTCTGAAAGGAAGAAACAAATCAGGAAATGAGACCATATGTTAGAAATACTAAATCACCAACAGTTCTTAGTTCTTTCACGTAAAAACTTTTGAACTTGTAGAACACAAGCTACTACCTTTTAGTTCTGTTTTCCACAAAAGTGAAATACTCTCCGATCTCTTTCTAATAATTATTAAAATCTATCCCATACCTTCAGGATCCTCAGGTTTTCGGACCTTTTCCCATTCCTCTTGCCTTCTCTTTCGCCGCTCCTCTAGCTCCGATTCAGACACAAACCTCTTGTTAATCACAAGGTCAGCAGTACCATCTCCCCCATCCATGGTGGAACAGCCCGTCCTTTAGGAAAAACACAATATGAAAGACATCAGGGGCCTCATTTCACTTGTCAGTGCAGGAGACGTTACCACACATCCTGAAAAACAGACCCACTGCACTTATTATAACTTCAGTTCTCTAAAGACCACTATATAGTAAATACTGATTGAGATACCTTCTCAGTGCCAGTGCATAACTGCTAAGATTAACAGCAACCACCTATTGCTCCTTCTTTACTCTCTTTCATAATTATGTCTTCCCTGTTAGTTGTCTGCCACAGGCTGCTTTTCTAAAAGTCACATTTTAATGGAATTTTGCCCAGCCCACCTTGGACTTACCTTGCTTAAATTAAATTAAAATTAAATTAAAATAAAATTTAAACCCCCACACCTACACTCTCACCCTTTTATTTCAGTTCTTACATCTCTCTGCTCTGGAGAATGGATTTGACACTTTGCCCTGACTTTACCTAATTTCTTTTTGCCCATCCTGTGAAAACTTGAGGAAGTTTGCCTGTTTTCAGTGATATAAATATATATATTCATAAGTGATTAACAGTGAGATTTCAAAAATTAGCAACTAATCTCTCTAACCTTCAATAGCATTCCGCACCTCTTTGCAGCTCTGGGGAGAGCTGGGCTTGGACAGACGATGTCGGGGGGGCTGTCTACCAGGGTTCAAGAGGTGAGTGAAAGAGAGAACTCCCTTGGGCTAAAATGGGGCTGAGATTAGAGAGCAGGCACAGCACTTCTGAGCACTGCCCTGTCTCACACCCTTCTCACCTGCCCTCCCCTGCAAGAGAATGTAATGCCCAAGTACTATTTCAAAACCAGGCGGAGGATGGAGATGCGCCAAGGAGTCATGCTAAGAAGGAAACTCATGGTCTTGGCACCTGTAAGCCCAGGATGAAACAAACTGCTGGGGCTAGTCTTAGGTGTCCCGTCCCAGATGTGTTCTGCGTACTCCACGCTACAGAATGAAGCATTAATGCCTGGTTTTGTTTCTTACATCAAACCAGTATATGCAAGCACAACATAAACACAACATAAGCACAGCTGTTCATTTAAAGTCATGCTAACCTGACACTTTTTCCCGGTTTCTTCATATTTCCTTGGTATAGCTTCAGCACTTACCCTAAAGACTACAGATAATTGCACTGCCAAATATCATTCATTTAGGATCTCACGCTGCCTGCATTTCAGTGCTGGAAAAGAACCCAGAGCACTTATTCTTCCAGGGAGGGAGTGAGTGATGCAGTAACCCAAGTAATGCCACAAACCAGTTTATCACCCTTCCTTTGTACCATAATGAATCCCTCCTGCAGGAAGCAGACTCCTGAAATTCTTAAAAAACCTGATACTTTTGTGTGGTATAGTTGGCATATGAGGTCTCAGAAGAAAGCCAGGTTAGAGCACTGGACAAATATTTGTTACAGCAGGATGCACTCTTAAGGTGGGAATTATCAAAAGAATGTAAGACAAAAAGGATTCTATTAAGTCGGGGAAAGGAAGGATGGACCATGGTCTGGTGATTTTCTCTGGTGTTTTTTTTACTTTTTTTCTTTTTACTTTTCTTTTTTAACACCTAACAAAAATCTGCGCTAAGACAAGTCCACTTTCCAGAAAGTATGTAGGACCTGCACTGAGTCTTATTTCTGAAGGCAGTTCAAGTTGGAAACCTATAGAGATGAAAATTTAATCTCTCCCTGGAACACAGGTCCTAATGACAAAGCCAGCTTTCCTACCCAAGCGCTGTATAAACAAGATAACCCGGTTCTCCACTTGTGTCATCTCAGCTCCTCCATTTAGAGAGGAAACAAAAAGTTCCAATACAGTGGTGACAGAAAGTCATAAAAACAAACCAAAAGAGGGATTCAGCAGCAGCACAGTATCCTCTGGGGACTAAAGCCTTCAACAGCGACCCACCTGTCCTCTGGATCAGCCAGTTCACTTAGACAATATATTTTGAGACACCTGCAGTGGATTAAGGTTTAATTATGACTTGACATACAGCTACGGAATTTTCACTACAATCCTGGAAACTGGTGAAACACATTTCAGCAAACATGCAACTATACCGACACCCACATCCCGGGGCACAAAAATGGGGAAGAAAAAATAATCAAGCAGCATGGCATTGAAGTACACTTACACTTCTGAAATTTGCTGATCTTGCTGTATTCTTTGCCCTCTCCCACCTCAAACACACACAAAACCTTCCAGACTAAACAAATTGCCCGTGTTTAGAAACTGTGCCTTATTTTGTCTTAAGGTTTTGTCTGGTGCTTGCATTCTGAGGAGCCATACCCTGTCACTGTAAGCGACAGAAGTATATGTCACCTCTGCAAACTGCACCTTCTGATACTACCAGCTGGTAATATTCCCAGGATAAAAAAGAAGTAAAACTTCACAGTCCTTGCCGTCACCTAGGCCGGAACAGACCTAAAGCAGGGACGATGCCTTGAGTACACATGTGCAGCTTCCAGTGCATCCCGACCTCTGTTAAATAACGGGCTCCTCTACCCATCACTGCAAGAAACTCGGGCAGCGCTCCCCGCACATCACACACGGCGCCAGGCACCCACTCTGCTGCAAGACCCGGGTCGGCGGCAACGAGCGGCGCTCTACCGAGGCGCTGGAACCCGCCACCGGCCACTGAGGGTGCCCGAACACGCTGGGAGCGGGTCGGCAGCCCCGGGGCAGGCTTAGCCGTGCTGGGCCGGGCCCTCGCTGCCTCCTCTCTCTGCCTGTTCTCCCCCTGCCCGCTCCTGGAGCGGCCTTCCCGGCCTGGCCCAGCCCGCCGCGTTCACAGGGCCCGGGCCCGGCCCTCTACGCCCTAAGGGCCCCGCAGCCCGGCCACGGCCTCCCTCACAGAGTCACAGAGCCCCCGAGCCCTGCTCCGGCCTCTGCTCTCCCCCAGGGCTGGGGCTGCCGCTACTCGCACGTACCGCAGCCACCGGCCTGTCACAGCGAGAGGCGCAGCTCGGCCCAGCGCGCCGCCATTGATCCCCACTCGCAGCCCCACCCCGCCCGGCTCGCCGCTGCCGCTCGCCCCGCCCCTTCTGCCCGCAAGAGCCAACCGAGAGAGCTCTTCCTTAGGCGGTCCCTCCCCTCCAGTAACCAATCCCCGCCGCTTTTACAGAAGAGGGCGGGCGTGCGGGAGGGTTGGCTGCCGGGTGACGTCAGGGCGGTGCCGTGTCGCCATTGGGCGGGGCGGGTCGCCC
>JAOXNO010000063.1:24270676-24284670 GCA_028565335.1 Limnodromus scolopaceus
CATCGCCGAGGAGAGAGGCCGGCGGGACCAGGCGGAGAAGCCATTCCCGGTGAAGGGGCGGCGGCGGCGGCTCCCGGGGCCGAGAAGCACCGGGAGGGCGCGGGGCTCGGGAAGGGCGGCGGAGGCGGCGAACCCCCGTCCGTCCGTCCGTCCGTCGGTCCGTCTGTCCGGCGGGGGCCAGGCCGGGAGCGGCAGCCCCGCGGGCAGGTGAGGGCTCCCGGTGGCGGGGCTGCATGTCCCACCGGGGCCTGTAGGGGGCGCGGCGGCTCCCGCTGCACCGGCGGGGAACGGTGTGTCCCCCCCCCACCGCCTCCTCCCCGGGGCCAGGACACCCCTGCAGCCCCCGGTGCCGGGACCATCCCCGGTGGCCGGGCCGAGAGCGCTCTTGCAGCCCGAGGGGCACGACGGGGAGTCCCGGCGGGTGGCGCAAAGCCACCTGCGGGGCCCGGGGGACACGGGAGGCGGGGGGGGGGAGAAGTCGGTCCCCAAACCGGAGAGGGTTTGCAGCCGGGACGGGCAGCAGGCTTTCGATGCTGCCCAGCAGAGAGCGGGGCCCGGGAGCGGCGGCGGGCCGGGGAGAGCATCTCCCGGTGAAGTTTCCGCAGCCTCTCGCTTCACCCAGACAACAGAAAGTCTTTTTTTTTTTTTCTTTTATTTCCTTTTCTTTTTTTTTTTTCTTTCTTGTTCTTTCTCTTCTTTTTCCTCCCACAAACTTGCCCGGCGCATATGGCAAAAACTTGACACGGCCGGTGACAGACGCCTATTAGTGTAAGACGTGTCACGTCGGTCCCCGGGGTGTACTGAAAGTAACCGGATCCCAAGCACCGGGGCAATGTCCCCCCTCCCCGCCCGGGGGGTTTACCCAAAGCCAGATTCCACCCCCCCTTTTTCCCGACCTTCCCCCCGTTATTTATTCCCGTTGCGGCCCCGCCGCTCTCTCCGCCCGGGGACGGTGCCGGAGAAGGTACAAGGGAGCCAGGATTTGGCCCTAAATCCTCTAAAACGCCACCTCGCTTGAAAATATATATATATCTAAAAAAAAAAAAGCATTTCCTGGGCTGGTGAGGGTCTCCCGGGGAAACCTCTCTCGCCCTCCCCGCCGGCGGGGCCGGGCGCTGCGCGGCCTCCATCTTTCCGCTGAGAGCCGCCGCGGCACAAAGGAGCGGGGCCGGGCGGGGGGCGCGAGCCTCGCGGCGGCCCCGGGAGGGCTGGGCTGAGGTAAACCTGAGGGGGTACTGCCCTCGGGCGGCGGCGGGGAGGGCTGAGGCGGCACGGAGGGCTGAGGCGGCGCGGGGTGGGCAGCGGGCTGGTACTGACGGGAATGGGTAGGTCCGGTGGGCCCGGTGCGCTGGAGGCTGGCCTCGGGTTACTGAGGGGAGGGCGCGGGGCTCGCCCCCGGCCCGCCCTCCGCTTCCCCAGCCGCCAGGCGTGCCGCCGGGGCAGGAACCCGGTGGGGCGAGGGCAGGGAGGCCACGGGGCCGGGGGCCGGGCCAGCGCAGCCCCGCTGGCCTGAGGCGGCGGCCCGCGCCCCCGGGTGCTGCTCTGGCTTTTGGGGGACCCTTCACCCCCCCGGGGAGTCACCTGCACCCTCCTGGGAGGGCAACCGGCGAGAGCGGGCGAGTGACCGCGGTCCAGCCCCGCTCGCCTTGTGGCTGTCGGGGCTGCCGGCAGCCGCTGTTGCGCACAGAGGCCCCGGAGCCGTTCGGAGCCGGGCTGAGCTGGGAGCTGGCAGAGGAAGGCGGCAGAAGGCGGAAGGGACGGAGGTTTGGCGGAGGGGACACCCCGAGCCGGGCGGTGGGGCGTTCCGGGCTCTTCCCGGCGGCTCCGGGAGGCGGGAGAACCGCCTGGCGCCCGTATGACTTGCAAAACACGGGCTTCGCTACAGCCCGTCGGGGGACAGGATGACAACCTGCTCCGGGACCTCCTGGGAGCCCGGAGCCGCTCAGAAGAATTTTGTTGAGCCCTCAGGTGTTTTAATATTGATGTAAAACGTCAGAATCCTGAAAACTGTTTGCCGCTCTCCATGTAAAAATATATCCGCAGAGCAAGTTTTCTCTCTCTTCCAACGAAAATGAGAGGATGTGGAGTGAGCTACCAAATGCAATTATTTATCTAGATCTTTTGTTTTGCATACTTAGGCAATAGATGAGGCAGCAGCACTTTCCCTAGTAGTGTGCTATCACTGTGCTACTGCTTTGCTCTTAGTGCAGTGTTTATAAAGCAGGTCTTTTTGCTGCTTTTTATTATGCCCATATCAAGCATTAATTTCTTTTTAAAGCCTTTTGATTCTCTCCTGCTGATCACTGATTCTATCTGGCATACCTTCATTTTCCCCTTTGTTTTTTTAAATGTTGCTATTTCTTCTGTTGTGTCCCTTCTGGGTAGAGTGTTAATGTAGGTCCTGAGAATTACTGTAGATTTCTGGTTTTTCATTTTCTGTGTTATTATTACAAAATCTTGCTCTGAATCTCTCAGTATCCACCCAGAGTTCATCTTGGTGCTCAGCCTGCGTTTATCAGTATTTCTCACGCAGGGGAACTTTGTCCTATGGGGAGGCGCGGACACAAGAGCTGCCTTTTCTCTTCTAAATTTATTCAGCCTTCTAGATAGTGCATTGTTTTCTGAATGCTCATATGTTTGGTGTTTGTTTCCCTTTATATCTGTGTCAGTATTTGTTTTCTTCAACATAAGCAAGAGATTGGTTTTTTTTCCCCAGTTAGCACTAGATTTGCCTCAGGTTTTAATTTTTTCTGCCCTTTGCCTTGCAGTGAAGGCATTTATTTGTTTTGGTGGTGTGGTTTTTTTGACTCACGCTGGCCCTCGGTTCAGTTCTTCTGCTTTACTCGTAATTTTCTGTACATCCATCAGTGCTATGAGGCTGTTGTCATATGGAGACCTACATACGTTTGTGTACTGTGACTCTCCCCCTGTTTATGTCTCAGTATTAAAATTTGTTGCTATTTCCCTGCTAATCTCTAAGAATCTTTTAACAGTGGATGTTCTCATCACCTACAAGTTGTCTGAAATATCTTCTTGCATCTTCTCTCTTCTTGGACTCCTGTATTTGACTGTGGATTTCTGGAGGACTGTGCATTCTTAAAATTTGTCATATCATTTTAAGAGTCTAGGATGCTGTTAAACATATTTTTCTTTTGCATTTATCCAAATGCAAAGAATTGATCTGTTCTTTGCTGTGATCTAAATCTGACCGGTTCCTCTGCAAGTGCTTTTGCATACGTCTTTGCTCTCTGCTGAGGCCCACCCAGCAAAAGAGTCCTTTCTCCTGCTGGCACCTTTCCTGTGTCCCTTCCTTTAGGATGTTACTGTTATTGCTTTGTGCCCCAGCATCTTCTGTTTCTTCTCATTTATACATCTGGTTGAATAGGTTGTGTGTTTCTTCTGGTGCGTTCTTTTCCAGATACGTGAAGCACAACTGTAGTTACGTGACTGCTTCCTGCTGTCTCTCCCTTTTTCACCCAAAAGCTCTCATGAAGTTCCTGCTAACTCTAAAAGTTTGCAGCATCCACCACCCATTGCTTGCGCAGGAAGCTTCTGCAGGATATTTTAATGCTGTATTTTGCACCGTGGACAAATCTTGTCCTTGCTATTGCTGATTGTTCACTTAGTTGCGGTTACTTACCTACTCCTAGATTGCTGATACCTCTATTTCAGCTAGTTCACAATTGTCCGTTGTCTTCTGCTGTGGGGTTATTGATTTCCTTGAAGTCTTTAATTTTCCTTTTTGTTTACCATTAGCCTCCTATACACGGAGTTCAACTGTAGTGCTTCATGTTAGCCACTCTGGTATCCTACTCTCTGGCCTTGTAATTCAGTGATCACTCAGTGGCTCCCTTAATCTTACTGTTATCTTCTTCTGTGCTTTTCTTAATGCTCACTTTTTCTCTTAGAAGGGATGTGATGGTTTTCTGCACAACTTCTCAGTGCTCTTTCTTGGTACATCTTCAGTATTTTCACACCGGAGGTCTTGGCTCTCAGCATGTTTCATTTGCTGTGAGCCTCCTGGATGGGCTGAAGCAGATTACTTACAGTATTTTGGTTCCCTTCTATAAAGCAAGACATCTCTCATACTCTGTCCCTCAGGTGTCCATTTCCCTCGAGCTTTTTGCTTATTGGTTAAAAATAAGAAATAAAGGGAGATACTTGGTAGCCTAAGCAGTAAGTGGTAAAGATGGTGATTTGTTATGGAACACTTACTGGCCTGTTACTCTTTGTGCTTCCTTGTTCAAATTTCCTTTCACATCAGTATCTCCCCTAACTGACAATGTGTTGTTTTTTGAAAAGTCTCCTATTGGTTTCTTTAAGTCACATAAATACCTCAGTGGTATCCTCTCAAAATGAAGCAGAGCTTGTCACGTGCGCCGTTGGGTTTCCCTCTCGACACAGAGGCAGCAAATTAAAATGCTATTGCCTTGTAGTAAATTGAAGGCAGGCTAATGTGATGAGGTTTGTCCTCTTCTGCTCCGCTGTCGATATGTTGTGTTCAGCATTTTAAACTGTTTGGTTTTGGGGAGAGGGGGAGGGAGGGTTTCCTCTCCTGAACTTATGGTTGCTCAGTAGACTTTGAATTTATCCCTTGCTTTAAAGTAGTACCAGCAGAAGTGCTGTGCTGGGACTCATTGCCTTTCAAGAATCTGATTAGAGTTGTGTCGTTCCATTTTGTGCTTTGTGTTTCCTTGTGTCCTGACAATGTATTTTGCTTTCCCTTCCCAGTTTGCACGCGATGACTGTGAAGTTGGCATGGCAGCGGCTGTGCCAGCATGATCTTTATTTCCTTTTCTGTTCTTCGTTATGTCGCTGAGGTATAGTGAAAGTCAAATGATCCCATGTGACTTGTAAGGTTGTGTGACTGACTGGTGCATCATGATCTCTCTCCTGATGTGTTTGTAATGGTCTGGTGCTTTGATCTACCACTTTTGTGGCCAAGCTTGTGCTTTGGATGTTTACCCACCTCTGCTGTGGGAACCTGGTGCATTTGGCAGGTTTGCACGTTCATAGGGACACTCACTGGCTCAAAGGCTGGGCTCAGGCACTGCTACTTACTTATTAATGGGTGTTTGTTAATGAGGTGTCAGCGAGTCGCCATCATCGGTGACAAGAAATCCATCCTTTTCCTTTGAGAAGGGGTGGTTTCTAAGCATGCAAAATGTATGCAATTGTAGTTATTTTTCTCCCTTTCTAAGGCTTCACTTTTGCTTTACGTTTTTGAATATCTGAGTGTTTTGGGGGATATGAGGAGAAGGACCAGCACTGAGGATATTCTCATTTGAAGTATTGGTGTGGCTTTTTGGATTGCTTGCTTCAGTGCTTGTGCACAATCTGATATTGGTACGGCTTGAATCATAGGTTAGAGGACAGTTGGTGAACTACACGCCAGAAGGTGTGTATTTTATGACCTCCTGGAGACAGTGGAACGTGCAAGAAAGTGATCTCAAAAATAAAAAAAAAAAAATCCAGCAGATACGCTGATGCTCTTTTCTTCTAAAAACAAGGCTGTCTGGTGGCATGAAGAAACCTTAGAATTCCTCACTGCTTTTCATGGTGAATGAAGAATGATATGAATGGTATGCACTCAAACTCTCGTCAGTGTTTCAGTCCTGGAGTGAAAGATTAAAAAAAATAATTGAACAATGGGTGAGTTGCTCTTTCTTTAGAGTATTACCCCTTTGGAACATTTAGTAAAGTAGTGTCTAAATGTAATTATCAAAACAGTTTAATCTTAATTCTTCTGAAGTTCCTCACAAAGTTATTTAGAAGTCCCAGATGACTGATTTGTGTTCCTGACATCATTACAGGTTTTTGGGAGTTTTTCTAATGGTTTCTGAGCTTTCTGCCTCTTTTGATGTGCAGCCATAACAAACTATAATGGGTACGTGATTTTGTTTAAAGTATTTTAGCCTGCCTTGTGAAACACATACATGCTTGTCTTCAGCCCACTTCCTAGCCCCTCTGCAACTGTTTGAGTCATCTCTCGTGCAATCACTCCCCTTCCTCTCCTTGGCCATGGGAGTTCTGAAACCCCTTGCCCAACTTCCTCTGAATTTCTTCATACGGGTGAAGGCCTTAAAACTGCTGGTGCAGTCCCAAACTTAGGCTAGGAAAGAGCGAGCCTCTGGCTTTCCATGGCTGGCAAGGAAGGTTACAAAACTCAGCTACTGGCATCAGAAGATTGGGTCATCCTCTGATGCTGTTTGAATTAACAAGTAGAAGTTTTGTCAGCCTGTTTCCCGCTGTTGTGTTAGGTTTTTTCATCTTTGAGATGATAACCAGTGTCATAAAGTGACAAATTTGGTGAGGCTGGGAATAGGAGGGTCTAGACGTCGTCTGCTCCGTGCTCTGCTCTCTGAGGCAGTTGTCAGACAGCCGGCAATGCAGGCTTCCAACTGAGGCATCGCTGAATTTTTCACCAATGTTATCAAAATCGTTCACACATCCCAAACTGTTTTCAGTGTATTTTATGCATTTGTAATAGCTTAGTCATGCTGTCTATCTGGGCTCGTCTCTGGGCAGGAGACTGTTCTGCCTTCTACAGAGCAGTTCTATACCTGACCTTCCTTTAAAAACAAGCCCAGCTCTGACAAACCAGAGAAACAAAAGCACTAAGATGAGGTGACAGACAAGGAAACAGCACAACTTTGGGATTTCACCATTTCAGCTCAGTTACACGAAGCTGGGGGTTTGCTGACAAGAATCTGCCCTTGCTTGTAGCATCTTTCCGTAGACCACGGTGTGATTGCTCAGATCCTCTGCGCTAGCCCTGGGTCTAGTTCCCGTGGCAGGATTACACTGAGGGCTCTGCAAGCTGCTCAGTCTCTTCATTTGTCAATCAAAATGCTTTTTCAGTTTATCTCTTGTTAATGTATGAGGTGCTTAAAGTAGGTGTTATTGCAGTTTACTACAATAAGTTGATCTCCCCATAATTTAAGAGAACTCTTTCACTGGTTTCTGGATAGTAGTGTAGGTGGAGCCTTATCCCTTCTGAAATGGACTATTAATAATTTTACTAGGAAAAGTTTAAAAAAAAAAAGTGGGTTTTTTGGTGGTGTTTCTTTGTAATTCTGCACCTCTGCTTGGTACCTAAAGAGTCCTCGCTTTCTTCCCAGTACTATTTGTTCTGGAATTTCATGGTCCTTTTTTGCATTTTGAATCCTGCTATCTTGAACGTTTTTGTCAAAATTTAGCCAATTTGGTTGTTGTTGATAACATCTGTAACTCTCAGGGCACCAAGGAAGATTAGCTTGAATTAATTGAAGGATTTATTTCTAAGCCTCTGAATGCATGTCTGTGCCAAAACTTAATATGGTATAGCTAATCAATTTTATTTAGTGTGCTTGTATCCCTTCAGTTTGTAGGATTAGTGTTCCTTGCCATCTGCAGGGTGTTATCCTTATCTTCCTGCCACTTGTGAAGCAGCGCGTTATGCTCTGCTCCTTGGGTGACTGCTGAGCTCCTCCAGCTCTGCCCCGTCCGCCAGCTGGAGGCAAGTCGTGTTCCACTTCCCCGGAGCTGCCACGTACCACTATCTTTTAAAAAGATCGCTATCTTGGGTGTGTATTCGTCTGCCTCAAAGCATCGCTTTTTCTCGGGGAAGAAACGTAATGACCTATCTGCAGGGTGGGGAGAAGGGATGGGGAAGTCATGTTCTGCGTGACAGATACTGGCGGGGAATGGACGGTGTAGACACTCCGAGCGTGGAAGCGGAGCTGAGTTTTCCCCAAGGCCGTGGTACAAAGGACAGTTCCACCCAAACGGTGGGGAGATGAGGAAATGAGCCGGGGAAGGAGAAGGTGGGGAAAGTTCAGGTTCTCTTTCGGAAAGGGCTGCAGCAGAACAGTCTGTGATGCCGGGGTCTCTGTGCCCAGAGGTAGGGCACAGTCTGGGCAGGACAGGGGGCTCTACTTTAAGTGAGACAGTGAAGTTCACTTTAAATCCACATCGCAATTTTAGCATTTCTAAACCAGCTTAAAAACAAATTTGAAGGAAGTAAAAAGGCAAAGTAGTCCGGCGTACAGGTGACTATAAAATCTGACTTTCACAGTCAGTCTACACAAAAAGAAACTACTGTGGTGGCTGTTAGTGTCTGCTTCTTCTTTCTCCTTTGACTTGCTGTGATAATAGTCAAACAAGAGATGAGATCCTCCAGCTACTCCGTTTCTGACAAAACTAGAATTTCCTAGAGAAGACCACAAGGTTAAAGCCCAATTTTTTTGCATAAGCCCAGCCCTGCGCAGCCCTGGGGGTTTTCACTGACAGGCACTTGGGCAGAAGCTGGAAAGTTTTGAGATGTGATCGGTCTCTCTCCCTGTGAAACAGGCACGGTCAAGATCAGTCTGCTTTCCGTTCGGGGTGTTCTTGCTACAGCAAGAAAGCAAATGACTGTGGCAGCGGCTTTGTCCTGTGGATGCTGACACATTGCATGCCAGTAAATGCTCTTTTTGACACTGGTCTTAACCCTCTGGGATATTTTTAAAGAAAACAGAATTGAATTAGGGGTTTGCTTCAGATCACACAATGTGATGTTTGGTTACTACATGCAAAAGAACTGGCACAGCATTTACTTGCTCCTCCTGAAGCCTGTGGTCCGCTTCTTGCATGCGCTGTGTGGTAGCCACGTGGTAGCCACACTGGATGCTAAGTAGCTCTTTCTCTTTAGTTGCACAAGTCTTACAGTTGTGGGGTTGACCACAGGGCTCGATGGGATCTCCTGAAAAACAATTATAACACGAAATTGTGACTATTTTGTTTACTGGCAATTCTTGGTTTTCATCACCTGCCCCAGTCGTTTCACAGCTGATATCCTCTCGGTGGTGTAAAAGCTTGTAGTTGCAAATGAGCCTCTTTTCTTCTCTTTTCTGAATTGAAGTTAATTATCTTGCAGTGGTTCATAGCTGTGTTTCCTTCTCATGGTAGTTTGAACTTTTCATCCAACTGGCATCACAACTATTTCCATCTCTTCCTTTTTAAGAGCATCATTTATTTGAGAAAAAACAATTAGAAATATTTCCTCAGCATTTCTATGTCCTTAATAGGAAGTTGCTTCCCCAAGCCCTCACAGTTTTGTGTTTGGAAAAGTTCTCAACTTTACTATGTGCTTTGGTGACTGAGCTCCTGTGTTACTCCACTCTTGAGAGGAGAAATTGCTGGTCTTAATCTTGAGCAGTGGCAGAAGCTGGAGAAGTGGTTCCAGTAGCTGAAGCCCTCTCAGCTTGTTTATGTGCATGAGGTTGGTTGGGTTTTTTTTGCTTGCTTGGCAATGCACTTTCATGGAAAGGAGAGGCCTTTTCCATCATGAGGCAGTATTATGGTTGGCTGTAACCGAATATTTGAGGGGATGAATCACCGACTCTCGGGCTGCTTATTGCAGAGAAAATGAGCCTAATGCCACTTGGAGCTCGCTCCTCCATTGGCGTGCTGTGTCGGATGATCCAGAGGAGGCTTCTCCTGGCTAGGCTGGGATCCGCGCTGCCGGGCAGGTGCAAATCCACACGAATAGCATTCGTTTCAATGGATGATGATTCAGTCTTTCCCACTGAGACTCCCAGCTGGGGCAGGTTGGTCACTCCGTGCAGCTTCGACTCCTCCATGCATCCGTGTACGTGCTCAGGCCTGAGCTTGGCAGGTGAGCAGCGGCTTCGCTGCGATAGAGATGGTCACGACGGCTGGTGGAGGAGTGCAGGGATGTGGAAGGCTGGGGACCCAATGGTGCTTTTTCCCTGTGTATCCAGCCCTAACAGTGTCTAAGCCTGGCGCTTTGGTTAGGGGAAATTGTGCTGGGGTGGTAGGTGTCCTGTGGGTGATCTGGGATGAAGAACATGGTGTTGGGCACTGGCGTTCTGAGCAGATCCTGTGGGTACAGCAGAGAGAGAAAGGTATCGATACCAGGTACTTCCTATAGAAGTGAAATGGAAGTGTTACCATTATAAATCTGGGAGCTGTTGTGGATAGCTTTCATAGTCTTGTTATCACTTTCTAGATTTACCAAAGACTATTGCTCAGGCAAATGCAAAAGTGATGGGATGGGGCTTTCTAGCATTGCAGTACATCCGAATGACACAAACTCCAGCTAATCACTGAGAAAGTGGCCACAGCTTTTAACACAGAGAACCTGTTTTCTTTCCATCCTGTAGCTTTAGTTCTTGACGGTCTTTTTACACACCATTGCTTCATCTGAAGGCTTTCAGTTCTGTTTTTGCTTGCGCTAATTGTTTAAGAAAATGGTGTTTGCACAATGTCACTGTAGCCTTGACAGCAAGCAATGGGTTTGTGTTCCAGTGGCCTTCCAGGGAAACCTGTTCTTACTCTTATGCTGATGCTTAAGTGAATCTTAGCTGTTACCTCATAATATATTTGAGTTTGATGTGGTATTAAAACATGAAAGGTAAAAGTCACAAACCACACTAAATTCTCCGATACCATAATTTTTAAGAAAACCAGTACGCTTTGCTAACAACTGGCTAACAACATTATAATGGAAGACTGCTAAATTTTAAAAGCACTTGCAGAGACTTCTAGCAGTGTAACTACTGAAAAAGAGTTTAAATGGATTGTGAAAGATTAGTTCTTTTCCTTAGCTGGGTTTTAACAGCAAAACAAACATGTGGCCTTTGTCTCAGGAGACGGAGCTGTTGGCTCTCAGGTGAGTGCACCAGGAAGGAGCCTGTTTGTTTGTTATTGTGCACTTGCTGTTATACCTGGCTCTAAGTATCTGCTGCCAGGTAAGACAGAGGGCTTATCTTGGCCTATCTTGATACTGCTGTTGTGATATTCTTGGTTTCCTCCTTGAATTTTTTTCTTTTAGACGAAGTCTTTAAAATCCCTCTTTTCCCCCACAACAATTGTAAGAAGACTGTTAAGTATTTTTAGAATTAAAAAATAGGTTTTGTGTCCAGTTTTTGTTGAGAGCAGGATTTGCTAAAATTAGACTGGAAGTTAGATTTTAAAATTTCATTCCATCCGTGTATGCAGAGTTTGTTACCTCTTGTTGAAACAATAATGTATTTCATCTTTCATGATGTCCAAAACGTGTTTGGTTTTGTATATTGGTTGTGTCACCAAGGTCTCTGAGTCTGAACAGAAGCAGAATTGATCAGTCTCATCACCTGCATCTCCCTTCTCTACTGAATTCTCCGGCTCCATCCTGCTGCATGACTTCAACTTGTTTGATGGCCCTGTCCTCTCTATTCCAGCAGTGACAGTGGGGAGTTGGGGTGGCCAAAAGCAGCCTAATGCTAAAGTCACAGTTCATTATAATGTTGTAAAGCTGTCAATTAAAAATACGCCAGCTCAAATGCAATCTAAATCACTGGTTTGAAAGATTTTTCTTAGAAAGCTTTGCATTTGCACTTCAGAACCTCTCTTCATGCATTCATCCTCTGTCCAGACACGCTGGGTGAGAGGCGGATCTGTAGCAATCTCTTCTTGTACCTTCTGTTCCTAATTATTTAGTCTTTCAGTTTGAGGCTTGACAATGAACTCCTTGTACGTGATGGGAAGAAACAGCCGAGTGAATGCTGTCAAACTCAGCTCTTTACTAAATAAGGGGAGTTTATTCTGTCATTTCTCCCTTCCCTTTATCTAATCAACTTTTATAGTGTACTTGCTTTTATTTTCTGCTGTCCCTGCTTGTGGGTGATCTGGAGCAGATATTATTGCTTCCGTTCCTCCTGTGAGCAGTAATTTGAGGGGAGGAGTTGCACTTGGTGCTGTGGTGCCTGGAATACTAAGGCTGTAGATACAGATTGGGTTTTCTGTAGCTGTGTCTAGTCCTAAGGATAGTTTTGGGTTTTGAAGCCTTGAGACAACTTCCCCCATAAAGGCTGAATGTGGCTGAAAATAGCAGCCTGGCTTGCTGTCACTGTGGGTACAGGGAGGAGCTGGCCTACGCCTACTGTGGAGGCAATTTCCAAGTGAATTGTTCTTTCTTTTCCCTCTGTCTTCAGGGCCTCTGCAGCATAGTTCCTAAAAGTGAAAGCAGAGTCACCCGTAATGACTCACTGTCCACAATAAAGGCTCAGAGCACTGCTTTTCCAGAGACAAGGGCGTCTGTGCCCTGGAGAACTACAAGCCATCAAAGCTGCTCCAACGCTTTGAGCAAGCTCAACCCTCCCTGGACCAAACGTACTTAAGGGTGAGTTGATCAGAAATGCTTGTCTTTAATCGTGCTTTAAGTTGTCAAATAGAAAAATCTAGGTTTCGATGATCAGTTGTTTTGATCTTGAATTATGTGTGGTTTTGTTTCCTTGGGTTGGTTCTTATGTATTATTAATCTCTAAAATACAGCTTTTCCGTACTTATTTTGATGAGAAGGTAGATGCACTCTGTTAACGTTTTCCTAAGTTACAGACCAGCTGAACTAATTCAAATTCTAAATCTGTTTTACGTTTTAGTATTATGTTTCTGAAATTCCCTTAAATGATCTGGATTTATAAATACGCACATATTTTTTTTCCTTAAGAAGGTATGTTTTGCATTTAATACAACTAGGTTTTTTTTTTTAAAAAAAAAAAAAAAGAAAGAAACAAAATTCAATACCCTACTCCCAACCTTTTAAAGTCATTTGATCAAGCTGTGATCTTACACAATGCTGTCTAAGATCTATGCAGTCTGTGTTGGCCTCCTCACATCTACTTTTTACTTGCCGGCAGAGAAGAGAGTAGCTGTACTGGCTCAGATGGAGGGACTCCTGAACCTGGTCTTATACCTCGTGTGCTCAGACTCTTTAGAGAGGAAGGCAAGCGTGTTGTGATGCTGAAACCCCTTTAATGATCTGTGGTTTAGGAATTTTCTTGAACAAGAATTAAGGCTCTTGTATTTATTTTTTTTTCCAATGAATATTCCTTGGTTTTGTTACTTTTTTTTTCTTGGTTAGCCTTCAGTTAATTTTTTAATACTGAACTTTCACTGTGCTAAAAGAAGATAACGTGCTTCAAACTACACAAGAGTCTGAGAGCTTGTTTACAGCGCTTTTCCAGTGACTGCTGTATGTCCAGAAACTTGCTCGTCTGGCTTCACAAATAACGTTGTTATGATCTTGTCCCAGGTGGCACCAGCAATTTCCACGGTTGCCAGTTGACTCCAATGGCAAGGGGCCTTTCATATTTGAAAGGTGGCAGCTATCTTTGACTTTCTTTTAATTTTATGGTGCTACATGTCTGCTGTGAAATAGATTATTTAATTGTAGAATGGTAATAACCTGTTACAGGATATTCACTGTAACTTCTAGCTTAAATGTTAAACTTTATTCTTAAAAGAATAGCATGTGTTTAGTCTTAAAAGTGACTTACTTATTCTGGCACGCTTGAAGAGCATAAGTAGTTAAATGATGTCTTCTGTAGGGCTTTATTTTGCTGAGACTTTATATAATGTCCTATAGAAATAGACCCTGTGGATTGAAAGATGTAATGAAATCCTTTTGAATCCTTTTGCTCTGGCTAGCATTCTCAATTTAGTGACTTGGAGGGACTGCCCTAGAATTGCAGTTTCTAGTGGGCCTGTATTTGATCCAAACCATTTGAATCATGAGCAAAAGAATGACTGAATTAGTCTTCGTTCCCAAAAAGGGAAGATTGGTTTGATGCTACATCCAAACAAGCATACAACCTGCACAGAATACACCGTTTTCAAAATCCCAGTTAGATTTGTAGGCATTAATATGGTGCCTGTAATCCTTATTTATTCAGGCTTGGTATTTGGTGCTTCTTTGGGTGAGAATCTAGTTGATGTAAGCACGTTCTAAAAAGATGTGTTAACACACAGATGGACGAAACAGTTCACTGCTAAACCTATTGTTTGTTGAGAGAGGCAAAATTGTAAATAACTAATCTTACAGTCATGGACTATTTTGTGGAGTCTGTCTGGAAATGATATTCCTGATATGAAATGAGAACCTTAAATATACAGCCTTTATTTGGGTGGCCTAAGCAATAAGCCTTTATAAAGGGTAAAGAACAACTGCTTTGTTAATACTTAAAGGGTAG
>JAOXNO010000063.1:24296534-24307719 GCA_028565335.1 Limnodromus scolopaceus
GTGGTCAGGCCCTGGAACAGCCTGCCCAGGGAGGTGGTGGAGTCACCATCCCTGGAGGTATTTAAGAAATGTGTAGATGTGGCACTTCAATCTCAGGCACTAGAGCATGCCCTGTAGGGGCGGGATGTGTGTTTGTGTTATGGTTGGAGTCAGTAATCTCAGAGGTCCTTTCCAACCATGATGATTCTGTGATTCCGTGACAGACTAACAGCTTTTTCTATCCATCTCTGGTGGGTGTTTATTAAATCACTTTTCTTGCTGCCCATGTTTAGAACTTCCAGTCCCATCCGACGGTGATGCTTTTTGCACTAATAGCACTGGAGAAGTTTGCACAAACAAGTAAGTACTAGCCTGATGCTGCTCTTAACAGCCATACTGTGGCTTCTGCTGCGTGTGTCACTTGCTGCATCTGAGCATGAGAGAGACTGGATTGCTGGGGACACAAATGTAGAAGAGAAATATTTGTCCACTTACAGGCAAGAAGTAGTATTTATTGCTTTAGTGACGTCCCTCTACCCCTCAAAACCCTTGAGATACTTGCTGAAACTCAGTGCAGCCTTTCCCAGTTAGAAATTGCTGTAGAAGGACTTATGACATGAGGCCTTTGTCACCGAAATAATTCTGTATTCGAGATGGAGAACAGCTATGGCTGGGTATTTGCAGGCAGGAAAAAATATTTATTGCTTTAACGACATCCTCACCCACAAAAGAAATTTGCTGAAGCTCAGTCCTCAGCTTAGAAATTGCTACATAAAGATTTTGACATAAGAAACATTACTTGAAAAGAAATAAATCTGTATTAGAGACTTGGAGAACGGCCATGATCTCATAGTCTCTGATGCAGCTCCTGCTGAGAAGTGCTAGATCTGAGTGCAAAGTTAATTTCACATCTGCTTGGGGAAAGAATTTCATGCTGCTTGTGACATTGAGGTTTAAAGGTGTGGTGGGGGGTTCTACTGCATTTGTAGAATGTTACTCTTTTTAACTAAGCTTATCCCTAGTTTATAACAATCATTCTTTTTTGTTATTAAATTGCAGGTGAAAATAAAATGACAGTTTCTGAATCCCGTATTAGCGACCAACTGATTTTGCTGGAGAAATGGACAGATAACCCAGACTATTTAAAACGGCAGGTTGGATTCTGTGCCCAGTGGAGTTTAGACAATTTGTGTAGGTATAACAAAAGGGATGGATTCATTTAATGTTAATCACCTCTCTAAGAGATGGAGGACTACTTTGTGTTTGTTTTGTATAAGCACTTCTTGTAAATATACCTGACTGTAATCACCCTCCTTCAAAAACAAAAAAAAAGGGGCAAATAAATCCAGTGTAATTGCCTGGAAAGGAAATTTTGGCAAGGAAAATGTTTGTGAAAGGAAGTGGTTTATACCCTGCAAGTTGGAACTGCAATGAAAATTCTTCTTTGGACTGTATTTCCTCTAACCCATGCTTCAGCAGACGTGCCAAATAGGGCAGCTCTGTCTCTCTATGGGACAGCCGGAGTAGTGACACGTCCTGGTGACAGCCACTACCGCGATCATCCCACAGCAGCACATACCTTCAAAGAATTATTACAGACTTTTTAAAGTAAAGATATGGTCTTGTCATCAAAAGTGAAAAGTGTTTGACAAAGCACTTTTTTAGATCTATCCTTTTGGATGACTAACAACCATCAAACTCACTTGTTAATTGTGATTTTGAGGGTGCAGTAACTCTAAGGACCTTGTAGTTTCTGTCTGTTCTGTGAATTTGGGTAAAAGGTCTTGTTGGGCTTTACAGGGCTTTAGCCAGCTTATGAGAGGCCAGTGTGTTTAGTAAACACCTGTATAAGCTTTGTAGCAAGTCTGGGATATAGGAAGAGTCCTAAGGTAAGATCTCTCTTTTGTAAATTAATGTGCACGTGTGAGCAATTTGACACCTGGCAAGATAAATGCTTCTGGCCCTTCCATGTGAAAAGGGGGCACGGGGAGAAAGAGCTGCCTTGGCTAAATTCATCACCTACCTGAAAATGAGAGGGTAAAAATATATAAATCCTTGTTTTCCCTTTCTTCCCCATCCCCAAGATCTTTTCCACTGTGATGAATCGGAAAAACTCTGCCCAACTGAATATACAAATACGATGTGAAATCCTGAAACAGTGGCGTCTTGGTATGAATGTGGATGCCATATGTTTGCCTGTGGGTTTCCTGAAAGTAGTAATTAGGCTCTAGGAGCTGTAGTCAGAGGCATAGGTTGTGTTCTGATGTCTAGAGGATATTTAACACACAGTGTATTGGAAGCGATGCTGTTTTCATGCAGGCAAAATATCAATATTTCATTCAGTTATGCCAAAAATTAGCTGGATCCCGGTGAGATTGATTGGCACTGTGTGACATGTTGAAAATGAGGTTTTGCTGCGGCTATGATTAAAACTAGTTTTATTTTGCAGTTTTAAAAGAAGGCAGGCAGTTTACGTATGAGAAAGTTGACTTGACCAACATCAGGGCAATGCTGAACAGTAACGATGTCAGTGAATACCTGAAGATCTCGCCACATGGATTAGAGGTAGGATGTGATTTCAGGATTTCAGCCTGAAAAGGAATCTGAAGAAAAAGGCAGGTTTTAACTGTTTTTGTTTGCTACTTGCTCCTGTGATTTCTTAGAATGAAGCAGAGTTCTCTGCCAGCTTTGCATAGCAAATTTGCTTTGTCAGAGGGTTGTAACATTGCTGCACTGATCTCAATTGTAGAAATGTTGACACTAAAGTAACAGCTGTATCTGTGCCCCAAAACTTCAGAAAAGGGAGGAGGATATGTAAGAGCTGGCTTTTCCCTCGGTTTGACTAAAATTGTTCACAAAGTGTAATTCCATAATTCCTACTGTTTGCCCTGTCTAGTCTTGAAAAGTCCAAAGCAGTAGGATTTTTGTCTCAGCCTTGTGGGGTTGGTTTTTTCCTTTGTTACTTTTTCTAAAAACTTGTTTGACTACTTACAGATGAATTTTCATGAATTAACATTGAATAGCTCTCTGTCCTTCGTACCTGGAGTCAGCTAATAATCCATGACTTGGGTTGTGTTAGTCTTTAAGTCGACTCTGTCAACTTTCTACTGGTTTGTTTTTGTGGTGGCTTTTTTTTTATTATTTTTGTTTCCCTGTGGCTTACCACTGAACAATTTTCAGTCTGGCCTACTCGCTAGTTTGTGTGACAATTACTTCAATAAAGAGAGGTCACTTTTTGTCTGAAGTGCCTCTAAAATTGCATTGGTATATTCTTATGTGCAAGAAACTTGATCTAGGGGAAAAAAAGGGCTTGTTTGAATGCTAATTTTGTCAAAACTTAATTTTTGGTTTGGTTTTGGTAGGCTCGATGTGATGCCTCATCCTTTGAGAGTGTTAGATGTACCTTCTGCGTCGATTCTGGAGTCTGGTACTATGAAGTGACAGTCATTACTTCAGGGGTGATGCAGATAGGATGGGCTACCAAAGACAGCAAATTTCTCAATCATGTGAGTATATGTAATGACATCCAGCTGATGATGTAACTTCAGTATTTTTTTTTTACTTACAGCACCTATGAAAATAGCTCTGGTTATTCTGTGGCAGTAACTGAGCACTTGCGTGTTTCCTTCAATTTTTCTGTACTTCCATGAAGCAATTTTGGCTGAGGTTAACGGTGCAAGAAAAAGGCTGCATCGTCTGTGCTACAGACTGACGCTGTTCGTACAAGTCACGCATCGCTGCTGGCAGTGACAGCTTGTGATCTGCTTGTCTGGAAGCTACAGGGAAATGGCTTATTTCCTGTGGCTTAGTCTCTTTTTGGAAATTCTTCTGATAACTGCAGTAGTTACTCTGGGTTTTTTTGTGAAGTAAACAATTGCTCACTAGGAACTAGCAGATCATCGTGCCTTCACTTACACAGGTCACCAAGCAGCCATTTGATTACCCTCTTTAACATACTATTAAATTAACTTTCACAATGGAAATAATTATTTAAATTGACTCTAAGATAGCATGGTATCACTGGATCTGCTGATAACAGCAATATGGTACAGTTTGGATATGTGACAGTTTCTGCTTAATTAAAAATAAGGTTTGCAAAAAGATTAAACCCCCTACCTTCTTGCCTTTATTCTGATAAAATAGAGTAAGTACGCTGTCTTACTGCATAGTTTGCTTTGCTCTCTCTCATTCAGATAACTTAGTATCTTATTCTTTTAAGTATTCTTCCTACTATTTCGCTTTTAAAATTCTGTACTTACTAGCATTAAAGCAAAACACGCAATGTGCATGTGAAGTCCAAACCTATAGTCGAAGAATAATCTCAAATGCTAGTAGAGATGTAACTAGGACTTCTTTCTTCTTAAATCTTCATGGTAACTCTGGATGGCTGTTGTAAACTCCGTGTGCTGTGGCAATGCTGAAGCAAATTATGCTGTAATACGAAAAAAGCATAATGATTACGGCTCAAAAAACTTGTCTGCTTTTGCTTAGAGAGGACTTCCCATATTACCAGCCTTTCAAACTTATTTTTAATAAAATTAATTAAAGGGCAAGCTAGAATTTTAGTACAAAAGGCATGTATGGCCTAGCCTACCACCACTGAGCAGAATGGAAATAGAGCACTGGGATTTTAAGTTGACGCTTCTACTGGCTGAGCTTGAGTAAGAAATGTACCTGTAGCCCTTCTCTATTGTAATCACATGGCTTTCTATTCCTTCTTGGAATCTAATTTAGGGGAAATTATGTGTGTGTATATATATATATAACGCAGAGATAAGCAGTTAAAAGAAGATAGGCCAAATACATACAAGTGAGTAAATATTGATGTAGGAGAGAAATACATCAAGGAGATGAAACAAAGACCAGTGACAAGAAACCCAACAGGAATGGGAGAGTAGCTTTTCTCACCATTTAATTTCAGTCTTCCTGTGAGTTCAATTGCTCTTGCTCCATTTCTTTTAATTATTCACATAAATAGCATTGTCCTTTGCTAGTGTATGACACACAGATATCTCTACATCACATCCAAAGTCCAGCCCCACATTTCTAGCGTGGAATTGAGAGTGTGATTGAAATTAAAAAACAAACAAACAAACCCCAAATAAATAAACAAAAAAACCCCACCACAACAAAACCACAAAACCACCACCGAACAAAAACATGATAGAGATCTGTCCTGAGCACAGTCATTGTAGGCACTGAGTGTCACGGAAACTGTTGGAAATAAAGGGCCATGTGCCTGCCTTCAGACTGCTGAGAGGCTTAAAAGATTTTTCCCACTTACTGTTAAGGTGCTTGGTGTATATGCATTTTTCTGTCTGTGCTTCCTCTACAAGTTATGAAAATAGATGTCGTAACGTATCTGAGCAGGATGATTTTCTGTTGCTACGACTGTTTTGTTGGTGGCTAAATGCGATTGTTATTTAAGTTCATCAGCTGTCTGCCTGAAATACAGGGATATTCTCTTCTGTCACAAACCCCGTCATCAGAGCAGCCATATGCTCTTTGTTTGCAGCATGTGTAACAAAAAGGCTAGTCCTAAATATGACACTAAAAACTCATTAGCTGGGCTTAGCTTTAATTTGGGACATCTGAGGCTTCTGTAATCAGCCACTGTCTGGTATTTGCACTCTAGGCAAACCACACTGAGCACAAGGAAGTTCTCTTCTATAAGGCTTTTGGGTTTTGTGTTTGCGCTCTCCTACATGACAGATTCTTCTCCCAGCCTGAAGTTTAGTTTTGCATTTATTTGGGACCTTGGGAGTGTGACTTGATAACCTTTTCACAACTTGAGGGAGGCTGGCACTGAAAGGGACACAATGTGTAACAAATTCAGTGCAGGGGCTATGGGTTTGTTCTTTCTCTGTACTGTACGTTCTGGTGGCACTTGGGTATCTTGGGGAAGGTTTTACCAGTCTGGTACTGGGACTTCAAGATAAGGGTGGTTACATTTCTATGTTGAATTTTTAAGATGCAAGGAGTTAGCTGTTTTTTTTCAATAGACAGGAGTGATTTAACCTCACAGAGAATTAAAACCACTTTGGAGTCAATATCCCCTTCTTTCCCCCCCACCCCCCTCATGCCAACAAATTCCTTTTGGTGTGCAAATAAAACTAAGACTAGCTTGAAAAAATTGTCTTCACAGGGGTGGGAGGAACCTTTCCTCCTTTTGGATGAATGGTTTAGATGAATAAAAAATAAATTTTAGCCCTCTGTGCTAAGAATGGCTGCGAACTGAAATGCGTTGCTCTTTTTCTAAAGGAAGGTTACGGCATCGGGGATGATGAATACTCCTGTGCATACGATGGCTGCCGGCAGCTGATTTGGTATAATGCCAGAAGTAAACCGCATTCCCATCCCTGTTGGAAAGAAGGTATTTGGTCCATCTCCTGTCTCTATCCTGGTTGGATTTCTGCATGGGGCTTTTTCCTCTTGCAGTTTGTTAATCGGTGCAAACAGTGCAATTACTGCCTAATCCTGATGATACTAAAGGTTTAATAATTATTGTGCCTTTTATGAGTATTTGCAGTGGTTAAATGTACAAAGCGGGCACTACACTCTTGTTCCACAATCTGTGTAAACAGAATCTTGTTGCTGAAATGTTTTTTCTTTTCATAGTACAAATCATAGCACCAACTAATATTGGAAACTTAATCATAAGACTTTTTTTCTTAGATGTTTGTAATCCTACAAACAGGATTGAAATGTTCCTTTCTGGGATGAAAGTTATTTTAGAGAAGTGGAAAAAAACCACCTGTCTAGTTTAGGTTAAGGGGGAATTGCACTGCCTCGCTTACTTTAAATTCTTGTGGAGCTACTTGGACGGCACAGTTCTGTTTTTCATCGCAGCTTTGAAATCTTGGTAGGAGTCTGTGCATGCCATGCTTGTGTGAACTGTGCCGCCTCTTCTATTAAAAATTTTTCCCACGAATGGCTAACTTAAAACACTTCTTAAAAATAAGTATATGCACAAGCATATAAGAAACTTAGACTATTCAAGTATGTGTTCTGAGGACATCTTCAACAGGTGTAAAATAGCCAAGGAGAGACAGAGTTGCAGCTTTTTTCTGGCTTTGGTAAATATTCTGCAATACTTCTGCAACTATGTAGCATTAGTGCTCTGCCAGACTTAAATTTGGTTTTTTACTATTTTGTCCTCGCTTTTTCCTTTAGTTACTGTCTGTATCAGTGTTTCTTCCTCTCTGCTTTTGCAAACAGTTTCTTTAAGTGAGCAATTCATAGTGAGATATGAGTTAGTTAAACCGATAATTGTGTCAGCTGTAGGTATTTAACACAAGTGAAATCTCTAAATTATCTTTGTTTTGCATGTAAGGAGACACAATAGGATTTCTACTAGACTTGCAAGAAAAGCAAATGATCTTCTATTTAAATGGAAACCAGCTTCCTGCTGAGAAGCAAGTATTTTCATCTGCTGTGTAAGTATGGGCTCGTTTGGAAGGACAGTGACCTCTATGGATAATTGTTTTAATTATATGAAGTGTTTCCCATTTAAGGTGTAAATTCATATTTGCTTACCCAAAGCCATCATTAAGCAGGTTTCCCCATTGAATGTTGTTTAGAAATCAGTGAGAAGGATATAATTTTACAGGGGGATTTCAGGGTCTGAAATAAATACTTCAGACGTTCTAAAGGTAGGTTCAACTTCGTTTTCCACGGTCAAGCCAGCACAGCGCTGAAATGGAATAAGGCTGTAGCAAAGATAAACAAATTTCTAATAGTGCTTCAGGAATTTTTGATCCTGTTAAAAAAAAAAAATAAATAAAAAAAAAATGCCTCAGTCCTGTAAATGCTGAAGTACATGTATTAACTCACTACCGTTCACTGGGGCCAGTTCCTGGAGTAGCACATTGAATATTCATGGCAGGACACCTCTTGGTAGTATTGCAGAAGGATTTGAGGCTTATTTTGCCAGCTCTGTTAAAATTAGCACGTGGCAAACTCCTCTGCCTCTCCTGGGGAGATTCAGCTGTTTAGTTCTGAAAAGATAAGCTGGTGTGATACTTAAGAGGGCAGCTTCATTAAACGTTACAGTACTTTGTAAATTAATACTACTGTGTTAATAATCTCATTTGTGTTTTCTCCTCAAAATGAAGTTCAAGATGCAAGCAAAGAGTAGTTCAGTTTAGAGGTGCAGAGTATCTTGTCCGTTCAGCTTGCAGTACTCTGTTCTTTGTGTAGGCTGTGTCATTTCTATACTCAACAGATTCTCTAGCTTGGTTAGAACTTGGGGTATTGCTCAACTCGGCCCCTTTCAGTAAGTAAGACTGAGGGAGGTGACAGTTGTGGTGTTCTGACAAGGTGGCTGTGAAGACAAGACAGCTGGCCTGAGGTAATCCTGGAAGGGTGAGGAGGAACAGATGGACCTTGTGCTGAGAGAGCTCAGACTCACAGATTCATCCACACAAGTGCATGAGCTGCAAGTTCCCCAGATCTCTGCCTGCTCGGATAAAGCAGCCAGAGCAGAGACACAGAGGTGTCCCTTGCAGTTGGCACTGCTCTTCACAACTGTCGTAGTTTTGGCAGGGCTGGCCACTAAACAGCAGTTGGTTGGATGAAAAATACTTTTTTCCAGTGCTGAAGGAGAGATCTGAGCTGATGAGCATAAAGAGGATCAGTTGGTGTGCTGCTCAGATGGACGTGTCTGTTCTCAGTGCAAGTGTGACTAATCCTCACTGCAGAGCAGGCAGCCGGTTTTGCCTCCCTTAGTAAATTCAGATAAACCCCGACAGTAAATTCACAAGTTGAACTAAACCCAGGAAAGTTTGTGCAGCTGAAACTGGATGTGTCAGAGGGTTTTCTCCCCATTAGCTGTAGCACATTTCTACTGAAGGAACTCCTCTCTTTGTTTCAGGGCATATTTTTGTCTGGTAATAGTGGTAAGGTGTCTGGAAAACTCTTATTGTTAAAGTCATTCTAAAATGTCTGTTGTTCTGCATATTGCAGGTCTGGGTTTTTTGCTGCAGCAAGTTTCATGTCCTATCAACAATGTGAGTTCAACTTTGGGGCAAAACCTTTCAAGTACCCGCCGTCAATGAAGTTTAGTACCTTTAATGATTATGCTTTTCTGACAGCAGAAGAGAAAATAATTTTGCCCAGGTAATTTTCCTCTCTGGTTTGAGTGTGTTTGCGTACCGAGAAATGCAATGCCTCACTTCTGAGGGGTATTGTCTTATGTTGCACTTGGCAAAGTTACCCTTTATGGGGTTGCACCTCCATAGGTCTGTTGCAGAAGACTATTGGACCATTGTAACTTAATGAACAGGGCAGGAGAGATACAACCAAAATCCATAAATTAATTTTTTTGGTAATATTAAGCTAAACTAAAATTAACTAATACTGCACACTAATGTTGTTTTTAGTAAAAGCGCTTCCTGCTAAGAATAATTAGGTTGGTTGAGGAGGTGTAGTCTTAATTAAAAAAAGAAGTCTTATTTAAAATTGATCTAATTTGTGATGGTGGCAGCATGGAGGTATTGAATGATTTTAAGACTTGAAGCTGTCCTCCTTTTCTGATCCAGATGAAAATTTCCCCATTTGTGAATAATAGTACTGACAAAGGCTATTCAAATTTAGAAGTGCTTTCCCACCGAAATATAAGCCAAGCCAGGTAGAAACAGGTTTGGATACATTTTTCCTTAACTTAACAAATTCCTGGCAGGAATGAAAACTAATAGCCTTTTTGGTTGTGGTCAGTAGTAATAAAATAACTTTCTGGAACACAAATGGTAACAGTAGACAGTGTAATCTGGGATACAGTGTACCCCAGATCTGCAACTTTGTCTAAAGACGGGCCTTCCGGAGTGGTGCTGCTTAGGGGCTTGGAATAATCTTTGGTTGCTTCTAATGAAGGGGTGGGGTATAGGAGGTGGGTACCCCCAACTATAATAAAATTCAGAGACTAGTTTTGAATTGCCTAGCTGTTCAGTCAAGTGAATTAAGTACTTAAGCACCTTAGTGTTTAAAAAGAAAACAGGAAAAACCCCAAACCACCTTACTCCTGGATGTGAGTCACACACTGGCAAAGTTTGAGGCTTGCGATGCTGTATTGATGCAGAGAAAATCAAATGCAACTTGCAAGACCGTTTTGTACTTGCATATAATGCCAGAGTAACTTACACCAGCTTGTGACTGCAGGGGCTTTAAGTCAGAGTCTGATTTAATCCCTTGAAGTGATCTCTTAGTTATCGTTCTTGGTCAGTCCCCTGCTCAAAGTCAGTGTTCTTTTCTCTTGTTCACGTCATTGGCAATAAACCAATCCTAAATTTAAATATGCTTTTGATCTTAAAAGTGATAGGAAAAAAAGGCAAGGGTCTGAGTGGACCCTAAGTATCCATGGCAGGAATTAACATAAACTCATGTCAAGCTGTGCTGAATTTAATGCATTGAGTGCTGGGGCATCGTCTGGGCTGGACATGCCCCCCTGCCACCAAGCAGTTGTGACGGGTAGTGTGTGTGTGTCTTCCTGCATGTGTTCCAAACTTGAGATGTCTTATTTAGTCAAAGGTTTCTACCCGTTTATTCTCCCTTGCGACCATTGCCATACCAAGCTGTTGATTTCAGTTTCAGTTTCTATTAGTTTAAACTGTGTTACAGCATTGTAGGGGCTTCTGAATTTTGTTGATACGTGGGCTTGTGTGGTTTATTTGTTGTTATTTTTTATTTTTCTTAACTCTTAAAAGTACACAGACACTAAAGAATTTTTTTGAAGTGTTCGGCTGTGGGAGCTAGAAGAATTGTAATCTAACAGCCTCCTGACAGACGGAGTAGGGAGTCAACAACTGTTCTGAACATCTCTGGGTGTGTTAAGCCTTTTTTGTGGGAAGTTCCGCTTGATGCTTATCAGCAGTAGAGTTGAGCAGCACAAGCAAGCAGTGCATCGCTCTTGATGCAATACTCAGAGCAGTTGTGAATATGTCATGAATCAAACTAACGTTTGAGGGGGGTTTGTGTGTGCCCTTTTCTCCAGACACCGGCGCCTGGCTTTGTTGAAGCAAGTGAGCATCCGAGAGAACTGCTGCACGCTTTGCTGCGATGAGGTAGCAGACACAGAACTCAGGCCATGTGGACACAGGTAAAAACCCTCAAAACAAAACAAAAAAAAAAATCACCACCACACCCACAACCCCTATATGCTATGCCTAGTAGCCTGTTTATTTTAACTCTGCAACCTTTTGGTTATCCAGTC
>JAOXNO010000063.1:24307819-24318611 GCA_028565335.1 Limnodromus scolopaceus
CCTTCCACCCCCAAAAAAACCCCAACAAAACTTCAAAACAAAGAAACAGAAAATACAGAAAATATGTGTTTGCTGTTGAGCTTAGGTGAGACCAGCTGCAGTCCCTGCTTATCTTGGCTGACTCCTCAGCAAAAAGGAAATAATGAACCCCTGTAAAGATGTGATATATACAGTGTAGTATTCTTACCTTTCCCCTTAGTGCCCCCTGAGCAGATTTAAGCCTTAGCTCTGTGTGTGTCTGGGGCTGGGGAGGTACTGTGGCTACAGAACTACGCCTGCTGTCCCTGGGCTACCAAATCTAAAACCCTCATCTCAGAGGTTTTGCTGATGAGTACTTGCTTGGTACTGGTGCTATGAAATGCAGATCACATTGAGAAGAGTTAAAAATTCATTATATACTCATTAAATGTTCAACAATGGATTGTCTCGAGTCACAAGTTCCTCTAAAAGCTAGAAATGAGCAGTTTCAGCAATACTGCGTATAAGTAACCTACTAGGAAATTTGATCCAGTTAAATCCATTTCCTTGGTGTTTTTAGGGCACTCGTGGAAGCAGCCTTGCCACAGGTCTTCTGTCTGCATGTTGTAAAGTTAAAAAGAGGAGGTGTGCCCAGTGTACCCCAACAAGAAGTGGCTACAGCTTCACGCAGGGCACAGGGGCTGCTGTTCCCCAGACCAGAGCAAGTGCTGGGATTAAGAAAAGTGTGCGGGTGTAATCCCAGCTGCTGCACCAGCGGGTTCAGGTTTGCAGGACGCTGAGCAGCAGGAGCTCTGGAGCCCCTCTCAAAGCCTGTGGATCCACAACACCTGACTTGCAGTTCTTAATCTCCATGCTGAAAGATTCATCTTGTCTGTGTTTCTAGCAGGCTAACTAAACTGCTTACTGCTTGAATTTTTTTCTTCTATTTTTTCATCCTGTAAATGCAGGCTTTAACTGATTGTCTTTTCTTCTCCTTCAGCGACCTGTGCATGGAGTGTGCCTTGCAACTGGAGACCTGCCCTTTGTGTCGACAGGAAATACAGACCCGAGTCAGACAGATCTCTCACATTTCATGACACACGTGGAAAAATACCACAGACTTGTTCTTAATTAACTCCAACCAATACCGAAAGGGGAAAGCATCTCTAACCAATCTTTACGCACATAGAACCATAGCCACGGCCAGATTTCATGCTAAACTGTAATCTGTTTATCTTAAAAATGAGATCTTTAATATGCTATTTCAGTTTGCCAGCGATGGGAGCTGGTTTCACAGTAAGGAGAGCTGGTGGGTCAGTGTGCTATGGCTGTGGGTTCCTCCAAGCAAGACCATAGGAGAGTCTCTCTTCTTCCCCCTTTCCTTCTTGCCTGTCGCAAGTGCTGAAAAAAAATTTGCACTGGAAGTACACGTACAATGCATTTTAGAAGAGAAAAGAAATATCTCCTCAAACAGGGCAGTTCTGTCTTGCGCTCAAAAGTCTCTATTTTTGGCAGAAGTCAGTACTCAAAGGAGAATGCCGATGTTTTCCTGTTTAATGTAGCCTCCTGCTGGTCAGAGACTCTGTATTTTTCCAACAGTGGATATAAAACTGCTCAAAGACTTGATCTGTACACAGACTGATTTGAAAAGACAGTGTGGAGACTGTAGAGAAACTCATATGTTTTAATAACTTGGTGATTCCAAAGAATGTTCTGATTTGTTTTTAAATGTTAAAAGATCGGTGGTATTTTCAAGTACATAATGTTTCTGATGCTTTTAACTTCAGTACCTACATTTTTTTGTGAGGATATAATTTTCAGGAGGTATTCTTAACTAATTATAACGCTGGACTGGAATTAATTTGATATTCTGGGTATTTTTTAAGGTATCATTGAACATCTTTTTTAATCAGTGTTGTTTTTGAAAGTTATGTTCACTTTTGAAATATTGAGCTATCTTAAAACATTGCAGGAGAATTTTGGGCCAGTTTATTTAAAAAAAAAAAAGTTATTTGGATATCAAGTTTGGTCTTACTCTGTAACTCTTTAAAAATTCACCTTGCTTGCCACGTGTCAGTCCTGCTCTGAGCAGGTTTGGTGCCACACTTCATATTTTTGATAGGGATCATACAGTGGGAATCTCTGCTCCAGTTTAATTACACATTTGTGATGTTTGTATGTTAAGGATGCATTTCAGCGGGCAGCTTTTGACTGTTTTACTAGGTTTCTACAAGGAATCAGGGTTCACAGGTGGTGTCAGTGAAGTAGCACAAAAATTGGTGGAGTTATGCTTATTTTGCACCAACTGAGGATACAACTCGGTCTCTTCCAAGACTTCTACCAGTTGCTTTTTTAAATTATCTAGCTATGTAGTAGGCTAGTAGTAAAGTAGAACTTTACTAATTCACACACCACTTACACCAAAACCATCCCACTTCTTGGCAGTGATTCAACAGCAGAGGCTGTTGTAGTGAATTCTCATGCTGTGATGCATCTTATTTTTAAAATGGTGTATTACCTTTACTGTACTATCAAGTCTTAACAAAGCAGAGCTGAGGCTGCTGCTTCTTGCTGAGCACTCTTGCTTCCCACTGACTAGATTGGGATCTGAGAGCGACAGCTCTGCACAAAGGTTCCAGAATCAAGCTCTCGGCCATACTCCTTTCACCTTCTGCCTTTGCTAAACTTAAGGGTGCTGAATTTCATCCAGATTTAAAAAAAAAAAAAAAAGTGTCTCCGTTGAACCTCTGGTGTATGATGTGTGAATTAAGGAAGTTCTGTCCATCGTTTTCTTGTTGACTGTTTATCCAAATACAGACTGAATCCCAAAACAGAGTGCTGGTTAGTCTTTTTGCTAAAATGTGAATTCTCTTCCACCTTGGATGCCTGTTTTGATTAACATCAGACTGGCAAACCTGTGCCACGGGGACCTCATTTCCTCCCTGACTGTACTTTACCATGTTTTGCTGTAATCCATGTTGCCAGTCAGGGCTGGGTCCCTTCCTGCTCGGTGCTGAATGAGCTAACACCTGAACACCATCACTGCCACAAGGATCTTAGAATCTCAGAATCACTTGAAGTTTTACATGCTTCCAAATGCAATGATAGGTCTTTATCCCTAAGGTCCAAAGATACTTTAGGGAAGAGGTGGGACAGAAACATTTTGAACTCTGCCTTAATAGATTCTAGTAATTTCAGGGCTTTGGTTTCCCTGGCCAGGATTAACTGAGGTAAAATTTTCAGAAGTGCCTAGAACTCCTGATTCGTATCAACTGCTGTATTGAGATTAAGCTCTTAAGGTCCAGGTCCATGTCCACAACGGCTTCTAGATGTCTGGTGTCCCCTTAAAACGGAGGTGACCTAGGCCTTTGTGGACACAGGACTACGTGCCTGCGTTCTTTGTTGGAAAGATAGGAATGCTTTGGAAAATTTTGCCCCAGACCGTCTTCCATGCAGCTGGTGCTGGGCTGAGAAAGGCCAATAGCGCCGGAGGAGGGAGCTGTGTTGTAGAGAACTGTCCTGTTCATTTCATGAGTGAAAGACTGTACAATTGGACTGGCTTTCTGCTGAAATCCACGGTCATTGTAAAGCTCAATCCTCTGTGACCGGTGTAGTGCCCGCCTCAGTCCTTGCACGCCCCGAAGGCTCTGGGGCTGGGTAGGGGAGAGATGGTGGATCTGCAGGACCTCAGAAGGCAAAATGAGTTGTAGCGAAGCTGTCCATTCAACAATAAAAACATCTTGAAGGCTATTTGTTGTTTTTTTTTTTTTTAATTCTTTCACTTCTGTTGAGAGCTGGCGTTACAAACGTTTTGGCACCAGAGGGTGGGTGGGCAGCCTGTGGAAGCAGGAGCCGTCCCTTGGACAAGAAGGTGGCAAGAAAATGGTGTGAAACACTCGAGCTCCCCTCCCTGCGCCCAGCTGGGGGCACCCCAGGCCCTGGTGTGGTTTGCTGTCCTCCAGCCCTCAGGGCCCTGCTGTGAGGGGAAAACCCGCTCATACAACGGCAGCGCGCGTCATAACTAAGCACATAATCAGTTTTATTTCCTTCCCAGGATCGCCTCACGCCCGGACACTAAATCCAGCCCAGCCGCGAGCCGCCCCAGGCCTGAGGGCCCACCATGGCGGCGGGGGCTCCCTTCCCGCCCGCGCTCTCCCATTGGGCCTTCTGGTTTGTGGGCGGGCCCTCCGCACCGTCTCCGCTCTGCGATTGGCTGCGAGCGGGGCGGAAGGGAAGCGTTGCCTAGGAGACGGGCGGGCCGGAGGGGTGAGCAGGCGGCCTTGGCTGCCCCGAGCGGCGGTAGGTGCGGGGCAGGGCCGGGCCGGGCCGGGTCGGCTCCCTTTCTGGGGCGGGGGAAGGTGACACGGGCCAGGTGCCCGGTGCCTCGGGAAGGAGGGTGCTGACAAGGGCCAGTCTCCTGGGTGCCTTTTAGAGAGGGAAGATAACGGCCCGGTCGGCTGGGTCCTTTTGGGGAGGGGGAGGTGAGGCGGGCCGGGTGCTGCGTCCCCCCGGGGAGGGACAGGGCTGGCGGCTTCGCTCTCCCCAGGAACCAGGAGTGAGAAGGAGGAGAGGCGAGGGTCACGATCATCCCTCCTGCTCCTTGGTGCCATAGAGCTGGCTCCCAAACTCCGCCACCTGCTCTCAAGGCCGGTGTTGGATATAACCTGGCAAGGGTGGTGGTAGCAGAGTGTTCCCAGACACTGAGAAGACAGCTGGCCCATCTCGGTGGCCCTGGGGTGGAGTGTGGCCTGTCCTGTGTGATGGGTCAGCAACCGGTCAGCCACAGGCCCTGGCGAGGACACAGCCCAGCGTGGGGCACAGTCCCTGTCCTGGCACGTGGGATTGCTATCCAAAGACTGGCCTGCGAGCTCTTGGGGACACACGGGACTGGGGTGGCATCTTCATCTTACTTGGCTTCATTTTCTTGCATCTTTCTCATAGTTATAGATGCTTCAGGAGAAGAGATGTAAAGGTTTTATGAGGAGCAGGTGAGGAAACTGGAGGTGTTCAGCCTGGAGAAAAGGAGGCTGAGGGGAGACCTAGACCTTAATCTCTCTCTATAACTGCCTGAGAAGAGGGTGTAGCCGGGGGGAGTCAGTCTCTTCTCCCAAGGAACAGGCGATGGGACAAGAGGAAACAGCCTCAAGTTGCTCCAGGGGAGGTTTAGGATGGATATTAGGAAAATTTCTTCACTGAAAGGGTTGTCAAGCCTTGGAACAGGCTGCCCAGGGAAGTGGTGGAGTCACCATCTCTGGAGGTGTTTAAAACACAAGCAGAGGTGGCACTGCTGGACATGGTTTAGTAGCAGACTTGGAAGTGTTAGGTTAAGAGTTGGACTTGATGATCTTAAGAGTCTTTTCAACCTAAACAATTCTATGATTCTAAAACCCCTTCACAGAGACTAACTGCACAGTTTTGAGCCTGTTCTCTCAGTAGGCGGAGGAAGTTCCTAGAAAATTTGGGTTATTACAGAAAAGAAGTAGCAGTAACATTGGAAGAACATGACTTTGAAATGCCTATATCTAAAAATTAAAAATTCTCTCCTGAATCGCTGTTTCAGAAGTGTGTGGTAATTTAAGAATTTAATTTGTGTTAATGTCAAGTCATGTGTTATTCCTTAGTACTTCGTCTGAAAAGAAGAAATAACCACTAACAGCAGCCGTATAGCAGATTGCCTCTCCTCCAGTCTGGTTATGCAGTAACAATGGAGACTTCGGATGAAGAAAACTTTGGTATAGCCGTGTAAGTATGCTACATTCTGTGTCAGATTTTCAGTAAGCTAATTACTGGTTAAAATATCTTAATAGGAATATAATTACACAAATGAATTTACGCTACACTGATTACCACATTCTGTGCAGAAAAATGCAAAACTCCAGGAGGGGATAATATCAGTTCAGAGTTTGGGTGAAGTCAAACCAAATATAACTGCAATGAGCATAGCACCAGATAGCCCTGGCTGAGTGATCAAAATAAACACTGTAAGGCTGACAACTGGGGGGTTTGTCTTCATTTTAAATTAAAACTTTTTCTCTTCTTTTTAAGAGCATATGTTGTCTTCCATCACGGATTCTAAGAAGAGACTATATTTGAATGTACTCCTAGACATGTGAGACCTTGTACAGGTCAACCAAATTTTACTCTGGTAGATGCTGAGATGCTACTTTGTTCCACATTTTCTGGCATACTCTTCTCCTAAAGCTTGTGGCAGAAGGTTCACGTCCCTCTGCCTCTGTCACTCTACTTCATAGGTTTAGTTCTTTCAGTCTGCAGACTATCACAAATGGCTAAATTGGATGTTTCTGATCGCTGTTATCTCCCACACTAGCCAAGGACTGAAACAGAAATTGACTCGTCAGGGCAATAGGTTGATTTTTTTTTTCTTTCCCTCAGGACAATGTTTTCTATTTATTTCTCTCTCCAGTATTTGTAATTCGTATCAGATATGTCTTTATTGCCTATTGCTAATACATGTTTGTATTAGGAATTGTTTTAACACTAGCCCTTGAGAAGGATGGGTTTGTGATGAAGGCAAGATTCAAGCATGCAGACTGCCTGGGCTTCTCCAGCAGCAGATGTTGTGCTGGCTTAGACTAGACATGGTGAGGTGACAAGGACTTAAACCACAAGATCTGTCAGCACGTGTTTCTTCAGTTGTGCGGAGGCAGGTGTGTTGTGTAGAGGGATGGAATCGCTGCTATTTTGGAACAGTTAAAATTCCATGATTTGTCGCACAGGCTTCGACTGGGGTTTAAATTAATACTTTAAAATTTCTGTTGCTGTTAGAGGGAAAAAAAGAAGAGTAGAGATTATCCGTAGCAAAGTCTCCTGTCTTTGCATGTACTTAGAAAGCCATGAGACCTCTTGCCCGAAGTCCCAAGTGTGATGCTCTGGGTATGTAATGCTTCGACTGACCCATGCCAGCTCCTCTCCTGGTGGTGTCCTGCCCTCTGGTGGAAGAGGTTGTCCAATCTCTCTCCTTGGCTTTGCTCATCTCCTAAGGCTTAACAGATCAGAATTGTTGCTAGAACATCACTTGGTGATCGGACACCTTTTTAAATCAAAGAGCTTTACGTTTTTCTGGGTCAGAATGAGCCCTATGGCTCATTACAGTTAAACTGTTGGTTAAACTGTTGTTGGATTAATTTCACTGGGCTATTATTCAGTAGCCAAATAAATTTAATGAGTTTTTTAAAACTGAGTCTGAAAGAGTGTTGTGCTCTGTTTACTGAAGAAAAACTTGAAAGAGAAATGGAGAGACACTTAATTTAATTTAAATGGTGCTTTTGCTGATGAAAGCTAATATTTTTCTTAAATGTCCTGTGAGGCTTTTTTCCCTCGTATGTGAGAAAAGTCTGTCTTTCCTCTGCTGGAGAATACGGGGAGAGTTCATCCCCCACTACAGATGAGCTCTGAATGCCAAGGCCAAGACAATCCTGTGGATTACTGTGTCTGAACAAGGTGCACATTAATAGATTTAACAGAGGGATCCAGAGTCCTGAAATGCCGGTACCAAAGGTTTCTTCCCTGGATAACTTGAGATCCATAATGAGGTTTAATATTTGCTCATGATTGAATGACCGTAGGAGATTATGCCATTTATTTGCATGTAGCATGTAGGATGTTTCTTGCATAAGAAAAATATTTATGTTTCTTGAGTTATACAATACTTGTGTATACATTGAGTTTTAAGTGGTTCCACAAGACCAAGTATTTAAAAATATTCTCTAGAGTGTCTAGAGTTCTGTGATCACCGTGGGGAGTTACAGAGGGAAGAGAGCAGAAGGAAAACTTGTGGTAGCAGCTGGGGTTTGTGGGTTGGAAAATGCTTACCTTGCTGTTCTAATTACACTCTTTACATCCTTCTGCACCAGGACTAGAATTGTCTTGACAGTAATGCCAGTACAACAACATTTATTTTTTTTCAATTAGGCACCTTAATGGGGGGAAATACAGTAGAGGCCTGATGAGAATCCCCACGAAGCAGTCTTATCATCAGTGTCATGGATTATTTTGTAGGTTGAAACTAGGAAATTACTCACTTATTTTGTAATTACTGGGCTTTTGTTCACACTTAATTTTAACTTTCATTTCTGCTGTGGTTGAAATACGCATTTATGCAGTACCATCTTTCTTTGCTTTCAGCTCCTCCCCTTGTGAGGCAGAGTTTGATGCAGTTGTTGGGTATCTGGAGGATATCATAATGGGTAAGTACTTACAGACAACGAGATGGGCACTAAGCATATTGCTGCTCATAAACATGCTGCTCTTCTGTCAGCACACATACAGAGCCAAAGGAGCCCCTGCCTGCTTCATGGAAGCTTTCTGTCCTTTGTTCCCCTGGCCCCTAACCTGGTAGTGCAGTGAAAATATACACAAAAGTCTTTTGTGTGCTGTTTGAACAACAGGGTGCTTGTGAGTCTTGAAAATTATTCTCTGCGTCACTGCAATACACTCCTTCATAAGTAAACAGTAAAGACACTTGTAAATCTCACATAGAAATCAAAGCTGTCTGGGATTTTTATACCCTTTTGTAAAGGGCATGGAGGAGACCGTGAGAGGCCGCCTTCCCTTCCCAGCTCTGCCTGAACCTCTCCTCACGTGTTTGTCAGGACATTCTTAGGAGCTGCCATGGTTTGTCCAGGCAATTTGCTGTAATGCCAGGCTGTCGCTGCTGCAGGCAGCCTGTTCTAATCTCTAATCTAAGGTGCCTATGCTGCAGTTTAAGCATGTTGTTCCCTGTCCTGTGTCTGCTGAACACGGACAACAGTTCATATCCTTGGTTTCTGCAGCTGCATTGCAAGACTGGAGATGGGAGTCATCACGTCTTGCCACTTTTCACTTTTTAAGACTGTCCTTGTGAGTTGATTTGTTGCCTGTAGCTTGCATGTATGCGTACAGTTGTAACACCTCTTCATAGCAGGAGTGTTGAATGGCACCAATCTCGTTGTGTGAGCTCAGGCAATAAAAGGTGCTAAATTCTCAGGACCATAATTTTAGCTGAGCAGTCAGCGTGTGCAAGGAACTAGTGTGCAAGGTGCCACGACAGAATTCCTGCTAATGGGCCATCAGCTGCTTCATAAGGACAGCGTATAAACTTTTTGACCGCATCCTTTCCAGAGAGATGTAGATTCTGCAGCCTCAGCTTGCCCAACGATGTACCTGAATCTGGAGAAATGCTGACTAAACTAATTTTGAATATGCTAGGGTTTAGAAAGCTGAGACTGGTGTATTTTAACACTGCGTTTAAGTAAACTTTATATTTATACCTGTTCTGCTGAATTCAGTGGTGACCTACTGTGTTCATTTTTATTCTTGTTTCCTTCCCCAACTGGAAAAAAAATCTTCAGCAATTGAAAATGAATCTGAGAGATTCACTAATATTTTTTAAATCAAGGGGAAAAAAAGTTAGTTTGAATTCTTGTAGGGAAGAAGTCAGCTTTTGCTAACTTGAGAGCCTGAACAAACAGGGGTTCAGAATAAGTAACTTTATGATAAAGCAGGAGGGCTGCCAGCAGCCTGTGTCTCTCACAGATGGGTCAGAAGTGGTGGCTCAGCGGCAGCTGCGGCGCTGAAGTGACTGACCCTGCACGTGTGCAGGGCTCCATGGCTACAGCAGGGAGACGGAGGGCTAGTGAATGTGGGGTTTGTGTTACTCAAAGAATGACTAAACTCCTAACTGTATGATGCATTTTTGTTGTGCTCCAGATGATGATTTCCAGTTAATACAGAGGACTTTTATGGAGAAGCACTACCAGGAGTTTGATGACTCAGAAGAAAACAAGCTCATCTATACTTCTATTTTTAATGAATATGTAAGATGCTTTTTCATATGTATTGCTTTTTTATTTTTATTAAGGCCAGTGTCAGGGCCCATATTCCTGGGTTTATATGGAGCAGAACCAACAAGCTGCCTGCTGTCTCCTTCTGAAGCACAGTTGTGATCTGTGAGCAAGAAGGATGCTTTCTGGAGCTCTAAGTTCCTGTCTCTTTTTCACCTGAAAATTTCTATAGGTGTTGTGGAAGTTGTCTAACTCTCTTGAATAGAAGTTTAGCCTATTGCTGTAGTAGAAAATATGTTTAACATGCATAACAAAGTTGGTCTTCTCCAGTTGTATTATTTCATGTATTGGACACTTCAGTTACATTCTTCATGCAAAGCATAATTATGAAACTATACCAGCCTCCTAATAAATATCATTAAATGAGTTAAAAACCATTTTTTTACTAGATACAAATAGTGTTCTTGCCGATATTCCCAGCAAAAATGTTCAGCTCCCTGCCTCAGCAGGGGTGTGATTGATCGAACTAGAGCTCCCCGCAAAGGAATCTGCAGTTGTTTGCCCACTGAGGATAATACAAATTGTCAGCAAGGTGTCAGTGTAAGATGCACTGTTTTGAAATCTGCTCCTGAAATTTGTTATGATGCTTTAGGGGTGGTTTGTTTGGTTTTTTTCAGATCTCTTTAGTAGAGAAGTACATCGAAGAAAAATTGCTTGATCGGATTCCTGGTTTCAATATGACTGCTTTCACAATGTCATTGCAGTAAGTCTCTGCTTTGCTTTTGGTTGGGGGACAGCTTATGTGCCTCTCAATTAATTCTTTTTATCTAGATTAAAGCTTAGATTTGACAGTTCTCCCTTTAGAAAGAGCTTCCTCTTTAATTAAAAAAAAAAAAAGCATTCATGCAGGCAATGCCTGACCGCTTTTCTTGCCTTCAGCATGTCACAGAATCACAGAATCACCTGGGTTGGAAGGGACCTTTTAAGATCAACTAGTCCAACCAACAGAAATAAAAAAAAAAAAAAAACAAAAAAAAAACCACCACCACACC
>JAOXNO010000063.1:24352425-24363061 GCA_028565335.1 Limnodromus scolopaceus
AGTCCTCACTACTCTCCCGTCCCTCAAGCCCTGGCATGCTTCCCTTGGGTTTAATCCTCTCAGTCCCAGTTATCTCCTCTTCCCCCCTCATATCTAGTTTAAAGCCACGTCGATGAGCCCTGCTAACTCCTGCCCCAAAATTCTTTGCCCCCTCTGGGACAGGTGCCTCCCACCTTGGCTCCTGGTTGGATGGACCCTTTGGTGTTGTAGCCCTCTCTCTGTCCCCATCTCCTGCTGCTGAATGGATGGCCTCCAACCCTCCCAAATGGATCCTGGACCTGGTTCCTCACTTGGGTGTGTCTGGGACTGTTGATGAACCCTGTTAGCAGCACCTGACTCTGCCCCCCATGCTCAGACTCTGTGGGACCTCACCTCACTGTTGAGGACACTGCCTGTGCTGGGGTTAACCTTGGCCTCCTGGATTGTCCCCTCTCGCTGCTCCCTGCAATCTGGACCTGTCAATGAGACACCTCTGCCATTGCCTTCTCCAAGCCCTGCCTTCTCTCCAGGGTGATGCGTGCGGGGCACAGTTATTGCTGTGGAGCAGAGACCCTGCAGTCGATGTCCTTTCTGGTTTGAAATTTGGTTTGTGACTTATGAAATGTCTGTCCCTGCTCCGCATGGTGGTTTTTCTATGAAGTATTGCGTAAGTGTGCTCACACTTAGGGCAGCTTCTGGTCAAGCTGCAGTACCACCACTTCCATAGTGCTGGCCTAGCAGAATGCAGGATGCCCCCTTAGCTCTCTGGTTGCACAGCTGCGGTTCTGCTGTGTGGCTGTGGTTCTTCCACGCTTCGCATTTGCTTAGTCTCTATTTTTTTTGAGGGTTGTGTCCCTTGTTTACATCACTGCAAGGGCTGCTCTTGGAACTGAAGTCCTCCTTGGGTAATCACAGAGGTTATCGGGACTCTCCAGGGTCATTTTCAGTGACCATCTTGGGTGACAGAGGAAGCTTCATTTCTGAAGAACCCTTGAATTCTGCCAAGTGAGCTACAATGATACAAAGCAAGAAATTTAAAAAAAAAATAAAATTGTAGAAAGAAATGAGCTGAGCCCTCCAAAGAGGATGTGGTGTCACAGCTTGCCAACTCAGACCATAGCCAGCACAAATACTTTTTTCTTTCAATATCTAGGGACCTTAATGTATCTTTCTCATTACGTTCTCTCAACTGATTTTTTTTTTCTCATTGCTGGATTTTATCCTAATAAAAAACTAAGGTATAAGTAAATTCACAACTTGTTCTACTGCCTTCTTGGAGTTATTAGGAGTAATTCTATTCAGAATTAAATAATGAAAAATTAGGCTGAAATTGCTTCCATGTCCTATTCTTTTTCTGTTATCACAGCTTTGCTTTAGAAGCTGAGCTGAAGCATCTCTCCACTGCTGTATTTAAGTCTAGGAGCTCAAAAAGGGTCAGGGTTGAAAAAAAATAGGCTGAGGTCCTCACCAAGCATCATTTCGCCTGACTGCTACCTGGCACAGGAGCCTCTCCAGCACAGAGTCCCCTTGGGAGCAGCAACAGCTCCTCCTGACTCCCCACATCCATCCCTCACTTAACCTCCAGGCAGCTGATCAACTAAACTGGAGAAAAGCGGGAGAACATCTCCTTTTTGGTGCGTTTGAGGAAACTGGCATCACATGCATTTTTCTCTTCCTTAGCAAAGTGGTCCCTTCCAGTTTCTGGTCCAGGTGCGTCCACCCCTGCCTCTGCTTGGCCACCATGGTGAGGGTTCCCTGACCAGCTGTGGTGAGTTTCTGCTGTGTCCCCTGTGCCGGTGGGCCAGCTTGCCCAGTGACGCCGTGCAGATAATCTCCTGGGGAAGGGCTCCTGGAGACACATCCTTCCTGCGGCTTCCGTGTGTCATGACACCAGGCAGGACTTACTGCACGGCCTCTGGCTTGGGTCACCAGCTTCCAGTACTTGGTGGTCCCCAGTGTCCAGCTGAGGAAGCAGGATTTGGAAAAGACTCTTGTTTTCCTCTTTTTAAAGTGTCTTTCCAGACTGTAAGACCTGGCACGGTCACACCTGGAGTCACAGGGTGAGCACTGACTCTGGGAAGGAAGGAGAGCATCGCCCTTGGCTTGTGACTGTATCCTGAGTCAACCAGAGTGCCAATATGGAGCTGGCGAGACCCTTGAGTGAGCACCCCAAAGAAACGTGGAGGGGCTTTGCTCTCAGAAAGCTGGGGTTTTAAAGAAGAAAAACTAGAAAGTTTCACATTGTAAATGGAGAAGGCTCAAAGTGACGGGGCAGAACAGAAGATAACAGGGAGAAGCTTGTTCCCAACCCTCCCAGCACCTGGGGCCGGGTTTCAGACACTCGGTGATGCTCAGCCACCTCTCTCCTGACTCGGCAGCCCCGGCTGCTTTTGCAGCGCAGAGCCTGTGCTTTCCCGCGCAGCACAGTGACCGTGGGGCTGTGTTTTCCAGCACACGGGGCTGGCTGTGCTCAGTTATCTGCCGAGACCCCATTCCCAAATGTGGGGCTTGTTCTGCCCGGCTCCTTCCTCCCCACACTGGCACCGTTGCTGGTGAAGTCTGCACCTGTGGTGTTCCCCAAGCTTCCCTCCTCCTCCTCCTCTCGCAGGTTTAAGAGGATGCTGTTTATTTTTTATGTAAACAAGCAGATTCACCAGAGAACATTCAAATGAAAAGGGAACTTGGGCCAGCTTGTGGGGATTTCCAGCACTCCTCAGCTAATGGCTGCACATCAGCCTTTCCCTTCCCAAAAAGTAAAAGAATAAACATCTGTCTCTAGGGAATTGTCTGGCTGCATGAATTGTCTGGCTGCAATAGTGATGGCTTGAAAGCCTGAGAAAGGGGAAGCAGAGCATCCCAGGACAGATCTTCTGCCAGATAATCAAGTACAACTCTGCAGAAGCAGGCCAACATGGGTGTTTTACTTCTCGAGGTCCTCTTCAACCAGAGCTGTCTGTCCCCTCTTCCCTGACCCCGGCTGCTGGGTGCTCATGTACTTGGTCAGCCACCATCACTATGTGCTGCCCACCCAAAGCATCCCCCAGAGCTGAGAAGTGGTTGAGTGAACCCCCAGGCCATGGGTAGACATGCCATGGGCTTGCAGTGAGACCATGCCTATTCATCCCCAAAATACTTCTGTGTTGATCAGGGCCCAGCCCTTGGATGGTGGCTTTGCTGCTCGTGTGGTTAGGGCAGGCTTGGTCTGTGGCTGCAGGGAAGCCTGCAGTTCTCCCAGCATGAGGACATCTACCATGGGTATGACAGCATCATGCCACCTGTGCTTGGTGGCCCTGCTCCTGTGCCACAGGTAAGACAAAAATGCATTGGGAGCAGCAATATGGCCCATGTCCCCAGCAGGGCACTACTGGTTTGGCTGCAGCTCATGGAGTGTTGTGGTGTCCAAAAAGCTGGCCTGATGGGATGGTCTCCATGGGATGGGAGGCTACTCTAGTCCCAGCAGCCGTGGCCCAGGTCTGGGGAGAGGCTCCTGGAGAGACATGTGGGTCTGCAAGAAGGGAGCCTGGGGCAGAGCAGAGGTGGGGAGGTGGCTGAGAAGGGGAAGGGAGCACCTGCAAAGCTGTTGGAGAAAGGAAAGATGCTTTTGGGGATCAGCAGGAGGGCATGAAGTGTTTATTACAGCCCAGGTAAACACTGAGTCACTGGGCTGAACACACAGGAAGGAACAGCGCTATCTTTGAGGGTTGTGGGACCTGTTTATAAACGCTTTCTTTTCAGTCCTCTGGCAGCTACACAGCATGGGTGGCCTCATGCCAGACCCTCCTGGGCCAAGTCATGCTTTTGAGACATAGGGACTCCATCTCTCCACAGGAGCTGAGCCAAAGCCCAGCAGCTACAGGGGTCTGCGTATATATTTTAATAATTTCTAATAGGTTGGGAAGAGCCTTGGCTTACCCCACCTGGGATCCTTGAGCCTTCCTTAGCAGGATATGTGTCTCCTGCTGCAACTGGGGTTGAGGAGACTTGGGCAAGACCAGAGCAATTCTCAGCATTGGGTGGTTTTCCCCCAAGTTTTTTACAAGGCGTTCAGGGATGACACAGCCCCAGGCATAATGTCCTGCTCCAAAGGGGCAGAGGGTGGCTGGGAGTTGCCAACGTGAAGAAGGGCCTTGAGAGCTCATGGTGGATGATAAGGAACCTCATGGAACCCTGCTACCCCACACATCCGCTTACAGCTTGGAAAAAAAAAGAGGGAATGGGAAATAAGCTTCCAAGCAGGAGCTGTGCATGACTGGGAACATCCTGCAGAAGGGTCTGAGTGGCTGGATGAGGAAGGAGGAGTAGAGCATGGTGTGGAGAAGCTGTCCCCAGGTTAACACAGAGAGGCTGACCACCCGCTTCTGCAGGTCCTTGCAGGGTCTGGGGGGCTTCAAGGCCGTGAATGGAGGAAGATGTTGGAGAAACACCCAAGGACTTTGAACTGACATTTCCTTCCACTTCCCCCAGCCTGAGCCAGGCTCCTGCCCTTCCCTGAAGCCAAAGGTCTAAGCCGGCCTCATCCATGAGGGAGGGCTTGGCTGCACCCTATTCTCCTTTCACCCTGCACTTCCGAGCAATAGACAGGGCTTTTTGGTGAGAAAACTCGTGTTCCATTCGATAGGAACAGCATGGAATGTGACGCAATTTTTGAGCTGCAAAAGACTGGTGGGAGCAGCTGTCACCACATTTCTGCTTAGTGCTCTCCGGGAAGGTCACAGACATCCAACCAACTCCAGAATGTTTATGTTGGCCCTGGGCTTTTCAGCCCAGTCACTTGTCAGGGACATTGCATGGAAAAGTGGGGTTTGCCTTTCCTATCGCCACTGACCCCCTCTCCCTGGGTCTAGCAACCCTCCACCTTACATCTCCTCAGAGGAGCATTTCACTTCCCTTTCGGACCCTGTGGCTTTCCCACAGCCCCGATTCGATGAATGCAGAAGTTGCTGAAGTCTTTCTAGGTATCATCTTGGTCGGTAACCTTCAAGATCCCACGTGACACGGAAATCCCCTTGGCCAAAGAAAACATACAGGGCTTTCGCCTGAATTTGGTCAAAATTCTTTGGAAAAAGGCTAATCTGGGGAGGGGTTAGAGAGTATAAATTGCAGCACCTCCTTGCCTGAGCTCACAGTTGAGGTCCTCTGAAGAGGCAGAGCAGCACCCCGCGAGGAAGAGCCCTCAGGCAGCCACCATGCTCACTGCAAGGACAGTCCTAGCGCTCGTGCTGCTCCTCAGCCTCTCTCTGCACTGTGATGCAGGTAAGGCACCCCATGGGCCACCGCTGTGGGTCAGGGCTGGGGGTGTCCCCTTGGGGTGGTCAGACAAGGAACGAGGACAGTGTGGAGCGGTGTGGAGCAGCGTGGAGGGAGGACGGTGCTGCTGCAGCAAAAGCAACCCCCTGGTCGGTGTGGGGCAGCATGTCCTGGGGCGCGGGGAAGGAGACTGCTCCCGGGGCCAGGGGGTTTCTGCAGGGCTGGGGGTGCTGGATGATAACGTGGAGCATCCTCTTGCCTCGGGAAGGAAGGGGGCACCTGGGGCTCCTCACGACAGCATCTGCAGAACTTGGGGGATGTTGTGTGCATCAGCCTTGTTATGGGGGAGGGTCTTAAAGACCAAAGCAAATATTCACCATCTCTCTTTTTCTTCTGCAGGCATGTTCACACCTATCGAGTGCTGCTTCAGTTACCATAAGACACCTCTCCGGCTGCCTATCCTGAAGGGTTTCTACATGACTCCCAAGGGGTGCTTTTCCCAAGCAGTTGTGTAAGTCCTGGTCATTTTCTCACTGCTGTTTTGTCTCCTGCATCACCACAGGCTCAGTTCATCTGTCCTCTCTGAGGACAGGACCAGGCCAGTTCTGTGTAGCCTCTATGGGTGACTGTCTGCCAGCATGAAGAGGGGAGGACGTAACCGTCTGGCCACCTCTACAGGGCAGAGTTAAGGCCATGAGTCCCTTGCAGCTCCTAAAGGTTCTGCACAGGTTCTAGAGGTGTTGGGCTGCAGGATAAGCTGCTTGTAGGACACCAAGTGCCCATGGGCAGTGTGCAGGGCCAAAGGGGAAGGAGAAGGAGTGCAAGGAAGGGAGAATGGCATGGACACAAGCGGGATTATAGCTGTCTTTTCTCACCAAGCTTCACCTTTCATCTCGGCAGGTTTGAGTCCAGGAAGGGGGCCAAGATCTGTGCAAACCCAGAGGAGACTTGGGTGAAGGAAGCAGTTGAGGTGCTTGAAAAAAGAAAAGGAGTTCGTGCTCCATGATGTAGAGTGTGAGCCCCTGGTTCAGACTACCCAACATCCTGGTGGGAAGGAAGGTTTATAGTCATCCTCCTGAAAAGGCCTGCGGAGATCCCCGTTGCTGAGGGACGGCACTGACGCCCCAGAGCCCTGCGCCACATTGACCAGCTGAACACCAGCTCCCGGAGTGCTTCCAGCCCCGCCAGCACCTGCCCATCGAGTACAGCCACGAAATAAAGGTTTAATTCATGTGATACTGGAGAGCGATGTCCTTTCTTCTCCCAGCCCCAGCAACCGTGCTGCTGCTGGCTGGTCGGGGCATGGAGCCGGCTGAGGGGCTGGGGTGGGATGGGGGCTCTTCCCACCTCCTCCCCAAACCTTGTGGGTCTCACTAGGGCAGGCAGGGAGGGGAATTGGAGGGTGCCGTGTGGATGCTCTGGGCGTTTGGGTACTTGTTTCAAGGGGACCCAAAAGGGGCTGAAGATTCCTCTGAGGGCTTTTAGTGCAGAACTGCCATCGGTTTGGGGCTTGGAGAATCATAGAATCGTCTAGGTTGGAAAAGACCCTTGGGATCATCGAGTCCAACCATCTACCCTACTCTACAAAGTTCTCCCCTACACCATATCCCCCAACACCACATCTGAACTACTCTTAAACTCATCCAAGGATGGAGCTTTCGGCTTGTCCTTGCGTTGCCCCAAGCATGAGCACAGCCCAGCTGCCACATCGGCCCCAGGGACTTCAGCGTGTCTGAGTTGCGCTGCAGAGGGAGTATTTCCCTGCAGAGCTCCCACGGCAGGTAGGACAGGCAAGGGATGCTGGAGCAGGAGAGGGATTCACCCACATACAGCCCTGGAAACCCCCTCCATGCCAAGGGGGGACAGGGAGCCCACCAGTGATCCCTGCCAGGGCTTTGGGATGGGGAGGAGAAATGGAAGGGCAAAAGCGAAAAACCTCATGGGTTGAGATAAAGACGGCTTAACAGGTAAAGCAGAAGCTGCTGACACAAGCAAAGTAAAATAAGGGATTCATTCCCTCCCTCCCATGGGCGGGCAGGTGTTCAGCCACCTCCAGCAGAGCAGGTGACTCACACGTAACGGGGACTTGGAAAGGCAAATGCTCTAACTCTGAACGTCTTCCCATTTCCCCCTTCTTTCCCCAAGACAGATTAATAAGGGGGGAAAAAAATGAAAACCAACCAACAAAAGAAAACCACACAAAAAACCCAACCCAAACCAAAACAAAACCCCAGCAAGTGATGCAGCAGCCACCACTCGCCACCAGCCAGATAAGGCCTATCAAGTCCCTGAGCAACAGCCACCCTGGCAGCCCCACCGCCCATGCTCCCCGCTCCTGGGGAGCAGGATTTCGGCTGTGGCACCTTCACAGCAGGGAGAAAACCCACCCAGTGCTGAGGGATGACCCTGACACACTGCAGGTCTGGGAACAAAAGGTCTCATGGGCACCAAGAGGCAGGTGAAGATCTCTAGGGTGCACCAGGAGGTGCTTCAGTCTGAGGAAGGTTTTACTCTTCAGGAGCCTTCAGACCATGGAGACACCCTGTTTCCTTGGTCGTGATGCCCTCTCCTGACAGCTGTGGCATGGATGCAGCACAGATCCCAAGGCCCCGGCTGGATGAGGACATCCAGAGTGTGAGCACAGAGCAGAGCAAGGAGGAGCATCCCACCACCTGGAGGAGAGAGCGCTGGGGCTGAGCAGGGTCCCACCTCCATCCTGGTCCTTCTTCCACCTTCCCCAGTGTTGGCTCCTGGCAGCGACCTGTCAGCACAGAACCACCATCACCGTGACCTTGCCCGGGCTGAGCCCATCGAGACACCTCTTGCCCTGTCCCACAGTGCATGTGGGTCCTGGCCAGGGGCTGTCTTGCCGAGCAGGAGCAGGTCCCCGCAGGACCTAGCCCTGCCAGGCTCCCCAGGAAGGGCTGGCCCAGAGGGATGGTAGGACCCCATCCCTCCTACCCATTGGCATGTGCTGGAGGTGCCAGCAGTGCAGGGTGGCCCAGGCCACTAGAAGGAGGAGAAAGCTGGGGCCAAGGAATAAGAGGCAGTTGGTGTCCCTGAGCAGGAGGAACCATCTGTGAGGTGCCAGCCCAACGGCATCCAGCATGGGAGGGCTTGGGCCAAGGGCTTGGGCCTCCTTTGGAGCTGCCTTCTCCAACCAGTGCAGTCCTCTGTGGCTGCTGTTACCTGAGGACAGGGACAGGACCGGGGCTGTGAGGCCACTGCCAGCACTGTGACACCATCACATGTAGCAGAAATCCCTGGCAGAGGGTTTGGACCCAGGACTGGAGAAGGACACCTGGTTGGACAGTGGTTGTGGGTCCTGTGGAGAGGTTTGAGTAATCCAGGACCTCCTGCACTGCTGGCAGGAGAGGGCATCAAGACCAAGCAAACAGGGTGTCCTAGGGTCTGAAGAGTCCTGAGGACTAAAGGCAACAGTTTAAAAGGCTTCCCCAAGCTGAAGCACCTCCTGGTGCACTCCAGAGATCTCCACCTGCCTCATGGTATCCATGAGACCTCTGGTTCCCAGACCCAAAGGGAACGGACCAGCCCCACAGACACCCCACCGCTGATCCCCTCCAAGCAGGGTCCACAGAACCAGGGAGTGGACACGGCAGGGACACTTGGGGCCGCAGGGCAGCCCTTATTAAAGAGTTGATTCTCTTCTGCTTTAATTTCTTTTTCTCTCCTGTGCATTTGCAGTGCCGTCAGCTTTAGCTCTTGCCGAGTGATTGCCCACTGCTTAAACACACAGTCTCAGCACAACCAATGATTAATTGAACAGACACATAGGTTACTATTATCGCCATTAGCCCTATACGTATAGATTTGAATAATGTTTTAAGCACATTTCCAAACCATCCGCCCATGTCTGGTGTCCAACCCCACCCACCCAAAGGGTTGGAGGTTTTTCATTTTATGGCTTTGTGTTGCCATTGCATCTGTTTCTATTCTTTTGTCTTGGTCTACACAGAAACTACAACCGGTGTTGAGGGCACAGCCCCCTCCCTTGGCCTCTAATAGACCATCTAATGCTAATTGTGTTTGTATCACCATTTGATATCCAGATTAACCTCTGTTTGTAAGGTCTTCTTGCTGTCTATCATGGCCTTTGTAATACCAATGTCCCTCAACACGTCTACTATCACCTTTTCCAATTCTATTACTCCTAGCCATGGCAAGGAGGCTCCGGTGAATTTATGAACGTCAGTTATTGTCAGTTTTGCCTTTGCCTTTTTGGCCATGGCTGATGGTGATGGAAGTTTCCTCCAGAGAGCGTTTTGGTGGCATCAGTGTCAGGGACCAGCATCCCCAGTGAGCAAGTTCCTTGTGCTCTTCCATTTGCTTTGGCATTTATCGTTTGCAGAGGATCAGCATACACTGTTAAACAATTAATTTCTTTGATTACCCACTCAAAAACCAAAACACTCTACGAATCAGAGAATATTTCCCATCTCTACATTGGGGTTTTTTTTTTTTTTTTGGTTTGCACCTATCCATTTTAATTTCTAAAGCTCAATTCTCCCTTAACTACTTCCCTTCAGTTTTAATTCATGTCTAGGAGGTGGTGTGACCCTGGTGGCTTGTTGGGCTTGAGGTTTTGTATATCGAGGATGTGGTAGGAGCTGGAAAGGGCAAGATGAAAGAGCCCAGGGAGGCAGAGACAGAGATTGCAGAAGTGAGCTCAGGGGCTCTGTATTCAGTGTTTTCTTCCTGCAGAGCCCTTTCCTGGGGAAAGTAGCATTAGAAACCAGCGGTGGCGTGCCCAGCTCTCTGCATGGCCACCCTACCGCTGTGCCAGGCCACCAGACTCGATGTCCGCAGACCACATTTTCTAAACTAGAGTTGTCAGCACATTTGGTTTGTTTCCTTCTCCTTTTTTCTTTCAGAGAAACCAAACAAACATGAGATAACTTTCAAGGAAGTCCAGTTCTACCTTTCTTCTCCTCCAAGAAGCCCTGGCTTGCTTCATTCCCAAGCCACAGCCAGGTCCCCTCCTGTACTCCCACTCACCATCATCCCACGTGAGTTCCCACCATGTCCCATGCAGTCTCCTTGCATGCAGACTGCAGCTGCATCTCATCTTCCTGGGGAGCAGATCCCTGCATGGAAGCTATGCTGATGTCCATCAGTGCTGCCACTGGGGTCTGTGCCACCTGCCCATCCTGCCCTCGGGGTCCTCCCTGGGGTCTGGGATGACTCTCTTGGGGTTGTGGTAGGGTTTGTCCCATCTCCCTGCAGAAACAACCTGTCTGTGCACTGATGATAAGCTTCCATCCCTCTGACCCTCTCATTTTGATCCGATCTCCACTGTGGGAGGCAGAGAAAATAACAGAATCATAGAATGGTTTGGGTTGGAAGGGACCTTAAAGATCATCGAGTTCCAACCCCCCTGCCATGGGCAGGG
>JAOXNO010000063.1:24366431-24381072 GCA_028565335.1 Limnodromus scolopaceus
AGGGCAGGTTGGAGGGGTCTTGGAGCAACGTGGTGTGGTGGGAGGTGTCCCTGCCCAGGGCAGGGGGTGGCACTGGAGGGGCTTTAAGGTTCCTTCCAACCCAACCCATTCCATGACTCTATGACAAAAGGCAATTCTTCCATGGCACACAGCTGATCTGGAAATTTTTGACCTGCAAAAAGAGCAGTGTTGAAGAAGCTGTGAAAGGCATTACATGATGCTATCACCAACAAGAGGTGAGGAGGCCAGCAGCTCATCGAGGAATATTATCGCACCCTCTAGGAGAAAAGGTGACGAGGGAAATGTGGGACCATCTGAAAAAAAAAAATCATTATCAATAGTTATCAATATTTTACTAGTCTCTATCCCCAAAATAAAATGCCACTCTGCCGGGCACGGCAATGTTACTCCTGAGGATTCAGCCCCCTAACGGCCTGGTTTGGGTGACAGGGGATGGAGCTGCGGTGATGTTCAGGACTCGCGGAGACCCCAGGGACTGAACACATGGCATCAGGACCCAAGTTGCAGGAGGTGGTCCATGACAAAAGGGCACCCATTAATAATCGCCAGGGTCCGCCCTAGAGGTTTGACCACAAGCGTGCATCGGAAGCGTCCCTTGTCCACTGCTTCTGCCAGGGCTTAGCAACGGTGGGAGAAGCGATTCCGTAGGAAGTTTTGGAGAACAGGCATCACGTGTTTTCTGTTATGTCAAGAAAACCTTATAGCAGAAATACATACAGGTGTCGGCAGCTGCTGCATGATCAACTGCTCCATAAATACGTGTTATCAAGGCTGGGTACGGCCGGCCTGAAAGTCTTAGCGATAATTGCTTGTTTCTCTCTAATAATTGCACATGAGGCAGCAAGCAACGCCCAAGCCAAGATCCTGCCCTGACGGCCAAGGGACCTGCACAATGACAGGGACAGGCTTCTGCTGGCATCTGCTCACCCCTGGATGGGGGAAACCCATCCTGGAGCCAGCTCGTCCCTGTGGGGCAGAGCCTAGGTCCTCCCACCCAGCCATCCCACCCTGGGCTGATGCCTCCTGAGCCGTGGGGCATCGCTGTTGTAACCACCCCACCGTCCTGCCCCGTTCCGGCAGGGCCAGATGCCACCCTGTGCTGGAGGTGACAGGAGCTGCCATCTGCACCGGCTCTGCCGCTCGCCTTCCCCAGAGATGGACAAAGCACACGGCTCCACAGGAGCTCTCGCACATGGATGTGTATTTTAATAAAAATAATTCTGTCAATATACAGCAGAACGTCAATTTCTTTACCATATTTCCAGTATATTTTCATAGGCTTTTTTTTTTTCTCAGTTAAAATCCCCCCCTCCCCTTTTTGAAGATTTCATGCGAAGCGTCAGATAACTTAAATTCACAAATACTAAGCTTAGACTGAACCAATGTGCACGATTTGTGTAATGTCCATTTAGCCGATGTTGTACCAAAGAGAAACCCTCCCGCCTTGTCCAAAGGTGATGAGAAGTCTGGAGGGGCAGAGGGACATCTGCTCTGTCGCAGCCCCACGGTGGCCGTTCCTCCAGGGCTGATGGGGAACCTGCAAAGACCTCGCACCCCAGGCTCCGGCTGAGCGTTTCATACCTGAGTTTTGAGCAACCAGCAGAGGAGAGTCAACTGGGTGGTGGACAGGTCCTGGGGCTCGCACCGCCCAACGTGTCGCGTGCAAGAGCTTCAGGTGCTGGCAGCCTCCTCCTCCTGCCCCCACTGGCTGGAGAGCCGTGAAGAGTACGCACAGGTAGGACCGAGGGAGACAATGCCCATCAAATGCCTGTGCAGAGTCCTTGGTCTGGAAGAGTCACCACACTTGTCTTTTGAAAATTTTCTTTTAATTTTTTGTGATCCCCAAAGCTGCTACCGCGGCTTCTCCTTTCTCCGAGTTAGAGCTTGTGAGAAGCCCAGCCTGCAAACCCCTCTGTGGTCCCTCCCGGAGAAGGGATGGAGCTGAAGCCCTCCGGAGCGCAGGGGTCAGAGCATGAGCCCAGACCCAAGTGAAGCGACCAGAGAAAAGGCATCTGCCTGGCCAGAGGAAGTTCAACAAGGAGCAGAGAGGTCTACGTGGCCTCCAGGAATGTTTCTGCAGCGATGCGAGTATAAATCCCACATGGGACTCGGCTCCCTGCAAGAGTTAAGCCTCCCTCTTGGAAACAAAAGAGCTGGCAGGAGATGTGCTCCTCAAGCCTGGATGAACCCTTGGTTTGCCCCGTGCTGCTACAGCTCAAGGCTGTATCTGAGCTCTGGTGTGGGACGCAGGGAGAGGGACAGACATGCCACGTTTGCTCATCCATCGCCTGCCACCTCTTGTTGCAGGGATGAGTGGTGGACAGCAGCTTGTGCTTCCTCTGGAAGAGGTCTCCAGGCTCTCAACCGCTCCCTTTTCCTCCCCAAACCTGCTGGAGCTCCCCCAACACTCACCCCACCAACACTTCCTCCAGCTCTCTGATCTAGACAGCAGATGGGACATGGCTCACAGCCAGCTTTTGGCTCTTAGTAAGAGCTGCTGGACTACAGTTCCCTCCATTGCTCATTCTTCTGGGGCTAAAGGGTCCCAGCAGCACACAGAACATGTCCTCTGTCATGTCCCCCTCCAGCCCTTTTGCAGAAATACCTAGGGACAGCGACGTACAGCTGCAGACACAGCTCTCTACAAGAGACCTATTCCCCCCTGGATCCACCACTCAGGCTGCTCTAACACCAGCAGGATTTGAGGAAGTTGCTCCTTCTGCAACAGGGACTCCCAGGTGGGCCAGGACTACCTTGCCAAGGAACGTGTTCCTTCTCTCATGCTGTGACCAGTTCCACAGGGTCTCACCGTGCCCAGGACTGAAGCATGATGGCCCACACTGCTTCTTCATGGAAAGAACTTCCCCATACCATGTTGCACACCATGCAGCTTCATGGCACTTACCCACTGCTATAAGGCCTGGCTACCATGGTTCACCTTCTCAATCAACCCCATAATGGCAGAAGGAACTCTGAAACTTGCACCTAAGCGACACGTGAGCAGTAAGAAAGACCGATACCAAAACACAGCAGTATCACAGCAACCCACCAAGAAGGAGACAGTTCATCATCCCTGATGCCTAAGGAAGTTACAGCAGCTCTGCCTGTACCAGTTGCTCAAGGGAGCCTCAAGAACAAAGCTGTTAAAAGAACGGTAAAGATGCCTTAATAAGACCACGTGAAAAATAAGGACACAGCTGGAGGACAGGTTGAGATGTCACTGTAAGAAACCAGAAGGAAGAAGGAAGCAGAAGGGAAAATCCTGGGTGTACGCAACCATGAGGAACGATACTCCCGAAGGGGGCTGTTCTCCACACCAGTCACAGCTGCATCTCCTGGTGCCCAAGTGCCATCGGGCGGCACAGCGAGCACCACCAGGATGCTGGAAATAGAAACAGACTCCAGCACCGATAACCACACACCTTCCATGTGTCCCAAAGCAATGGGGGGATGGAGGGGAGGGAGAGCAGCCACTGGACAACCTCCCCTCAACAGCTGGATGCCGCGTTCCCGGTGCTTCACTCTGGAGGTCCCTCTCCGTTCTGCTGGCCACAAGCAAAGTCTCAATTTCTAACCAGACTCCAAAAGAATGGCAGAAGTGCTACAACCAACCCAGCTGTGGGCTGACGGGATCCTGTACGGTGACAAAAAGGGATCATCCCGTGCAGATCTGCCCCGTTAGGCCAGTGCAGCAGAAGCAAGCCCAGGAGGAGCAGTTGGAGTTGCCATGTCCATGCTTGACAAACGCGTTGCTGGCACGGGCCATGGAGCTGACCCTGGTCTCAAAGCAGCTCCCACAGCATCAAACATTGCAGATACCACTTCTGGTGGTCACACAGGTGGGAGAACACTGGGGACTGGGGGAAGTAAAGAAACAAGAAGAGAGACCTGGTAGCTCTAAGTTTTTCCAAGGCTCCAAGTGCGCACCTAAGGATGCATGGGAAATAGCCTGCTGCCTCCATGCTCTCAGAAGACCTTGACCTGGAGCTCACTGAACCCTGTATGTCTTCAATCAGCTTTTGTTAAACACCTTCTAGGACAGGATTGTGAAGCAGCAACAGGAATCACCTGCAACAAGAGGAACCAAGAGGAACAAGACTTTGCTCCCTGGTACAGGAGAGATGTTCACAAACTGCACTGTATCCAGCAGAGGCCACTAAGATGGTCAGAGGCTGGAGTACAAAGTGTTATGAGGTGGATACAGCTCCCAGAAACACTTATCCCAGCTATTCCCATGCTTTCAACTCCCAAGTCGATCCCTCATCTCACTCCGAAGTTCTCCCATGTTACCGTCTATGTGACTGCTCTCACTCGCTGCTTGTGGGGACAGGACGAACCCTTGTCCATGGGGAAAAAAGCCTGGTGATGGAATTCAGCTTCATGAAGCTCTCTCTGCAGGACTGAAGGACACTTTAACCAAGTCTCTAGGTCTGGAGTTCCCAAAATGTTGTTCTCAAAGGGCACTGGGCTGAAAAACAAAGCCCCCAGTGTCCAGTTCGCCACCCTCGAAAGCAGGTTTCTACCAAGTCCCTGTGAAATGTTACCCTCCCGAGAAGCCCTTGCTGCTCTGTCGAGTTTGAGGAAGGCAGGTGGTGTCCAGAGTACATAGCTGGAGGGTACCTCTTGTCACCTCTTTGGTGGTGACACTGGGCTGAGCAGTTGAGAGCTCAGACCGTGTGGTTGTGTATACACAGCAGAGCTGGAAAGAGGTTGAGTTGTTACAGCTGCAGCATTCCAGAGGTCCTGGGCAGGACACCACAGCTAGAAAGCCTCTCCTGGGGCTGCACAGTGAGAAACGTTGCCTGGGAGCAGTGTTGGCTGTGGTTTGGAAAACCTTCTCGGATCAGCCCAGCAGAGAGCAGCCCACGTCAGCCTCGTGTGACGGAAGCCCTATATCCAATGCGGGGCCACCGCTGAGACCTCGTCACCCTCGCCAAGAAGTGAGAAGCCAGCAGTTTCTACACAACCATTTCCACGGCGTTACCGAAGGACTCCTGGGAGAAGTGACACTGCGAGGGACCGTCCAGGTGAAGCAGGGTCTCAGTTTGGGCTGTTCTTAGCTCAGCTGTTTCTGAGCAAAGCACGAGGCAAATCACTCTTATAAAAGTAATTTTTAAACTGCATGAAGCCTCTGGTTAGATGTAGCACCACATTCAAGGTTAAAGACTCAATTAAATTTAGTTCTGTTCATTTTTTTAAATGGCTGCAACAATTCAAATGAAGTCTCACCTGACATGAACCATCTAAAAGGAACACTCAAAGACCAAGAGGCTTTGAACAACAACCTGGGAAATCCAGGTCAGAAATCTCATCTAGGAACCAGGGCAGGCTGAAGTCCATACCTCCACTGCACACCGCAAACACATCTCTCTTCCCCACCCTGAGTCATGACCACATTACTCAAAACCTGAGCACAACCTGCAGAAACCACTAGTGAAACAGGTATGGGACAGATGTGTCACAGCAGAAAAGCCTTTGCACTCCTCAAAAAACCAGAAGCAGAACACCAGGTACAAGAGCTGGCAAGTGCAAGAAGTGCAAAGCACCACTGCTGGTCTACAGCGATCTACCGCCACGATGTGATGCAAGTTGTCAGGGCAGGAAGAGTGACTCAGCTCTGCCACATGCAATTAATTAATCATCATTAAGAGTGTGGCCTCTCAGCGGTAACCTTGACACAACAGCAAGATGGTTTCTGCCGGAGGGACGGTCTCCATGAGAAACTAGAGACACCATCCCATCACGCGTTTCTTGGCACCAGAATAACCGGGTATCTAGGAGCATCTCTTGGGGGTTTTGTAGCAAAAAGGTAACCAAAACAAAAAAGAAATGCTCCAGGATAGTCATCACAGCTTTGCCGAGAGACCAAGGGGGGTGTTGATATGACAGATGACAAAGAGACTTGGCTTAAAGGAATCACAAAGAGAAGGAACAAAGAAAACTCAGGAAGAGATGGTGTTTCTACAAAGATGAATGACAGGTCCGACTACAGCCAGACCGCAGCAATGGTGACCAACAGCAGAGGAGATCACCAAATGCGAAAGGCAAAGCCAGACACGGGAGTATTCCCAACCCAAGCACCCACCACCAGCCCAGCAGAGCGCCAGAAGCCCGGGTGTAAGAAATGGAGAGCCTGCAGGAGAATCTCCCACCAGGACAAGCCCATGTGCTGCCGCAGATCCAGCAGCAGCATCGGGTATAACGGGTCAGGCTTGGCTCAACAGGTCCAGCATCAGAGGCTTCAAAAAGGAAGTTTAGCTAAAGTGTTAAAGTTTTAACACTTTCAACACTTTTTTTTAACACCGAGTTAAAGTGTCTCTGCAATCATGGCGAGGTAAGGGCTGTGGCCTGGGGTAATACCCACCCCTAGGACCAGAGTCGAAAAATCAACTCTGGGGCTTTCAGGCACATGAGCTGTTCCCCAGAACTGAAACACAAGCCCCAGATTTGCAAGTTAAATTCTTCTGCTTAGTGCAGACCTCCGCTTCTGTCTGCCGAGAAGAAAGGATTCGGTACACAGAGCCCCCCCTGCTTTTTTCAACTCTACGAGTTGATCTAATGAAAATATCTCCTCCATCTCTAAACCTCGTGTTGCCTGCTTTAGGCCCCCCCAGCTCTGGCACTGCCACTACACGTTGTACACCTTCACTGAAAGGCAGTGACAGGCGTTCCCAGCCACCTCCAGCACCAACTGCACGTTCTCTGCCACAGTCGTCTTCCGCAGCGCAGGGGACACCTGCCCCCCAGGGCTCTGCCTTGATTTGAGACCTCACCTTTCAGCTGCAAACCAAGCCTGAAAATGCAGAAAATCCTTCAAGCTCTGGGCCTGGGGTCAAGCTCTGGGCACAGAGGTCACACATCACCTTCCCTTCTTCAGTGGCACACAAGCTCTCCCGTTGCTTGAAGCCCTGGCACAGGCTAACCTCCAATTTAAGGGCAAACTTCAACACAATCTCTTCAACTTTCATTGAGACTTCCAAAAAAGAAAAACAACCCCTACTCATGAACAGCAGTAAAATCCATGTTGGGGCTGAGCTCTCCTGGGGTCTACTCAGAGCTACTGACCTACAATTCATTTGGTGAAGAATTACACCACCTCCCGTGCAGCCAGACCGAACCTGAAGTCTCCCCAGGGTACAGCAGAGGATGCAAGGCACACAGTGCTGCTGCACAGCCTCGCTGGTTAAAAATATATGGTCAGAGACACTTAGCGGCAGATGGTTCGAATGCCAAAAGCTTAGTAGCACTCGAGTCCCCGGGCCTGATACATCCTGCAGGAGGACACAATAATCCGTCTTGGTGGATGGACTTTACTCACCCACAGACCCTTGCTGGTTGCTTTTGGGCCTGAAACTAAAATAATTTTCTTAGTCATCCTTAAAAACACGTTGCTGCTCCCTTCTGACTGGCTCAGACATTACAAAGGTAGTACTGACCCTAATGCACAACCTCACCTCAGCACGATGTGCACCCTACCAGGGTGAGCACACCTCACACTAGTGTTCTCTAGGCACTTCCAGGCTTCAGAAGTGCTCACTGAGATCAGTGTTACGTGGAGGGGTCACTAAATACTGCTATTGATGAGTCTTAGTGACAGAGCCCTCCTATATGCAGAAAAAAGGGGGATTTGTCATTTAACACAAAAACTGACAGCCCAACTGGCAGCAACCACGGATGCTCCTTGCGGGCTGACACGACCTGCTTCTACCGAGTCAGAGGTAGATGACTTCATATCCCTCAGTCCTGTCCCTCTAGCTGCTGTGAGAGCTGGATTTACCTATTTCTCACGGCTATGAGATGCTTTTACACCGCAGCCACTAACACAGGCCATGTCAAATCTTCCCACTCACAAAGACAAGCGTTTGAGAGCCCTGCGCTCTTCGAGAGACAAGCACCAGGAAGGACCAAGCTCCTCCAACTCCCATCGTTCCCTGCAGGGCTGCACGATGTGTACGGCTGGGACTGAGCCTGTGGGCAATAAATACATCAATGACTTTGTGGAGGTGGAAGAGACCTTTTTAATAAACAGGATTCAAATAAAATTAAAAAAAATCCCTCTGAACTGCCACTGCAAGAAGAGTTCAGATAACTAGCACAGAAGATGATGCTGTATGCGCACGATGGAGGGAGAAGGGAAGGAAAGAACAAGCTGTCACCAACTTGATGAGCTTCCTCAGTAAATCAGCAGAAACCAGCTCAGCAGAACTCTCCAGATAAAATACTGGTGGATCCATTGAGAAACAACTCAAATCAAAATAAAGAGAAATCCCTACGTCGGAAGGCGCTACATTAGAATAACCAGCGAAATACTGAGTGCCGCTGGAGCTGCAGCAATGGCAGGGACACAGGTAGGATCTGCCAGTGGTTCCTGGGGTCAGGAACGGCCACGCAGGGAGGGACCGGCTCCCTCCTGTCCCGAGCAGTGTGTGTGTGTGTGCTAGAGGGGTGTTGGTGGCAGGGGGTGGGCTATCGAACGAGGTGGTGGTGTAGTGGCAGCAACGGAGGGTGAAGGGCAGCACTCAACGATGTCAACTCCATCTTGCTCTGGTGGCTAGTGCAAATAGTCGTCTACTCTGGCAAAGGAGCAGGAGCCCAAGCCCACGCGAGCCATGAGCCGCAAACACTCCGAGGCCTGGCCCAGGGCAAGCATCAGCGGGGGCTGCTTTGGCAGGTTCTGAGATTCTGTGGGGGCAAAAAAAGAAATCTGTTTAGAAGAGGCGTTCTGGCCGTGTGCCGGCTCACCGACACTTGGGTCCCTCTCAGTCCCACCTGGTCACCAAGCCCAGCAGCCCTGGCAGAAGACACTGGCTCTGGAAGGAAGCTACTCCTTGCTCCTCCACACATCCCACCACCCGTGACACATCCCACATGGGGCCACAGCTCAACGGGACCTTTGAGAAAGTGCTGCTGTGGTGGCCAGAGCAAGAAAAAGTCAGCGGAGCTCCTGTTCCCTCAGTGTCTGCCAGAAAACCCTCAAAGCATGAGAGATCAAAGCGTGGAAGAATAAGGAAAGGCAGGAGAAACTGGCACCAAGTGAGAGGCAAACTCTCCATCTCTCCCACCTGTGCAAGTCCACACAGTAGCCCAAGCCTCAGACAAACTCACTCGCTGTCACTGCTTCTTTTCCATTTCACGTTTGCTGTGTATGTAAGAAGGCATCCTCAGCTGAGCTCGACAAGGTGTCATGACCTGTGTCACGAGGCATGTCCAGACACCATCTTTTTTGTCTCCCTGGTGACACCCCTCATCAACTTTTCCATGTTCCGCGAGCACTGGACAAACAACGGCTATAACTGAGCCACCCTGCTGGACACCCGCCCATGCTGACTGTCAGGAGAAGGGACTCTCCTCTCCAAACCATGTCATTTCTGTTCCTTTACTCAAACAGAACAGGAGCCCTCACGGCTTTGTCCATCAAGCTGTTCCTTCCACCAGAAGATAATCTCTTCTGGCACACTCAACGTGAGATGCACAGACCCACTAGGAAATTCGACTGGGCACAGGAGCCAAGCCTGGGTTCCTGAGACACAGAAGCTGTCCAGAGGACAATCTGACCATCTGTGGATGGACTGAACTAACCCAGACTGGGGAGTGTCCTGTGAAGTTACCTGAGCAATGACACAGCACATGCAGGGTCTGGTGACAGGACCAAGGGCCCTACCTAGAATGAAACAAATCCTTTCTTGCAGACTGCTGGCAGGCCATAACCTCATCATCACTGTACTCATTTCTCCATCATGGGATTTTCCGTAGCTGAAGATGCCAAGAGGGTCAGCAAAGATGTGGCAAGTCATTGATTGCAAGCTAAGACTTCCATCAGGGAAAGCTACTGCATTTACTACACCAGGATGAAGGTAAGAGAGTAAACGACCACAAGCTGTTGGGCCAAGGAACATTCTTGTCTAAGGAAAATGGAAGAACAGGCACAAACATTCAGCTCTGAGGACACAGCAGAGGGCAAGAGACTGCTCACACCTGGATCCAACCATGATCCATCCTGCCGACACATGGAGCAAAGCTCACCAGGAAAAGGGGAGCTGTCTTGCCAGCTGAAGAAAACCAGACTTCTGCACAGAGCGGGGTCCTCTCAGCACAGTTACGACCAGAAGGGAAAGATCAACAGAGCTGGACCATTACCAGTCCCGATCCCAACACTGGACTGTGGGCAGCCAGCCCCTCTGAGCTCTAGCGGGCACAGCACATGATGGGAACACGCAGAGGCAATGCTTGAAGGGAAGACAGACCCATTTAACTCTGCATGGCCAACACCAGAACAAAGGTAACGGGATCTATGCCCCCCCTCTGCTTCAGAGCCAGTGTTACGGAAACCTGCTGCACTTACGAGCTGCTGTGACAGCAACTGCATTCCCCACCAGAAAGTAGGGTGATGCCAGGACAAAACTCTGCCAATCAAAACAGCGTGGGAAAAGACCACTGCTGATGCCAGCAAAGTGATTCAGGTGGCTTTGGAGGAAGAAGAGGGGAAGGAAATGCACCGAAGAGATCTCAGCTCCCTCAGTAAGCAGGGGAGGAAAATCCCGAGGAGCATCCTTGGAAGAAGACTCAAGGACGGGAGCCAAGGGAAGATTAGTTCAGGTGGATCTGTTCTCTGCAGGCTTCCCTCCCACCTGCCTTCCTGCATCGCTGTCCTGTCAGCCCCCAGCAACAGAAAGAAAGACAAAAGCTAAACAACAAGTATTTCTGAACTTTTTCTGACGCTCACAGGCTTGCCCACCACAGGACAGCCCTCGAGAGCAGGTACGTCCAGTGTTAGCACTCACACAGGAACCAGGCCTTACCCAATATAGCACTATTAAGAGCAGCACACACAGGTTCCCTCTGGATTGGGTCCAGCTGTTGGCCGACGGGGCAGTTCCAAGGGTCTGAGTAAGCTAACAAGCTAAACGCGTCCTGTACGAGAGAAAAGAAAGGCACGGTAAGGTCATGCATGGCTGCAAACACACAGGAAAACCTCCAGGTCCATCAGTCGGGGCACCTCCTGCCATCACCAAGGTGACAGGTGCCTACCTCCTGAAAAGAAATGGCCCTTTTCTTCTTGGCAGCAAGGGACCACACTGGGCCATCAAGATAGTGGATTAAAGAGGGTGCCCCCTCCACCTGGCAGGGGAACCAACACGAGAAGGCAGGTAGAGTGTCACCTGGAGAGAAGAAGAGCGAAGGCAGGCAAGAGCTGTATTTCTTCTCTCTTCTGCCAAGAACTGGCTCTAGGTCCTCCAAGTTCACTGAGTTCTGACCTCTGGTCCCCACGCAGGCCCCCTCTTCCTCACCAGGTGCAGAAGTGGGGGCCACCCAGAGCTCTGCAAGAGAACCCCCAGCCCCAGCTGTGGCCCAGGGAACTGCTGCGATGCAGCACAAGGCTTACCTGAAGCATCTTTTTGTGCACTGTGTTCTTCCCGTACTCTCTGCAAAGCTGCTCGCTCAGCATCTGCAGCTCCCGGCCAAACTGGATCATTCTCTCGGTGGCAGCGTGGTTCCCTCCACAGAGCTGCCTCTGGGGGCAGCTGTCTTCTAGAGGAAAGGCAGCGGAGAAGTAACGATCATCTCCTGTTCCCCACCGCTGCCCGCTGTGTCACGCTACCCAGAAACTCCTTCCCCTTCTGGCGCAGGGAGCTGCTCCCTGCTCTGACTTTATCCCAGGGGAAGCTTTTTTCTGATCCCTGCACTACAACAGCCAGAAGTGGGTTTTTTTCCTAGCACCTGTCAGGTACAGGGAAAGCTTGAGCTCAGTTTGTTTAACGGCTGAGGACTGCCTACAAATCAAGTATTCTGATAGAACCACGGGAGCTCGCAACTCCCGCCGTGTTACCCTTTCATCTGTGTGACACAACATGGAGAGCCCTGGCCTAACAAACCTTGGGCTCAGAAAACTTTCAGAGGTGCCAACAACCACCAACTTCCCAGTACTGAGTGGCCACAACACTCATTAGAACCGGAAGAATCCCCAGTTTCAGAGGTAGTGTGGCCGATTAACCCCCTCCCTCCTGGCTAAAGCACCCACAGACAAGACAGTTGTAGCTGACCACGCTGTGCTGAGGACACTTGGTGGCCGGGCACCAGCCAGCCTTTCCAGCTCTGTTCAGTCCCCCAGCTGAAAGAACCACCAGGAGGGCTCTGAGCTGGAATTCACGACGAGCGCTGAACAAACCTTTGACTCCTACTGCTTCCTCTGCCCCACGACATCCCCAGCACCTCTGCGAGACTATGAGAAGCTAGATCTGGTTTTAGTTTCAGGACACATTCATTTTCCCTGTGAAACAGGCATCCTGAGAACTTCATTCACCGGGGTGGGGAAAGAAACCCAAAGTACATGTTTTTTCCCTGCTATCCAACCCCAATTTTAACTCTCGTACCAGCTCTTTCTATTTCCCTTTACCCCTCCTGCCTCTGAGGCCCTACCCATGCTGGATTCATCTGTCTGCAGGATCTCTTCATGTTTGTAGGTGCCGTTCATTATCCTGGTGGATGAATTTTCCAGGACTCCGTTGGGGTAATGCTCAGCCTCCATTTCCATCTCGCTGTCACTGAGGTGAAAGGGGGAAAGAAAGGTCAGATGTCTAAATTAGAAAGGGCAGAAATGAAGAGCTCAGATGCCAAACGATGGCCAGCAACGACCAGTAAACCAGGAAAGGTGCCAGATGGGCTACAGGGAGCCAGATGGTCTAATTCAGTGTAGCAAAAATTGTTACAGGCTTCTGATGGCAATTTATGGAACAGGTTTCTGTTCTGGAAGTGCCTGTCATAATTACAGGTGCAGAGGGCTTATCGTTTTCCCTTAAGGAAGCAGCCATCTCTGCAACAGCGAGCAGCAGCGAGACAGCAGATATCGTACTAAACAGGAGGGAAATCTTGGCTGCGATAAGCCATCAACACCTGCAAAGAGTGCAATACAGAACACAAGGGCTCCAGGCTTAAATGTTCATGACAGCAGTCTGAATAAGATTGCTGATTAACTGCTGATTAACTGATATGATGAGAAAATCTCGCTGGGACTGGGGCTCTGCATTTAAAAAAAAGAATCATAAATCCAGCAGTACCACAGGCTTCCGGTAAATTGAGTCTGAACAATGTGTTTCTCACTCAGTTACAAGCCGTAAGGTCTCAAGAGGTCACGATAGCGACTACAAACTGCCCTGCAAACTGTACTTGGCACAGTCCTCAGGGGATGAGTGCCAACTGCAATTAGCAAGAGATTCTACTAATCAGAAGGATATCCGACACTCGAGCAGGGCCTCAGACAGCCCTGCAACACCAACCGGGAAGGTGAGCCCAAAGGAAGTTCTCACCATGGCTCAATACGCTCCATGCTCCGGTAAATGGACTTCTCCTGGGAGAATGGAGGCTTTCTAAGGTCTGACTTGCTGTCACAAGTACGAAACTGCTGATTCAGAGGCTCATCTGTAAGGAACTGGGCAACAGGTAGAGGTAGCCCAAGAAAAATACTCAAGAGGACAATGCACCGACGCAGTAAGCACTGGAGCTGCTCCCTCACCCACTGGAGGCCGGGGAGGCTGCTCAGCAGCAGTAATTCTCCATGGGAGAACTTCTGTGCAAACTGTCACGTTGGACTCTGATGGCATCAGTTTAGTGGGACAGCTCAGTGCTCGAAACAAGAGCATCGCAATATTCCTTATGAGATGAGCCTCCAAGCCTGAGCCAGAGCAGGGGAACTGGAACAGGCCTGTGTCTGCTGGGAACAGTAGTGACCTTGTAGATTACAAAGATTTACTCAAAGAGTTATGCTCTCCCACTGTCTCACCCCCTCCTCAGGCATCTACAAAGGAAAAAAAATACCTGGTTTCTTGGTTACTTGTACTACTGTGCTGCTGAGATTTGGTAGAATCTGTAGAATTGGACTCAGAGTAGTTCACAGATGAGGGGGAAGAGGAGGAGGAAGATGAAGATGATGAAGTCAGCGTCGGGTATTTACTGTGACTCTGTTTGCTTTTTGTGGACATGACTCCATTGCTACAGGTCGGACTATCTGCTCCTGAAAGTCAAGAAGAAAGGGAAAACTGAGACCAGACTGACAGTATCGCTCTATTGTGAAGTCAACAATTTAGCAAGAGAGCAGACCCCAGAGGAGGAAAGCAAACTAAGACTGCAGATCTTAAATTATTACTCATCGTTCTTAAATTCCGTGGGGTTTAGAGAAAACACAAATGAATACAGAAGGAACCCCACTGCTTACCAGCAACATCTGAGCTTAAGGAAGTTACAAAAATAGGTTGTAAATAAGAGATTGGCAGAAGCAGCTCACGCAAGCACAGAAATTATTGTTGAAATACGAAGCATGGATGGTTTGTAAAGAAGTTTATAAACTCTCTTCTCACAAACCCAAATATTTGTCAGAAACCCTCTATTCATGAAAATCATGAGAGCACAGGTTTTCCAGACCTCATCTTACAGCTTGGTCAGTGAAATATGGAGTCACTAGTGCCTACACTAGAAGGCCACCTTCAAAAGCTTCTTTATTCTGAAAAAGATCTGCTCTGCAGACAAATGTCTGCGGAAAATAACTAACGCAAAACCAATTTTGTAACAGAACAGACACCCATGACAACAGTATGTCCTCTCAGCTGGGTGTCAGAAAGTAAAGATG
>JAOXNO010000063.1:24387569-24406882 GCA_028565335.1 Limnodromus scolopaceus
TTGGACTAGATGATCTCTATGGTCCCTTCCAACTCTAAAAATTCAGTGAAATTCAGTGAAATTCAGTGAAATGCTCTACAAAGCTGCACAAAAACTGAGCTCCTCCCTGCACCTGGGGCACCACAGGACATGTCCCTGCGTGGGCACACAGCCGTGTTACACACTGGTCACGACGCCAGGCTAATTTTCATTAATGACTTCTCAGTTCTGTGTCTCAGTGCTGCACGCTCTCAAACATTCAGTAGCTTGTCTGCATCCAGGGGGCCCTCTCCTGAAGTCCCGGGGGAACTCATCACACTCCACTGTGACCTATGCGACACGTTCATGCAGACAACACAAATCCCAGGTTCTCCAAAGGAACAGCTTTTAACCACTTTGGAGCCATGGTTGAAACAACTTGTGAGCAGAAGTGCTCAGATCACAGCTCAAATCTCCGTGCTGCATCTAGGGGTGCTTCTCTCACCTGGAGCGGTCCCAGGGGTGGTAGAGAGCCTTGCAACATCTGTGGCTTTCCTTCTTCAAAACAGAACGTGACCACACACTTCTCTACATAAAGTCCTCCTTCTGCATGGGATCACTTAGATCCTCACAAGAACGACGCTCAGTCCTCCTGCTTTATCAGAAATAAGGACCTACACCATTCCTCCTCCCATAATTAACCACACCAGCTGATCTCATCTCAGATGACTCCTACTCAGATTCCTCACAGCAAGAGCTAAAAAGATTAGAGATCCTACGAGACTGTAACAACACACAACAAAGATGAGTATCCACATGAGTCCCTCTCAAGGTTTCAAGCACTTGAAAACCTGGTCAGATCAGCCTCTCCGGTGACAGAGTATCCAGGAGTGCAGCACAGATGAAGAATCCTGCCGGGCTAATTCTTGCTCTGCTCTCCAGGAAGGGATTCCCAACAGCAAACCTTCCATCAGGGAGGAGAGTCTTTGAAGGGAAGGACATTCTTAGCTGCATGGTGACAGATTAAATAAGATACCAGGAATCCTAACAAAGCCATGGGACAAGAAAACATTGGCCCAAGAGCTTGGAGCTCCAACCTGAAACAGCTGGACTACTAACATGAGGTCCAAGCCCAGACTTAAACCTGCCTATGGAGAGGAGGAAGATGGGAAACATGATGTTGATTCTTTAAAAAAAGTCTAAAAGAGATATAAGGAACTCCAGAGTGCTGACCCTGATACCTCTACCATACACGTCCAAAGAAACAATTCTGGAGAACACAAGGAACAAACACAGGGACAAAGTGGTCCTACTGCAGACAAATCAACAGCTTTTGTAAAGCGAAATCCTGGCTCTCTAGTCTGGGGACATTTTTGGAGGGTGCCTGGAAGCAGGCAGAAAACAAAAAAGGCCTTTTGCAGGCCACTTGGTTGTCCAAAGATATTTCACAGAGTCTTTGAGCAAAGCCTCTCAAAGAAATTGTGTTACCACATGATGAAAGGTCCAACATGGCTAAATAATCAGTTAAATAATGGGGTGGCAAAAAATGGTCAGTTTTACCAGAGACAGGGAAAAACACTCTAGTGCTGCAGGAACCCGTGCTATTAAATTATCGAGAAAACTGAGCTTGACAGACCAGTGCTCTCAGCCAATGCAGGTGCTTTTATGTCAAAGATGCAAAAGATGCAGGGCACACACTTTTTTTCTAAACAAGTTGCTTTTTGAGCACTAGGAACTAAGTATTTCCATTGAAATATCAATGAACCTCTTAATTCTCTTTGGCTGCCAAGCAAGCTTTCCAAAAATGCATCCTGCTTTCCAAAAGCGGACCAGCCGGCCCACAGCCTGACAAGATGCATTGTGGAGAGAGAGATGACCCCACAGAGACAACACTCCTGCACATCAGAATGAAAATTAATGTTGAAGTCAGTGCCAGTTGTTACACCTCATCCATGCTGGGTCAGACCAAACATCTGAGCATAGGATCTGACATAGGACAAGGGGGAATGGCTTCAAACTGGAAGAGGAGAGATGGAGATGAGATGTGGGGAAGAACTTCTCTGGTGTGATGGGTGGCGAGAGCCTGGCCCAGGTTGCCCTGAGAAGCTGTGGCTGCCCCATCCCTGGAGGGGTTCAAGGCCAGGTTGGAGGGGGCTTGGAGCAACCTGGTGTGGTGGGAGGTGTCCCTGCCCAGGGCGGGGGGGTGGCACTGTGGGGGGGGCTTTAAGATCCCTTCCAACAGAAATCAGTCCATGATTCTGTGATGATCCAGTTAGCCCAGTACCTGTACCTCCCAAATGGCAGAAGCAAACCCCTAGGAACAAGGCACATATGAAATGATACTTTTCCGCATTTTCTCTTCTGAAACCCTTCTTGAAACACGGCACCATACACACCATCCTCCCCTTCTCTTCTCTTTGGAAAGGAACTTTGTTCCACAGCCACAAGCTCATGTTTTCTCCTTGAGTCCCATTAGGAATCTGGGTAATTATCTGATTCAAGAGACTTTCTCCACTTCCCCTCACTTATTTCTTCCAGTGCTTCTGTGACAGAAACTTCAATTCCAGGCACAGCCTCTGACAAGTCCCTCACAAAGAAGGGTCCCAGCATGACAACCTACCTGATTTCTGCACATAGAGGCCAAGAATTCAACTGGATATAGTCTCTTTTTATACTGCATTCTCTATAGGTCCTACAAACTCCCTGGCAGGCTCCTGCTCCTTATTTTCTTGAAGAAAGATGCTATTATTATTTTCAATAGCTTCTGCCAGTTGCTTGTCAAAGGCTTTGCTGGTTGCCCTGAATTATCTGCAAATAACTAAATACAAGACCAGCAGAAAACAAGAACAATCACATGGGTGTGACCATCACTGCATCTGTGTCTCCTGGATGACAGTGACCAGTATCAGGTGTTTAGGGAAAGAGTATAATAAAAAGGTGAAACACAGAGATATTTGTAATCAATCAGAGATAGAAGCAACAGCCATAGACTTGGGGGTTTAAAACAGAACTATGGACTTAGCCTCCATGAATTACTGTGAATAGTTAAACATGTATCTTTTAAAATCCACTTATACTTAAACCACAACAACTTCTTGCAGCAGCAGCAGGTCCCACAGTTTCATATAGTCAGGGGAAAAAAACCACATATTTTGTTTTTAAGCCAGAAATTGCTCTTTCCTCAAATTCTTGTGTTTTGAGAAACCATGAATAATCACTTTCTAGTCATGCTCTTCATGGTGTCAGTGACTGACAGACAACTACAGTCCACCTCCCTCGGTTACCTGTTTCCGAGCTGTGGAGCCTTAGTCAGCTCTGTCTTTCTTCAGGCAGAAGATACTCCTGACCTCTGACAACTCTCGTCAACTGTTCTCATCAAGTTCCACTCAATCCTTTTTGCAATGGGAAATGCATTCAATAATCATAACTTTATAAAGTGCCATAATCGTGTTTGCAGTTAGGTTGGGTTTGGAAGCCTTTGGTTTAGGCTATTTCTTGCTCTTTCATTTCTGAATTCAGCTGACTTACATACTGGCTTTGCTCCTACGTTAGAGTTTTTATGGTGTCCTCTCCACTCCCCTTCCCCCAGTGCATCACCTCAAAGTGTATGTTCTTCCATTCCTACAAGCTTTCATGCAGTCTTTGGCTGAAAACTTCTCCCATATCTTTTACATTTGAAACAGCAGCAATCTACATAGGAAAGACTATTAAACAACAAAACAGAGGGTAAAACAAATTGAGCAAAATGCACCGACTGGCAATTTTTGCCATAAGAAAGCATAAATTAGCATTAAAAAAAAAAGTATTTCAATCCTAACAGACCGAAAGAAGCTGAACAGAACAGTGACTTACTTCTGCAGCATGGCTTGCCACTCGCCTAGTCTGTCTCCTATGGGAAACCGCTTAATGGTGCTCTGGATCTTTGCTCGCCACTCCCTCATGTAGTCCTCAATGTCGAACACAAAGGGCTGCTGCCCAAAGTTGGCATCCACGATCTCTCCTGGCGTCTGGAGACCCACTGTCGGGTAGAGATTTGACTGGGAAGGAAGAAAAAGAAACCCGTATTAAACCCGGCTTTCTCTCTCTGGTTCCAGTTACGTGGTTCGGTAAGGCAAAGGAGCTGCTCTTTACATTGAAAAATGCAATGGTAATAAGAAGGGGCAACAGCCCTTTAGGTACATCTCAAAGTACCCCATGAATACTGTGCGGTTATTAAAAAGTACAAAATCAGAACAAGGAGTTCAGTCCCCAGCGGCCTGGGATCAATGACACGGCTGCTCTCTACGGCGTGTCCACTTTCTGGCTTAGTTTTCTGCAATTTCTACCAAAGTTCAAGAGCCAGCAAATAATAATAATAATAACAATACAATGAAAAGGGCATCATCTCAATCAACAGATCTATGTGCTCTCCACTGTTTCAACTGAACTCTCTTATTCCTTGGAAGCTGCTTTCTGAATATTTTACATCTCTGATGAAAAGGGAACGGATGGTAGTGCAGCTCTGAGGTTAGATCTTTGATGATCCCAAGACAGCAAGCCATCCACACAAGAAATTCCTGTGGTGACGGGCAAATTTCATTTTAAGAACAAGCATATGGATCCAAACGGAAGCTTTGACCTGCCACCAGAACACAGAGGGGCGAAAAAAAAGGCTACCACCATGAAAATACCTCTAAAATTCAGCCAATAAATCAGTTTCCAAAGACGACGTAATTGAAAATAGGTGGTCAAAGTCTATCTAGAAGTTCAGGCTTTTTTAAGAATAAGCTTATGGATATGAACTGAATCCCTGAGCCCACTGAAATGTGGGGAAAAGAGAAAAGGCATCAGGAAAGGTAAGGGGGTGCCTGGTTCTCATCACTCTGGATCACATTTTTTAAGAGAATGCTCCGTTTCCTGTCATGTCACTTCTCTGCAGCACAAATTACTTTTCTGTTTGCAACACAGACTTCAGTAAACCCTCTGCTTCAAGGCACCTGCTGATGGTCTGTGGGCTTTAGGAGGAAATCTCTTTCATGAACTGCCTGGTGTTGGGTTTTTTCACTTTCACACTGGAGACTGCCACAGCCAGAATCCGGACACAGGGCAAGGCACACGATGGATGGGTTTTGTTAGTGTGAGGTTGATGGTTGGACTCGATCTGAAACGTCCCTTCCAACCTAGACAATTCTATGATTCTCTGATGCACGTAGTGAAGGTGAAGTCTGGAAGGTGCCTGGTGCGGTGTCTTGCTCATGGTTGAACCCATGTCAGATGTTAGATCAGTGAAGGAGCAGACCTCTCTCAAACCAGCAAGAACTACTCTGGTGGTTAGATGGTCATCCTAAAGAAAGCCAGGATGGTTCTCTTCTCCTCTATAGCAAGGGGCATGGCCTTTCCTACAATTATACGGAAAATTTATTCAACTAATTCTTCACTATTGCAGAGACCTGAGACATCGGTGATGTCCTTGATCTCCCCTTGAGACCTAGTTAATTGTGGATTTTATTTTTTAGTAAAGGTATTAAGATTGTTACAAGGCAGAACTCAGCAGAATCCTAATCACGTTGGCAAAAATGGAGCCAGTGAGTCATGGGAAGTGATTACTCCTCTCTGCTGGCACTGGCACGGCTATGGCTGCAGTACCAGACTGGGATTTCCATCTCCACATCCACAGCCCCGGGACAAGAAAGACATTCCCAAAGGGAGTCCTGTGGAGTTCTGCTAAGCCAGCCAGAGGGCTGGATGCCTGGCGTACAAGGAGAGGCTGAGGGAATTAGTTCAGAGAAGGCAAAAAGGAAAAATCTAACTGCAGGTCTCCCACTCTCAAAAGACAGATGATAAAAAAGATGGAGACAAATTCTTCTCCAGGGAGTTCAGTGAAAGGACAAGGGGCAGAAGCTGCAGCCAGGGGAATTCTGATGGGACATAAGGAAGAAATTCTTCTTTGTGAGTATGATTAAAGACTGGAATAGGTTCCCAGAGAGACTGCAGCATCTCTGTTCTAGGTGATTTCCAAAACTCAACTGGGTAAGATCCTGACCAGCCTTCTCTACCTTTGAAATTATCAAATCTCAAATACCAAAGAAAAAAAAAATCTATAAATACAGGCTAGGAATTGACATGAGAAATCAGGATGGTTGCATCATTGTTGACTCGGTGTGCCTCTTCTTCTCCCACTCTCACACCAAGGAAGTTTCTGGACTAGAAGGGTGTGCAAAGAAAATATGGCATGAGAAAGGAGGAGCTTCAAGGGGAAAATCCCATATTTGAAGTCAGGCTCTCCATTCTTTCAAACCCAGCTCACAAGAAAATATCTCTAATGATGGATCAGGTCTTTTCCACAGATCTGATTTTTTTATTAACATAAGTTTTAGTATTAAGTATTTAGTATTAAGAACCCAAGGACTTCCAAAGCCAGGAATGGCAAGATACTTGGAAGTTAGAAGTAAAAAACATCAACTTATAACATAGAATGTATTTTTCAGACACTTTGGAGTATATTCATATTTGAAGGGAAGCTGCGTACCCCCAACTTCTCTCAAACCACCTCCGAGTTAAAATGCCATTTTTCACATGTGGGATGTGTCTTCTCTGTTGAGCAACTCTTGGGAACCACATGTATCTCCACCACCCTGCCAGACGCGGGGAGACATCAACCCAGAGCCCACTGACCGGGCAGGTGCTTCTCCTGCCAAGTTCTTCAGGCACACTTTCTTTTTGTGACTTTTGGATCACCTCTTCCCTCTGACATTGGTGGCCAGTTGCTCACAACCCCCTCATTCATCTTGACTTGTTTTTTAACCTCCTTGTCCCTTTGTCCCCCTGCAATCTGCCCCTGGGCTCTTCCACATTCTGCTTTTTTACATTTCCTAATTCAGCAAACCACCAGGAGGGATAAACCTGAGAGGGGCTTCTGTAAGTAAGAGAGTTAGGCCTACGCTTTAACTTAAATTGGTGGAAAAGGGAAAACTCCCTCTGTGGGATATAAGCAGCTATTTTTGTATAAATTTCAACCTGTGCTAAGCCAAAATGCAATTTTTTCCCTCATGTGTATTCGTACAAACGCAAATACTCTTTAGAGGGAACTGAAAGAAGCTGAAGCAAATATTCTTCACTGTGTGTGACAATTAGGATAATAAAATGTGGTTTTCGACTGAAAGTATCCCTTTCGACTTCCTAATATTGCAAATATTGCAAAACACTGTCTTCATCATTTGCTTCTGAAAGGAGAATTTGGCAGTACGCACTTCAAGGCAACAGTTTCTACACGGGTAACACACTGAAGGTGTTATTAATTCCTGGTGTAATCTCACTGAAATGCCAACCCTAGAAGTTAATTAAGCTTTAAGGTGTAAAAGACACAGGGCTTACTGTCCAAGCTTCTCGCTGACGTGTGCCACCGGTCAGCCTCAACACCACGTAAGCCGTAATGCAAGAAAAAGGCTTTCAATGTCCAGCCCCTCCCGGGAGGATTTCAGTGACCGGGTGTGAAACGCGCTAAAAAAAAAAAGGCAAGTCAAGCTGCTCAAACCAGAGAACCTCAGGGGTCACTCAGGTACGGCTGCTGTTTCTCTTCCCGTTTGCACTTAGATTTTCAGACTGCAGCTTTAGAAGACAAAGAACACAGATTACATTCTGTATCTTTCATAAGATGGATGTTTTCTCTTCTTTACTTTCTAAGGAATGGACATTGTGTTCAAGGCTGGATCACGACGCTACAATAAATGCAAAACAGCACTTGCAAATTGTATCAATTTCAAATTCCCTACTACCTCAAGGTTTTTACCATGTCTGCCAATAGTCATTACATTTAAACCAAAAGTTATCTTGGGTTTGGCATCCCCTTCTTCCACAAAGGGCAGTAACTTCAAGTGTTTGGAAGAACAACCAAGAAGCCATGGACCAAGGGAGCAAAAAGGGCACAGGATACACCGGTGTCTGTAAGGGTGAGGGAAGAAGGCAGTAATTTGAGGGAAGAAGGCAGTAATTCAAGGGAAGGATATTGGAAAAGGAAGATGGGAATGATAGAAGCTGGGTGCAGGCATCCTTGGGATGAAGCTGCCAACACAACAGCTGAGCCATTTAGAGGAAAGGCCAAAATCCACAGGGAGGCAGAAGTCTCCTGTCTTTGCTCACATCCACCGTTAGGGGGGGGAAATGACCCAGTCAAGCATCTCTTCACCCACTTTTTGAAGAGACATTATCTCTTGGAGGATAATTCGCAATAGTAGGAGGCCTACTGTCATAGGAGGAGGCCACTGTTCTCCTTCCTGGCCCAGAAAAACTGTGTTATGGATCATTTGCTGCTGTAAAAGCCAGAGACAGATTTCCACAGAAAACAACTCGGCAATCCTACGGTAACACTTCAGCTGCAAAAAACAAGGGGATGTGTATTTTGGTGGGTTTTATAGCTATTTTTGATTGGTGAGAGCCTAAATAGTAATTAACTATCTATCACAACAGGAAGACTGCTCTCAGCTCAGAAAGAGAAGCAGCCTAACCAAGTGAGAATATAAAAGGGTGAAAAAATTAGAAGATACTCCTTTTATTAGAAGATAAAACCATAACTCCTAATGTCATCTATTTCCAGAGGGAAAACAAAGAGCATCTAAAACTAAGGGTTGTATCACAGAAGTGTCTTCTTGCCATGGATGCAACGTTGTCACAAGACCTCACTCCAAAAGGTTAATATTCATGGACAGGTAAAATATTATTTTACTTTAATAAAGTGATAAATCACTGTGAAACAACCCACGTAAAGAGGGTTTCTGGTTGCAGAACACATTGCAACGTTACCAAGGTCAAAGAGCCTAGGAACCAACAAAAAAAAGCTGCAGTGACAGCTGATGTGAAAAGGCAAATCAAGTAACTGGAACGTCCTCCAGCAGACGTTGGCACATGAGAGAGATGTGTAAAGCCATAAATCCCATTAGGAAGGTGAACGGGGAGTGCTAGTCATTATTTCTCACAACCCAAAAATCACAGGAACAAACCAAAATTGTTGGCAGGAGGTGTAAAACAGAGAAAAGCAAGTTTTTTTCCACACTCTGTGAAGTCAGTCAAGAAAAGTGATCACTTTGGAGGCCTAAACAAGTTATGGAAACTAAGAAATTCCTCAGAGGAAATTCACGTGGGGTTATTCAAAACAAAGACAGGAGGACAAGAAGTTCTATGCATGAGAGAAATGATGCAGTGATGTACTGGTGTATGCCTGACCTGGTTTTATCTTCTTTTCCTAAACACCTGCTCTCTCTCCAGGAACACTTGGGTCTGAAAAAGAGCAACCATTTTTGTTCGTGACCCACTGTGGAAGTCGTGGGTAAAAGCTCTTTTTTTTTTTTTTTGTGAGCATTTTGGGGCGCTCTGATGATGAGACATGAGAGATTTCTCCATGACTTTGCAGCGAGGGATGAGAGGAGACACGTGAGTAGCCCACAAACCCAGCCACAGGATTATGAAGTTTCAGAACAAGGAGCATTCACGCCGTTCAGTAAATGTGTGTTACCATTATTTTTTTTTTTTAACAGGGCATCAAACAGCAAAGAAAAAATTACACCCCTTCACTCTTCCCCCTCCCTTCTGTTTGCATCCTTAGTTAAAATATCGAAAATCGGTGTACTTACAGGGAGGTCTGTAAAGGCTATACCTGTGGGGGGAAAAATATTAAGAATTAAAAAGACAAAGGACTTTTTTTTCCCTGCTTGGCTACATCCTTAACATGCTACAAAGCGCTACTGCATTTCAATAAACCCCACTTCTGACCATGTATTTCCCCATCCGTAATTTTCAGAAGTAACCTTCCCTCCTCTGCAAGGTTTTGCACCTGGAGAAAGGTTCAGGGAAAAGCCTAATGTTTCAGACATCTTTCCCCAAAATGTGTTTTTCTAAAAAGCAGCTCCTCTTTGCTTTGCTTCTCCCTGTGGTATTATGAAGGAGTTTGTTTTCAAGACTCACTTTGGCTTTAGAAAACAAGAGTTTTACTATAACATTGCTTCAGTTTGGGATATAACTAGTTCTTCTTACCAGCTGGAGAGGAAGGAATGAACATTCAAACCTTTGCACTGCAGCCGGGGACCAGCCCTGCAACGGGATGGAGCTACAGCCAGGAGCTCCTGAGAACCACCGGGCAAAGAACTGCTTCACCCTCAACTACGCTGCTACGGTCCCAGACACGAGAGATGGGAAAAAAAGTGTACGGTTTCCCTTTTTATTTACATTTGCCACGTCAGAAAAGAGATATTTAAGCAGTTGCTGAGGACGCTAATGGAGTTAAGGCTGGAGACAACGCTCGCCTACGGTCAGGTGGGCACAGCTCTGCATCCCAGTGAGGTGTGAGGTACCACTCTGAAGGAAGGGTCCCGTGGTGTGACCCTCCATCCACCATTGGCCAGATCCATCAGCGAGGCAGGAGCAGGGAGAGACAATCAGCCAGCGCCAGGCTGAGCTTAATTCACCTTCTAGGCCAACATTTCAGGAGTCCGTCTAGAAGCTGCGGCCTTGCCCCGTGTGCGCTCCCAGCAATGCCTTCTGTCCCCAGCCAGAAGAAGGCTGGTAGCCACCCACACCAGTATGCCCATTTCTGGTGCATGCCCCCCTCCCAGCCTCCTGCCTGGCACCAACACACGCTACAGCCTGCGCAGACACGAGAGCACATCGTTCTCCAGTTTTAATGCTAGGGCTATTTTAACCAAGAGCTGTGATGGAACGTTACCACATCAGCCTGAAACGGTAATTTAAACCAATTAGAGGAGTCAACATAGGAAACAAACATTCAAAATAGTACAGATCCAAAACCAAACTCAAACTCAGATTTGATTTAGGTTGATGGTTGGACTAGATGATCTTAAAGGTCCCGTCCAACCTAGGCGATTCTGTGGTTCTGGGAAACGCTTGGGAAAAAATCCTGAATATTTTACTAAATGAACAGCCAATAAGGTTTAATTAACACCCTGGCAGATAGCCAATAGAGTTTAATTAACGTCACAGCAGTTTGGACCTTGTCTGCCCAGTACCCTCTCTACAACCCAACCAAAAATTGTGCATACAAGTAATGCTGAATACCTGGCTGAGAAAAATGTTCAATAAACATTCCTTTCATTCCCTCTCTTTACCCAAAGACTATTGTTCCTCACTCAAACCCGTTTTCCACTTTGCACTTGTTTTGCTCAGCTGGATGAAAGCTTGTTTCTACCCTTACACTACAATGAGGCCAAGGTCCTTGAGTCTGTAGTCCACTGGAGTCCTCCTCTGCCACCGAGGGACGCTCAGAGCCAGAGGTGGCCCAGCTTTCCCATGACAACACGTGGAGCTGCATCTGGTACATGGACAGCACATGATTTTTGAGTGGACTACAAGGTGGGTGGAAAATTGGCTGGGCTGTCAGGATCGAAGGGTTGTGATCAGCAGCTCAAAGTCCCTAAGGGATCGATGGTATGGCCAATGTCTTTACTAATGACCTGGGCGATGGAGGGTGTGCACTCCCAGCGGGCTCACAAATGGGAGAGAGGACAATACACTGGAGGCCATACTGCTATTCAGAAGGACCTCAACAGGCTGGAGAAACGGTCCAGCACAAATCCCACAAAGCTCAACAAAAGCACCTGAAGAGCCCTTCCACCTCATCGTAATATTCCCAGAAAAAAGGACAGAAAACTGGAGCTAACTGGAGAGAAAGCACATATGGAGAAAAGAAGGCAGGGTGTCCTGCTGGGCAATCAGTTGACCAGGAGTCAGCAGTGGGTCCTTGCAGTGAAGCAGGTCAACCACGTCCTGGGCTACAACAGTAGGAGTGTAGGTTAAAGGAAGGGATTACTCCCTTCTCTTCAACACTTGGGAGTCTAAACTTGGAGTATGATGTCCACCTTTGGGCTCCCCTATACAAAACAGACAGGGAGGCTGGAGTGACTCCAGCAGAGGCCAATAAGATGAAGGGAAAAGGGGATTTTCAGTCTTAAGAACATTAGGGAAGACACTTATAGCTGCCTACAACTACCTTATGGGGGGTATAAAACAACAGAGATAGACTTCCCCCAGAGACGTGTGGTGACAAGAGGCAACAGAGACAATTTGCAACATGGGAAATTCTGGTTAGATATTAGGTGCGGAAAATTCAGGATGAATGTGGTCAAACACTGAATTAGGGGACCAGAAAAGCCCTCTGAGGGATCTCCATTCTTGGAGACAGTAAAAACTTGACGAGTTTCTGAGTAACATGATCTAGTTGGTCCTGCTTTCAGGGCAGGACACATGACCTCCAGAGATCCCTCCCAATGAAAATTACTTTTTTTTTTTGATTCTATAAACAAACGTATTGCATTGCCTTTAAATTAAGGTATTTGTATGTTTTGCATCCCGTTACCTAAGACCAATAAAATGCTTTAAGCATACAGAACTAGATCTGTTGCACAAACATGACTGCTTAGAGAGTTCATCCTGAATCCGCACTGCTCCACACCTGCGTCCAACACAGCCAACAGCAGAGAGCAAAGGAATGGCAGCTCTAACCGGGCAGCTGAATTGGAAACTGCTCTTTCTCTGCAGCACCTCCAAAGCCTGGATCCTATTTAAAATAACAAACCTCATACATTTAAAGACATAAGAACTAGATAGCTCAAGAGGTCAGGAAGTGAGAGCGAGTGTGTCAAGTCTCCTGTAAGTCCATGGGACATGGTTTGGTGGTGGTTTTGGCTGTGTTAGGTTGATGGTTGGACGCGATGATCTTAAAGGTCCCTTCCAATCTAGACGACTCTATCATTCTATGATTCTATGATATTAACCTGATCATCAAGGCAGAGACACAAAAACATTAAATCAAGGTTCGGTGCTTAGGGACAGCATGATCGACACCTTCCACCTTTCCAACTAACACATTTATCCACGTCTCCATGCACACAACATGCTTGTGGACCTTCTCACCCAACTTTACCCTTCACCCACCAACAATCATCCCATCTGCCTCACCATCATACTGTCTGCCATGATACATTTCAGAATTTATTTGCACAAGACAACATACATGGGAGTGATCAGCCACAACACTCCATTTCCCATACGGCAGGGTACTCCTCCAGCTTCTGTTTAGGCAATCGCAATTCAGAGAATGAGCAGAGTAGGAAACATCAGCCCATGAAATACTTGAATACTTTTACAACTTGTTGCTGAGGAGAAGCGGTATTAAACCCACACAGCTCTACATGCTCCTGGAAACAGTTATTATCTTGATAAGCCATATGGGTTAAATTGTTCTTACAGAAAAACTAGGCTGCAGCCAAGTTTGGTATTTTCCATTCATTTGAGATCTGGTTCATCTTTAAAGCCTTGTTTTAAACCTCCCAATGCTCTTGCTCTCTGCCAACTTGGTTTGAGGACAAACCTGTTAAATCTGGGCAAAGCTGGGATGGACATCTGTGCATCTCTTCAACAAGTAAATTTCTTCATTACCTCTACTGTTCCTGTTAATCTCTACACTAGTTGAGAATTTCACTTTACAGGTTACCTTGATCTTTCCAAGTGCCTGCACTACAACTCCGACCAGAGGAAGTCTTCTGTGCCAAGACTTCCGAGGGCTGCATGCTCTTTTTATAGCCCTGCTGCTCCACTTACCTTGCTGTCAAAGCCTGAGATCTGAAACACTCCCAAACCAGTCTCTGAGTAAACTCATCCACTTCATCCCAGAGACCTGTAGTGGTCACATTCCCTCAGCACATCCCGTGTCCAAGACCCTCTGCCTAGTGGCTGGAGCCCCAACATTTCTCACACTTCTCCTTCGTTCTCTCCTAATTCACTCTCACCACACTTCTAGCCACATCTCATCATGCTTTTTATTGCCGGGACTCTGCTCAAAACTTGTCAGAAGCATTTCATCAGCAGCCAGAAGACGTTCAAGACATTTTGCAGAACAGAGAATCAAGACTACATACGACATCAAACAGTTTTCATGTGACGTCTCCAAGCAAAGTTCAAGACTTAGCTCCAACCAGAACATCCAGAATTTGTAACGGACAAGAAAACAGCTCTTCTACAGTGCTCCTGATGGATCTCATTAAATGCAAAAGTATGGAGACAATAGAAGATCATAGTTAAGCAATGGGAGAAATTGCAAGGAAAACAAAGTGGGGGTATCTAATTAACAGATGAAAAGGAGAGGATGAAATGGTACAAAGAGAAATGGTGAAGAGAGAATATAATCTTTAGGGAAAGACAAAGCTACAGTAATTCCACTAAAAGTAAGAAAATTCAAACGCCCAGAGGCAGGGCCGTGAAACCCTGCTGTCAAGCTAATGGCATCACAAAAGGCCTGATTAGTCTCATGAATATTTTCTATATCTGCAGCAGGACTACATAATGACCTAATTTCCTAAGAGGAGAGAGATACAGCTTCAGTGGCTTTGTGTCAGGGAACATCAGGAAAAAGCACATTCATCCCTTTCCCGGTAAATCTTGGGTTTACATGACACAGAAATGAAATTCTCAGGTTAGCCTAAATGTCGTGAAATGTTGAAGAACTTAATGGAGATGCTTCCACTAGGGCAGAAAGTGTTCTGACTTTTAAATAAAGCATTGCTGCTACCTCCATCTGGTCTTGGTTCCTCTACTGAGACACACCCCCCTCATATCTACCTGTCCAGTGCTCAGGAGAAGCTGTGATGAGAAGCCAGGTGACTGGGACCTACTGCCTCACAGGGCTCAGCCACATTCTACTCATCATTGAGGGGGAAACACTTCTCTTGAATGGTGTGTTTCTTTATCAATGGCACAAACAGACACTACTGACCCTTAACAAGAGTCTTCCCAGCTGAGGTTTTCATTCTGCTTTTGTAAAAAGACAGTAAAATGACCCAGCAGCTTTTGGGGGGAATCAGCCCAGCAATGACTGATGCTCTGCGACTCCCTAGTGCTTCCACCACTGTCTCCTCTAACCACGTCGTCTCTCCGAGTACAACCACTTCAGCTCCTCCAGCTGAAGGAGGAGCTGGTGCATGAATGAGTCACCTGTGAACACTCAAGAGAGTCTCCGACCTATCGTTTTCTCATACACTTCATGTCTGTGCCACACATCTGGAGAGCCCAAGAGGAGGATACTCAGGAGACAGCAACGCTCAGAACCTACCGTTGTTCTCTAAGCATACAATAATTTAATTCCCTTCTTTTCCTGTTTCTTCCCACTGGCATTGTTCACTGCTCGGGTAGGCTGCTCCCCAAAGGATCATTCAACACACAAGCTTTCTACCCAAAACCCCCATCTTTGAAGGAAAAGAAGCACTAAAAATCAAGAAAGGAAGACCAGGCAACTTCATTGCTGTAAAGACCTCCAAATGCCCTACAAAACAAACCTCTGAGCAGGATGCAAGGCAAAGAATCCAAAGATGGTCATGACAAAATGCAATACTGAAGTTATGGAACTGTGCTCTTCATTTGGCTTCATCTGCCCAGACATCCAGGAACAACATGGCCCTGGGACCAAAACGGAGGACAGAGTACGGGACAACTTTTCAACCGACATGCCTTCTACTCTGCAGACTCCTGGCCACTAAAAATAAATTACATTTCAAATTATCAGATTTGTATTCATTAAATAGAAGACCTGGCCTCCTCCTAACCATCATGCTTTTGTTGTGTCAAAAAGTAATAGCGCTGTCAGGCTGAAAAATGGTGAAGCTGGAAAACCACCTACTCAAACAAAGGGAAACAGCCAGAGGGGCACAGCACAAGTCACTACACTTCTTCTGTGGAAACACACACTACAAATCAAGGACAGCGACTAATAGGAGAGATTTTCTGAAATTGTTTTAACTATTTCAGCACCTTAGTCGCTGTTGTATGGTGAGCTTGTCTCATTCCTGAGCAACAGCTCCTGCGCCACACCATCAGCCGTTGCTTTCATACCTCTATTTGTCTTCCCAGTGCCGGAGTGACAAGAGCAACGTCCACCGATTACGAGTTAAATTTAGAATAATCCAGCTAATAGAAATCTGGGCAATTAACTTATACTTATGGACCACAAATGACACTTAGTGTCTCCACTAGTGACTGGTCTCGCTAGGTTGTAAGCCACAAGTCTCACTAGGAGTCCTCCAGCGTCACGGGTGCTGGGCTGATAAACAGTTATGATTTCAAAGAACAAGCCAGATCAGCCACTCAACTCTGAGAAGCTCCCCCACTGGATCAAGGCTCCATTTATAAAATTAGAATGTTAAAAACAAGTCCCAAAGGATGCTCAAAGAATTTTTTTTTTCCATTCAGGGCTGGAGACCTCCTGACACGTTGCAAAGCATCAGGACTAGCTGCTTCTCAGAAAGCATGCGCTTCATTTCTAGGCAACCAGCCCCTCACAAATTAACAAACAGTGGGTATGAAAGTAGAAGAAAACTGAAAACAAATTTCCAAAAGAAGCACCATGCCTTTCTGCATTTGCCTCAGATGAAGGATCCTTCTTGAGATTTAAGGAGGAAAAGCCGCTATCTCAGATCCCTCTCTCTGCCATACCTGTAGCACAGCATGCTGCTTCCACAGAACCACAAGCTGGCTGAGACTGGAGGCACCACTGGAGGTCATCTGGTCCAACCCTCTGCTCCAGCAGGACCACCCAGAGCTGCTTGCCCACAACTGTGTCCAGGTGACTTCTGAATACCTCCACGGATGGAGACTCCACAGCCTTTCTGGGCAACCTGAGCCAGTGCCTGGTCACTCTCACAGCGCAAGTGTCTCCTGATGTTCAGAGAGAACCTCCTGTGTGTCAGCTTGTGCCCGTGGCCTCTGGTCCTGGGACTGGGCACCACTGAGAAGAGCCTGGCTCCATCTTCTTTGTACCCTCCCCTCAGGTATTTATACAAAATGATTAGATCCCCCCATGAGCCTTCTCTTCTCCAGGCTGAACAGCCCCAGCTCTCTCAGCCTGTCCTCACAGGATGGATGCTCCAGTCCCTTTGTCATCTTGCCAGCCCTTTGCTGGACTCTCTCCAGAAAGTCCATCTCTCTAATACTGGGGAGCCCAGTACTTTTCCCGAGAGCTTATCAAGAAATTATGAACTATCCAGACACACCCTGCACTCCAATCCCACTCCTTCCTTCAGCCCAGCCAGTAACCCCAAACAACTTTTGTTCTGGTAGGTATTTTCAGTGGGGTATTTTTCTACCAGCTACTTCATCTTGAATTCACCAAAGGAGAATTGACACAGCAAGGAGAAGCAAAGGAAAAGAGTGCTTGTCCCTGCCAAACCAAACAAATTCCAGCACAAAAAGTGAGATTAATTTATCAAAATTTACAGCATGTCTTATGTGACAAAAAAAATGTCATCCGAGGGAAGGAGGTTCTAAGTGAAAATGGCTACAAGCTTCTATCTTAGACAAATCAGATACAATGGATTCCTGAAAAACATCTGCAAGATATTCCTTTGGGCAAAATTTTGAAGTCCTTAACTTTAGGGGAACTACTGAAACAAATGTGGAATGAACCAAATTAGAAGTCAGTACTTAAGTACTGAATTATGCTGAATTAATGTCTGACTTTGGGAATGCTCGGACCAACATGTCAAGGCGTACAGATGGACAAGTCCCTTTAAAAAGTAAAAAGAACCTGATACAGGGGCGTTTTTAGTCAGTTGAATAATACACTAACTAAACTTCCCACGTCTTTATTTCCCTGCCCAGCCATTAGCCATCTTATCCCACCTCCCCCGGGCCGTGCAGCAGCAGAGGAAAGGAGCAGAATCCTAACCTACCTAAACGAATGGAGCAGCACAGAAACCATGGTACGTGCTGGAAATATTTATGTCTTGGAGCCAATTTACATCTCCTGACTGCTGCTTAGTGATCTTTTTCTCTCCTGTTTCTTAAATTTTACCCAAAAATCTGGGACAGGAGTTATAACCCATGCAAAGCATTAAACAGCAGCAGCGAGAACAGGACAGGAGCATCCCCCTCCTGAGAACACCTTTCTTTACTTACCTAAACTGTGGCCATTTTTTGTGTAAAAGCAGGTATTGTTGATAAGGTTAACACAGCAGCCAATCACATCCCCAGTGGTGAAGGTCGGGCCATAGGGCTGTCCTGTCCCCGAAGAACAGAAAGAGTGCCCATCGTCACCGTGGTACCCATACGAATGTTTATCCCACCCTGCAGAAGACAAGAGAAGAGAAGAGGTCAGACACGAAGCCAGTTTAGCAGAACGACACGGCAACTACAGCTCTCACAACACAACCTTCTGGCAGGAGATTTGAAATTTTGATTTCAGCTTCTCATACATCCTATTACTTAATTCTCACATACCAGTAACTGAAAAGAAATGAATGATCGTCAATCATAACCCATCACTTCATTTGTCCCTTATTGGAAATAATAAAACTAGATTGCCAAAAGTCACGCTGACAAAGACAACGATTTTTTATTTTTTAAAAAAATTAAATCTCTGTTTCTGTTTTATCTCGCCTGCAGTGAAACAAGCTCCGCTTTGTAAAATATTTGTGTTTCCCACTAAAGCAATCTTCCGGCAAAACTGTTTAATAAAATAACTCTTGTCCAATTGCAGCTTTGTCCAGAAGTGCTGCTCGCGGAGGCGACGCTTGCACTCTCACATTTCCCATCTACCAGTTTATAAGGATTTCCGCGTTCCCCTCAGGCAACAACATTTCCCATTGTGTGGACAGCTTAAAACACAACCCTTAAATGTCAACAGGCAATCTTCCAAGTGGCCAGTTCTAACATGAGTATCTTTTATTCCTTCTGCCAGCAACGCCCTGCCAAGGGTTAAAGCTGGGCTCCGGGACTGCGCTCTGCCCACCTGCTCTTCTCCGCATCTCACAGCAATTCTGAATTCCTGATTTCGTCCTGTTCTATCCCAATTCTGCTGTAACTTCTTTTGTGGATTTCTTACACGTAGAAATGCCAGACAACCAGTAACCACTGCAAAGAAGAGAGATTAATCCATCCTTTAAAAGTCTAAGTGTACCTCAAGCAACACACCAGGCGGCTCTTTCCAGGACTCTTGCAGAAAAGGACAGTGCTCCCGTGGTTGTGGCCGCAGAGTGATTCAGCAAATGCCACCTGAATCTACTGACCCAGCCCTGCCAAATTCACTTGCCACTACTGCTCAAGATGGCTTATCCTTGCCTTTCTTTAGGAGCCCAGCCCCGGCAGGGAGGGAGTCATGGGGAATGTCCTCAGAGAGTTTAAAGAAAGCATGGCGCAGTCTGTCTTATTCTAAGACTTCAAGAAGAATCAGGATCTTCTCCAGCTCTTCGGAGCCTTCCTATGAATCACACCATCAAAACCACACCTCACAGAGAGATGCACTTCCATCTGGGGAAGAAGAATGTCAGGCACCAATACAGGTTAGGCATGGATCTGCTGGAAACAAGTTCTGAAGAGAAAGATCT
>JAOXNO010000063.1:24414876-24426421 GCA_028565335.1 Limnodromus scolopaceus
GCCTTCTCTTCTCCAGGCTGAACCCCCCCCAACTCTCTCAGCCCCCCCTCCCAGCAGAGGGGCTCCAGCCCTCCCAGTGTCTCTCTCACATTAACAGTAACCAGGAACAAAAGGACAGAGTGACCAAAGACCACAAACACTCCAAAAAAAGACCTCTCAAAAGGCCTGCAAAAATTTGGGAGGTCCCGCAGGAGGTGGGTGCTAACGAGCACTGCCTGACCCACCACAGAGACTACAGCAGAAAGTGACAGTGTAAAATTTCCTATTTTAACAATACTGACCTGGCACTGGTGATTTTTAGACCAGATCAGCAACTCCTACCATTTGACATCTACTTCATGCTAATGAGGCTTCAAAACAGCATCAAACCACAGTTTAAATTTAATTATATAAATTGACACTACCTATTGACTCATAAAGCAAAAAAACCAAAACCAGAAGGCTCTGGATGGCTGCCACATGGGCAATACCTGTCAACAGGAATGGTCTGTTCCACCCGCCCCAGAGATGTGTTAATTAATCCATTTCTCTAGTACTTAGCGTGCACCTCATCACAGAATACAGCGATCAAGATAAAAGTCCTACTTCCTTGAATGAATAAAGATGGCAACTCCCAACCTACAAGTTTGATGGGCCTTCTTCTGCCAGAGTCACAATACGATCTGGTTTTTCCTACACTGGAGAGACCAAGACAAGCCACAAGCCATTTACAGCCCCGTAAAGAGCACGATTTCGTTAAAGCACAGTGACAGGTTGGTTCTATCTACAAAGACAAGGCTCAAAGAGCTCTCTAGCACCATCAGGCCACCGCTGTACTATTACATCTATTATATTCCCTGACATCCCCCACCAGAGGGGGTGGGGGGAGGCGCAGGGGTGCAAAACAAGGCAGGACAGGGATAAAAAAAAAGTCAGATGAGGAGTTTTGCCATTTATCTATCAAGTGGCAGGGGCAAAGAACAAGCTGGACACATTATCTCATACACAGGCTTCAAATCTCATCATATTAGATAATTCACATTTGCATTTATAAGCCAACTTTTAGCTGCTGGGCAAGGATACCTTGATAAAATATTAAGACACCTTCAGAACAACCTTGCAATGTAACGGGCAAAAGCCATTTTTCAGGGACACTGAGGCAGAGCAGCTAAAGGCTGCAGCCCCAAGCCATGTTAGAGCTCCATGGGGAAAGCAGGGGGTGAGCATCCAGCTGCTATTGAAAACAATCCCTAAAATGGTATTTAATGAGGTAAGGAAATTATGAACAAAAAAGTATTTATATAAACACAAGACCTTATGGAGAGAGAGAAGTCTTCCAGAAGAAGCACATCTCGTGATCTTAAGGGGCTGCAACAAGGCCTTCCAGATTCTAAATTCAGGTCCCTTAAATACTTTCCACATCAATTAAGATAAAGCAACAGGGTTTTCTGAAGAGGAACATATTTATCCGTCACTAAAAATAACTGCTATCCATCAGTTTGAGCTGCAGTGAGATTTAGCTTTGTGTTGATGTTACCTTTTATCTGAAAGGCTCAAATAATAGGTACAGCCGCTAGAAAGAATTATTTTTTTTAATCTGTGCTGATTGCAACTCTTGTCGACCACTAAATTGCTGCCTGTAAATGGCCAGTCAACTCCCACCTGTCACTGACATTACCTGGATTGTCCATAATCTGTGCTACAGCTGGAGATGCAACCTGTGAGGGTGGTGAAGGCCAAACGACAGAGCCCACCATGCCATGCCGTCCCCGCTCCGCTTTGGAAACTCTTGTTTTCACAAGGCACAAACCCAACCCAACCCAACCAGATGGATGACAGAAAGCTCCACACGAAGGCAGGCTCCAGCGTACCCATATCCTACACTTCTGAGAACACGCTGCGCAAGGAAATAGTGCAGAACCTCTACAAGGAGGACAGCCCACCTCCAGAAGAGTCGCGGCACGGAAATCAGGGCAGGGAAAGGCACGGGACAACCGGAACCCCTGAGTGAGAGTCACTCCTCACTCACCCACACTGATGCCTGAGCACTTAATAGCCCGTGGAGACACTTTCTTTGGTTAATCTTCCAAGGGCAGGGTTGCCGCCTTGAAATCCCCATTTGTTCAGCCTGAGTGATGGGGCTCAGCCCTTTCCCAGTCACTCCCGAAACGAAACACGGTTACTGAAAGCTCAGCTTTCTCTCTGCCTCCTCCATTCAGACCTGGAGTCTCTGTGCCTAAAAGCTCGTCTAATTCAAAAGGCCAAAAGAAAAAGAAAAAAAAGAGAAAGAAAATAAAAACACCACCTCCCTAAAAACCCAACCAAGGGGCTGGCAGCGGTTCTTCTGGCTGCAGACAGGGCAGTCAATACAAACACATAGACTGAAGGGCGTCCGAAAGGGAAAAAGGCAGTAACTTTTACTTTATACAATCCTAATTTTCACATAAATAAAACATGAGATTAAGTTTAGCCTAAATTCAGAAGGTAATTCACCCCAGTTCTATGGGTCAGGAGCCGGTTTTGTTACTCTCCAGCTCTGAAGACATCTGATAGAGGGTGTCAGGTCTGGCCGTACTTGAGGAGTGCCAGCTCCGACCTCATTTGTGGACTTGATCATCACCACCCTGCTGTCACCCTTCAGCGAGTGTCACCGCAGTGTACGTGAGATATCTGCCCAGCTCCTCCCTGCCCTGCCAACCTGCCCAGTATCAGCTCTCAGCAGAAGGCTCACATTTTAAAACATGACCCACCCTCAACAAGTGGTATCCAGCTATGGGCAAGATAGCCTAATTAGGGGAGGCACACCTAACGAGCAGGGCACAGGAGTGCAGGGGGACAGAGGCTTTGGCAGCTATGAGGGTAAAGAAAGAAAACGCACATGCTTCCAGGTACAAATATAGCGGTATTTCTTGTTTCACTGATTCTCAACAGCTTTGGAGTCCATCCACTATGAACTACAGATCTTACACACCACACTTCAGCACCATGACTCCCCCAAAAAAGACCTGTTGGAAAGGAGGCAACGGTACATAAACTCACATACAAATTTGTGCACTTCTTGCAGTTCCCAGACAGCACGCTCATAGTGAAAGTTGGCCAAGATCTACCCAACAGCAGAGTTCAAGCTTCTCAGCTGGGCTCCTCCATGTCTCTACAGCTTCCCTTCAGCGGGTGTTGTAGACATGAAGCTCTTTTTCCAGTGCCAATTATGAGCCGACCACCTTCACCAGGGTCCACAAAAGCCATGTCCCACAGAATCCCAGAATGATATGGGGTTGGAAGGGACATCTGGAGATCATCTAGTCCAACCCCCTGCCAAAGCAGGTCCACCCAGAGCAGGTTGCACAGGAACGTCCAGGTGGGGTTTGAATGTCTCCAGAGAAGGAGACTCCACCACCTCCCTTGGCAGCCTTTTCCAGGGCTCTGCCACCCTCTAAGTGAAGAAGTTCCTCCTCATGTTTAGGTGGAACTTCTTACATTCAGCCCATTTCCTCTTGTCCTGTCCCTGGGCACCACTGAAAAAAGACCGGCCCCATCCTCTTGACACCCTCTCTTTAAGTATTTATAAGCATTGATCAGATCCCCCCTCAGCCTTCTCTTCTCCAGATTAAAAAGACCCAAGTCCCTCAGCCTTTCAAGTCTCCAGACAGGGCCAGCCACATGCAAAACGGCCTGCCCAGACAAAGGAGAGGCAGGACACAGAAATGCTACTATGCTCCTCAAAACCAAAAATCTTGCAAACTACTGCTTTTCAGGACAGTATACACATTTTAAAAGAATGGCTGATCTGACTTCTGGTCATTCCAACACCCAAACAACACAATCTTAATCTAAAATATCAATTCACCAAACTCTACCTGTATTACATAAACAAAAACCATCACAGCCATCCTTGTACACAACCTTCCCCTCCCGTACCACAAAGCACCCACACCCAGCACACCCAGCTGATCTTTTTAATCCTATGCCAGTAAGTTTTAACTTTGGATTTCTCCAAAATTTAGATCTTGCGAATCCAAACTTTGTCAGAAAGACCGCTATTGATATATGAAACATTTAAGAATGTGGAAGAAAGAATGTCCAGTTCTTCCAAGAGATGGGATATGAATGAATTCACAGCAAATGCATCAAATCCATTTCAATATTCCAGCTGGAATTTTTCACACAAGTTGAGGCGAGCTCAGGACAGGGAGCAGGAGCCGAGAAAACGGACTGGAAAGTGAGAAAGCTCATGTGGGATGTGGAGAAGATGGCTGAGCAATTAAGAGAAGCTCAGCAGACCTCCATTGGTAATAGACAAGTCAATCATAAAACACAAGATACACAAAGATATGTAGAATTTTTTTTGGTTTTTAATAAAGATCATACAATTTTGAGAAAGAACAACCACTTTAAAGGGTGTCTACTGATCTGGAGAGGGTAGAAGCTGGAAGAGAAAACAAGATGAGGGTGCATTAAGTAACGCCAGAGGAACTTGGAGACCATGATTCTTTATCACAGATGCAGAAAGGCACCCACGGTGCATTTAGAATTTGGTCAGGCACTGCAAACATACAGAACTGAGAGTGCAGACAAAAAAAGAAACAATATAAATGAACAAGAGATGCCCAGAATAAACAGAAAAGGGCTATTTCTCAGATTACTCTTCTATGATGAAATTTTACATACGCTGAACATATGAAACTGATTCCACATGGGAAAAATTATTACACTAAAAATATGTGAAAACTTAAGTTCAAAGGAAATCCTTTTGTTTTATTATAAGAAGCCCAAATTTCTTATCCATTTCTTTCGCATGACCTTCATTCGGATTTAAATTTAAAAACAATAATAATCATCAAAAGCTACTTTGGAAACAGCACATGGTGCAGCACAGGAAGAGCAGACCTGGAGAATGAAACAACCAGTTTCAACCAGTCTCGGGACACTACTTCTCCAGTGTGAGACTTTTAAACTTTTTTTTTTTTTATGGGGCATAGGTACCTTGTCTTACTTAGCCTTGTCCTGTGGACTGAATAGTTATTAGCAGCTGGAGTGCACTGTGATCCTGAAGCACATCTTCCAGTTTAGTTTAGAAGAAACAAGGGTAGCACAACAGAAGATGTAAATCAATGTAGAGCAAGTGGTGACAACTGGGAGAGTCACTTAAAAAATAAACCCCGCTTCCAAAAATAAGACATTCATGTAGACAAATCCAAAAGGATCTGACTTATAAAGGCCAGAAATCTTAAATATTGGAATGTGTATCTTTTTCTTGGCAGTGTATGGTTATTATCCACCAGTGTCGTAAGCTCCACAGGAATCTTCACCCATCCAGACGGGGGAATCCCTCTAAAAATGCGTTCTGCACACCCGGATCACCCAGGAGCTGAACCACCACGCTGATCCAATTCACTCGCGCTTCTTCCATGACACAGCACCAAAACCTGCCATTTCGAAACGTACCGATGACCTCTCAGGATGTTGAAGACAGATACAAATTACTTTTTCAGGTCAAAACCTAGTTAAAGTTGGCAGCAACGAGGCTGCCCAAGCAAAGGTTTTGGAGCAGTTCTCAGGCTGCTCTTCCCCCTCAGCTCCTACTGAACCTCGGATTTGCATTCCTAACTGCTTTCAAATAACCTGCATTTAAGCAACAGGACACTATATGTTCCACATACATATGTAGGGTTTGCCCAGCCTAGGGAGGCAGAGACAGCAGTGGTGGGACTGCAGCCCTCCTCCCACAGCCACCGCAGGTCAGGTCTGCTTCAATCTTTCACGTCTCTGTATTTTGGAGTGATTAACAGCCTCCCCCTCGATTTATTGCAAATGAACTTCTGGTGGTCTGTGCTTCAGACCACTGAACTCCTCCACAATGCACATCCTTTGCAAGAAGTCACTGTCCTTTAATTTCAGATAACTTCCTTCACTGCCATTGAGACAATTCCTGTAGATGCTCTCATCCCATCATATTCTAGGGCACTAATAGCTGCGGCAAGCACGTGTACACCACGGCCTCTTAAACATATCACCAGCAAGAGATCAGACACAGCCAGAAGGCATTTGGCCCAAAAGGTTCTCAAGACAGATTCTCCTCCATCAGCCATGTTTGATTTTTCCTTAGGACACCCTTCCACAGCTGGAGCAGCATCCACCACACGGAGACAGAAGGTCCTCTGCCCATACTTTGCTAACAAAGGCTGCATCTTCAACTAGCACCACGACTAGCACACAGCCCTCCTAATAATAGCCAATAATAGCCCTTCAGAGCCCAGCAGCTTCACAAACCTTCAGTCCCACGATCGTTGGGACTATAAATCACCAGATATGTAACAGCAAAACAAACATCTGCTTTCATTGACATCTGTTTTCACATGACTGAATAAAACAAAGCTCAGTGCAAAAAAAATCCAATCAAGTTGAAATACCATCTTATTAATTACCAAAACGAAGACATCCAGCCGTCATCTTCAAAAAACTTGAAAAGTGGCAAAGACAGATCAAACATTAAAGAGATGTGGCCAACAAATCTGGCTACAACCCAGTATGCCCCAGCAAGATGTTTCTTCAGAAAGTCTCCATGATCAGCAGATAACCTAATTGGAGGGCACACTCAGTCTTTAATTAAGGTTTTTGGCATACATCTTTGGTGGGAGTAATATTTATTTCTATCAAAATTAATCTCAGACCACTGCTACCCACACATTTCTGCAGAATAAAGTTTCACAGAGGAGTTGTTTCAACCTGCACTACCTGTGTGATCAACTGGGCCACAGACAGATCCAAGTTAATAACAACCCCAAAATCAAGCAGTGCCCCCCGCCCACTATTATTAACCCAATTACTTGACCCAGTTCACAGGCAGGCCCACAGACTGGTTTGCAAGGATAAATGAGAGGGCACCCGCAGCGTAAGCAGGTTTGTGGGTAGGAACTGGCAGAGCCAGCTGAAGGACTGGATCTGTAACGAAGTCCTGGAGGTGTTTCCATAAGTCGTTTTGGGGGAATGCACTTCTATTTATTATTTATTAAAAAAAAAAATCAATATCAACCCTATATTTTCCTTAACTTGACATACAAAAATGAGTTGCTATCCTCTATGATTAACACAGATACTAAATAAATGATGTCTTTTTGAAATTCCTTTTGGGTACTACAGTTATCTATACACAAATCACACACCAAAATGAAGATCTGGGTACTATTCAATGTGGGTTATACTTACTGCACAAGTAAAATAAAGCTCCTGACAAGTCAAATCTCCTCCTGGCTAGCAAGGGGAAAGATTTAAATATAGAGTGGCAAGCAGAGTTGCGTTATACACTATCGCTTCCTTGAGTAACTCCAGCAGGACATGGTTATAGACGGTGTTGCCGTTACCAATCTAGCAGAAGTAACCTTAACAGATCCAAATTGCCAGAAAAAGTATCAAATGTTAAACCAAGTATACGTTTTCATAGCACTTTGATTAAATTACTCAAGTAACCACTTTTATCCCAAAATACTTATCAAACAGTACTCAAAGGTTTCCATGGCACTTAGTCCTGAAGAGAACCCAACAAAGTACAAGTCAAAAATACAAGGAAAACAGGCAAGAGAAATAGGGCTATAAGCAATGACCAGATAAAAGCTGACTTGGATCCCTTCTGAGAACTAACAAGGCTTCCTTCAGCCATTTATGCATCATTTGAGTGGTTTAACTAGATACCTCAATGGTTTCAAGGTCTCCACGAAGAGCCACAGCAACACTAAGAACAAAACTGGGGTCGCGGGGGAGGTAAATTGAATGCCTCTGTGCTTTTTTACAGTATTATGCCTTCCTTAGGGATAACAGTGGGGAGGAACAGAATTCAGGTTTCTCATTGATGCTCCAAGGTTCCCTACACACGCCGGTGGCATTGACCACAAGTAGCTTTCCTTCAACCTGATGCACACCGAGCCCAACAGGGAGCTTTCTGCCCATCACCTGGCGTCTGCTCACTCAGCCTCGACACATGGAGCCCACGCTGCCAGCAGCTTGGACTTCTCGTCCTTTTTTCCACCCATCTGCCTTCCTCGTGCGTCAACAAGTTGCAATAAGGAGAGACTACATAATTAAAATTGCATCTAAACTAAGAACAAATCCAAGTTTCGCTTTATTTCCTCAACACGTGAAATAGAGTAGAAAAAAGGCTCATCTGAGGTGTATTTACTAAAGAGATAAGAAGTGAGAGTATCATTGTACAAGACTTTACTTAAACACCATATGGAAATCCCACGTGTGACTTTGGGCAGCTGTTTTTAAGGACAGTTCTGGAAGAGCTTTGCAGCAGGACAAATACCATGAAGTGTTTTAAGACAGATCTTGATCAGCTCCATAAACAGTTAAACAATCTCAACAGACATTACTTCTAAAGACAGAAAAATCAAGCTGGTTGTCCAAAATGCTGATTTAGTCAGAAGTATTCGAAAGCAGCCTGAATCACTATTTATTTGCCAGATACTGTTCAGATATTGAATCCCATACTTTGGAACTTCTGCTGGTTGCTCTAGAAGCCACGGGGGAAGGCCCTTCTTTTCCCAGTTAACCATCTGCTTCTCCCTTCCCTTTCTGCTGAAGCCTCAGAGGTTGTGAAAGCCTGGCAAGGGTTTTCCTTTGCCCTTGTTTGCAGCGCGAGATAGGAGCTGCTTCCTGCACTTGATCTGAATTTTAATGTTTGCTTTCACCACAGGGAGTGAGACACCAGTGCTTGCGATGCACCCGGTGGATAAAGTTCAGAAAAGGTCAACAGGAGTTGTCACAAATCAAGAAAAGATGACAAAGAGGGACAGGGTAATGAGCCAGAGATGTTTGGTCTAGAGAGAAGACCACAAAGCAGTGATACAGTTCTTCATGTACGTGACTACAAAGAGGAAAGGAATTAATTCTTTTCCACTTCCACATGATCCAAGAGTAATGGACTTAAACTACATATTCAGCTTTGTCATCAGGAAAAGTTTCCAACACAAGGACAGTGCTGGAAAAGTTGCCAGAAAGATAATGAAAGACTGGTTTAGATACACACCTGTCAGGCAGGACTGAGCTATAATTGAATTAGCTTCAGATCAGATAATTTGGTGAGGTCCCATCTTCTATAATTATTATATTTACCACTGGGACTAAATCCTTTAGCACAGGTCCTTCGTTTGTCATTGGAGTCACAGAAAGTGACAACCGAAAGCAGAAGCTGACACATGGAAATGAAGTTCTTTAAACTCACTTGAAATAGAAAAATCCCCTGGCAGTCACAAAGGGAAAAAAAAAAAAACCCACACACAAAACCACACACACAAAAAACCCCAAAACTGGCTAGAAGGAACATCTGGAGGTCTCTAGCCAAGCTTCCCTGCTCATAGCAGGGTTAACTGAAGAGTTAGATCAGGTTGCCTGGAGCCTTGCCCAATCAAGGTTTGAAAATCTCTTAAGGGCAGAGCCTTTCTAATAACCCATCCCCAACTCCAATGGGGAATAATATCTTATTTCGCATGGGAATTTTATTTGTTGCAACTAATGCCCATTGTCTCTCTCCCCTGTACTGTGCACCTTGAAGAAGAGTCAGGGTCCATGTTCTCTGCAAGCTCCTTTAGATGGTGAAAGGCTGCTACTAGATGTCTTCTCAGCCTCTTCTTCTCCAGGTCGAACAACCCGGTTCCTTTAGTTTTTCACTGGTTCCTACAATACAACATTGATCCAGCCTCTCTCCTCACCTGGCTGAAAAACCCTTGTGAGAATTGCAAGAGGAGAAAACACTATCTTCTTCCTCTCAAAGGAAGAAATGGGAAGGCAGATTCCTCAATAGCCTTACTCCCCCTGCCTGTGTCTCCTCTGATAACGTACAAGATAAAATGAGTAGAAATAAAGTCCTGGCTAGAAATGTCAACAGAAACCTACTGGCAAGAGGAGAATGCAAAGGAAAGGAAGGGATCTCCAAATGAAGTTAAAATAGAAAGCCCACTCATCATGTTGGTGGCTTACAGGACGTGGCTCTCACAGAGGAGGGCAGCATGGGGAAGTCTTAGTTCCCAGTGCTCAATTTTATTTTATCTACATGTCTACAGAGACAGATCAATCAAGGGCCCTTTGCTGAACAGAGACACAGGACAGGTGGACGAACCGTTTCTGGTTTTGCTGACCTGGCTTAAGGCACCACAGCCCCAGAAGCCAAACCCCAGCAACGGAGCAGGTTTCTGAACACCACATTCTGCTGGCTTATCTGGCTGCACTTTAATTCAAAGTCTAGAAAACATTCCCCAATTTGAAGGCTTGTTCTGTTAATAGGGAGTTTGAAGCAGGCAGAGAGCCAAAAATATCTTTTCATTTGAAAAGTAAGGTGAAAAAATAATCAAAGTTTCATAAACCAAAGCAGCGGTGAGTGAAGCTGGCCCTCCCTTTCACGCGTGCGATGCTGCCCAGCGGGGCCGGTCAGTTATTAACCAGAGGGTGTTTAAAGTCTCCAAAAGTGATTGGTCAGATCCTATCTAGGGTGTTTCAGAAACTGAAGCAGGGTATGCCCGAGGGCATGTTTTCACAATATTTTAGGCTGAATTAAGACCTTGCTGCTACCATAGAGAAACATTGCTCCTTCCCCTCCCTCCCTGGCTGTACGTTCCTGCTGGGTCACCCTCAAAGAGCAAGAACAAATGAAACGTTATCTCTCAACAGCATGAAATACTCGAACCAATGCAGGGGAGAAGCATCTCCAGCATGCACATCTCATCCATACACAGATGGGAACACTCATCTTCTCCATTTTGTGAAAGGCAGGTGAGACCTGTAGCAAACCATCAATGCATTTTCAGATGGGCTCAGAGAAACTTACTGGGTTGAGGGCTAAACAATAAAATAAATTAAAAAAAAAATTTAAAAAGGACATTTCAGATGTTACATTCAGGATGCAGAGGTAGGAATGTTGCTCCACCAGCTCTGAAGGAACCAGCCACCACCCCAACATGGCAGAAGAGAGGCAGGTTCCTGCCAGGCCTGAGAGCTGGGCTGGCTGTGGAGGTGACACGGGCCAGAGCCAGGGGGTTGCAGAAGGGAAGAGGAGGAGGAAGGGTCAGGGTTCTCTCCTTTGATGACAGTGAGTTAGATCAGCTCAGCTGTAACATGTAATCTCATCCTCAGATACCAAAACGCTTTGCACATGTGGAAAAAAAGTTGTACCTGGGGAAAGCAGCGAGCAGCCATTTCAATAAAAGCAGCACTTTTATTAGTGAGTCTGGTAAATGTTTTGTAAAAACTTACAGAATAATAATAATTAAAAAAAAATCATCAAAACATGTCACAGTCACAGAAGTTGGCACTTCAATGAAAAACCCACAATAATGTCAGAGCTGCTAATTGAATTTCAAAGCAGAGCCCACAGAAACCTCAAGTCACACAGGGACAGGGCACCCTCTTTTTAAAAGCAGTCCCTGTTTGCCCGGCAGAGAGGGGTAGGTTAAACAAACGCTCAGGTTGCTCCAGCCACACTTCCAACCTTCTGAGAAAGCTCAGCTGTACCCCCACCAGCACAGAGCTGGGCTGAAGCCAAAATAAATTTGGCATAAAACACAAATGCCTTGGG
>JAOXNO010000063.1:24584072-24595585 GCA_028565335.1 Limnodromus scolopaceus
AACTTGAGTATAAGAAGTTCCACCTAAACATGAGGAGGAACTTCTTTCCTTTGAGGGTGGCAGAGCCCTGGAAGAGGGTGCCCAGGGAGGTGGTGGAGTCTCCTTCTCTGGAGACATTCAAACCCACCTGGACACGTTCATGTGGGACCTGTTCTGGGTGGCCCTGCTTTGGCAGGGGGTTGGACTGGATGGTCTCCAGAGGTCCCTTTCAACCCCGTGTGATTCTGTGGGAGATGGAGGGCCACCAAAGCGGTGCTCCGCCAGGCCATCATCGTGATGATGACACTGGCATGCACCAAATTGTGCCACTTGGGTCCAGCCGGGAGGTTGTGGGTGCCTGGGAAGACCTGCAGACACCCACCAAACATGGAGGGTTGCATGCAGAAAGACATGTCCCATGCCCTGGGAGATGTCACCACATGTGTCCCGTACTCTTGGCTATGTCACCATGTGCCCTGCACACCAGCACGTGTCACCACACAAGGCCCGCACCCTCAGCTATGCTGCCACACATGTCCTGCAGCTGGAAGGTGTCACCAGGTCACCACACATGGCCCAAACCCTTGGCTACGCTGCCACATGTGTCCCGCAGCTGGAAGGTGTCCCCACATGTGACACCAGAGCATGTCACCACATAACCTGCAGGCACTGGAGGCTCCAGGGAGCCGGGACCGGGATTTGGGGATGCTGGACTAGGACTGGCCCTTGGGTCACTGCTGCTTGGTGAGACGCTGTGGTGCAAGGGTCCATAGCAGAGCACTGCCCACTGTCACTGTGTCATCCCTTCAAGGAGGTGTCCTCAAGGCCATGAGTGGCAGGGTGACAGCAAGGATGGGCACACCAACCCCTGGGAAAGCTCTCTGGGTGCTCTGAAACTGGGACAAGCAGCCGGTGTCTGTCCTCCCCTTGGGTTCAAGGGTTTGGGGCAAGGATTTGAGATAGTCCTACCATGGGAAGGGACAACGGTTTGGGACAGTCCCACCATGGGAAGGGACAACAACTTCATTCCTGCCCCCCCCCCCAAAACAAACAGCTGGTGACCTGCACACTGCCTGGAGTCTTAAAGCATCTGCCCAGGTTGAAACCCTAGATTGGCTGGGGGCGAGGGGGTGGGGGATGACTGGTGGCCCCCGACCACCGGGTGCCTCTGAGCAACCAGTGTTCTGTGACAACCCACCGCTCCCGTTATGAAACTCCAGCGACCTACTTTACACTCCCCGCTTTTGTTCTTAATTCCCAGATATGGCCGCTCTCCAGATTTTGCCCATCAAGGCAAATTAATTGGAGTAGATCCTAATTTGCTCTCTGCTATTCTTTGGGCAGAAGATTAAATGCTCTGCAGACATTATCTCCCTCTCTCTTTTCTAAGAGACAAACCTGAATTATTAAAAAAAAAAAAAAGAAAAGGGGATAAAGGAAGGCCGAGTTGGGTTCAGTTGACGTTTGAATTCACTCTTTGTAATCGCAGAAGGGGCCGGGGAGGCTCCCGCATCCCCAGGCAGCTGGAACCAGATGGTGACACTATTCTGGGCGGCTCTGTGAGCGAGACGTCACATGTGGCACGGTGACACGATGGCCAACCTCTCGGCCATGCCGTCTCTGCCACACGATGGGTGAATCCTCCGTTCCTTTGCTCAGTGAAATTCCTCCTGGTGAAGGTACCAGCCAGGGAATGACTCCTTGTCTGTGGGGACGCACTTGGGTTTCTCCAACAGGATGGGCTAAAGCCATGCCAGGGCCACCAGAGGAGGTGGGATGGCTCGTTGCCCTCCCACAGACCCCAGTGTCACCATCCCAGTCTGGTGTCCCCGTGGAGGACTGCAACCAGGCACCAGCCTGGCTGGGCAGAGCTGGCTCCAGCTGCTCTCCAGGGGGAGAGGAAGCATCGGGAGCCACGCGTAGCCTAGAGGACACCATGTCACAGCGCTGGCCCCCACCCAAGCTCGCCTGGGGATTTCTGCCAAGCCAAATGTCCAATTTTCCATAAGGAAGTGCCAAAAGGCAACCTCAATCCTCACAGATCGGATGCAGGGGGCACAGCTGAGCCGGAGTCACCTCTGCCGCCGGGGCCGTGCTCAGCCCCCAGGCTGGCACCCCCTCTGCGCCCAGCTTTGGGGCTGGTTCTTTTCTCCACCGGGGCATATGGAAATTTGGATTTCTTTTTTTAAGCAGCTTTAATTGAACATCCTCCCTCTGCGACCTCTGCTCAGCTTTGCTGGGACAACCTTGAGCTCTGGCCCAGCGTGGCCGCTGACACTCGGGTTCACTGCCGCCTGGGGCTGGGACGCGGCCGAGGGGAAATCCAGGTTTCCCCCTTCGCCACGCGTCCGTTTGATGGCAGATGAGGGACCCTGCTGGGCTCTGCCACCTTCCTATCGCCCCGGGCTCCCCAAATTGCCCAGTGTCCGGGATATGCAGCAATGTCCCAGGGCAGCCTGGGGGTGCCAAGGGACGCTGGAGGTTGTGCTGGCCATTTCCATCACTCTGTGGGAAATTACAGCTCGTTGCACCCTCGTGAGACTCGGGATTCAGATGGCAGCGCTGCAGGCGGGTGTTGGATGCAAAGGGAGCTCCTGAGGTCTCTTGTCTGAGCTCCTGCTTCACACCGGGTTTAGCTCGGAGCTGGAACAGGCAGCTCAAGGCTGGAGCTGGGCATGTCCAAGGAGGTAGGCCTCTCCACCTCTCTGGGTATCCACCATCAGCTTGGTGGTCCCAGGCTGCCTTGAGCAGCTTCCACAGGAGGAGCCATGAGGAAGCCGCTGATGGGAGATGCAAAGCCCTAAGGGGAACCCATCCTTGCAGAGAGGTGGTGGTTCCATCCTTGCGGAGGGATGGTGGTTTCCAGAAGGGAGCAGCCAGGGTGTTGGGCCACTTCTGCTGCTGCTTCGTAGCAATCCCTGCCCCGATGGGCTGAATCCCTCCCATGGCGCCACAGGCAGACTGTGGGTCTCGGGGGTAAGAGCTGGCAGGGGATTTCTGAAGGAAGGAGGAGCAGGGAGAGGAGTTTCTCTTGGGAAAGCAACAGCTTGGAAGGGAGGAGGCAGAACCAGGTGAAAGTCAATCAAGAAACGAGAAGATGACAGCAGTCTGACAGGGGAGTGAGAGGCTGCAGAGTCTCAGAGCCAGGCACCCCCAGTGGCAAGATGCTTACCCTGGCCATGAAACATGCCTTGCTGGAGAAATTACTCTAGACTGAATAACAGATTTCAGGGGCCAACTTCCACTGGCCCCAAACTCAAATCAGGTGCCCAAACTGACAGGCAGTGGCTGACATAAAGGAGAGGAGGGTTCTCCGAGATCCCTGCTTGCTCCCAAGTTCCGTCACAGGTTCCACACTTCTGCCATGAGCTGTGGGTCCTTCCCGGCCTCGGCCCTGAGCAGTTTGCCGGGCGGGTACGTTGGCTTTGTTCAGATATGTTGGCTTTGTGCAGACACCTTGGCTTTGTGCGGACGCGTTAGCTTTGTGCGGATGTCTGGTGTGATGTTCTCTTGCCTCCGGTGGGTCTCAGAGCACTACTGCGGCATAAATAATACAAGAAAGAGCCACTCTGATTGAAGTTCTCAGAATTCCATGGTTCTGGCCCAAGAGTTCAATATGTGTTGGCTCTTTGACATTTTTGTGCCGGCAATTAGCAGCGGCGATGGACCGGTAGCTGCCTCATTTGATGTTCTTATGAGCTGGCGAGGAAACAAAGCTGTGAGGAAGCGACTGATGGAAAATGCAAAACCCTGAGGAAAACCCATCCTCGCAGAGCGGTTATCCCTGTCCCAGCAGCTGTGGCCAAGGTGAGGCAGCTCCGTGCTCTGCATCTACCTGGATCAGCTGGGCTGACGAGGAGAGGTGCTTTTTAATTTGCTGGTGGCACCAAGCTGGGATGACCTTGAGGAACAGTCTAAAATAACAGGATCAACTTTAACAGGGACATGTGCAAGGTTTTACCCGTTGGGCACAGGGTAAGCCACCTCCCAGGGACAGAGTGGGGAACGCGTGGCTGTGGAAACATCTCCAGAAAGAAGACGGGAGGGTCATAGGGCTGAAAACACACCAGCACGCAAGAACAGGCTGATTTCCCTCAAAGGAAACTGTACAACTCACCGCATCTGTCCAGTCCAGCCCAGTCATCCCCTTCTCAGACACCTCACTCATTGCATTGCCGTAGCTTATCTGGAATTAACATGGAAAAGAAACTGATGACAATAGCGGGCGTCAGCAGGTATAACTTCTATTACGGTGTGACTTACTAAGCATTTTAAACAGCCGTAGAGCCCAGGAGTGTTGAAATAAAAGCAGCTATTTTTAAAAGCATGGTAGGAGTGTGAAAATAGCCCCTCTGCACTCAAACCACGTCGGGAATGACGTGACAGCCAGGCTGGAAACAAACCACGACAGTGTGGCGTTTGTGTCTTCCCTGGAGAAAGAAGTGTCGTCAGCCTCTCTGCAAGGTGTCATCCCTCACCCTGCTCCATCCAGGTCACTCTAGGGTTGAAACATGGAGTGTTTTGTTTAAGGATAGAGGAAGGGGATGAAGAAGAAAGTCCACCGGCAGTTCCCAAGCAAGCTTTGCAGGTTTTGTCGCACTTAGTAGCTGGGGAGAAGAAAGGAGAAAGGAATGTGCCTCGTTATTCTGTTGTGCACAAGAGCGAGCCCACAGGGACCTGCCAAAAAAAAGGGCTGATGCTTCCGGGCGATTTTCTTGCAAAGGGAGTGTTTTTCCAGAGCCCCGCAGCCCAGCAGGGAGCCCTCAGAGCCGCTCGGTGGGAGCAGCTCTCCCAGGCGCTGCTGGGGATCCGTTTGGGTTGGGTTTGGCTTCGGAAAGGAGGCGAGGAGTCGTCCCTCCTCAGGCAGCGGTGGCACCGTGGCTGCCCCTCAGAGTGTGGGGAGTGTGGGGAGCAGGAACAATATGCAAGTTGGGGGCAGGGGGGCCTCCTGCTCAAGTGGTGGGACTGAGGGCACCCCGGGACCCGCGGGGCTGAAGGGGGTCCTGGGCCCTGTGGGGTGACAGGAGTCCTGGCCTCCGTGGGGCTGAGGAGGTCCCAGGGCCTTGTGGGACTGAGGAGGGTCTGGGGCCTGGGGGGGCTCCTGGGGCCCGGAGGGCTGAGGATTCTGGGGTCTGTGAGGCTGAGGGGGATCTAAGGACCTGTGAGGCTGAGGGACACCCAGCCTTGTGAGTCTGAGGGGGCCTCTCGGGCTCTGTGGGGCTGAGGGGGTCCCAGGGCCCGTGGGGGCTCCCGGGGTCCATGGGTCTGAGGGGCCTCTGGGGTTCTGTGGGGCTGAGGGGCTCCTGGCTCTGAGGGTCTGAGGGGCCTCTGGAGCTCTGTGGGGCTGAGGGGCTCCTGGGGCCCGTGTGCGCTCCTGGGTCCCACATTGCTGAGGGGATCCAGGGCCCGTGGGGCTGAAGGGCTCACAGGGCCTGTGGGAGCTCCCGTCGGGGCTCCCGGGGCCTGAGGGGCGGGCAGCGCGGGGCGGGCCCGGGAGTCTGTTCCCCGCGTCCCCGGCAGGGGGCGCCAGAACGCGCACGGCGGAGGAGCGCCCCGCCCCGGCCCCGCCCACCGCCGTCTCCGCCAATCGCCAGGCGCGGCGTCCCCGCTCGCTCCCTCCCCCTCAGCCCCCCTCCGGCGCACGGTGATGACGTCAGAAGGCGGCGCCGAGCCGCGGGGCCGGAGCTGAGGTGAGTGTGGGCTCGGCCGCCGCCCGGGGCCTCTCGCTTCGCTCCGGGTCGGGGGGGCGGCAGTCCCGGCTCCAGCCCTGGCCCTGCCTCCTCCGCCTCCCCTTCTCTTGGGCGTTGGTGGCTCAGCCCAGCGGCGCGACAGCCGTGCGGCCCGCGAGGGCGCGGCGGGCCCGGCGCCTCAGCCATCCAGCTGTCCGGGGGCAGCAGGTCCAGGCGGGCCCGGAGCGTCCCCTCGCCAGGCCGGGGAGGGTGCGGGGCTTCCTGGGCCTGGAGCCGAGACTGCAGCGGGAGGAGCTACCCGCCCAGCCTTGGGTTCCCTCCCTGGAAAGGATGGGGGGAAAACGGCCTGGTTCGGGATGAGTTATGAATAATAATAAGAGTTTGGGAAATCCCGGTTGGTTTGACTGGTTCTACCCTGCAACCAGCTCCGGCATAGCTGCCTGGAGTGCTGCAGCAGCCCCAGCCCCGGTTCTCCCCTCAGAAACTCACTGAAGGCTTACACTGCCAGCCAGGGGGCTGGTAACACCAGGTTTGTGCCAGGCAATAAGATGCACTTTGAAATTTGTTAGTAAAATTAAAGGTGAGGTGTTGTGAGGCCTTTTTTCCCCGCTGTGATGCGTTGGCGTAAGTGTGATTTGAAGGTTGCCATCTGTGAGCATTTCCTAATGTATTTAAGAGCTGATATAGTCAAGTTTCCTTACAAGTTGTGAGGTATTTAATTGGTGGTGGAAGGACTGCTAGACCTTGGGCGGGTTTGCCAGGTGGCTGACACTCCTTATCCACGGGGACACCCTCAGGTATGAAGCTGTTCCTGATATTTTCAGAGAGGTAGAGGACACTTCTGAACCAGCAGGAGTTGAGATGTTGCCCAGCAGAGCCGTGGGAGGCAACGTGCTGGGTGTCCAAGGAGAGAAGCAGGTAGATGTTGAAGGATAAACCCCGTGTTCCTTCTCACCACTTACAGCCCCAGCTCAGGTGTGCTGTCCTTGCGCCAAGAGTTTGGCACCTGCCGAGTGTGTGATTTTCCTGCTCAGAGGGGGCTTGTAATGCCCCGTTTCTCTAATGCATTAGTTCCTTTTCCCAGACTCTTGGTGATTAATACACAAGAACGTTTCCACCTGCGCTGATGTGGAATTAAGAGTTTAGTTGCCGGCTGTGGCATGCATCTTGGGGCTTCTGTAGGCTTCACTGAGACCCTTGTGTGTACGAGAAGAGCCACTGACATACTGGCAGTCGATGCCTGATCTCAGTTAATGTTATTAGTGGATTTATATACAACATTTTCAAGGTCTGTGTTTGGCACTTCTCCTTGGTTTTGTTTACGGGTGGGACGTTTTACACAAGTGTGGAATTACTCTGTAATAACCTTCTTTGCAGATGCTGTCATTCCATTTGTCTGTTAACCTGGTATGCTTTAAGGCACAATAATGCTGGGATAGACTGTCCATGTGAGGCATTATTCAGGAATAGCTGTGGTATTTTTTTTTTTGACATAGTACTTTAATCTGAATGAACACCTAATTCTAGGACAGCCCTTGGTGAGATTCAAATGTCAGTTAAGCTTTCTGTGAAGTTGTTTTTTATTTCTACTGCTTGCACCTTTGAATAGGCATGTTTGTGCATGGTTGATGTGCTTGAGTTTGTGGTACTGGCAGGAGATCTTAGGTGAGAAATTACTTTGTTGATGTCTGATTTTTAAAATCGAATCTTAACTAAAGCCTTGTATTCTTTCCAGGTTGGATGTAGAGTCTAAACTTCTTCCGGGTGTTCCTCTAAAGCATTTCTTCTTTCTCTGTGTATTTCCCCTGATGGAAGATCAGCTGCAGTTCATGTTCTGTGGTTCGTGCTGAAGAGCTGCTTGGAAGAGGTGGTGAATGAGTGAAGAGATACATTTGGTGATAGTAAGGCGTGCAATTACGTTTCAAGGCTAATGGCTTTTCTGTAGCCTTCTGTGAAGGCTCAGGCACCATATTGATGGGCTCTGAGCCTAAGAGTAGAAGTTTTAAACTGCTTGGCTAACTGCCAGAATCCATACAGGCGGGTTCTCCTCGCCGGTCAGACTGTTTTGATCAGCACCTAAAGATTTGCTGAGGTGCAGCTGATTTGTTTCCGCTGGAATACAGCGTGATGAGCAGGAACTCCCTTTGCTTTTGTCTGGAGCAGCTGGTAGAAATTCCACTTCCTACACCCAACTCCGTATGGAAAACCAGAAGTGCCACTTGGTAGCTGAAGATGCAAAAGAAAGCAAAGCTGAGTCAGGGTGTTAAAATCTGTTGAAGCCTTCCTTGATTTCTTAGGGTTTGGAGGGTGAGGGAATTGCTGGCTAAAAGCTGGTTAAATAAGGGCTGCCTTCTTGCAGGGGATACAGTAAATTAAGTGGTAATTAAAATGCATCTTAAAACCAATGTGCCTGTGTCTCCATATTCCCTGCCTCCTGGGCAGTTTCTGTCATCCCCGGGAGCACAGTAGTGGGAGGTTTATGACACCGGTACAGCTTCAATATAAAGAAAATCCTAGGAAGATTTGTTAAATGAACAAGTTGCTGAGATACTTTTTGGGGTTTCTAGTGATAAATTTCAAAACTCTAAGATTGGGAGTGGCTGCTGTGCTATGAAGTTGAGCAGATGAAACAAAATTAAGGAAAATGCTCAACTCTTTCCTGAATAAGATTTTTATGAAGCGATTAGGGCTGGCCAAGAAGACTTCCAGAGGTCTGTTCCAGCCTCAGCTATTCTGTGACTCTGTGATTCGGTGCTCAGCTGTGAGAGTTAAACAAGCCATGCTTAATAAAAAGAGAGATTGTGTGATTCCCAGAGACATCTCTTCTGACTGTGGCTGTGTTTTTATAGGCGCTTTCTTCTCCAGGCTGTGCTGAAAGCCGGGATGTGTTGTGTGTGCTCTGTAGTATAGTAAAGTGAAAACCCCGGACTCTTAGTTTGCGGTAGCGTCACTCCGCTGAGACATCAACCACTAGCATTTTTTTTCTTCCAGTTTGAAACTTTGCAACACTGATTCCTATTCATCTGTTTCTTCTCATTCTTTTCCTAAGGTTCAAATGCGGGAATTGCCCCGGATGTGGTTGCTGCTGATGCTGCCCTGGGAAAATGCCTTGATAGGGAATTAACACTGTTCAGTGATGGGCTGTGGGACAAGCAAAGTGCTTCCCGAGCCCCCCAAAGATGTGCAGCTAGACCTGGTTAAAAAAGTCGAGCCGTACACAGGCCACAATGACATCTACAAGCATTTCATCAAAGATGACTGTGGGACCGTCATCAAAGCCGGCTCTCCCTCACCTCCGCGCCACGCCAACCCCTACACTGGGAACCACCTGCCCACCCCCGTGGACCAGCTGGAACCCCGCAGGAACAAAGTGGCTAAATACCGTGCCAAATTTGACCCCCGAGTGACAGCCAAGTATGACATTAAGGCCCTGATCGGGAGGGGGAGTTTTAGCCGCGTGGTGCGGGTGGAACACAAGGCCACCAAGCAGCCCTACGCCATCAAGATGATAGAGACCAAATACCGGGAGGGGAGGGAGGTGTGCGAGTCGGAGCTTAGTGTGCTGCGGCGCGTTCGGCACACCAACATCATCCAGCTTATTGAGGTGTTTGAGACCCAGGACCGTGTCTACATGGTGATGGAATTGGCGACGGGAGGAGAACTGTTTGATCGAATCATCGCTAAAGGTTCCTTCACCGAGCGAGATGCGACGCGGGTGCTGCAGATGGTGTTGGATGGCGTCAAGTACTTGCATACGCTGGGTATCACGCACCGGGACTTAAAACCAGAGAATCTGCTGTACTACCATCCGGGAACGGACTCCAAAATCATGATTACGGATTTTGGACTGGCAAGTGCTCGGAAAAAGGGAGATGACTGCCTGATGAAAACCACGTGTGGGACTCCGGAGTACATTGCTCCCGAGATCCTGGTCAGGAAGCCCTACACGAACTCTGTGGACATGTGGGCACTGGGTGTTATCTCCTACATCCTCCTGAGCGGCACTATGCCCTTTGAAGATGACAACCGCACCCGTTTGTATCGGCAGATCCTGAAAGGAAAATACAGTTACTCAGGCGAGGTGAGTGTGGCAGGGCTTATGGTGAGGGAAAGTCCAACGAGCAGCTCTCCAGAGGTGGGTCCTTGTGGTGACCAGAAGCTGGCTGTCATGTGCAGGGTGGTAACATTACCAGGGTTATTCTGGCTTTTTAAATCCTTTCCTGTTTTCTGTCTGCTTTCAAAAGTGCTTCCAGCGCAGTGTAGTGAGCTCCTTTAAAAAAGTGTGTGTCTAAAGAAAGAAGAGATCTCCTCCTGTAGAGCAGAACTGGAGGGATCGACAGAACTGGGATGCTTGTGGGTTTCTAACTGGGGAGACCTCAGCCCCGGTGAGCTGTTGTTTCACGCTTTGCTGTTGAAACCCCTGCCAGGGCGAGTGTTTGAAATGTGACATGTACATCCCTAGTCTGATTCCTGATACAAATCCAAGTGTAGTCTGAAAAATACCTTTGCTGAAAGCCGTGGTTGTGGCAGGGCAAAAGGGCACTTGCTCCTTAGATCTGGAGACATGAGCGTTTCTGAAATTGGTCTGCATTGTCTCTGAGCTCAGTATGTGACAAAAGTGAGGGCTGAAGGATAGTTTTCTTAGATAACTGTGGAAAGAGGAACCTTGGGGGATAGATTTTAGGCAGACGTCCCCTTACTCTGCAGAATGGCTGGGTGCCAGGCTGGCACAGCTCCTGCTTCTGGTGATGGTGGGAAATCTTGATTACCAGTGCAGTTGCCAAGTGTAGGCACAACCTCACTAAAAATTACACTTACAGAAAGTGGGGAGGGATCCAAATCTGCAAGTTGCATTTTTGCCTATATCCCTCACTGGAAATACTAAAACCTGAAACTTTTATAACCTCCTCCTCCTTAATAAGAGAGGAGAGTGTTTAGATTCCAGAATGCCGTGACTTTGTGAGATGAAGCCCACTGGGAAAGTGTTAATGAGTTGCTAAGTTTATGATGCTGAAATGACAGTAAAATAACTGTCAAAAAATAGAATAAATTAATTATTGTATTTTTAGATGTGAAAGGTATATTGGCATTTTAATGATGGATGGAAGGAGGCTAACATGCTGAGTTTTTAAGCATATTAAGCTACTTTAGGATTGTTATTAAAAAAAAACCAAACAAAAACAAAACAAAAAATCACTCTGAAGGGTTTTCAGAGGTGTGAGTCGTTTATACTTGGCCAGCTTGTGTTAATAGACTGAATATCCAAGTTAAATGAAGCTGAGGAATATTGGCGTCTGCACAGGAGGCTACTGAGGAGAGCCCAGATATGACAACTTTGTGAATGTTTTTATTCTCCCCCTGCGCGCTTCTCAGAAGAAGGGGAGGAGCCATAAACCACCAAATCTGGCACTTTCTGGCCCGAGTGTATTACTGCCTTTAGAAACCGCAGCACTTGATTCGTTTCTTGCCAACAGTAGTCTATCAACTGCTTTCTTGGACTCTGAGCCTCAGCTGACTTTGGCAGCCTTTGCTTCTTTTGTTAATTTGCCGTGTTAATATGATTTATGAACCAGCTGCAGAGCTTTAAGCGTGCAATCGGGTTATCCTAATGCAGAAATAGATTAAGTGCCAGCAGCGTGTGACATCTGCAGGGTCACACCGAAAGGCAATGCCTCGTTACCTAATTTGCCCTAGAACCAGCGGGAGTGGGTATGTTAGAAATTACTTTTCTCGTGTGAAAAGGCCAGTTCACTCTGACCTTTGTCATGTCAGGGATGGAGCACCTCTCCTATGAAGACAGACTAAGGGAGCTGGGACTGTTCAGCCTGGAGAAGAGAAGGCTCC
>JAOXNO010000063.1:24654053-24672304 GCA_028565335.1 Limnodromus scolopaceus
TGCTCAAATACAGCTCACACAGTGCTTTTTTTGACGCTTCTGTTGCCAGCGTGGCTGAGAGAAGCGTGAACTATCTGTCTTCATCCTGGAGTAGCCTTGATGGTGGGATTTGGCCTTTGGGGTGCATGTGGCTCGCTGTGTCCCGGCAGGGCCTCATCCTGCACGAGATAAATCGAGGGGGTGCACGGAAGCTGACGCTGTGTGAGCCTTACATAGAGGCGATTGCTCTAGAGCTGCTGACTGTGATAACGTGTTCATGTCCTGGGGCTCCTCCAGATGTATTTTTAAGTAGTTGGGTGTATTTTATTGCTTATCACTTCAGCAGAAATAATGTGACATGGGGTGTGGGAGCAGAATTTCTGGATGGCATAGGATGATTTGGACGCGTAAGGAGTATGGTAGGACAGTAGGTGATTATGCTGTAAAGCGTTTCAGACCCTTCATGTAACGATGCAAACCGTTTGGTGTGTTGTATTTGCAGTACTGGAACTTCCCAAAGAGCTGTCAGAGATGTTTGATCCAACAAAAGGTACGTTCTCTCCCTGACCCACGGCTTTGTTCTGTGCCCATCCACCCGCAGAAGTGGGACGGTTGGTTTCATTCACTCCCTTGTGGATTATTTTGGGCTTGTGGTTTTGTAAGGTGCTCGTGGTCGTTGGTGGCTGCTGGCTCTCTACTTGTAGTCGGGCACTCTTAAAATTACTGGCTTCTGTATGTATTTTTCTGACTTTATGTTGCCAGTACCCTCTGTTAGTTTGCCCTAAAGTGTGCAAACGAGGGCTTTCCTGTCCCTGTGCCAATGCTAATCTTTGCTCTGGCTTCCCATTCTCTTTCTCCAGCTTGTCTGCGCTGTGTAAAAGAAAAATCCCTGTTAGTCTTGTTTCAGCTGTGGCCTCCCTGAGGCTAATCCGAGCAAATAATCTAGGGAGAGAGTCTTTTCGAAATATCCCTCTGTGGTTTTGATGATGCTGGTCATTTTGGAGCAGTAGGAGAGGGGATGCTGTTCCTTGTGTTGGTTCTGCCTCTGCCCAAGGAGTGTCTGGGTGTCGCTGCCGAATGGTGGGATGGATTCTGGGCTGTGGGCAGGAGGGGTGAAGGAATTTGGTCTAACACAAGCCTAAACTGGGAAACTCGCTTTTTTTTTCTGCACATTTATTTCCCTTCAATGCCGGGGTAGTACTTCTAGCTCCCCAGCTAGGCAGAGCCAAGGACACACAAGCACTGGTGGGGGACAGGACACATACAATAAGAGTCCCTAGTTCCGTGCTCTGGCAGGCGCTTTGTGAAAGCACTGTCTTTGTGTAGAGACCTTGGAGTCCCAAATGCAGTTGTGCAACCACCTGATCTGTGTCCTGGGAGCCCCAGGCTCCGCACGTGGGCTGGAGAACACCCTTCCTCCTTGCTCAGCACAGTAAATAAAGTCTTGGTGATGACTGAGTGCAGCTGAAGAGTAAATTTGACTGCACAACGTGAAACATAAACTGCAGCAAGGCCCCTCCCCATGTAGAAAGTTCAGCTTAGCCCAAACTAACTACTCTGGGACTATTAAAAGGAGCATGGACACTATTAAAAAGGAGATGTTTGCCGTTTACCGTAAGGTATATTGTTTTAGGGAGTATTCCTCCCAATTTGGAGGGGGAAGGTCCGGGTCCAGGACTGAAGGACAAACCAGCTAAAAGCTACAGAGACTGGAAAAAGCAACACTATAGCTTGGAGAAATGGGCCTTGTGGCGAGCTCCATGCAGCCTCTTTCATCCCTGTGTGATCCCAGTAATGCTGCCCTGGCACTGGCTGCTGTGTTAAGACTATGCAGTTTAAGCCGCGAGAGCCTGGAGTTCTTCCTTAGAACTCCTTTTTCTGCATGGTTTTCTCTCTCTTTTAAATGGGTGCTTAATAACTGCTTGTTTTAAAGTCGTATCCTGGAAAAAAACTTGAATTTCAACACACACGTGTACACGCCCTGCTGTATTACCAGCCCTGATCTAAGAATGCAGGTTCTGCATTTAATTGCCGTTTATTGAAGCTGGGTATTAATCCTGTTGAGTCCCTGGGTGTTGAAATTCTCCTATCTCATGGCACTGAATTAGAGAGGTAGGTTCCCGTCCTCTAGGAAATAGCCTGCTCCGGATAAGCATTTTGAAAACGGGCTCATCTGAGTTTCTTTTGTGAAAGTCTATTTCAGGTGTGCGTAGTATCTCATCGGTCCAGTGAGGCCGAGTTAGATACTCACTATCTTAACTGGGTAAAGTGAGAAAGGTATTTAGAAAGTTGTTTCCAAACGCTCAGATTCTTAAAGAAAAGAGGCTGGCTTGCACGTGCGTTGTCTGGGTGCTTGTCTGTTTACCCTCTAAGTGAACCTGCCAGCCGAGAGTAACGATGCCGGGGGAAGGAATGACATTTCAGAGATAATAAATTTTTTTTACAGTTTTGTTTGGGGCAGCAGCTGGTGTGGCAGTGCAGGGGTAAGGCACAGCCCCTCATGTGAAGGAGACCGGTGTATGGTTGAGCTAAAGCAGGTAGAAACCTGCAGGATTTGTTGATGTAGTTTGAATTGAGTGGGACGGCGTTCCCTTTGCCTGCAGCAGGACGCCTGCTGCACACGCTGTGACTTAGGGATAACAAGGGTGAGGGCCCGAAGAGGCTGGGAGGGGTGGGATACCGCACAGGAGCGGAGTGGGAAAGCAGAGCGCGTTGCTTAACCACGCTTCTCTCTTCTCCAGAATGTATGAACTCCGAGCTGCTGGAAGAGCTGATGTCATCTGAAGGTAAGTCTTTGAGTCTCCCCCTCGTGGTCTGGCCTTTCTGGGGGAGGAAGCCCACACTGTGTGTGGCTTTACCCGGCTGACAGCCATGTGCCTGCAGAGTCGCTCTCATCTTTTCTGGGCTCGGGACACAGGCTCCGTTCTCACTGTCCCGCCAGTCCCTGTGAGGGACCAGAAGAGCCTGTCTCTCCCTTTCCCAGGGCTGATTTGAGGCAAGCTCAGAGACTGTCAGTGCGCGGTGGCCTCTTCGTGGCTCCGCAGCTCAGCGCCCATCGGCAGCTCTGGGTTAGGTGTGGGAGCGCTGAGTTTTCTAACCAACCCTGGGCTTCTCTTCCCCCAGTGTTTGCTCCCTTGCTGCGCCTCTCCCCTCCACCCGGAGATCACGACTACATCTATAACCTGGATGAGAGCGAAGGCGTCTGTGACCTCTTTGACGTGCCTGTCCTCAACCTCTGACTTCTCAGCGCGGCTGCGAGCCTCGCAAACACAGACCGTTTTGTAACTCTTTGGAAAGTGTCTATTTTTGGATTCCTTTTGTGCTAGAGCTCGATGAGTGAGCGATGCAGAGATGCTCTCGTATGGACTCAGAACCAGGAGATGTGGACTCGCAGGCCGGGAGCCGCCCCGTAGCTTTTTTTCCTCTTCCTCTCTTGCACGTGCGAGGTGTGAGTGCACCTTGCCCCGCCGCATCTCTCTCTCCACTGGATTCTTGGCTTTACTTCAAAGGGTCTGTGTTTTGAGTGTTCCCAGTTCACCCATAGAGTTTGCCCACGTGCCTCTCCGAGCTTCCTCAAACCTGCATGCCTTGGTTTTTCCTGCACTCCTAGAGGCACTTTGCACCTCCTAGGTACCAGCTGCTACAGGGAGCCCCGATATCGTGGTCAGTTCACAAGCCCGGAGGTAGTTAGATTTCTCAAGTGAGTGGTTCAGATTGGGGTGGTTAGTTGTGAATGACAATGAGGGGAAAAGAAAAAAAGGCATCCAAGTGTCCATTTCTTCCAGTGACTCCAGACCAAGCTAGTATGTCTTACAAGAAAAAGCACTTTTTTTTAGCCAGCTGTGCCTCCTAGTGGGACGCGGGAGTTGAGCGTTCCTAGTAGGACCCAGGAGTGGAATCTTTCCCTGCTTGTGCAGCAGCAGGAAGGCTGGTTCTGCCTTCACCGCTTTGCTGATGCACGAGCCCGGGGGCTCCAGCTCCTGGTACGGCAGCTGTGCTGTTTCTACAGGGCTAAAGAAGAGGTGCCAGTATGGGGTTTTTAAATTTTTATTTGTTTTTGCCTGAGTGAAGAGATGTTTGAAAGGATAAGACTGCTCCAGCTGGTGCCTGTAAGGTACTCCAGGTACATCAGAGCCTGCTCATATTTGCGAATAACTGTCTTCTCCAACCATTGCACTTGAGCCTTCAACTGTCTAAAAGGTGACCAAGCAGTAACAATTCAGTAGTACTTTGCTGTGACAAGTTATGTAGGTGTTGTCAAAATAGTGCTTTCCCTCCCCCCGCTCCTTTTTTCTGTCTTACCATCTGCTCGGGATCAGGCTTTCTGTATATTTGAATTTGCTCCTCTAGTGTCCATACCTCCGCTCCCAATTCCTGATCCTGTGGCAGGTTGCTACCTGGCGTGATGCTCTCTCTGCATCATTTTTCCCCATTTTTCTTCATTGCTTTGTAACGGAAGGTCTGCTGTTGGGTTCATTATGATCATCAGATGGTACCGGTCGTTACGATGGTCTGGTGGTACCACACCCTGGTTAATTTAGTTGGAGCAAAACACGCTGATGAATTCGTGTTATATTTTGCAAGCCCCAACTTTGCTTTTCGGTCAGATCCTGTATTTGAGCATCTTCAGTTTTGCAACATCTTCCTGCTGATGTGGTGGCAGCGGCCGTCCTGCCTTTTCCTGCTCTGCAAATTGACGAAGGGAGAGCCAGGCCGGGGGCGTAGGTGGCCATTGCAGAGAGGGAGCTTGTAGCCACCCACGTAACCAGTTGATGTTTAACTTCGCCACCTGTGAACCACACGACCAGCTGGAGCACCAGCAATGAGAGATGTAATATCTTCGATTCCCGGGAGCCTGCAGAGACTAGAAGAGAATGTGCTTGGGACCTGCATCCCTGAGGTGGTTCCTCAGGCCATCCAGTTCTGTGTGGGACTCCTCCAGAGGAGCTTGCTCCCTTCTGCAGCCCCGAAACACCGGCGTCCTCTTCGGGGAAAAGCATGAAGACTTCGGGAGGAACAACGGGATGCTCTCTAGTTGGGCAGTGAGATGGCCGTGGTGTGGGACCCCGCCGGGGGGTGACCTTCCAGCCCGCATGCAGCCAGTCCTCCAACCTTCCCTCCTCCGCATGGAAGCTTACGGAGCTCCCTTGGTCCTGCGCACGTCGGGGAGCTCCGGGGCTTTGGTGTCGCCCCAGCTCTTCTCTGTGTACTGCCTTCATCCCCCTCCCAGCGTTCGTGTTCGCCACCTTCGGCAAAGGATACCTAGAGAAAGATTTACAGTCGCGAATGAACTTTTGATTCATATATAAAGATTATTTTTATACTTTTTTTGCAAGGGGAAAAAAAAAAAAAAATAATTGCCTGTAATATTTGTACAGTGTTCTCTGACGTGAATAAACAAACAAACAAAACTTTCCAGACTTTGCCACCCCTGTCCCGGCCGGCACCTCTGGGCTCTGGGGGGACAGGCTCCCTCTGCGAACGGCGAGGTGCCACCGTCCCCGCTTTTCCCGGTGAGGAGGTGGGTCCCACCGAGCCGGCGTCAGCTCAGGTGAGGGGGCCGGGCACGGTGGGGACCGGGGCGGCGGGGCCCTCCGGGAGGCGGGGAGGCGTTGGCGACCCGGAACTGCGGGCCGGCCGGGGCGGGGAGCCGTGCTGAAGGGTGCTGGGTGCCTCTGGCTGCGGGAAGCCATGCCGCCGCCCAAGGACGTGGTGAAAATCGCCATCCAGATGGTGGGAGCCATCCCCCAGCTCATCGACCTCCAGCAGGTACCGATCGGCACCCCCAAACCCCCCTGCCGGACCCCCATCCTCCCCCCCCGACCCCGGCTGATGGCCGCCCTCTCGCTCGCAGACCAAGCCCCTCGCCTCCGTGCTCAAGGACGTCTGCGATGCGTGAGTACTGCACCCGCCGCCCGCCACCGGGCTGCCGCTTGCCCGGCAGCCACCGGCGCTAGCCATTCTGAGCGCTGACCGGCCGCCGTGTCGCCGCAGGTGGAGCCTGCCCAACGCCGAGCACTACGCCCTGCAGTACACGGACGGGCGGCAGACGTACATCACCGAGTCGGTGAGGCGCCCACCCGCCTCTCCCCGGCCCCTGCCGGCGCGGTGCTCGCCAGCTCACCCCTTCCTCTCTCCCTACAGAACCGCGGGGAGATTAAGAACGGGAGCATTTTACGGCTGACCACCTCCCCGGTACATCCCTCTGTACTCCCCCCCCCCACCCCCAACCCGGTCTTCTTCTTGGCCGCACGCTCTGGTGGGATGGCTCCTGCGATGGGGCCGTGCAGTGCTCCAAGCCCTCCGCCGCTGCCTCGCTCGGTGACTCCCGGCTCGTGACGGCTCCTCTCGGTGCCTCAGGCCCAGCAGACATGTCTCAGCCTTCATCCTCCCTCAGCAGAGCCCGGGGGGGTTTGAAGAGAAACTAAATCATCTTGAGATGCTTTGGACGCGTGGCCCAACTCGTCAAACGTTCTTAGTCTTGCGCCAGCCTGACCTTCCTCCTCAGCTCCTCCTGGTCTCTGCTCTGGTGGTTCTGTCTCAGTCCAGCTCCTTATGAGGGCTGCTCTGGCCCAGGCCTCCTTCCAAAACTTGTGCTTAAGCTCTTCCAGCCTTCTCCGAGCTTCTCACTCATCTTTCGATGAGCCCCTTTGGCTTGATTCTTTCCTTCCTGGTAGGACCAAGAAGCAGAGAGGTTGTACAGCGGGATCCAGAGCAACAACGTGGATGTGAAGACTGACTCACTGAAGAAGCTTGCGAGCCTCTCCCAGGATGTCACCTTTGCTCAGGAGTTCATCAACAGGAATGGGTTGAAACTAATCTTCCATATTGTGGAAGAAGGGAAAGCGTGAGTATCAAGAGAGGACTTTCCTTGCAGTTCTTGACTTTTCTTCTCCCTTGGTAACACTGCATGAGCTCCAAGCTAGGTGTTGGAGTGGACTCCGTTCATGTTCCTGCTTCTTGACCCCTGTGCTCTGGCACGAGGGACCGTGCTGGTGGCAGGGGCTGGGCTCTGCAGGTACGTGGTTGCACGCTGGCAGTAGGGAGAAGGTCCCCAGCAGTCTGTGGTCCTGGCCCTTGTGAATGCACACAGGCTTGAACCTCCCACCCCTTCCTCGGCTGGGTCATCTGCAGCCCCGTGGGTTTTGCAGCCAGAAAACCTCCTGTGACGATTGTGGCCCGTGCTGCTGCTGCTCGTTCCTGCCACCCCGGATAATCCCTCTGCCACAAGGTTTGAGCTGCAAGAGGTCTGCAGGCAGCTCGAGAAAACCCCAACTGCCAAACTAGTGCCTGCCCGACTCTTTCAGGATGTGGTGGTGCATCTCCTCTGAGCCCCTATCTCACAGAGGATGTGGAGCCCAACACCAGACAGCGCATTGCGTGTTTCTGGGAAACAGGAGGAGGGATTTGGGGTGACTTGGCCCTTTCCTGAGGGCTTGTCTTCAGTGATCTTTGTACTGTGGTAACGCAGCTTTCCAGAAGCAAACCTCCCCTGCCCCAACTTCCTGGGATGACTAAGCAAGAATCCAATTTCTTACCCAACCATTTCTCTTTCTTCTGCTTGCTGCTCTCTGCTGTTCTAGCCGGTTTTAACGTACCCACCAACGTGCAGCTGTATTTATGGTGGTGACTGTGGGGTATCTGGACCCACCTCACTGTGTTTGCTCCTCTGTTCCTCCAGTACAGGGGAGATGCTAGCTCACACCCTGAAGGCCTTCACAGAGCTGATGGAGCATGATTTTGTTTCCTGGGAGACTCTTAGTGCAGTCTTTATCAAGAAGGTAAGCGCCTTCTGCAGTCTCCACAGCCTGTGCCCCTGGGATTCCTTGTTGCCTTCATCACCCAGGCTCAGCCTGGCGTTGACAGACGGTTTTGTGTCCCGTAGATAGTGAGTTACGTCAATATGAACGCAGTGGATGCATCTGTCCAGCAGCTCTCCTTGTCTATCTTGGAGAACATGGTACCCACCAGCCACCACCTCTTTGAGCTAGTCAAAAAAGAAGTGACGCTGGATCGTCTTCTCACCCACCTGCAGGTGTAAGTGGAGAGGCCAGAGCACCGATTGCCCCCACCCCAAAGCTGGTGGGGAGGAGGTGATGGAGGTGATTTCTCTGGTTGTTGCTGGTTACCCCTGGCACAACATTGTAGCATCCCTTCCTAAACAAGGTGGGCAGCCTGTCCTGCCCCGGCTGCCGGGGGAGGGATGGACTGTCCCGTTTCCAGGTCAGATTCCTTCATTCATGGCCTGTTTTGTTCAGATATTTTAGTCCTTCAGCTGACCTGCCTTTTTTCTGGCATTGGCTCTTCCCTCCCTTGCCCTGGTGTATTCAGGAGCAGTTGTGTGTTCCCTACAACTTGGTGGTGCTGTACTCAACAGTTCGTTAAACCCATCAGCTAAGGCGGGTTCTTCGTTCCCTCCTCGTCCTTGTGACTCTGCATCTCTTTAGTTGGGAGGTTTTTCTTTCTTAGAAAATGGAGAGGCTCGTGCCCGGGGCTCCTGCCAGCCAGGAGTCTGCTGTTCACCATGGCTTTCCCTCTGGCTCCAAAACGCCACAGCCGTGGGTGTGTGCAGGATCCTATCCACCCGTGGGTGCTCCACAGCCACGGCTGTGGGGACCTTCTCACCCCTGGCCCTGCTGTCAGCAGCTGCTCACTCGTGGCTCTGCCCTCCCCGAGTCCCCCAGCTCTGAGCAGTGGGATCCAGCAGGGAAACGGGGAATGATGGTCTTGCCTTGGGGAGGGCGAGACCACCCTCAGAGCTAATGACTCTCCCCATCCTCCTCCTCATCCTTCTGCAGGACAAACGCCCAGCTGCAGCTGAAGGCCATGGCCCTGCTCATTGCGCTGCTGCTGGCTGCGACCGATGCCGAGCGGCAGGTAAGGGGCTGCTCTCTGCCTGCGGGCAGTAGGCAGGCTTGGGTGATCACCGGCATTGTCGTCATCATCATCATCACCACCATCACTGGGTGATGGTGGGGTGGTGGCCACTGCAGATCCAAGAAGCACCCCAGTGCCACTGTCATGGGGATGCTCTGCCAAGGTGTCTCTGCTGTCTCACACCCTCTGGGGTAGTTCTGGGGAGACGCAAGATCTCAAATGACAGGAGAAGTGTCACAGCTGGTGGTGGCACGGTGACCGTGAAGGTCCAGACCCAGCGTCTGGCATATCTGGACCATCATGGCTGGGCCACCCTGTGATGGGGCCTTGGGCAGCTGTAACGTTTGTGTTCTCTGGGGTGGTGGGGCTGTGAGAGGTGCCTGGAGATGTTCAAAGTCAGTGTCCTGACTCTGCCTCTTCTTGACTGACACAATCTGTCCTGGCAGCCTGGTGGAACAGGATCCACTGGGGTGGGCTAGTCCTGGCTGTCGAGGCAGTGGAAGCTGGGGCAGGTCTCCTGCTCACCGGCGTCCCTCCTGAGACTGCCAGTTCCTTCCTGTCCCCACCCTGCCGGTGGCCCAAAGCCAGGTGCAGCAGGGAAGTGGGTCTGCAGAGGGAACGCTGGCTTTTTTTGGGAAACGGCGATGTGCTGAGCAGGGGAACATCTCACAGCCTCTTCCTTTCCTAGGAGATCATGGACTACCTGAGGGAGAAGAACATCAGGCAGTTCATCCACAAGGTGAGGAGCTGTTGCTTCATCCTCTTGTCTTTCCTCCCCAGCCCCGTCCCCTCAGTCCCAGCCTTTGGTGACAGTGCCTGGCTGTGTTGCCTGTGTGCCCCACAGCCCTTCCTTGATGCCCCCTATGTGTGCTGCTGACCTGGCACCCACCTGCCCAGGGTTGCAGCCCCAGCTGCCTGCGGTTCAGTATACCCAGCTCTTGCCCTGAGGGAAGTTGTCCACTTCCTAAATTCCCTTTGAGCAGTGGGACCTGCCAGGGTTTGGCTGTTGGGTCCTGGGCTTGGACCGGGAACAGCAGCCTGGAGGAACCTTCTCACCGGTGGTCTCCTCTAGAACATCATCCACAGCTCCGAGCCGCTGGCAGATGAGATGGCCCATTACCTGTACGTGCTGCAGTCTGTCAGCCTCAACCTGTGTGAGCGTCGCATGAGGACCTCCATGGACCCCTACTCACAGGTCTGGGAGTGCTCTCCTTGTCAGTCTGGCCCTGCTGTCTTCCACTTGTGGAAGTAGAGGCGGGTGAAGGTTTGCCTTTGGGTGAACCCAGCACATTTGATTTCATCGTCAGTTTGTCCTGGGAGAACCACCATCCCCTCCTCTCTGCTCTCCCTCCAGGAACAGCGGGATCTCCTCCAGTCTCTGCGCCAAGCTGCCTTTGAATCGGAGAGCGAGGCCCATTCTGGGGCCTTCAACACCGAGCGCCGGCGATCCCTGTGTGCCAAGGAGTTCCGCAAGCTGGGCTTCGTGGTGTGTCCCCTCCCCAGTTGTCCCTACTGATGGGCCACCATGCAGAACCCCCCTTCTGCTCCCTCGGCGCCACTAAGCAGTGGGTGCTGCAGAGCTGCTGGGGCTCAAAAGGCAAACCCCGCAGCCGCGTCAGGAGGACTCTGCTGCGTGGAGAAGAAAGCAGTTGCTAAACTCCATCCTTTTGTGTCCTCCTAGAACAACAGCAACCCAGCAGAGGACCTCCGCCGTGCCCCACCAGGACTGCTTGCCCTTGACAACATGGTGTATTTCTCCAGGCACACCCCCAACGCCTATAGCAGGGTGCGTGCTCTTTCCCGGAGAACTCCCTGGTGCTGGTGGATCTCCACCTTCTTTTCCATTCCTTGTGATCTGTCCTTGGCCAAACCCAGGCAACGATGTCCCTTTCGGGGCAGGTGTCCTACTGTTGCCCTGTTTCAGATGGAGCCAAGTTCTCCCTGTGGGTAGGAGCAGCCATTTGAGGCCAGTGGCACTGAAGGATCCCCATAATTTTTAGTGTTTTGCCCCCAGCTTGGTTTCCAGGTGTTGTCCACCTCTGAGCAAAACGGGGCCTTTGGGACAAAACCAGCCGGTGGCTGAGGAGCATCAGTCACACTCTGACCCACCATGCCTGTGACCAGCTCCCGCACTGTGGCAGGGGAAGGAGGAAGATGGGGCTGGTTTTTGGGGACGGCGAATTACTTCTGTTAGAGGGTGGCTCAACTGGGGGGGGACACAGCTCACCCTCCAAGTTTGTGGCCCACGTAACTCAAGGCAACAACCCTCTCCCTCCAGTTTGTCCTCGAGAACAGCAGCCGAGAAGACAAACACGAATGTCCCTTCGCTCGAAGCAGCATCCAGCTCACCCTGATCCTCTGCGAGATCCTGCACGTTGGAGAGCCGTGTATGTGTGAGCCCCAGCTTGTCCTTCTCCCCGCGCTGCTGCCTGCCGGCTGGCACGAATGAGGACAACCTGCCAGGGCAGGGGGGTCCCTACCTGGGGCCACCAGGCTCTGGCATGGCTGACAGCAGGGGAAGAGGAAGGGAGGGCCGGGCAATGTCCAGACTCTCCTGGATGCTGAAATCGTCTGGATAAACTGGGGAATCCGGCATCATCTGTCCTTCTCACCGCAGGCTCAGAGACGGCTCAGGCCTTTTACCCTATGTTCTTCGGGCAGGATCATTTCTTTGAAGAGCTCTTCTGCATCTGCATCCAGCTAGTGAACAAGACCTGGAAGGAGATGCGCGCCACCCAGGAGGACTTTGACAAGGTGTGAGGGGATGCGGGGTCCCCAGACGGGAGCTGGGTTCACAGGCTTCCCTGAACACGAATTCAGGGGGTCTGGGGAGCATCACCTGACTGGGGGTGACATCCTGGGCCCCCACAGGTGCTGCAGGTGGTGCGGGAGCAGATCACCAGGACCCTGTCCCTCAAACCCACCTCCCTGGAGCTATTCAAGACCAGAGTGAATGCCCTGAACTACAGTGAGATCCTGAAGCTGCGGCAGACGGAGCGGCTGCACCAGGAGGAGACGCTGGCTGTGCCCGTGCTGTGAGTGGGCTGCGGAGCTGCGATGGGTGGGACGTGGGGAGCGGGGGGGACGACGCTGCGGGGCTGGGACGGTCAGCCGGCACCTGCTGAAGTGGCCGTGCTCCTCTTCTGCTGGGTCTCACCCCAGGGAGCTGCGCGAGAGGCTGAAGCCGGAGCTCCTGGAGCTGATCCGACAGCAGCGCCTGCAGCACCTCTGCGAGGGCACCCTCTTCCGCAAGATCAGCAGCCGCCGCAGGCAGGGTGAGTGCCAGCCCTCTGCTCCCGGGAGGGGGACAGAGGCTTGTCCCCACGTCCCCTGCCACTGAGGAGGTCACTATTTGACTGTGAGGAGCAGCATGCCTGGCTCCCTGGGTGGCTGGCATGGGCTAACCCATGAGGTGGGAGCAAGCAGGGTGCGCTCCATCTCAGCGAGGGGACGCTGAGCGTTTCCCGATGGTCCTTCTGCTGCAGACAAGCTCTGGTACTGCCGCCTGTCACCCAACCACAAGGTGCTGCACTTCGGGGATGTGGAGGAGGGGGTGCACTCTCCCCCCATCGAGAGCCTACCAGAGAAAAGTAGGTGATGGGGAGAAAGAAGAGGGGGAGGGGAAGGAGGGGAGTCCTCTGCCCACCCCAGCTGTGACAGGCTGGGGATGGTGGGAATCGCCCCTCTGCCTGGCCACCACACCGGAGGTGGGACTGGGAGCTGTGGGGGTTCAGGCTGGGGTGTGCTGGCTCTTGAAAGGGTGCTGCAGAGTGGTTTGAGATCCCCCACCCCGAGTTGTAGATGGCTGTGAGCCCCCATGCTCGGATTCCAAGCCTGGGGGGAGGAGAGGAGAGGAGAGCAGGTGCTCACAGCTCCTCCGCTTGCCCCAGTTCCTGTGGCAGACATGAAGATGCTGCTTGTGGGGAAGGAGTGTCCACACACGAAGGAGAAAAGCTCCGGGAAGCAGAACAAGGTCAGCACCTCCCACCCCATGTTGTGATGGTTTCTGGTGGTGGGTGGATGGTGGCAGATTGGGTTGTTTCAGGGACAGTGGCGGGTTTTTGACGTGGCTTGGGACTGGAGACCTCCTGGGTCTCCTGGAGCACAGAGGAGGAGGCTTGGAGGCAGGTCCTGCTTCTGAACCCTGCTGGGGCTGCGAAGAGTCCATCCAGGTAGCCACTGTGTTGTCCCTGCAGGATGTCCTGGAGCTGGCCTTCTCCATCGTGTATGACATGGAGGAATACTGCCTCAACTTCATTGCCCCCACCCGGTACGAGGTGAGCTCCAGGGGCCTGCTAGGGAGACACGTTGTGGCCAGATGTCCTTGCCAGAGGACCACAGGCAGGGGATGGAGTCGTGTGCGTGTCTCACTGGGGTGGAAGCCACAGCGGGGTAGAGGGGCTGCCCAGGGCTGGTGACAGTTGCCCGTGCTCTGCGTCCCCAGTTCTGCCTCTGGACGGACGGCCTGAACGTGCTCCTGGGCAAGGAGATGATGAGTGAGCGAACACAGACAGACCTCGATGTCCTGCTGTCCATGGAGCTCAAGCTGCGTCTCCTGGACCTGGAGAACATCAGCATCCCTGACGCCCCCCCTCCTGTCCCAAAGCCCCCCAGCAACTTAAACTTCTGCTATGACTTCAGCCACGCAGAGCAGTGAGTTCCTCCCTCTGCCCCATCCCCCCTCTGTGCCCCAGAATCAAACCCCTTCCTCCAGGCTCTGTCCCTCGCCTCTGGCCCAAAGGGACAAGCCCAGGTGCTGGTGGGGGGCTCGGGTGTGCGCTGCCTGCACCTTGCCTATCCTTGGGCCAACTGCCCCCCCTTCCCTGCCCATGTCCTGCCCTCCTGCAAGAGTGTGGGGCTGAGCCACCGAGCGTCAGGCTCCTCTTTGATGGGGGTGACCCGGCTGCTTTACCCCCCTGCCATGGGCAGGTAAGACAAAACACTTTCCAGACAGCCCAACCCCTCTGTGGTGGCATTTCCATACACACATACCCCCCCCCCCCCGCCAGCTTTGGGCAGAGAGGGCAAGGATACAGGGAGGGAATAAAGGGACAGGCATCCCTGGGACAGCTGTAGGGGGAAGGGCAGGGGGGCCAGCACTACAAAGGTACGAATCTGCACTGCCCGACTCTCCCTGTCAGCGTAGGGGCTCCCTTCTGAGCAAGGAAAGGGTTCAAAAAAAGGATTAAACACCCTTTCTGCTCAGCTTGGTGAGCAGACAGAGCCTCCAGGGACCAGTGTCCCTGCCCAGCCAGGCCCCTGCCACACTGAAACCTTTTCCTGCTGAGCTCTGTGCGTTCCCACTCCTGGAAAGGGGGTGTTTAGGGTACAAGCTCCCCCCCCCCCCACCGCAACTTCAGCCGGGCAGGGCTTCGCTGCTGCCATGCCTGGTGTGAGGAGGAGACTGCAGTCTGCTCTTGCTGCTGGGTGCTCGTGCCAACCCCGGTGCCTTCTCCCACCCCGGGCGGGTACTGTGCTCCTCAGGCCCTACTGCTGCACTACTGCACCATGACAAGCTACCTCTTCCCCGGGGCCCTGCACCTGCTTCGTGCCTATAGCTTCTCCAGCGGGTGTAGCCTGTGACTGCAGGTCGCCAGGGCTCTGACCGTGCCTTTGCCTCCTGTGTTTTGGGACAATAAACACTTGTAGAGAACTTGGAGCCATGTCCTTTCCAAAGCTTTGGGGGAAGGGGTCAGGCTGACTTTGGGCAAGACTTCGGCTGTGCTGTGGCACAGAGCATGAAGAGGCCTGGAGGATGGCCCACAGGAAGGTTTTGTTCCTGCTGCTGAGTGGAGGAGCAGGCACGGACTCAAGTCACCTCCAAGGAAGGTGGGGCTACAGCTAAGGCTGTTTCCAGACTAGGAAGGTTTAGGAGCACTGCAGCTGGTCCCAGTAAGAAGTTGGACAAGCTCAGCTCCTGCAAGCAGGCTGGCGCCTCTTGGGCTGGAAGCCTGGGGAGCAGCATCCCAGCCATAGAGGCTGTTAGAAGGAAAGATGAGGCTGGGGAAGGCAGTCTCTGCCAGGCTGCTGCCCTGCAGGGCCAGGCTCTTCAGCCCCAGCTCCTGCCCCATGCCCCAAACTACCTCCCGGGAGCCAGTGGAGGTACTGAAGTGAGAGCAACATGGCTCACTTGGCCACAGTGAGGCTGTGCAGGGCCTTGGCCGGGCCGCGGTGCAGTAGGGCACCTTCTCCTACGGGGCTGCAGAGAGGGGGCGGGCCGGTGCCGGCACCCCAAACCCCTGGGCTGCGCTGTGGGGCCGGGGCAAAGGCCTCGGGGTCCCCTGGGGTTGCCGGGGCCATGGGGAGGCCTGCGGGATGCGGAGGAACCCCTAGGCCCGGAGTGGGAACTGGGAGGACCCCGGGCCTTCCCTCCCCAGCCTGAGGTAGGTCCGGGCCGCCGTGTCCCAGGCGCGTCACGCTACTTCCGGTGTAGCCACTTCCGGTAGGGGCCACTTCCGGTGCTTCCGGAAGCAGAGCGCGAAGCCGGCGCGGCCATGGCGGTGAGTGCTGGGGCCGGGGGCTGCGGGCGGGCGGGGCGAGGGAGGCCGCTGACCGCCTGTCTTGGCTCCGCAGCCCAAGGGGAAGGCGGGCACCAAGGGCAAGAAGCAGATCTTCGAGGAGAACCGGGAGACGCTGCGCTTCTACCTCCGCATCATCCTGGGGGCCTCGGTGAGCGCGGCCGGGAGGGCCTAGGGGGCGACCGGGCCGGGGGGGCGGCCTGGGCCCGGGCTGACAGCCGTGCCGTGCTCTCTTCTCAGGCCGTCTACGCCGTGGTGAACCTGGTGATCTTTTACCCTGCCGCCTCCGCCTGGACGTGGGTGAGCACCCGGCCCGCTGCGGGCGGGACACCGGCTCCTGCCCCGGCGAGGGGCACCTGGGCCCGGTGGAAAGCCAGGTCTTTTCCCGGTTGTCGGGACAGGCGAGGCCAGCAGGCCCTGCCGCTCTGCCCCGGGTGTGGTGGCTTTTGCGGCTGACAGCTGTTCCCTCGTTGCAGCTAGCCTTCGTCTTCAGCTTGGTGGTCTACGGCACCAGCTACCGGTCCATGAACTCCATGGCAAAGCCGTCTTTCACAGACGATGGCAGCCTTGCCGACGGGGGAATTGACCTGAATATGGAGCAGGGGATGGCAGAGTGAGTGTCCACACCCGCACGAGTCCCAGGTGAGCAGGACCTGCTGCCTGAGCGTGCACGCAGAGCTGGGGAGCCCCCTAAGGAGAAGGCCAGGCCTCAGCTCCCACCTCAGCTTGCCCACTGGCGCAGGCGTGAGGGGAGCTGGGAGCCTGTGGCCATTTTTTTCCCCAAGAATGTACCTCAATTGTTCTCGTTATCTGAATGCCTGCCCCAGCGTGCACCAGTCGCGAGCCGCCACGTGGGTATGTCAGCCTGGAACAGTCGCTCTGCTTAGGGCCGAGGAGATCCCAAACGGTTGAGCTGGAGCAGGTTAAAACCTTTCAGTGAAGAAACAGCACTGACGCTGTGCCTTCTTCTGCAGCATACAGAGGAATGTATCTTTTCTTTATAAACCACTGACCGAGCAGAAGGGCAGATGCTGCTGGTTACCCCATCCTGGCTGCAAACTGCCCGTGTCTTCAACTGCTCTACACATTAAAAAGCCTCCCCTCTGTCTTAGTCCTTCCTCTCACTCCCTCAGCCTTTTTCTGCCCCCGTGCTTGTGTGTTCCCCATGTCTGTCTGCAGGCAGCGCCGAGTGTTTCCCTCTCTGATGTTCTTGGCGGCGCTGTAGCTCTCTCTTCTTGATCGAGGAACACACAACAGTAATCCCTGCAAAGTGCTGTTAAATGAAATAAGGAGACAACAGTATGGAAACAGCAGAAATATCTTCTAGATTTACGTGTTTTCCAACAGTGAGCCTCAAAAGTATTTACAGAAACCTGCCCGGCCGTTGTGGGCATGTCAGGCTTTGCTCTCTTTGCACCTTTGTGAGAAGGTGTCAGGCGCAGCTGAAGCACCCGCTTGCAGACATAGTCTTTCCCTTGGTGCTGTGCTGCTGAGGTTTTTCTGCCTGAGCAATACACTGTTGGGGTGAGGTTTATGACACATTAAAGCTAATTGACGCTCACCCAAGGCATGGGCTGTGCAACACACACAGCACAGCCCGAAGGCAGAGCTGTAGAAACACCTGCACAGCTGAAGTTCCCACCCTTACCCTGCATCTTTGTACGTGGTTCTGTGCAGAGCCCCCAGCCGGGAGAGTGCAACTTCTTCGTTGTTTTAACCCCGCTGGTATGTGACTGCCAAGTGTTAACGAACACCCCGTGCTCCTGCCGCTGGCTGTGTCCGTTTGTCAGGCGAAGGGCTCCGAATTACCAGTTTGGGGGTCGGGGAACAGCAGATGTTTCCCTGCCTCTCAGCTGAGCGTGCCACAGCTGATGAACGCCTGCTCTCTTGGAACTGCTTCTGGAACGCTGCGGGTTTGATGGTGTTCCCCTTGTGCTGTCTGTGCCTGAGACAGATGCGGTGCGTGGCTTTGGGTTGCGGAAGGCCAGCCTTGCTGCTCGCTGGGAGAACTGGGTTTGGTGGGAGCTCTGCTGCAAACCCCTCTGTGGCCTCCTGTGATGCATGAGATTTCTGAGCCTCAGTGTCCTGTCACGCACCTGTTGGTGGTGGGTTCTGCAGGGTCTGGAGTTGATGGCGAAGTCCCAACCTAAACCAGTTATTTCTGGTGATGAATACCTAAAGTTACTTTATTTTGTGCTCTGCTGCCCAGAATGAGACAACCTATTTCACAACCATTACGTCTGCCTTTGTTTTTTTGACTCCGATCGTGGCCGTGGCTTGAGTGTTTCTTCCTCCGGCAGATGATGATTTAATGGGAGTGAAGGAGCTGGCATTTTTCTACCCCATCTAACCCACTCCCCGTGGTTAGTGTTGAAAAACCTACCTCTCCTGGGTGTCAGGTCCCCCCCCCCAGGGTGGTGGCTGAGATGTGGGCAGCTTGTCCCTCTCCGTGGCAGCTCTTGGCTCAGCCTCAGTCTGCCGTGGAAGACCCCGGAGTCGGAGGAGCAGGAGGGGCGTAGGAGCCATCTGTTGCCGTAGCTCAGCTTGCGGGGGGATGGCGTTCTTGTCCTCGCAGCACCCCAGCCCTCTGGTGACCCTGAGCGTGTCCGGCAGCCTGTGCAACGGCACGGGGGAGATTTCTGCTTCCCTTCAGCGCCGCCAGCCCTGAGTGGCGATACTTTATACCCTGGTATGTGTCACATCAGCGGGCGCTGGCTGCTGTTGCAGGCTGCAAGGGCGGTGGTTTTGTTGCTGATTTCTACTCCCCCACGTTCCTCAGCTTTCCAAATTTCAGAACTTTCAAGTTCTGAAGAGAAAGATCTGGGGGTCCTGGTGGACAGCAAAATGACAATGAGCAAGCAGTGTGCTCTTGTGGCC
>JAOXNO010000063.1:24703894-24718184 GCA_028565335.1 Limnodromus scolopaceus
AGGATGGGCACCTCCTCCAGCTGGTGACAGCTGAAATGGGGATGAAGAAGCAAGGGGCTGTCTCCCTTGCTCCCTTCTCTTGATGAGAGCTGGTACCCAAACCTTCTGCAGCACCGTCAAAGGATGGGCACCCACTTTTTCTCCATGAAGATGATGAAGTGACTTCCTCTCCTAGGAGGGAAGCACGGTTCTTCTCAATGATTCCCAGAGGGCCATGGGCACAAACTGGAACACAGGAGGCTCTGTCTGAACATCAGGAGACACTTTTTTACCCTGAGGGCGACCGAGCACTGGCACAGGTTGCCCAGGGAGGTTGTGGAGTCTCCATCCGTGGAGACATTCAGAAGCTGTCTGGACTCGAGGTGGCCCTAGTTAAGCAGAGGGTTGAACTAGGTGATCTCCAACCTCAGCCGGCCTGTGATTCCATTCCCTGTCATCCCAAACACGCTCCAACCAGAACAGAGCCCCGTGTTGTTTTGAGGGAAGACGGTTCATGTGAGAGCAGAGGCTGTAGAGACCCATGGGGCCACCGCACTGCTTCAGCCAAGCCCTGAATTGCGCTGTGTACGGGGATATACACTTCAGGTTATTTCCGCAAAATAGAAACTCTTTTAGCAGCAAACTGAGCAGTTTTGGATGAAAAATATCCCCTTTAGGATTTTGACATTTTTCAACCTCAACAACTTCTCAAGCACAGTATTCTTCAGATAAGCTTAATGGCCTTATCCCCCAAACTGACTTTCTAAGAGGCAGAGCGTGCAAAAAAGAGGGTTGGGGAAATTACGTATTTCTGCTTCTGAGATGTTTAAGAGTTAGTTCTTAGTCAGAAGAGTCTTAACTGAGAAGTAAAATCACAGAAAAGAAAGTTGGTTCTGTCCTACCCCAAACCCCAGGACAGACGGGGACCGCTGCTGCCAAAGGACAACTTCTCTAATGTTTTTCTTCTCTTTCTTCTGTGTTCTCTTTAGAAGGGAAAACACTTTTTGAGCTTTCTCTGAGTAAAGAAATATGTGTTTTCAGTGAAGCGGTAAATGGAGATCGGAGGAGCGTGAGGTTGGGCAAGTAGTGCCCTATAAACTGCAAATCCTAAAGGTGAATGCGTAACGAATTTACTCTCCGTTCCTTGCTGTGGCTAAGGTGTCAAAGAAAAATGATTTATTTTACGTAATAAAAAAAATGCCTCCCTCTCCCACGCACAAGCCCTGCGGACCCCTGAGACAACCTGCCCGGGTGCTACCTTCAGTTTCTGCCACAGTGGTGAATAAACCGAGACTCGCTGCTTGGGTGGTGTCTTCTTCACCAGCTGAGCCTCGAGTGTGACACTTCACGCAGCTCGTTGTAATTTCATTTTTGGGTGAGTTCTGCACTGCTGTCAGGAGAGGGCACCACGACCAAGCAAACAGGAGGCCTCCATGGTCTGAAGGCCCCTGAACAGTAAAGGCAACAGTTTAAAAAGGTTCCTCAAGCTGAAGCACATCCTGGTGCACCCCAGAGATCTTCACCTCCCTCTTGGTGCGCATGGGACCTCCCATTCCCAGACCCGCAGTGTGTCAGGGTCATCCCTTGGCACTGGATGGGTTTTGTCTCTGCTGCGAAGGCATCCCTGGAGGTGCCACAGCCAAAATCCTGTTCCCCAGGTGCTGGGAGAGCCAGCAGCAGGTCTGCATCAGCTTGATCTTCCTTCTTCAGGTGGCAGCTGTGGCAGATCCTTCTTACCTTGTAGGGCAGGAGGGAGCTCTCTTGTCTCTCCAGAGCTGAGTCTGGGGCGGCAAGCTGCTGCCTCCCACCTCTTCTCACTCTGTGGGGTGGCCACAGTGTCTTCTGGTCCTCTTTTTGCAAAACCCGGAGGAAGGGTGAGGAAGAGGTGGAAAACTGGGCGATTTCTTCAAAATTCTCAGTGTTTCCCTTGCGGATGCCTCCCTTCTGTCTTCAACCCGGCTTTTTTTGTGCCCGAGGCGGTTTTGCAAAAGCCTTGCTGTGACTCGGATTCGAACCGAGGTTGCTGCGGCCACAACGCAGAGTACTGACCACTATACGATCACAGCAGAAGTCCTGCCACACGCCGGGACCACGGGGAGGAGGGCGCCCGCACCGTCCCCTCCTCTGGCACGGGGCGCCCAGCACCGCCTGGCAAATAAAACCACACTGTTTTATTAAGGCGGCTACAAATGGACTGGGATGTCGCTGCTCGGAGCTTCGGCAGTCTGGAACGGGGCCCTAAATTGTGGAAGACGTTGGCAATGCCGGGATGGCACCCAGGGACAGCCCTGTGGAGGGGATATCGTGCCACGGGGGCATCACGCAACGGGGGCATCATGCTATCATACAGCAAATTTAGAGTTATACTAGGTCCAGCTAAGTCTGAGTTATACAAGAGCTATGAAATTAAGTAGTTTTATGGCATTGTGTGATACAAGTTTGTGGCAATTCAGCTTAAAATACAACAAATGGCACGAGGATCTCCATGGGGAGCTGAGTCATGCTGTGGGCAGGGGCGCCCAGGTAACCCGGGATGTCCCCAGGGCCACTCATCCAACATCCCTGGGGCACTACGGCCACCTCCCTGCCTGGCCATGGTCTCTGCAGAGAAGTCCTTCCCTGGCAGCATCCCTCTGAGAAGCCCAGAGCTGGTGGCGTGGTTGGGCTGAGCCTACTGGCTGGGCTAAGCTTTGTGGGGCTCCTCAGTTTGGGTTCTTGTCCCCCAAGCTCATGTCTCCAGCATTTGCACTGATGCTGAGGTCTGCCTTTCGGTCTTTGGTTTTCACCCAAAACCCACCCCTTCCAGCTCCTTCTGTGACACTTATAATCCTCCCCCATCCTGTTTTTGCCCTCTGGTAGCCCAGTTGATGGGGTGCGTTGGTCAGTGCTGCTTATTATTTCCTCCTCTAGGCTTTTTGCTCCTGCTCGGTTTGGAGAGAAAACTTAATTTTCTGTCCTTTTGGCCTCTTTATGACTGAGTCTACACCACAGAGGTGGGAGTGGGTGGTATGAGAGGGCCTGGAGTAGAAATTGGCCAAGAGATACAATACCAATCTGGCCTCCTCTTCCTTTAGTCCCCCATTGAGGCTTCCTCCTTCACTGGGCAAGCCAAAATGGTCTCACATCTAGTGAGGGTGTGGAGGGCCAGGAGTTTGCTCTCCCAGAGCCATCCTGCCCCTTCCTTTCTCTCCCTGCTGATGCTCACAGGCTTCCAAAACACCCCAGGTGCCCAAACAGGGACATCAAAATGGTCCCATGTGCCCTGAGCTGGAACCACACTGTGTACGTCCCGCTCTGCTGAAGTGGAGGGCACAGTTGAGGGTCTTGCGTTCTTCATCCATATATTAAAGCACAATCTTTCTATCCATTATTAATGAAAGAATCCTCTCCATGTTCCCCCCCTCAATGCCTTTATGCCTTTGATAGGATGCTTTGGTGACTCTAGGGCTGCTTTTGGTGTTTCTGGCCCTGGGTCAGGTTGGGCTCAGTGCTGGTGGAGGAGGAAGGACTTGGTGGGGATGAGAGCTCCCTGCTCCCCATCCTGGGCAGCCATAGCCTCCTGGGGACCATCCCACTGCTTCCTCTTTCCCATCTCTCCATGCACCACAGGGTATGCAGTGGGTGGTCCCCTGCATGGACCTCAGGGCCCTCATGTGCCCATCGGGTCCCTCACCCTACTCCATCAGCCCCACGGTGAGTCCCAGAGCCCCCGTGGGCATCTCTGATCAGCCTGGAGCCCCCAGTGTGCCCCATGGAAATACACACAGCACCAGCAGCCCATCCTGGCTCTGCTCACCAGCTTGGAAGAGGGAGCGCAGCCACCCAAAAGAGAGGTGGAGACTGGGTTTAATAGGACTACAGAAGAGACAGAGGTGGGAGGACTCGGGACCTCGTTTACGGACTTACCCATCATATTCGCATGTCCTCTGTTCTGCCAAAAGTCCAGGTACCTTTCCCTTGGATTCCAGAGAGTCATCTGCCTCCCAGTGCTGCAGTGTTAAGGAGGAAGAGTTCGGTTTTATTGCACAAGGCGTAAAATGGTACAGTCGTAGTTCAGGCTGGATATTATGGGACCTGCTTCCTCCGGCATTTCCATACTTTCTCTGATGGGACACAGGGCCTTGCGTCTGAGGCAATGACAAGGTCCTATGTGCAGGCAGGCAGCCTGGGGATGGGTCAGGCAATGGAGGAGACTTTGGACCAAAAAGGCATTGACCCCCACGACAAGGCATCTCGGTATCTAGTTAGGAAACACTGGAGGAATCCTTGTCTCTTTGGCCACCCACAACTTTCTGCTTCTACCTAGAAATCCTACTGGAGTGCCCAACAGCTGACCCTCAGATGGCAGGGTGCCTCACCCCAGGTGTCACAGCTTCCCAAGCCTGCTGCCCTACCATGAGGGGTCCCACTGAGGGACTCCCTTCCCCTGGGTGATCCCGGTTGTGGAGGGAAGGGTACTGCAGGGGATGGGGAGACACCAGCCATAGCTGGAGAGATTTACCAGGAAAAACTATTGTCTTCATAATTCCTCCGCCGATTCAGCTCTACGGTCCTGCTCCACTGTTCCCGACGCATGTGGTAAGTCTCCAAGAGTTGCAGGGTGTAGTTTGCTCGCATGGAAAGTTGGCTGCAGGGGAAAAATCTCTCTCGCCTTCTGGGTGAGACCCTCCTGCCCCCCCCCCCCCACCTTCAACTTGGAGGCAGCTTGGGGCTGCCTGGCATCAGGGTCTAAGCCAGGTCTTGGGGAAGGAGAGGATGACGTACGCAGTCCTAGAGATCAGGAGCTGGAATTCTTCACATCTCGGACAGCTGCTGCTGCTCAAGTTTCCCAGGTTGAGGCTGCTGGGTACGTTCAGTTTGGGTAGGCTAATTGGACTCTCCAGCTTCCTCTTCACCATGCCTCTGTGTGGGAAGACAGCAGGACTCTCCTCTTTCCCAGTCGGTGGCAGTGGTGGGCACGGCTGAATCTCTGCCAATGGTTCACATGACCGCCTAGCCTGCATGGGTGCCAGAGGACGATTTTTAGGAGGCTTCTCACCTCCCTCAGATCCTCTGAGTATTCAGTAGCAGAGATGCCAGTGACTACAGGGTCTGTGCAGCCCTCCGGCATGGTGTGTTCTCCACCCTGAGAAACCCCCATGACATAACTGCCCTGGGCAGGGACCTGCAGCCATAGCAGAGGAACTAGGAGAATCAGCCCAGCACAACCCTCTGGATGGGGCAGGAGGAGAGCACCAGTTCCCCACTGGCCCCATGCTCTCATGCTGACATCGCTTGTGATGAGGTAAATGAGGGGAAGGAATGGCCATTTTTCAGGGTAGGAACCATGAGATGAAATCCTCCAGCAGGTCAGAGCACATCATGGAAACATAGAGATGGCTTGGTTGGAGGAGTTGGAGGCCCTGAAAGCACCAAGAACCCTCAATGACCCCATCCATCATCCCCTGGCATCTCCACCTGCATCCTATTTCAGCCCCTGCCAGACCTGACCCAGACCCTGACCTGCGGACTGGTTTCCTGGTGTGACTGGGAGATCTTCTTTTCGCTTCTCAAAACGGGAAATGTGATTTGAGGTCTGACACCAGGAGTTTGCTTGTTCTTGCTGTCCTTTTCCGCCGTCAACGAGTTGTCCTGAATTCTTGGCAGAAAGCTGAAAATACTCAAGAGGGTGAGCTGATAAGTACGGGATAAGGCTGTTCTCCACGTTGTGCTCATGAGTAGCACATGAGTGTATTTGGCTACTTGGTTTCGTGTCAACAGTGGAGGAAGAAAACTTTGAGCTGTAGCATTCACATGAGCTGTAAGACCCACATGTCTTGAGGGAACAAAGAGAACAGCAGTGACTTTTGCAATAACCAGAGCCTGGAGGGACCACAATCCTCCTCCTACAAACCGCACTGTGGTGGTCACACACTAAAGGCTGTGTTTCGGGGCCACGCAGTGAGGCAGAAGGAGGAAGTGTTTAAGGGAGAAAAGCAATGCTGACAATTAGCTCACTCCTCCTGTGCCAGACAACCTCCCCTGACCACCAGATTTGGAATTAAATCAGAGTCTTCCAGTTGACTGGATCCAAGGTGGGAAGCAGTGAACAAAGACACTGCTCTGTCTCGCTGGGGGAGGATGTTCTGAATTTCATTTTTCTTTGAAAAGCGGCATCATTTACACTGTAACGAGAGCAGGTTCATAGATACTAAAAAGGAAGGAGAAATATTTCCTCAGCTCCTGGAGTAATTCTTCACACAACCGTCAGTCACCATGGCAAATCTGAACAGTTCTTCAGAGACAATACCAGCACCACGTACAAAAGGAACAACTCATTCAAGAAACCCAAGCGCACGGGCTCACCCCCATTCATTTCTCCATGAGACTCACCTGCCTTGTGACCTTAAGCTTCCTTTGCCTTTCTGCCCCTTTCGTTTCTTTGGGCCAGATGCTGTGGACGAAGACCGGGAATGCTTTCCTCGAGAACGGAGACGTACAGCAGAAGGACTCTCTGAAACAAAACAAGACTCTTCAGAAAACATTTTTGGGACTATTTAACAAGAATGACAGGCAGATCAGCCCCAGCATCTGATAAAACAACCCAATTCCCTTGATGCCATCATCTCAAAGAGGTGTCTCTCTCTAGGAGGTCTTTGGCACAGCTTAACAGCCTTTTAAAGCTCATCTCCAGCCAAATTTTCTCTGCACATTCAAGTGCAAAGGAGAGGTTGACCCCTCCACCCTCAAGCTCAAGGCAGAGCTTTCTAAAATGAAGGAGCAGCTTCCAATGTATGCCAGGGCACCATGGTTTGTCCTTATCTTCCACCACCTACTGCTGAGGTCTAAAGGAACATCCACACAGAAGCACCTATGCTCACCTACACCTCCCCCCCCCCCCCAGCTCTTTCACAAGTCCAATGTGACATTGTCATCAGTCTTAATATGCCCATCACCCTCTTCTTTCTCCTCCTCCTCCTTCTTTTCCTCGTCTTCCTCCCTGTTTCCTGTGGCCTTCAGATGTCCTGCAGAGGGAACCAGGGCTTCTTCATCAGGTGGAAGCATAAAATCAAACCTGGAAATGAGAAGATGCCAGATTGAAGGAAGGGCCACCGCATTCCCTTTGCATCTTCCATTAGCAATGCAGTCATGGAGAGACTTGAGAAGGTCTCTCAAAAGATGCTGCTTTCCAAAGCAGAATATGCAACGTCCTCGAGAGCTCTGTTAGAAAACAGTCACACAGTCAAGACCCCCATGGCTTCAGAGCACACGAGAGGTCCCACCAGTCCGCTCCAGGACTTTCCAATCCTAACTCTCAAAAAGTGGACTCCCTCACTGAAGATCATTTCTCATCTCCTCTTCCTGTTCACGGACATGGAGAACAGACTACTCTCTCTCTACACAACTGGCAACCACCTGGTTGGTTTGAAGTCTAACCCTGCCCTGCAGCTCTCTTGCAGACCCTATCAGGCTCATGTCAGGAGTATGTAATGCATAATAACAATCCCCATGTCCATTAAGGCCACTACTGAGCAGCCCTAGCTCAGGTCGGAGCTCTGAAGAACCTCACTCAAGCACAGGAGGGGAAATCACTCCTCTTGTCCCCCAGGGACTCAGGAAGCAGGCATTAAGGGGCACTCGGGGCCCTCACGTCTCACCAAAGGCATGGCTGTGTTGCAGATCTAGGATTTGTATGAATCTGGTAGCCACTCAGGGACACTTTTCCTGTATAATCCATGTGTAGGAAATTCTGGGATCTTTCCATTTTGAAATTGCACCCAGAAGAAAGAGATGAATCAGGGGAAACCTTATGGAAAGTGTTGCCTGTGTTCCTCAAGCAACGAGAAGTCAACTTACTGTGGCAACACAAAGACACCACCAGGACCCACACAAAAAGCAGGAGTTTCTCTGCTTGATGCCACCAGATGTCTCCTCTCTGGGTTCTGAAACAGACACAGTGATATGTGAGAGCATTCCAGAGACATTTTGACCTTGTTTATAAGGTTTTAATTCTGCTCAGAGAAGCCATGGACACTTGGACATCCTATAACAAAGTTTTCTTTGGCTGATATAAACACTTCAGCTTTTGAGGAAGAAGCTGCACAGCTCAGAGTGGACAATGACATTGCCATGTCTTGCCCCGTGCGAGCTGCAGTCTTCCAGGCACACAACAGGAATGTGGTGAATTGAAGCTGCTGTGCTCACTGCCCCAGCATCCCAAACGTGGTCCCAGAAATAGATTCAAATGCAGTAAGATCAACCCATGGCTCTTCACATGCAGGGAAACAAAACCTTGGCTTTCTATGAGGGGTGAAGTAGAATGGGACATACAGTTGGCACGTCCCTGTGTCTTGCAGCCTTTCTCTAGACAACATCTACTTTTGAACCCACTAAAGCCTCACAATTACCATTTTTAGGACAGATGGTGGGATGCTGGGCTAGGTAGAGCCTTGATCTAATTATATAGGTGACTCTTCCTGGATTCTCCTACGCCAGCTGGACTGCTGAGTAGGACAGCAGGACATTATGGAGTTGGCACTTCTGTAAGCCATGACCACCCCAGTGGCCATGAGGGTTCAAACCACCAGAAATGAGTTCAGTCATCCTTTGACAGCTGTCCAGAAAGACAAGGTGTAGCATGGGGAAGGGGTCAACTCACACTGAGAAGGGCTTCCAGCAGCTTTTCAGAGCCATTCACATTGAAGAGAAAGTCATCAAAAAATCTCATCGTGACTTTCCTGTTCCGTATGGAAAGAATGCCGATGGCATTGAAGATAAAGTCCGTGTCCTGTCTTTTAGAGGTAGCCCGAAAGAATGATGTCACGATCTCATATACACAACATTGCACTGTTGTAAAAGGTAGTTGGGCACAGACGGAGAGCTCCTCACACTTCAGAGGGACGACTGTCACATCAGCTAGAGAACAGAAAAAGAAGAACAAATTTACCTCTGCAGCAGGACAGAGTAGGCTCCAAGAAGGTGTCAGCAGCTCCAAGCAGAACATTGCTCCAGAACAGTCCCATGCTAGCAGTTTCTAGGAGTGCCTGGGGGGTGAACACTGTGTAGGAGGGCAGAGGAAATGGGTGCAGATCCCGTGATGAGGTCCATGCTGCTCAGCCACAAGTGTGCCCACACCCAGTGTGCTCCAGCTAAGTCTCTGCCGGGCTCATGGAGAAGCAACGGAGGAGCAAAATGCCAGGTCTGCACAGCAGCATACTTCTGTCTCCCTGTCCCTCATATCCATGCACCCACTTGATGTTTCAATCACATGGAAGATGAGGTTATGTGAGAGAGAAGAACCCCTCCAAACACAGATCCAAGCTCTTTCTGCCCCACAGCATCATCCCTGTCACACTGCACCCGCACTGGCCAGAAGTCATGTTAAATGTGGCCATTCACGAGTCCTTCCACAAACTCTTGTCCCCGTCTTTGGTTCTAGTCTGTCTACAAGTGACTTCTACCCACTTGGCCCTAGAGGGAGCCTGAAAGAGTGTCAGCCGGAGCTCTTTGCCCTAAGGCCGTTGCCCTTACAAGTAGATGAGCAGCACCCTCAAGACAGAGCATGAGCTTTATCTCAGTTTCTTTAGGAAAGGTGGCTCCAATAAATCACAGTCTGAAAGCAGTAGTCCTAATATTGCATAACTGTGCATGGTATGGAGCCAAGTGTGAAAGCAATTAAAGAGATCCTCTAGCTGAATGCCTGTCATCAAGACAGGACACCCAAGAGGTCTTTCTAAGAAATTGCTCTTTGGTGATCTGTTCAGCTTGAACAAGCTGAGGTTGTTCTCAGGACATATTTAGTTATTCAGTCATGCCTTAAGAGTGGTTAGCATATGCCTCCAGGGTAGTGCAAGGGCAGGCAAAGGTTTTAATCTGTCCTCTTACCAGGAACATCTTCTTCAGCGTATCTGAGGTTGCATTCATCTGTAATCACCCTGGACATCTGAAACATGGGTCTCCGGACAAGCAAAACCTCATTGTTCACAGTGCACATGTAGTCCTTAAGAACATAGAATGTCCCGATTCCTAAGAGTTGGACACCCTGAGAACAGTGGAGGTAAAAAAAAGGAACCATTGTAAGTATCCAATGACTTGTCAGAGCGTGGGAAAGCTGCCCTGTGCCTTACCCACCCCAAGTCTACAAAGGCCAAGATGGGACACTGAGGAAGCTTTGGAGAAAACACATACTCCAGGTGGTTTTTGCCCTTTCTCCTCTGCTCTGCTCAAGAAAGCTATTGGGAAAAGTGACGGCACAGTCAACATCCCTCCCCTAGGTGTAATGGGAGGAGTTTTCAACAGGGGCAAACCCTTACAGAGGTACCAGGGTATGGCCTTCCCACTCTGGCAGTAGAGATGAGAGAAGGCCCAGAAAGTGCTTAACACTTTCTTCTACTTCATCTGGACTTTCACTTTTATCACAGCAGCCAGAGAAGTTGGTCTGTGCCATGTTTGTTGGCAGCAGAGTCCTGCTGGGCGACTGCTTCTGCTTTCAGCATGGGGAAGCGATGGCACTCGATGGCACAGCGTTGTCCGGGCAAGGCAAGCTCTCAGGGTTTCACCAGGTGAAGAAGAGGATGCAAGACTCACCATATCCTGTGCCAAATGCTGTCTCACGTGTTCAGACACGCTATCCCAAATCATGAGGACCTCTGGAAAGCAAGCGAAAGATGTGTCATGCTCCAAATCAGCTTCAGCACACTCTTGCCCAAGGAGATGAGTGAGATTAAACATTGTCGCTCCAATTAAGAACATGTGAGGTGCTCCACATGTCAGGAGATGTAGGAAATTGGGAATAGATGTCCAAACCAGTGAGAGGATGGTGTGGTGCCCACAGAAGGCTTGGAGGCTCAGGGGACCCCCAGGTATCTCCCCTGCAGGGATCACTGTCAACCCTCTCTGGGTTCATCAACTCTGCACAGCCACCGTGGCTGGGAGCTCTGGGCGGGCAATCCCCTCTGCAAGGCAAGTGGCAACCCTTGGTGCCAGGGGCTTCAACCTGGGGAGTGGGCAGCAAGGCAAAGGCAGAGGAAGGTCCTCAGGCAGAGGAAGATCCTCAGGAAGAGGACCCAGGAGACCTGGCTGCCAAACTGATCCTGAGCCAGGAAGGGATGATCAGACAGGGCTGTTGTTGTACCCAACAGCCCTGTCCAGGTCTCACCCAAAGTCCCCATGTTTCCACAGCTACTTTCACAGCTGAAATTCTCTACAACATCCCGGAAATAACTCCTGTGAGCCTTACCAGCAGAGGTGAGTTTCTTGAGTGTTGGAAACTCATCTTTGCACAGGTTTTCCATCTTTGTCTCCCTTCGGGTAAATTCCTGTAGCAAGAGGTTGAGAAGGAAATGTCTCCTCCACTATATCCACCTCCTTCCTTCACTTTGCCCAAGGGCCTCCAGCTCTATCCTGACATGGAATGTCCCATTGTGACCCCAGACTGTGTCACATGGGGGTTCCAAGGGCTCCTCTGCCCCACCTTAGCCTCCCCCAGATCCTGGCAGGTTTTGCCCAACAAGAGGGAGGGGAGGGTGCAGTCCCCATTTCCCTGTCCACTCTCTAAGCAGAATGAGGGAGCACTGAGAGCCATGAGGGGGGTTGTCCTCAGATGGGGGCTCACCTTGTGCACTCCAGATGCTCTGGTTGACTCGTCAGTCCCAACTGGAGAGGCTGTGCCACCGCTGCTGGTGTGGTGTTGTGCACACAGCAACATTCCAGTTCCTGGGATACGAGAAGGAGAGAAGGCTTGGAGACAGACACATACAAAAGCATCCCCAGTCCTGGGACACTGGTGGGTCTCAGGGACCTCTCTATGCAAAGAACAGCTGGAGTGCATGGAGCTCTGCCTGGGGATGGCCGATGAGCCAGCAGGGAGCTTGTGGGTCGGGATTAAGGAGAAGACTGTGATGGGTGTCGTTGTGATGGGTGTCGTTGTAGTGAGTGTCTGCTGTAGGCTGCCTGATCAGGAGGAACAGGTGCATGAGGCCTTCTACAGACAGAAGTAGCCTCGTGTTTGCAGGCTCTGATATTCACGGGGTGTTTTAACCACCCCGATATCTGCTGGAGGGACAACACAGCAGGGCATCGGCAACCCAGGAGGTTCCTAGAGGGCATTGGCGGTAACTTCCTGACCTATGTGATACTGGAGCTGACGAGGAGCAGAGCTCTGCTGGCCCTCATCCTTAGAAACAAGGAAGGGTTCACTGGAAGAAGTGCCTGATGCATCAGAAGGTTGTTAGAGGGAGAGCTGTGGGAAGAGTCCTTTTGTGCCCAGGGATCAAAGCCCTGCCAGGGTGATGGCCAAGGCTGCCAGTCAGAGGAGATCAGAATTTTTGACCAACCTAGCTTAATTATACACAAAAATTAGTCTGAGAAGTTCTCTCAAAACACTAGTGAAGACTCTCACAATGATAGTTAGAAGGAGACCAAGACGAAGACTCAAACAGTGCTGCTTATTGTTTACAGACACAAATTTATTAAGACACAGGCACAACGTGGTGCAGGCAGGACCTGCTGTCAGGATCCTGGACTGGCATCTCACCAGGGCACAACCTTCCCTTCCCAGTCCAGGAAGGTCCCGGTCTCCTTCTCAGAGAGGGAGGAGAGCACCTTCAGCATCCCTCGCACGCTGGCCTCCACTGTCACTGGGGGCTGCAGGGGCAGAAGAAGACACACAGCCATGTGTCAAAGGTCTGGCTAAGGTCTGCCCTGGAGCAGGTCATTGTCAGGGCTTGGGGCTCTCTGAAGTGAGGGAGAAGCCACCACAGGGCAAGAAGAGTTCTTATCTCTCATCTCCTTCCCTCAGGGTATCTGCCAAAGAGCTCCCCCAGAGCCCAGGATGTCTGGGACTGATCAATCTACAGCAAGCTCTGCATTGCCAAATAAAGAGGTTCTTCCAGACCTTGGCCAAATGCTCTCTTACCTTTTGTGATCCTGAGCCCCCCATGTCGGTTTGCACCCAGCCGGGGTGGAGAGCAACGCAGAGGATGCCGTGCTCCCGGTAGCCCAGGGACTGGCACTTGGTCAGCATGTTGAGAGCAGCCTGAGGGAGAGAGGGAGGGATGGCGGTGGGAAGGGAAGGGTGGCTGCGAGGGGACACGGCCAGACCCCGCGGCTGGGGCAGGGCAGGGCAGGGCAGGTGGAGCCAGCTCCCCCAGGGCATAGGGTGCTGCTGCACCATCCCCGTATGGATGCCCAGCCCAGCCCAGGGCCCGTCCTGGCACGTCCCTCTGAGGTGGGACCCAGGGCCAAGCATGGGAATGTGCCATGAGAGGGACCCAGTGGCTGACGGGAGCTCAGTCACAGGGCAGAGAGGGACAGGGACTGAGGGGGTGGATGGAAGGTGTGCAAGATTGTTTGGAGAGGAAAACATCTGGTCTCACGCCTGGCGCAATGTGGCAGTACCTTGCTGCAACGGTAGGAGACAACATGTCCTAAATTCCATAAGTAGAGTTCCTCAATGGAGCCAGCAGAGCTGGACATGTTGACGATGGCTGCCTTGCTGCAGCTCAGCGCTGAGCCCGGGCTCCCCTGGGCAGCCTTCTTCAGCAAGGGCAGGAACGCCTGCAAAGAGAGGAGAGTAGAGGAGGGGAGAGGAGAGGACCAGCTCCTGCTACAATGGGCAACATTGGCATCAGCACCAGAACATCCTCCCTCCTTTTTCCACTGCTGCACCCCACAAGGCTCCACCTCCCTGAGCTCCAGCTGGCAGCTCCATAAGCTTCTCACTGAGTGAGAGTCCATTGGGCCCCAGAGTGGAGGCAGGACCATCTGTCACCATCCCTTCATGTCCCATGGTACAACCCAGGTTGGGTAGCAGCATTGCAGGAAGGAACACTCACGAGAGCTGTGATGAGTTTCTGGGGGTAAGGGACTCACCTGGCCCAGCAGCAGGGGCCCAACCGTGTTGGTGGTGTAAACCTGGGTCATGTTCTCCAGCGTCTCGCTGTCAAGTGTTTTTGGATGAGCAATTCCAGCGTTGTTGATGAGGAGGTTCAGCCCCGAGCCCCCCAGCTGCTCCCCGACTCTGGCTGCAGCCGCCTTGATGCTGGCAGGATCGCTGACTTCTGCAGAGCCGACACGGGGGAAATCAGAATCCCTGTGGTGGACTGGGGTCCCCTGTGTCCCCCCAGGGATGGCAGTACCCCATGTCCCTGCAGGCACAGACCCGTGGGCACGTCTCCCTCCCGGCACGGGGCTCCCAGGGTGTGCGCAGCACCCGGGCACACGCCAGGGCAACCGGGGCGAGGGACCCCACCTCGGGGCACCTACCGAGCGGGACGACGACCAGGTTGGGGTGCTTGGAAGCCAAATTCTGTAACTCCTGCAAGAGAGGGGC
>JAOXNO010000063.1:24788074-24798298 GCA_028565335.1 Limnodromus scolopaceus
CCACCCACCCCCCCGAGCCAATCACCCAGACAAAACCCATCGCGAACCGCTGTTTTATTCCCTTCCTTCCATGGGTTCTAAGCATAAAACCCCATTCTTTTTGGAGGGCGCTTGGCCCCGGCCACCCTCCTTCCTCCGCAGCCTCGGGGATCCGAGCCCGTCATCCCCCCCCGGAGCCCATCGCCCCTCCAAAACGCATCACAAACCGCCCTTTAATTCCCTCCCTTCCAAGGGTTCGAAGCACAAAACCCCATTATTTTTGGGGGGGGGGGAAGGGGAGGAAATTGCACACGCTCAGCGTCCAGACACTTCGGGTTTTCTTCTCTATGTCAACTTTAAATTTCTTTGCTAAAACGTGTCCGATTTGGCCTCGCTTTAGCTTTGTGGAATGACTTTTGGTACCGGGGTTTGTCACGCTGAACACATCCTTTTCTTGTCAGTGTAATCCTCAGGACTTGCCTGCTGGTGAGAATGAGCTCGCTTTCCTGTTTGTGACTTCCTATTTTTTTAACCCAGTCTTTCCCCCCCTTAAATAAACGCTTGGCCCTTTCTCACCTCCTGCCAGTTATCAAATCCTGGTAATAAACTCCAGAGGTGTTATTAGAAGCATTTGAAACGCTGTTTACCGCTTCCACTATATGTGTTTTTTTTGTTTCGGTGGAGGAAGTGTGTAAATATTTTCTCCAGTTCTCCAATTTTCTCTGCTTGTGCAGAGCCTGTTGAATTTGCAGGAGTCTGTTGGGGATAAGGAACAGCTCCATATTGTATTCAAGCTGCAGTTCTTACTTAACCGTACCTAGCATTTTACTTTGGTGTGGGAGCCATCGTTAAAGACTGAAGGAAAGAGAAATTTGAGCATAAGGGCAAAGCAATTTTTTTTTTTTTAATTGATTTCCTTACTTCCATTTTGCTTTTCTTCTGGATGTATAGTGCTAGCTCAGTTTTAATGTCCTCCATATTTATAGTAGACATGAGGAAGGTTATAAGGATGCACTGAATGGCTTCATTAACGCTCTTGAAACTTTATGGGATATTTCTGAGGGGTGCCGTCTGAGCAAAAGGTGCACAAAATAAGTTCTTCCAGCCTCACGTGGGGCCCTGTAGCTGAGATCATACGGCGAGTCTCGTCCCGTGCGGCCAGAGCTGGGGGAGCTGTCACCCACGGCATTAGTTCACCAGCAACTCGTGCCTGCAGCACAACAGGGGAAGAGCCATTTCAAGAACTCCTTTTCCTATTAGCAGGCTGTATCTTGAATATGACCCGTAGTCAATTAGTGTGTATCGTTACCAGCTCTTGCGGCTGCAGGTCGGTACCTGCCTGAGGTGGTACTGGTGCTGTTGCCTTGAAAATGCCAGAAGCTGGCCCGTGTTATTTTTGTGTTTATTCAGCATTTACCTGAAAAATCTAATTATATGTGATTACTTAGGAGTTTCTGTATAGAGCGTACTCCGGAGCTTAATTTCGTCTCTTCCCTTTAGTTCTTCGTGTCCAAGAACTCCTGCCTTTCTAATGAAGATTTTTGGAAGTCACATGTTGGGCGTTATTAGGTTTATCTACTCTCTGAGAAAATCAAGCTGATTCCTTGCCCTTATCCCCTGTTCTTTGGCAGATTCTTCATCGCTTGTGACAGCAAGCAGCATTGAGCACTTCCTGCTCTGTCTGAATGCTTTTTTGTACGTTAGCTATTTCAGATATATTACATATATTTATCATATTTGCATAAAAACTCCCTGATTCATCTGTAATGGCGAGTCTGAATTCTTTTACCTCATCTTTATCAGAGAGGGAATGCTTGAGTAGGATCACAAATATTGCTTTTTCCTGTGCTTGTACCTGCTCGAGATATATAATATATAAAAATTTTATATAAAGTAACATAAAGAACAGCCACCGCGGCTCACTGCATACCTGAAGGCAGGCGCTGGCTGAACTGCTGATCTTCAGCTTCCACAGGGGAGCCAAAAGAAACCAAGGCTTTGATTCGGTGGTTGTTTTGTTTGTGTTAACTTACTGAACTGTTCTGATTTGTTTGCTTAACTTTAAACCTCCGCTCATCCATTTGGCTCTGGTTCAGATGCCCATTTCAGGCTTTGTTGTACTAAACCTTGATATTTCAATATGGTATGGAGCTCTACTGCTCTGCATGGTCTTAGGGATGCACAGAGATCCAGGAAGCTTCCCTTTTTTGTTTAAGGGTTATATTTTCTGCTCATAAAAATGGTTCAGAACATGGCTTTTGTTTTTTTTCAGATTTTTTGCTGAAACCTAGAGAGAATATTTGTCCTGTCCTCACTGTAATTGAAGATGTTACTTTTTTTTGTACTGCAGGATATTTTAATTTAATTTAAAATGCCCTGTTCTGCTGCTCCTCCCACTTCTCTCCAATAATCCTTCATTCTTCAGGAATTAAATTATATGCTTGTTCTAGACAGATACTTCATAAGAAACTAAATAGCCACTTACCTGAGTGATCTCAGGATTTTCTGATTAACAAAAATAACCTTGAAACGAAGAGTAGAATAAACATGAGGTGGGTAGGGAGTTTTAAGTTTTGGGTCATAGTAAAATTCAGGTAACTGAACAGTTTTGGCGTCTAGTACAAATTAAAGCTAAAGTGAAGTTTCCCTCATTTAATATTATAAAAACTTGGAAACTACCAAGTCTTAATATCTTTCCGATATGGTTCTTAACAGGTGAAAATGCAGTAGTACAAAGGCAGCCCTCAAGAAGGGCGCAGTTTACGTGCATTACTTGGGGGAGATCCGTGATAGAATGGATTATTATTGAAGAATTATATGAAGAATTATTCTTTTAATTATCCCCACAGATGAAGTTGTGAGTCAAAAGATATTTACAGTTACATTTCCTACGTAAAGGTTTGTTTTTAGAGACCCTTCAGTTCCAGCTCTTTACTGTCAGCTCCCTGAGGATTTCAGTGTGCTTTGTGGAGTGGATATTCAGAGGTGAGGCCAGGTATGTTTAAAAGCATTTAAAAGCACAAAAAGTGCAGTGCTCAGTTAGGATCTGCTGACCAGTAGCACAGGGGAGGGCTACTGTACTGGTAACAGTGAAGCAACTCTGCTACGGGATATTTTCTTTACGCTCCGGAGTTCAGGTAATACGCCCAAATACGTTATTCTTTTGCTGGTCAGCTCTCAGGATCTGCCATAGAAACAAACCCATTACGTTTCTAAAGCTTCATGGGTTTCACTGAAAAGCTTCACTCGAAGGTGAAGGCTGAGTTTTCCCCAGAACCTAAAAAAATTTCTGTTGACTCATTGAGCTTGTCAGATTCTAACAAAAAAGAAGCCAAATCGTAGATTGTTTGGAGCGTGAAATGCACCTTTGTCTTTACTAATAAGCATCATGATTAGAAGCTTGTGTATCTCAAACATTAGCAGGTAAAGTAGCTATCTGTAAAGGAGAGGAGAAAGTCACTTGGTCTAACTATATAAAGAATATTACTGCCTTAATTGAAATGTCAAAGTAACCCTTATTCCCTCTTTCAGATATTTAGAATTAGGTTGCTGTTCCGAAAGCTGCTGAAATTCCTCTGTTGGGTGTTTTTGTTTGTTTCTTTGTTTTTTTAACTAAAAGAAAAAAAAAATAATAGAAAAAGCAAACCCAAGACAAAACATAAAACGCCCCCCAAAACCACCACCAAAGTACGTTGGGAGGTGATAGAGAGGTTTGCCTTGGCCAGTGTAGTGTTTTTCCCTACTTTCAGCACTGGAATATTCCTAGCTGTAGTAATGGAAGGAATATTGTATAGATGATGCACTTTGGAACACGAGGGAAATTCCAGGAGGTCGGGGTGGTGCTGATGCATCGATATTAAAAGGAAATGGAGTGGGTGAACGTGGCAGCAAGTAACGTAGCACTGTGCAGAGACACCTGGCTACAGAGGGTATTTCACCAGTGGTGCATGATGTTAATATATATCTAATTTACATTATTACCAGCTCTCCCATTTTTTTCTTAGTATAGAATTCGGTTAATAAGGAGAGAAGATAATTAATCCTTGTAACTAAGGCTTTGAGGAAACTAGACTTTGTTAAATTTATTATTTAGCTTTATTAAAGGTAACTCTCTTGATGTTGAGGACCTTACAGAATATAAAATTTAGCACTGAATGCCTTTTGGTTCAGGAATAGTCCGAGGGTGTACAAGACTGAGTAGTTTCCATGGATGTTCAGCAAAAAAGGGTAATTGGTTGACACAACTTGTTTCCATTACTGATTTTGTTGGTGCAAAAATGTCTGAGTTAAAACTCTTGCGTGATAACGTTGTGGAAAGGCAAATGGCACTGAGACTCTGACTCAGGTGAGAGGGTTCCATGCAGATGTATGTGCTGAGGTGGAAAGCTGTACACCTGGGAACAAGGCAATCCAGCTGAATTTAAATCCAGGCACGTGATATCTAGGAGATAGATACATCTTTCTTTCCAGGAGAAAGAAAATTCCAAAACTGCATTTTGGAATTATAGTGGATAAACAACTTAAAGATGAGTTTCCAAGGTGATGCTGTGACAAAGAAGCTAATGTCATTCTCAAGTGCATTAATGGAATGAATAGAGGTACGTTTTTTGGGGGGGGGGTGTGTGAAATCGTTACCAAAACACTGTGTATGGTTCTGGCATCAGCACTTAACAAACAAACAAACAAAAAAATACCATCTGCAAGGGGGATGAGTCTCCAATCTGAAGGAGAGCTGAGAAGTAGCGCCGTGCAGTGAAGAGTTTGCTGTGCAGCCTCTTGGCAAAACCGAGAGGTGACTTGATTAGAGTCCTCAGATATCTCCCTGGCAAGATAACAGTGGATATTAGCGAGCTGTTTCTATTCTTGCTGATGAACACAACACGAATTTGTAGCCAGATAAGTTCAAATTAAAAGCCTAAGTTTTTCACAGTGAAGGTGATTAACCGTTGGATTATGATATGAAGAGCGATTGTGTATTTCTTCATTTCTTAACATCTTTGAATCAAGATGGTGGAAAAAAAATCTGAAAATTGCTTCAGCCAGCTGCAAGGTACTGGACTTTTTTTGTTACAGATACGTTTAGAGAACTGTAATTAAGAGGTCAGAGTTGGTTATCAAATGAGAGGTGATCCTGCTGAAGAAAAAAAGATGGGAAGCAGCTCCTTTATTTTTTTTTTTTTTCCAGCGGTTTCCCTCTGAACAAAAATAGGTTTAGGACTTTTCCTTAGAAATCTAGAATACGATCAAGCCAGTAAACTCTTCTGAAGAGGAGAAACTAAGGAGGTATGAGATGAATATTGGAGTTATGTCAAAGTAGTGTCCTGTATATTTTAGTCCAAGTTTGTGAGTGTAAAAAAAATCCTTACCTGTGGCTGTAGCGAGCTGCTGGTGGGACAGATGTTTGTCCTCCTCTGCCAGGGGACATTGCTGGCTCCTCTTCAGCTCTACCAAGTAGCCTGAGGACCTTCTCAGACAGCCCCAAACCTCTATCACTAAGGGGGTTCTTTGTAGCATGGGAGGTACTCGGTGAAGGTGAAGCAAGGTGATTTTTATTGAATCCACTTCTGAAAATGCAGCTTTATAATGGTATTTTTTTTATTAGCTAAAATTATTTATTGAATCCTGTTTTATATATTGCATTTATATGTATTGTGTGAAATTATTTTATGTGCAGTGACTGTCATTTTAAAGTGGATGGCGAGCAAAATAATCAGGAATTAAATTAGGGAGACTAAAGCTGTGGAAGGAGTAAAAACAGCACTTAGTAATTTTGATCTTTGACTCGACACGAGTGTTTGATGCTTCGAGCTCTCCAGGACATTCCAGTGAGTAGCCCGACGGTGGACGAAGCGTTTCTAGTGGAGATTGCTGAAAGCTAAAAGTACCTTTAATGTATTACGTGTGTTAAAAAGGTGGGAAGGGGGAACTGTAAGCTTGAGAACTCTCAGCTGCAGAGAGAACTTCCGTCTAACCCACGTGCTCCTCTGGCTGGTAATTTTAACAGAAGGACCTCATGCTTGAGTTCAGCAAGTCTGGTTTCTCCTGGCTGTTTTTCAGAAGGCCAGTAGGATCGTTCTGCTGCTGCCACTTGTGTTCTCTGCAGAAATTCCATCTGTCCAGCCCTATTGCTGTTCTGTGGCCTCACACAAAGCCAACTTTTTAGGTGGAGGCAGTGAGTTTTGTGGTGAGCCTGTAGCATGTAACTGGAAGAAATGTGGAAAATCCCCCGTAATTGACTGTGGAGACACTAGAGGCTCGGAAAGGGATTGAGAGGTCCAAAGACTAAAATCCCTAATCCCGTGGCTGGGTGCTGGGATGAGGTGAACCACAGACACGACTGATACTGTTCTTCCCTGCACAGCTTTTCCTGCTCGAGCTTTTGGGGACACACTGCTGGATTAGATGGATGCTGATCTGTCCTTGCAGACAGATCAACATTTTTTTAAATGTTGATACTGGAGAAAGGAATTTGTTTCCTTTTTTTTTTCCAACCTATTGATCAAAACTGTACAAGTGGGCGTACAGCTCTGGTTATGTTGGGAGTAACAGCAGAGCATTTAGGGAAGTAAAAGCTATGGTTTCCCTGGAAAACCAGTTTGGCTCGTGCCGGGGATTTTGTGACCTCATCTTCTTCCACTGGTGTGCTGGCCATTGCGTCGCCAGGCAGCGAGTTGGTCACCTCAGTTTGCTTCCTCTGTGTGTATGTGTCCCCCCAAAAAAGTGTGTGTGGGGGGGCAAGTAGATATAAGTGGATGTGGAAAAAGTGCAGCCCTGAGTTTGATTTAAGCCTTTGTGGAACCGTGCCTCAAAATATTTTGGGGCTTTCTGAAAAGGTAGTTGAGACCTAAAGTACTAATGGCAGCGTTTGGGTATTTGTAAACATTTTTTACTCTTTTGAAATACTCTGTGCTTAAAAATCACTGTCAAGGGAATTGAATTCTCCCATTGTTTAATGATGAAAGAGATCTCGTTGCTCTGGACTGACTCCTGGAAGAGCTTTTCTCTGCTGTGGAACCAGTAGTGATTTTTGGCCAATTACTTCACCTTGTGTGTTTTTTCTGTCTCCTTTTATTTGAGCTGCAAAGCTGTTTCCTTGAAACCACCTCTAACATCCAGAGATTTAAAATGAAAGCAGAAGGTGCTACTGAATTAAAAATGGCTTAAACCCTGGTTTAAGGTTGTAGGTACTTGACATAAATGTAACAATAGTACATTGTAAATCGGGGGACTTCTGTGTGCTAAACTGTTTGCAGTGGAGAGGCAATATAAACTTTAGTTTTGCCTTCCCAGTACGTACTGGGAGAGAACTCTTTAGTTCTCCCTCACGTCGGGAGGTTTTCAGATTACAGATTGGGGAAAAAAAAAAAATCAAATTTTTGAAGGCTAGTAGTTTCAGTCAAAGCTTATCAGATGATTAAAACCTTTTTTCTTTTCTTTTCTTTTTGGAGGGTGGAAGAAGTTAGTGTTACCCAGCATTCCTGCTGAGTGTAGAACTTACTGCCATTTCTGATCTTTGAAGAGAGGTTTATCGCTTCCTGCGCAATACTGAATACTCAAAAGGTACTCATTGATTCCTTCATCCTTGCCTACCTTCTGTATTAATGTTCTCCTTCCTGCTCAGGAACGACTGTTGTTGGCTTCTACCTCTTCTGAGCTACTGGAGCGTGATAGGAGCCCAGGGTGGTTTATCCTTGTCTCCCGTGGTGTGTGTGGAAATATTTTTGTCCAGTTGAAGCAGCTGCATCCTCTCTCTGTTCTACCAGCGTTTTGACCTACATGGAGAAGAATTTGGCAGCTTCCATGACAGTAAGATGGAGCAGAATATCAAATATTCAGATGTCTGACTTGCCTGATGTGACATCTGTAATGGTTTTGGAGATGTCCGTTTTGCGTGGCTTGTGCAAACAAATCCTTAGGGATGTTCTCTCCACCAGATTCAAAGCAGGGAGGCAGCACTGAAAGTTTGTTAGAACTGGTTAGAAGTACTTGATCCAGTGCGGTTGCAGGCTGATGGGGTGTTTTAACACTTGTCCCAGAGCTGCCATTTGAAATAGTCTGTGCCATGCTGGCAGCCAGGGAGACTTTTCAGCCACCTTCTGGCACCTCTTGTTAAGATTCTGGAGAAAAGAGCACACAGTGGTCCTTCTTTTTTTTTAAAGACAGATTTTTCTTTTTTAGTAGTTTGGGTTTACTGATTGTGCTCCTTAGTTTTTCCTGCAAATTAGAGAAAGAAAATAAGTGATGTCAATTGTCACTGCTTCCACCTTTTCTGTCCGAAGTTCGTGATGTCGGTCTTTGTGCAGCCTCTCTTTGATTTCGTATCTCGTGTGGGTTTGTGTCTCACAACAACGATACACGAAGCCCGTGCTCTTCTAATGCTGTTCCCTTAAATACCAGGCGGTTTTGTATATTCATCGCTCTGGAAGTGCAGGTCAGTAGTAGGTTGCCAAGAATGACTGTGCTTCTGTGCATTAGCTAAAGAACTGGTTGGTGTTTGAGATGTTGCAGAAGTGCACCAGGTCCTCTAGAACTTGTGTGGAAGCGAGTGCTGAGACCAGTAAATCTCTGTCCTCAGAGCATCATAGTTCTAACTGTATAGATGATTAAAACCTCGTTGTTCTGTTGGAAGTTTAAATACATCCTCCATTTTATATAGTGCAAGAGAATGGTAAAATAATTTGGGTTGGAAGGTACCTTGGTTCCATCCTTGGCTCAATGCAGGGCTGGCTTTGAAGTTAGATGAGGTTGTTTAGGGTTGTATTTAGCAAATATTTTTCAATAGCTGAAAGATTAGAGTTTCCACAACGTCTCTGACCAACCTGCTCCAACGTTTGACTACTCTTGTTGTTGCAGCTTGTCTCTCACATCTTCTACTTTTACTGTGTACCTCCAAGAGTGTGGCTTCATCTTTTTACCCTCCCGTTGGGTAGTTGAGGTGGCGGCAAGGTCTTCCTTTAGCCTTCTCACAGCTAATTGTGTTGGTCTGCTCTTGCAGGTCTCCTCCTCTAGCCACCTTGTTGTTTTGGTAGCCCTCTAATGGGCTCTTTCTGGACTATGTCAGTGTGCTAAGCTCAAAAATGGACATGTGGAGCACTCAAATTTCCAGCTTATCCCTGTTTTCCTTCATGTATCCCATATGTTAAAGATCTGACGGGAATGTAGATTCATTGCAAGGTATTTTATGCCAGCAAATGCACTGGTTACTGTAAGGGAAGCAGGCTCTTTACTGGAAAGGAGGATAGGGGTGGCTCTTCCCTCTGGGACATTACCATGGAGGGGATCAGAGCAAGTATGCCTTGCAGTTTTGAAATATGCAGCGCTGGGAAACTTTGCTCCTTGGGTTGTACGGAATTAGGCTGATGTTCCTCGAGTGATGTCCGAGTTGCTTACTTCAAAACTCCAGCGACGCGTTTCGTGATGGAGTCAGTACCCTGTGAAAAGAGAAGGGTGATGGTTGTGGCTTGATTTTAACCCACCATCAGTCGTAGTCTGCAGATATCCATGTAAACTCTTCTGAATTTGTGTTATCTGTAGGGTGGAAAAGAACTACAGTTACTACTGTTTCATTTCTCTTTTTCCCTGCTAAGAGGCTGGGTACAATCTTTATTCGAAACAGATCTCTCTGCTGTTAAGTCGTTTGGCAAGCAGCAGGTTAGTTTTTGAAAACTGGAAGAAAACTATTTCTCGTTTCAAAATATCGGGAAACCCAAAGTTAGGATTAAAGAATAGTGGTAGGTAAAAGGGTATCTCCGGTCAATGAGATGTGCCCTATTGAAGGGTCCTGGTGTGTTTCGTCCCGGGATAAAACTTCTGAGTTGATGGTGTTCGCTTTGCATCGAGTGTTTTCTGAATGGAGAAGTCCTTCGCTCTTCAGGATTTTCTGTGTTAATTTACAAGTGTTTAAGTTTTAGGAAATAGCAGCAGTCTTCTCCAGGGTCGCAAGCCAGGAATAAAAACCTGGTTTTATGAGCTGACCACCGCTGTGCAGGAGCTCTCCCGGCGCAGAACCTGGCGAGGATGCAGCTTGTGTCAGCAGCTTCATGTGCCCTTCGCAGCGGAGCACACCCAGCGTTATCCTCCGGGTGTCCCCTTCTCTGGCCAGGGAATGTATACAGCATATGTCAGTTACTTTTACAGAGTAAGTTTGAAGTGAAAAAAGATCAACTCCAAATGCCTATAAGTATCTAAAGGGTGGTTTGAAGGAGGAGGGAGCCAGACTCTTTTCAGTGGTTGCCAGTGAGAGGA
>JAOXNO010000063.1:25014336-25040458 GCA_028565335.1 Limnodromus scolopaceus
CATCCAGGAAAGACTCCCAGAGGCTCTCAAAGAGAAACAAATGGTTGTACCACAATGGATCTCTGTATCTCCCACCACGTCTCTGATGGGATGAGTTCAGTTTCTGCAGGAAAGGAGTGGGGTCCCTGGCTTGGTAAACCCTTGCAAAGCCCAGCTCAGACCTGAGCAGCAACGAGATCCCACTGTTCTGTGTCACCAAACACTCCAAAGGGCATCTTGGCTCTCCGGGAGGGCAGAGCAGGGAAACAGCCCAAAACCAACCCCAAGGGAAGAGTTTTATTACTAAAGAAAGGCTAAAGCAAGTCTTGTTTGCTGTATGCTCCAGAAAGATATGTGGCAGATCTGGCTGTCCAGAGCACAAACCTGCTTCCTCGCGTATTTTAGGGTACTATCTCTAACCTGCAGTCAAGTGTTCTCAGATGGGTTTGTCCATCTGTACTCTCACCACGTAGCAAAAAGAATCCCAGGAGCAGCAAGCCAATCTCCTGCTTGTTTAATCCCAAGGTGATGGTGTAGCTGGGCTTGTCCTCTTTGCGCCTCTTAAGAAAAATCATGGTTTGTACCTTTAGCTCTGCACTTCTTGTTGGCTTATTATAACTAGCTGGAGTGTTAAGAGTCCAGAAAACTCATGCTTTTACAATTTTTTGCCTCTATTTATGTGCAATTCTTGCACATTTTGACGGTTACCTGTTCACAGCTGGTGTCACAACTTCTGACTAAAAAGCCTTCACAGTCATGACTCTCTGCTTGATCAGGCTTTTGCACCACAAGAGAGGAGAAAAAAAAGACTAAAACAACAGAACACGTGATTAAAACAAGAGCCAAAAGGTGGCTCAGAAGAATAAAGCCACTTGAGTTGCTTTTGTAAATAATTTGATTTCAAGTATTGGGGGAACGGGTGTGAAATTAAAGACTGTTAAACATCGATCAAGGTTTTACAATTCCAAGTTCAGAAAAGCACTACAACAGGCCCTCCCGAGCGTATGGACACAACCGGTCCTGTTCTATTTTCACACATCACCAGTCAAAAATCTAACACTGTACCCACATACATCACTAGCCACTCCATACTGGCTTAGCAGGTCAACTACAGTATTTTGTCCCCCTGCTTAGATCCTATTAGTTAAAGAAGCCTTTGAAAATCATAACCACAGGAGCCTTGCCAGGGTTGGCAGAGCTCAGAACCTTTAGTATCTCACACACAGTTTGGAGAAAAGGAGCAAGTGCAGAGCCACGGAGGATCTAAAACCAGTAGTGCCTCTTACAGGGTTTTCTGGCCAAGTGATAGAGCTTTTTCCACATTTAAATGGATCCTGAACAGGGAAGGGTTGACTTCTTTAGTTCTCTGCCCTGAGTTATGTGACAAGCAGGCATTTCGTCAATTAAAATACTGCATGGATTTTAGTTTCTGCAACTACTCCACCGGTTAGAAGAGGACTAACTTTCTCCCACTATATTCATTTACGTTCCTCAGGCTGGAGAGAGCCACATACATTTGAGCCATAGCACACACCCTCCATTCATACTGGCAAGCAACAAATATAGCCTGAATTAAACAGAGAACATGCTACATCGGCTCGGCAGGCACTCAGACGCTGTGCAATCAAAAAATTATGTGTGTATCCCCCGCCTCTGCCCTCGCTAAGGCAATCAAAGCAGTAAATTATCCTTAAGGGCTCTGTCAGATCAGGTTTCAAAGTTGATCATTTCCCCGCACAAGAACACAGGCTTAGTTTAAAACCAAAACAAAACATAAAAAGCACTCCCCGTTTTCCTAGGACTACAAAGTTGCTGTGTTTTGCTTAAAACAAAATTTAAAAAAACCCCAACAGTCTGCATTATCTGTGCTTCTCCTATCACATCAGAATGAAAAGGTTATGCTGGACTAATTGTACCCAAAATTGCCTCAAGAGTACTTCACCAGTTCAGCGAGAAAACTGTGACTTGCACAGCCTGCCAGAGCTGCTGACAGGAGTCACAGCAAGAAGGGAGACGAAATGGTTAGACCTGTCCCCACGCTCCTCTCTCACTCAGCACCCAAACGCCGACCCCCATCTCCCGGTGACAGAGAGCACCTTGCACTCTCAGCCACGTGCTGACTTCTCAAAGAGGAATGTTCTTTTCCTGGTGTTTGGGTGACATACTCTGCAAGCTATTTTGTTATCTCCTCTCCGTTCCCTCCCTTAAAACCTCCCAGCTTGTGATGGCAACGGAGAGTTTAAGCCGAGCCAGGATGAGGATGCAGGGAGTCATTCCGGGCCGCCCCGCCATCCGTTACACCCTCGTCTGCTCCCACACACCAGCGTTTACCTCCCACTCAGGCTGGGAGCTCCTGGGTGCAAGGGTTTTCTTTTCTACCTTGCTGTTTGCACAGCACATAGCAGAGAGGCCTTCACACGCTGATAGGCTTCAGGTGTTTGAACAGTACAAACAGGAGTTGTGCAACGCCCCGGGAATCTCAAACAGCCGGCCCCTCTCCGGCCCCGCTTCTCATACCCACCATTTGGCAAAGGGGCAGCGAATAGTTGTTTGTGCAAACCGTACCAACGCGCGAGGAGATCAGAGCTTGCTTCGGCCAGAAAGCATTCCTCGCAGCTAAGGTCCTTGGAAATCCCCTTGCATAAGGAGCGCCTTGGTAAATCACCCAGCGATAAGTGCCTTGGACCTAAAACATTCATCGCTGGCAGCATCAATTAAGGCTTGTGTTTCAGAGGTGCACAAAATGTCCAGCCCTTTCTCTACGACAGAAGATAAGTCTGATTTGGCTTGGAAAAGGAACTTTAACCATTTAAGTGAACTCACCCAGACAAGTTTTCAAACTGGGGAAGAAAGAGTCAGGATAAGAGTAAAATTCATTACGATTTTCACCTTTGCTTTTTCAACAAAAGTCCTCACTACAGGAAGCTGCACCAACGATGGGGTCATCTCACAGAGATTCCCAGCACCTGCTTTTTGCTCCTCTCTATCTCCTCTCCTCTCACTCTTGGGGCTCACCTGTAGTCGTGGGTGAGGGTGACACAAGACTCCTCCTTCCTCAGCCTGGCCAGGAGCGCTCCACCCTCCAGCTGCAGCCTGACCAGCCGCGTGTCTTCAAGGACATTCTTCATCAGCTGCCGGTAGTTCCTCAGCAGCACAGCCGCCTCCTGGAGGGATGGTGAGAGCGAGATGAGCGGCTACTGCAACCTACAGGCCACGAGGGACCAGGCAAAAACCAACGCCCAACCCAAAACACACGCAAACCACCTTGGCCCACCCCAGGAAAGAGGGAGCTTGGTTTCCACGGCTGTTTCTCTCAAGCCTACCAAGCCCAAAGGGATAAACCGTGCGGGCACGTTACGCTCTCGATACTTTCCCCACCAGACTAAAATTGAAACCCAATTCCTATCATTGTCCACACTCCATTTACTGGGCATAGAAAGAATAAGCTTTCCAGCCCCGTTTCCCACTCACAGCTGGCTCTTGCTGTTCTTAGAGCCCGGACCTGTCCGGCTGCAGGCCATGGGACAAGATGGACGGGAAGGATTTGTGGCTATACACATCTGCAGAAAGGCCCAGAGAAGCCACCATCCTCCATTGTTTTACTGCTGGGACACTCAGCGCAGAGCTGGCAGCAATTTCCTCCTGTCAGGGGTACAGCAGCATCTCGAGTGTAGGGGTTATAACATGTTTGCAACAGCACTGTCTTGGCTTTTGCACCTTTCTCCTCTTGCCCGCTCCCAAACATCTGTTCTGGAAGCAGCAAAGCTGGAACCGCAGCACAGCCTTGTCTCCAGCAACACCATCTACGGTGCCACCTAACTTTCTTCCAGGCCATTCAAGCCACCCTGGTGTAGCACAGCCTGAAGCTGCTGCTCAGTAGCGGGGACACCAAAGCTAGTACCTGCTGTGGAGCTGCTAAGAACATGCTCCAACGCTGGAGCGAGCACCCAGCAGCAACCAGCACAGACGAAAAGATCTCCTGGAGCGATGCTGAGGGATCAGAGAACCAGCTTCTACACCCAGTGGAGGCTCTATCACTTCATTTAGATTAGCTTCTACTAGTCCCGCTGTCCCCATGGAATACACTGCTACTACAGCTTCTAAATTCAAAGCTACAGCTTTTCTGCAGTTATCCCTCCTGCTCTCTCCTGTCCCAGGCCCAGCTCTGACAGGAGGGAAGGGACTCGCTCACCTCAGCTCTTGCTGGTAGTTTTCCAGATTCCACTTTATGGATGGCCCCCTGGAGGAAGGCACAAGCACCTTGGCATCCTTGTAGCAAATGTTCCAGTTTCTACAAGAAGAAAGGACCAAGGCAGAGATTATTGTCTCAGAGGTGACAGGAAAGGTGTATTTTCAGCTTGCAGCTGGTTAAAAGCACAGAAATCAAGAGAGGATCAAGCACATTAACCCAAGGGTTCAACCATACCATTCGTTGAGGCTGTATCAGCAAAACGAGGGCAATCAGAGGCTTCAGATGCCTCACTCTACACCAAGGTCTCTTATACACTTACATACTCATGGCTTGTAAGGGTCATGCCTAACAGAAAAGTTGGTCCACTTATGTCCCACATTCTTCTACTATTAGCGTTTTTTGTAACTTCCCACTAAGACGAATCACTACGCATGAATTTTGGAGGAACAAAACACAGAACAAGCAGTTGGAACTTCTCTACTTTAAATAATTTCTCTTCATATTAAAAGTAATGTAAACTAAAGATTAGGACACTGGAAAGCTTCCACAATTAAGCACTGTAAACTACTGACAAATCCAAAATCCCTCCTCCCCTCGGGGAGGGGGGAGGAGGAAAACAAATCAAAATAAAACAAACCCCAAACATTTCACAGGAGTTCATAATACAGTACATTTTAGAAAAGCCTAAGTATTGTCAGATGTCACCCTTTAGCCAACTGAAATCAGAGAAGGGAAAAACAGCTATTCCAAAACAAGCACTCTCAAAACAAAAACACACACCCAAAAAAAAAAAAAAAACACCCAGCTGTTTGAATCTTTACTGACCCGAATTCCCTCCTCCCTGAGTGCTGGAAGAGCCCCAGCAGTGACAGATTAGGAGGCAGGATGCAGGTGAGATCACCCAGACAGGAAATAACGCTGTTTGCCGCAGAGCTGCAGATCACACAGCACATCATATAAACAGGCGACCCATACAGACTGACCCCTGCACTAACTCCCTCTGGTAACATTTTGCGTGTTAAGATGCAAGGCACCGACAAGAAGTAGCCTGCTTCTTCCTTCAAGAATTATCCTTCTGCATGGACAGAGCACCTCAGCTCTCCAGCTTTTCTCAGCTCTGCCCAGAAAACTAATCCATAACCTCTTGCAAAGCTTCTCTGCTTCCTCACTGCCAAATAGACCTCAAATTCAACCCCAGGCACGAAGATCAGGCTCCCGTATTGCCTCAGCACGAGTTCATACTAGTACTCTTAGACACGAGTTTAAAAAATGGGGTCTAAAATAAGTTGGAAAAGGGAAGTTAACATTTGGCATGTGCCAAGCGTAACCACTGGAGCTTGCCAGCAGCATCACAGTGGTATTAGCAGTGATATCTTCACCTGCTTCAAACGCTGCACTCTGGGCAGTGAGATCCCCACCAAAAGACCACTGAATATTTTGGAAGCAGAGGCGATGGTTCTGTAACCAACCGGGGTGAGCAAGTCAAATGCAATGTTAAGACAGCTAATTTTTGTACAGATTTACAGAGACTTAATCCTGCCTAGTCTCAGCGTGCCAAATCATGTCTCAACACAGCTTTTAAAGATTCAAAAAGCACGCGATCCACGGGACCTGTGGTCCCTCCGCGGCACAAGAGTACACAGAACTAGGTGTTGGTGCCACAGATGCGACTTTTGTGGCCCCCTGGCAGCCTGCACAGACCCTGCTGCACAGCAGAAGTATCCAAACTGATTATCAGCAATTTCCAAAGTCTCACTCCTCCCAGAATTGCAGTTGTTACCCCTTGGTAAAACCCCTCTTAGCCTGGTCTGGGGAACCTTCTCCAAAACCAACAGGATCTAACTGTTTTTATTATGCTCGAGTTCTTAATTGTTGGTTCAAAGGCAACGTGATACTAACGCCTTCTCTTGAGATTAGCACAAGAAGTGTCTGCCCTTAAGCCTCAGAGTGTAACTGACGTGCCACTGTCTATCACACTAAACAGGACTCTGTTTCTTCCCCTTCCCTTCAAAATATAGTCAAATCCAAATTAATACAGGTCAAGCCGATGAGTTAAAAACTAAGGTTCTAGTTCCTGCAGTCATGCCAATAGGTCTCAGTGTGCATCCATTTAATGAAGACAGTATTCTTTTGATAAAAGAAATCCATTCACATACATAGCTATTACAGGAACCATTGTCTCTTAACACTTCTAGGTTCAGCTCTTGACAAGCTCCTCTTGCTTCAGCTCCATTACCATGCCATTTCTTCTCTCTTACCATGCCATTTCTTCTCTCGGATACCAAAGAACATGAGACATCCTACTCACCATGCGAAAGCTTAACCAGTCCCGGTGGCAATAAGGGAAGGTCCCATCCAGTTCTAGAGGCAGCTGTGAGCTGTCTATGTGCTTATGGAGGGATTTCATGGAGGTGAGAAGTTCAAACTGCACAGAAATAGAAGAAATAAAAGTATGCTTGCGTTAGTGTGTGAGTATTGGAGGAGGAGGGGAAGGTTAACGAAAGACAGCATCCTTTATTTCTTTATCTATCTTGCGTAGAAACAAAGCACAGGGTATATCTGCAATAGAACTACAGCATAAAGGAAAAAAAATAATAAATCAATTCAATCTTAGAGCAGCTCTCTGTACAGCTTAGTGGGCGAACCTTGAGGGAATGCAGGCTACAACACGCTGTTTCACCAAGCAGAACATCTGGGATGGAAGTCTGGCAGCAGCCAACCCTCTCCGGAGCCAGTACCTCCCAGGATAAGCACAGCAACTCCCTCACACGTTCCCACATCGGGCTGCGATTTGCATATGTTCAGAGAGTCGGGGAGGTTAAATCCAGCCCCCAGCTTCCCCATCTCACTTCCTGGAAGAAACAGTCTCGCAGAGCAGCCTCCCCTACCCTCAGCTCTCCCCTCATCACACCAACCATTTGCTTCAAGTATTTCCTGGATCTTGACACAGATAACTTGCCTTCTGTGAGTCTGTAGAAGCTCAGAGCACTTTTATACTCATCAGAGAATCAGACAAGTGCTCCTGCAGGTACCTGGAAGCCAGCCCAGACGCTCGGAACTCAGGTGCAGACATTTAACCCCCACACACACACTGTCAAGTTTCCCACCTCCTTGGGAAATAGTGATGATGCTTCCAATTCCTCCCGCATGCCGATGGCTTTATTACCCTTTGCTCCATTCCCTCCTACACACTTTGGATTTGTTCAATGTGTTTAATGCCTTCTGTAGCTCTCCCTGCCCAGACCCGCCTGCAGCCCCCTTTCTCACTTCAAATTCTTCCACACGGGGGCAATCAGGAAAGGGACTAATAGCATTTGTTACTCTTTCAGGGCAGCGCACCACACACGCAGCAAAATTCATGCTGTTCACAAGGTCTTCATCCATGGAAGCCAGAAGGGAGGTCCTGGCCTACTCTAAAGTCTACGGGGTTTCAGCAGGCACAGAATTTCAGTCCACTCTTGTAGCTTGTAACAGTCCCGGAGCAGAGGGAGGTGCTGAGATCCCTCTATTCACTCACCACAGACAAAGACTGGCTGAGAGCCTACACTTCTCACACAGCTATGGAATACCGAGGCAGATTTACTTCTAGCTGGGGAGTTCAGTGATGTTGTGATGACTTTCGCTCCTCCATTAGCACCTCCTTTTAGGCTTCCCAGACATTTCAGCTGCAAAGGGAGCCTCACACATACACATCTCCTCTTCCCCCTCTCGCAGGAGCCTCAGCCGCTGACAGCAGCAGCTGAGAGAGAGAGCAAACACATTATGCAAAATCCAGGAAAGCAACAAGTACCTTCAAAGGATGGAGTCCAGGATTTAGCCCAATGTGATCTCTTCCTGACCAAAGATTTTCCCCTCTTTTTAACAGGAGAAGGTGAAAAGCATCTATCTCTGTTACTGTTAATTGTTTGGGCCTCCTCCACCCAGCTATCCAGTTCCCAACAAACCCCCTGTGTCCTGAGGGCCCCAGCAGACCCACGTAATTATGATGCAAATGTCACTGATGGACACAGCAATAAACACAGCCTGACAGATAAACTGAGCTTGCACATAACCCTATAAATACCATATCCGTAAGAGACCACAACTATAAAATACAGAGAACGACTACAGAGATTTCATGTGAGAGCAAACATGCATCAGCAGATGGAGAACTCGCCGTTGGGAGAATTAAACAGAGGACATTACCCAGCAACCCCTGGATGAATGGTTCCATTACCTGTCCTGCTGGTGGCTTCTCCATCCGAAAAGTCAGATCTCTCTCAACCAGAAGCAGTACTCCGTGAATGCAAGGAGGATCCATGTCCTACGACAGAACAGAGTGCAAATCCATTACCTCTCTGCCTGGGATGCTGAGGAGAAGGTACTGAACTGGGTTTGCACAAGAGATTGCAATTTAACCTTCAAAGGCATTTAGAAAGCCTGGAAGGCAGTCACCAGGTATAGGGAAGGCCATTCTACAGAGCACCAAGGCTGCGTCCTTAAGGTAGTTTGCTTCAGCTCAACTAGTCCCACAGTATTTAAGGAAGCAATGAAAGAGGTCAGGTCTTGGCTGTACTAAAAAAAAAACCTCTGCCTTCTACACAGGGAAGTGTGTCAGGGGAGGAAAGAAAAGAATGATGTTCAACGTCCAAGTTTTTTCTTGATAACTTTCCTGGTCACTTTTCCTAACTGAAAGGAAGTGTGGGTTTTTTTTTTTGTCCCCACAGTGCCAAAAATGTCATCTTGTCTTTACTTACTGCCAATTCACAATCAAGGACTCGCATCCTGTTGCTACTGTTAAACCGACAGAAATTCCAAATACAAGGGACGTCTGGCAGCTGTAGTTCAAACTCTGTGATCCAGGAGCAGCTCTCCAATTAGAGAAGAACTCTACAGGGAAGTGAGAAACAGGCACAGAGAGCGACAGCAGGAAGAGGGAAACGTAGCAGAAAGATCCAGACCACGGAGCTAGGGCCCACTAAGTACATGATGCCTGGATCTGGAGAGGAGAAGAGCCATTTGAGCTGTCATTCCACACGGGTAAATAAGAGCCATCCCATCCAGATGTCTCCTGGCCTTTGCAAATATCTTGGAAACTCTCAAGCAACAAATCCTTTCTGCTATGGCTCAAGCTGCAAGGAACCTGCCACACAGCAGGCCATGACAGCAAGGGAACCCTGTTCAAACAAACAGTTTAAATAAAAGGTTAGATATCTGACGTGAGCGGCAGAGCCAGAGCACAGAGACAAGAGCACCAGCAGAGACTGGGCCGCCTGACACTGGGCCCAGCACAGCAATTAAGGAACAACGCCAACACCAGGAGCTCAGTTCCACAAGTGAAATCTGCAGCAGAGATTCTAGAGCAGAGGAAAAGACCTTTCTCTCACCTAATCCTAAAACATCCTTTTGAGCTGGCAGGAAAAAATCCCAACTAAAACACATTCCAAAACCTGAGAGATTTCTCAGTCTTCTCAAATCCTTTCCTCCAAAGCAAATTACTCACACTTTCACTGTTATCTGAACACTGATCAAAAGAATTTATTGCATAATTAGGCTGTATTAGGTAAATACTAAAATTAATCTGAAGAGAGGATGAGAGGTATCACAGCTGTATCAGCAGCTCTGAATTTGTCTGCCAGAAAGTACTGAAGGATGAAGACCAGCCACAGTTTCAAGACATTTCGGGGCACTAAATAAATTTATTCTTTCACAAGCCCTCTTCTAATCCAAGAGTCATGAGATGTGCAATATGAGTGAGGGATAAAGGTAGTGGTGGCGTAACTCGAGGTTACGGCAACAGCCAAAACACTCACTTGCTTGTTTGTTACTGCTGAAAATAGAGACTGAAACCATTCATAAATAAAGCTGTCAGGAGAGAAGTTCAGAGTTTTCCAATTCAAGAAGTAGTCATATTTCTAAAGAAATCAAGTATTTTTCATCATATTTTTTTCTTTAAACAGCTGAAGATTAGTCAGCGTCATCCAGCACTGATGGAGCAGTTGGACTAAAACAGGTTACAGGAGCGCCTCGGGAGACAGGCAGGGCTGGAGGCAGCAGGATGCTGCTTGAGGGATCTTTCCACACAATCTCTTCCCACCTTTGTTAACAAAACCAGGTCTCTGGAAGCAATGAAACAGAGTCCCACGTATGTAAGTGAACTTCTCCCCTCCCCAAACAGGCATGGTGTGGACAGAGCAGAATAGAGGGGCATCAACAGGAGCTAAGAGAGCGCCAGGGTAAACATCCGTCGCTTTATTATTATTCTTTAAAAAGAGAATTAAGTGCTTTCTTCCATCTTTCTCAGACTGAAGTTTTTTGGCTTCCTGACCCAAAGGGAAGCCTGTGGCAGGATTTAACATCAGTGGCGCAGCATGAAGCACAGGCTGCCAGAAATGCCTGTGCAGATGGGACAGTCCCCAAATACCACGTTCAGTCTCCAAGCGACCGCTTTTAATGGAGTAATAGGAGGTCCCAGGTCTTTAATGTCAGGTTAACAAGGTCCTCTGTACTTCGGCAGTACCAGGGCATGCAAATACACCTCTTGGAACAGAAAGGTCTCCACAGACTTTTCTGCTTTCAACTGCTACTGTATCTCTTTGTCTTCCTAAAGAGACTCTTCCTTTCCCTCCGCAGCACACAGCTGCAGCAGATCACAGGACTGATGCGCGAAATCCAAAAGGATTTCATTCTAAAGACACAGGCAGAGGGAAATCCCGCAGGTGTCTGTTCACCGAAGGCGTGCACACATTCCGCTGCCCCTGCCCCGCCTGCTCACCGCCCAAGGGAGCACAGGGCTAACTGGTGACAACCTGCGACCAAACATCACAGCAGCCTTTGCCCCCACACAAATCCTCGTGCAGCTTCCCACAGGAACAAGCGTGATCCATTCCTGCAGCACGTAGGCGCTGCGCGTTTCCCCTCACCTCCGTACGGCGCTGCCAGAGCTCCTCCTGGCTCCTTCCTGAGTTAGCTCTGCCCCAGCGCTCCATTCCGCCTCTGCTCCCAGTGCTGGCTGGGACAGACGGAGTTCCAGCAGGCTAAAATGGAAGGTGGAAGAAAATCTTGCAGAACGCAACTTCCCCCGCCCCTGAGGACAGAGAGGATGAGAAGCTTTCACCAGTTTACTACAGGGGTCTAGAGAGAGCAACTGACAGTCTCCCAGCGCTGTAGGAAAGCTACCTGGCAAGCACCAAAAGTTGTCTATTAGCACTTTAAAAAGTCTGTTCGTGCATTTATTCCAGAAAGATGGAATTGTGGAATGTGTATTTCCTCACACTGCCAGATCTTCACCCAGAAACCTGTGGGATCAAAGTCTTCCCTCCCCAGGGAAGTTCTCCAGGGTTAACAGATCCAAGCCCTGCAGGAGGAAGGGGCTTGGCATTAGGTCACCCAATCTGTGTCCACCCACTGGGACGCAGAGCTCCTCACCACTCAGAGAGGAAAACGTCCCTTCAAAATTGAACAAGCAACACTGGCTATCAACATTTAACAGATTCCAGACACACTATCACAGTAGGTTTCACAAAAGCCACGAAATCCAGCAAACCTTGCTGTGCTCTGGAAACCTTAGCTTGCCTCGCTGCACTTACAGTCAGTTTTCTCCATCTTTCTATCCCCGTTTCAGAGCAGATGAGAGCACTGCTGGATCACAGAGGTAAATGCTACGGATCCCCAAAAGGCTCCGAGGAGGCGGGGGATTATTCCCGTGCCCCACTCAGACGATGAGCCAGCTGAGCAGGTCTTGTTTACGGAGTCTGCACAAGAGTCATCGTAAGGACCAAATAACCACAGGCAGAGTAATCGGCCTGTGTCAGTCCCTGTTACCTGGAGCACCCGCTCAGCCCCAGCAGCCTGTCTCACAGCACATTAATCCCTGGTAACTAACTGTTGCACCACCCCGAGAACAGGCGCTCAGAGCCAAACAGCCACCACAGCAGGATATTACACAGGCTCTGCAAAAACCTTCCTTCCTTCCCTCCCTCCCTCATTTCGGAGGGTAGGAAACTTAAGATTGGAACAGCTTTATTCCTGCCACGCTTGTAGGAGACTGGAGACCCAAAAAAGCACATTGTGACTCAACACGTTACTGATTTCCAAATCATCCCACTAAGACACAACCATGCAACTTCTACGGGCAAAGAAATGCTCAAAAGTTTTAGCAAGCCCACCGCTATGTGGGCACAGCGTAAAAGAGAGGAGAACTTGCTCGTTACCTCTGCAGAACCGAGCAGGGCACCAGATGACTCCTCCAGCAGGGAGAATGAGCACACTGATACAGCTCACAGCACCACCCAGCCCAGGAAGCAGGAGGACAAACCTCTGACTCAGCCCCGACTCTCAGATGTGGCACCAAAGCACATAAACCACAGAGACACCAGCCTCATTAAAGCATTGCCCTGATCCAGTTTGCAGAGTTGGGAGTCCCGAGAGACCAAAGCTCTGATTTAAAAGGAACACCTGCTTAAACAAGATTAGTCACAGCTACAACCCAGCACCTCCTTGGCTTTCTAACAGCTTCTCTCTGCTGCTATCTGGGAGCGGGGGCAACACAACCCACTTGCTTTCCAAGTGACTGATATGAAAGCCTTTGACCCGAAGCAATATAGAGTTACAGCACGTCCGATTCCAATCATTCCCTGACAGCCACATCAACAGCTGCACGCGCTCTTCCACCTGGCAACAAGCTGTGTCCTCTGCTTCACGGAGGCCTCTCTTCCTCCCTTCTCCCTGGTGGGCAAAAATCCCTCCATGGGACAACATCTCCAAGCATGATAATTCATGACTTGGTACAGGCTGTTCTCAGCACAGAGGTAGAAGTCAATTTGGAGGGGTGGGGAGGGGTGTTCTCCCCTAACTCACTCTTGCTTAGGGTTTTTGGTTTTTTTCTGCAGTCTGGCAAGTCCAGGATCACCCTCCTAAAACAGGGTTGGGCGTATAAATCCACCTCCCAAAGCCAACTGGAAGCCAGGTGGCAGATGGAGCCATAAGCAGCAGAAGGAGATGGAACATCCAACCAAGACAGTGAGCCAATTTGTGTCCCTGTGCCCAAGCTCGAGGCTCACCTGCAATATGCTGAATGCCTTGAAGAGAGCAGGAACCGGTGAACAACGACGGGCATCCACAAGAACAGTCAGACCCAAAGCCTGACATTCTGGTCTGCAAGGACAGAGAAAAAGAGGTCATGTTTGCCCCCAGTGAAAATCAAAGCCTATGGAAACAGAACCCCTACTCATGGCAGGGTGAAAAAAATAGTACATTAGGGCTCTGTAAGGACAGGGAACTAACTGGCCACCTTCTCCTAACCAAAATGTATACAGGGAAACCACCACCTGGGTTGCTCAGCTTTTACTTTTGCCATTTCCACCTGAAATTCCCACTTCTCCAATTCCTACGATACATCTAACTGATGGCAAAGGTGCTGATGCCCACTGCACAACCCACACAGGAAAACCAGTCCTTCCTAATTGCGTTCAGGGACAAGCTTGGCCTTACCCGCACTGCTTCACCAGAACAGCCCTTCTGGATCAGACCCAACATCTATCTCGCCCAGAATCAGATTTGAAGGGAGAATCATAAGAAACAAAGCATGAGTAGCAGAAGCTTTCTGAGGGGTGAAGCTTGCTCCCTTTATCAATGGTTTAAAGGCTTTAAAAAAAAAAAAAAATCACCAACAGAAAGTTAGATTTATTAGTTTAATCATCTAAGAGTGAAACAAAGTCTCAGCAGAGCCCCAGATGGACTGGGGAGGAGAGTCTGTCACAGTGAAAGGAAGGGTAGCTGCAGCAAACTCCAGCCTGCAGACTCCAAAAAACAAATCAAAGCAGATTTTCTCAAGCTTTGCAGGTCCTCTCTCCCCCTCAGCTTAGAGGCCTGACCTTAAAATATCATGTCCCAACATGGTATCACTGAGCTGCTGCATGACTGCCCCATCACACCTCTCAAATCCCATTTTCTGAGCTAATGAAGGGTAGCAGGAATGGCTTAGATTCTACCACACCACGTGCACAAGGCACCCAGGAAATAGCCAAAGTGCTTACTGAGCACCAGCCAGTTCACCGCAGCGGGAGATCCCCACCTGTACAATTTCAGGACTGTCTGGACCAGGTTTCTAGGCCAATAAAGCCAACCCGTTCCGCTCACCGCCTCAGTTTCCACAGCCCTGAAAGGCAAAGGGACACAGCAGCATCCCCCCGGCCAGCCCGAGGGTGTCACCAACCTTGGGATGCTGTGCAGGTAGAGAAGAAGGCGCACAAGCTCAGTGGTGTTGCAGTGGGGGTTTAACCAGGCTGTGTTCCTTGTTGTTATTATGGCCACTGCACGTCCTGATTTATCTCTGGTACCTGTAAAAAGAAGGGGAGGAAAAAAAAGTAGTAACACAGGGAAGTCAACAGAGCCCGGTTCCGGGTGTGTGTGTCTCATATTCCTCTACTACCACCCCATCACCTTCCTGGAAACGCTCCACAGAACTAGATATGCTGTACATTGCAGATTATGGTAGGCAATAAACACACTTCTAAAGTACCCAAATTATACAATCACAGAACGGTTTGGGTTGGAAGGGACCTTAAAGATCATCCAATTCCAAGCCCCTGCCCTGGGCAGGGACAACTCCCACCAGAAGCCCCGTCCAACCTGGCCTTGAATGCCCTCCAGGGATGGGGCAGCCACAGCTTTTCTGGGCAACCTGGGCCAAGGTCTCACCACCCTCAGAGTGAAAAATTTCTTCCTGAGATCTCATCTCAGTCTCCTCTCTTCCAGTTTGAAGTCATTACCCCTCGTCCTATCACGCCATGCCCTTGTAAAAAGCCCCTCCCCAGCTTTCTTCAGGGCTTCTCGGCCCCCTTAAGCTACTGGAAGATGCTCTAAGGTCTCCCCGGAGTCTTCTCTTCTCCAGGCTGAGCACCCCCAACTCTCTCAGCCTGTCCTCATAGGAGAGGTGTTCTAACTCTCAGATCATCAAATGCTGCCCACAGTGAAGTAGCTGAGCTCTGTTTGTCATCTTTCATGGTAGTGTTAAACTTGGACTGCTCTCTTCTGCCCAAACGCATCCTTCATAAAATATTGCTGAAGTTGGGTAATGACAAGCCAACCTTTTGAGTTCTGGCTTTGGGCTTTAGCCACAAAATGCACCAAGAACTCTGAAGAGAAGGACAAAGCAGTGCCATTTCTGGAATTGCAGCCAGTCTCCTCTCCATAGGCAAAGGAGAGGTAAAGAGCAGGGGGACACACTGCTTCAGAGACCCATAGCTGCCTCTGCCATCCAAAAGCAGGCAGTGGCTCTGTAGTGAGCTTGCTCGCAGGTCACCAGGAAGCTAAGTGGTTTGGAGACCACTAGAGACTACACCTCTATTGTGTGACAAGTAATTCACAAGAACAGGAGCCATTTCCCACCATTCAAACTCTAGAGAGATAGGGAGAGAAAATCCCAAGCACAACACAAAAGCAGAGCCTTAAAGAAAGCTACATCTTTCCATCTCTTCTGAACTTCTACCACAGGAGATGCTGTCCTGGACCATCTCTCTCCCCATCCAAGGGACAAGCATGTGAGTTGACAGGTAAAAGAGACACAGATGGACAGCCCCAAGCACAGAAAACTGCCCTGGTGAGATCTCAATCTGTCACTAGGATCTGACTTGAGTAAGGGCCACAGACACAGATGGGCATCGCTTAGAAGCAGGGCTTTCTACCTCCCAGGGACCAGATGATTCAAGAACAGAATACAGAAATGAAACTCTCGTGAAAGGAAAATTTCTTCCCAACTCCATCAGCTACTAGTTTAATTAACTCTTATTCATTATTCATTCTAAAAGTTATCCTTTCTAACATAATTATTCTATCATTAGCACCGTGTAACATAAAGCATTCAGCATGACCTTGGGTGTGAGGATTGCCCACTGAAATCCAAAAGGAGAGACGTGAGAGACGTCAGCCAAATCCGATACTGCTTCTGCAGAAAATGTGACTCCTCTCTTAGAGGAAAACTCCCTCCGAAGTGGTATCAAACCCAAACCTTGCTTGTTCAATGCATTTCAAGTGCACATCCCTTCCTCCCCTATTCAAATGCATCTGCCTCGTGTAACATTCACACATTACGACAGAAATCTGTGACAAAGGGAACAACCAGAGCATTAGACAATAGTCAGGCTTCTACAACAGTAGGGACTGTGAGCTTCTCTGAAAGATCCCTCTCTCAAACCCTGTCATTTTTTGGCTGTTGTACACAGCACAAAAATTTCCAGCCTGATCAGCAGACCAGAAGATTAGAAATCCTCCTTTGGAATTTGTTCTAACAATTTACCTCCCAGTGCAAAGTTACATGTTTGAACATACCATAACTCTGCCCTGTGCTTGTTTTTTTCCTTTCACCTTTTTCCAGAAGACTGGAAAAATCTTCTTTCCCTTTCCTCCTTCTCTGCACAGGGGTGTTTTCACCTCATTCTCGATCATCTTACGAGATAAAAAAAACCCACCTTCCAGTCTCTTGCCATAAGACATCCCATTCAGTTACAAGAAAGGGCTGTCACCCTTCTCTGCACCACCTCCAATATTCACCATTTCCTTTTATAAGAGAACTCCCTTCCTCTGCTTCACTGGGTGTTTGGTTAAACACAAAAGACCTCTTGTGTGGGCCCTGCACGCCCAGCCATCCTGGCTGCTCTGTCCAACAGCCTCAGCTTTATTTGCTGCTCTGCCAATATTTGTCCCATGCAGAAGTTTCATCTGCAGCAATTCAATACTTGCTGCCATATCAGATGCAACCATTGAATACCGTTTGACCTACAACTGATCTCGGCAGAACAATTCTGGGAAGTCCTCCCTTGGTAGCTAGTTTTGTCATCTGCTATTTAGCTACGCTATCGTTCATCCCACACGTTGCTCATCCACACTGCATTGGGGTATTCCTTTCAACACTCTGTGTCACAAAATCAAATGTTTTCTAAAAATCTATTATATCTAGGCAGCTATATTTAATCAACCAAACTTCTAATTACCAAGAATAAAACTGGTTTTACAAGAGCGCTGGCAAACAGCATCTTCTACGCTCCTATCCTTTAATTATCTACCAAGTGAATCAAGTTTCTATTGTTTTGACCAGGCCTGATGTCAGGCCCACCAGCCCATCATTAGCTGCATCCTCACTCTTCCCTTTTTGAACCACTGGTATGAGCCCACAGATTCGGCATTTCTGACTCACGCACAGTTGGTTAACATTTCGAGGCTCCTGGGAGTGAGTTAACGTGACTTTCATGAGAGGGAAGTTCTACTTCCTGTCCTTCCCAGCCAGAAACTTTAGAGGATTCAAGAAGTGGTGCTTTCTGGAGAGGTTTGGAATGAAGGGAGTGGAACGGGCACCAGCCTGCAGCACTGCAAACAAAGGCTCATCTCCCTTGCCCTCCTCCAAACCCTGCTTCCCAGAGACTTTCTGGCCCGGCTACTCACCAGGCAGGCAGGCAACTCCGCTCCTCAGCACTTCGGGGTTCACATCCTTGACGATGGTAGGTGCGGAGCGACCACCCCAGGCAGCCGGGGACAGCGGGGGAGTGCTAGCTGTTGAGGTTTCCTCCGGAGCACTGACTTTACTCACTGTTTTCAACACATCTGTGCCACTCGCTTCTTTTCTCGTCTCTGCCCCTTCCGACACCATGCCTGGAAGACAAGGAGCAGTGAGAAGCAGGAGCAGAGCTCCACCCAGAAGGTCCCAGGTAAGTCCCAGACTGGGGAAGGACGTGCCCCCAAGTCCCAGCTCTCTGCAGCTCCTCCAGTCCTCACGCCAGTAGCACCCATGTTCCAAAACTGGCCGTAACATTAATTATTACCGTCATTCTAAAAGAATAAACCGATTTATTGTGAAATTTGCGAGCGACGAAACCTCAACGCAGATCAGGATTGCTGTAGTCAAAAGTCATTTTCCCAGGTAACAGATCAAGCCGTACATGTCTGCTCACAGCCCGAGAGCCTGGCACGGCGCGAGGCCCTGGCGAGGCTCCAGGCCGCTGAAGGGATAAAACCAGCTTCTGAGAGGGAGAGCTGCTCCCTCAGAGCAGAATCGCTCCCCCAACGCCACTTTCAGATCAGTGCCTGAAAACACGAAGTCAACCGGAGGCTGACAGATCAGCTGGGAATTAGCCAAAGAGACTTTGTCTGCTCATCCAGATTTTTTTTAATTAACAGCTAATGTGAAAAATCAGAAACCTATTTTAAACCCCTGAAGAACAGGATGATTACACCAGTCAGATCTGTTTGAGAACTGGAGGAAAGGCTTCCTTTGCCTGACACCTCAGCTTTAAAGTACGAGTTATCAGAACCAATTAATTCTAAAATTAAATATCTTAGCTAGTACATGGAAACCAATGCTAGTTTTATCAAGTTTCATGTAAAAGTACCTGGAGACAAGGGAAAAAAAAAGAAAAAAAAAACCAATCTACCTACGGTGCAAGAAGTATTATTCCCCATTTCCCAACATTAAAAGAATTGGAAACCAACAATGTGTCTTCAACGATTCATCTTTAGCATCCTAAGTACACAGGCTGTTCCACTGTTTGGCAGAAAGATATACTAGAAAAAAGGCTATACTTCACTGCAAACCCTGATACTTCAATATCTACCAGCAAAAAAAAACCCCAACGTCTCTTTAGGAAAATAAAAGAGTGGAGTATTTATTTGCTTGCTATGAAGTCAGACATTTTAATTGCTATTTAAAATTGACTTCAACCATCCTACCTTCCTGCTGCATCAACAATGCTGACAATTGACTCAGTTTATTTACTAACAGATTCCAATACTTCATTAAAGAGCAGGACCAGGAACAAAGCAGTCCTTGAAGTGGCTTTCAATACAAGTTTTAGCAGTGAAGGAGATTTACAGGTTGAGGCTCAGCCCAAACTGCTTTCAAAATTGCTAAAGTGGGTGAGAGAAGCGCCCTGAGCAGCATGGCTCACTGTGCAAAATTATCCGACGGTGGGGGGAAAACGAGGAGGGGCTCCAGGGCTCTGCACCATCGAGGCCATCGTGGAGTAGCTGCTCATTACCCATTGGTAACACCCCACTTGAGGAAGCACCCCTGGGATCTGCTGGGTTTGACCACGGGAGCTGCTGCGACGGCTGCTAGGGCTCTGCGCGGTTCTGGGACACATCAGAGCTCAGTTCTGTTCCCAGCACCACCTCAGCCCCTGCTTTCCAGCCACGCAGGAGCTCAGTCGCTTCGGACAACGCTGCTAGATCTTCCTGGAGTGGTGTGTTAGAGGAGCACAGATCTCCCATCGATGAGTTATCTCGCCATAGTAAGTCACGCCCCAACAGTCTCACGTTAAAGGGGGGACAGACTTTCCAGGAGAACATCTTCTCAAGGAGTTGTAAGGCCTGGCAATACGCAGAGCCACACAGTTCATAGTAAAGGAATCTGCATTAAATGAAAAAAGGCCTGCAAAGAGGACCAAAAAGTGGTATTTAAAGAAGACAAGAAAGGGAACATAGCTATATTGATGGTATCACACCAGGGCAAGAGAAAGACGTACAGGTACATGGCAGCCCTGCCTTGGATACCTCTGAGGAACGAAGCAGCAGCTCCCAAAAGCTAGAAGAAAGAAGCATTTTGCTCAGCCCATCAGACACCAGTCCTGGTACTGAAGCTTTCCAGCCCCAGGGAATCCTCCCTGGAGTTGCACAGCCTCTAGACTACACAAAACCTGCCCAAACAAACCTCTTCCCTAAGCTTCTCGGGCTCCGTTCAGATCCGCAGACCCCACCTCTCCCAACAGGTCCAAGGGCACTGTTTGTTATTTGCAATCTGGGGTGGAGGCACTTACCGAAGCGGAAATTGTAGAATGCGGAGGATTACATCAAAAAGCAAATTGAGAACTGGGACACCTGAATTTGCCGTGTTTGCAGGTTCCACCTTTCCCCGAGGTTAAGGAAGTGGTAGAAGAGGATTTGCTTGTGTGCATTTCAAAGAGACATTAGCATTTTTTCCTGCAAACTGCCCCGGCCCCAGTATCATCCGTGCTAACATCACGTAGGGCATTCCGTTCCTTCTTACTAACAGGGGCGGCCGAATATACCCCAGCGTGGCTTTTCAGCCAATTTATTGAATATCAAGATATTTCCCCCTGGCCCAAAACACAGGAATTCTTTCCAGAGCCGGGAAGTTTCAAAATTTCAACATTTAACTTTCAGTTAAGTCATTCGGGAAAAACAGCAGTCGGATTTTCTGTGAGTGGAACCAGTGTAAATTTTAAGCCGCCAACTCCAAACAGCTCGCGTTCGACTCAAAAATCTTTCTAAGTTAGATCACATTTGTGCAGAAGATAAGCCCAGTTTGTGACTGGCGGTGGAGTTAAGGGGCAAGGAAAAAAAACTCTAAAAATCTACAGATTCAAACTCAGATGCCTCAGACCTGAACGTGAATTTTGACATAATCTACAATGTCTGCCGTAACAGGCGAACTCCTCCACCCCACGGAGGGCAAATCACGCGCCTGCTCACTCCTGTTGAGGTGTGAACTGCAAACCTGGACTGGCCCAGTAAAGCTTCAGCTTTGTTGTTATTTACAGTTTAGGCAAGATACCCACAGTTGCCAACGGCAGCAGCAAAATGACCTCAGCAAGAGAGAGTCACAGAGAACGTAGGGCCCGCAGACTGACCGGCCGGAAGAGAAAAGCCCATTTGAAAGACTGAGAGGAGGACACTCGCTTCAATTTGTAGTTTTCTCTCTCAATTATCTTATTATTGTATCTCTGCGAGTTCAACGGGGCTAGATAAGGGGACGGCTTGTTTGAATCTCAAAGCAATCAAATGTAATTGAGCGGATTTATCTTATTACAGTTCCAGCTACAGTGGTTAAGAAATACTCCCAGCATTAACAGATATTTGAGCTGCCCTATGCCTTAAGGAGTTTAGTTTGTTGGTTTGAGGGGGTTTCTGGTGATTTCCGTTGTTTCTTTTGCTTTACAAACTCTGACATAATAGGTTGGTGGGTTTTTTTTTAGACTTCAGTGCCAAAGTCATCAGAATTGGGCCATGAATATGTCACTTATTTCAGCCAAATCTCCAGGAACATTTAAATTGTCTTTCATTGAAACCAAACTCCACACGTACCCCAGAGGGGGCTGTCATTGCTAAAATCCACGGCAGCGGCCAAGACTTGTCCTGGGGAGCAGCAAAAACATCACACTTATTATCTCATATAGCTGGACCTGGCTAATTTTAGACAAAGAGATGGGAACACGGAACAAAGAGGCATCAGGGTCAGGAGGAAAGCGTACACCCAGCACTCAACCAGTTTTCTGAGGTCGGGTCCTGTGCAAACATGAAGCTGAGCCAGGTTGAGCTTGGTCAGGGGAAGGGATACCCACAGTGTGGTTCTCCCCTGGCAGACATCCCCAGAGAGCCACACACAGGCAGAAGGTGACATCTTTTTTTTTTCTGCTCATGGTGGCAGATGCTGAGAGAGACACACACTTCAGAAACAGAAACTTTTGAGCTGACCCCCTCCATTTCACAGAAAAAGAAATACTCGTCACTCCAAAAGTATCAGAAATGCCCAGCAACCACAGGCCTGCCTAATTATGGAATTAAAATATTTGGGTGCGGGCGTTAATGAAATTTCTTTTTCATGAGTGAAGCTCCATTAGGAGGTCACACTAAGGCCATCAAGTAAAACGTGATTTCTAGACACTTGAGAAAGTAGCTGGTTTTGCAGCCAAATGAAGCAGTGCTGTATGATGATGTAGGTTCTTATCTACACAATTCAGGCTCAGCGCAAGCATCGTCCCGGTAGCCTGTCCCAAAAAGACCAGCCCTCAATCTGCTCCTCCACAGGGTCAGACACGCTCCAGCAGTGCGGGTCTGTACCTGCGACCCTTTCAAGAGCCCTCACTCTAATACCGAAATACGAAAGCCAGGTAATTTTCCTAGCCAGGGGTCTCAGGGAATGCGAGCTGTTGAACTGGAATGGCACGTTTCACCCGCCCCCGCCACACACGCGTCTCGATGGGATCTGCATATCTAGCTAGAGCTTTCCAGACTCAGCAGAGCCAGGCAAAGGCAACACCGTGTCCCTGCGGTTCCACACCACCTGCCTACGGTCTGGTGCGAAAGGCAGACAGACCCAGATGGGCCTCTTCAACTCCTTCCGAAGGAGCACAGCTCCAGCACAGGAACCCAGGCAGCAAGAAGTCTGGGCACTAACCTGCTCGAACATAACGTTTGAGTTGAAGTTAGATGCTTAATTTCTCCGTGCTCTCCCACTCAAGCTAAACAGCTCCTACTTGAAACATAACCAAGCTGAATAAAGCACGCCAGAGGGGAAGGGGGGGGGGGAGTGTGGGGGGGGGAATCCCTCAACTCTGCAGTTTGCTTCTTAAATCAGTTACCAGCACACATATTTGTTGATCTTCAGGTCATGTCACACAGCCAGTATTTTACTGTGGTATCCACTGCTGCTTCCTCTTACCACAACTATCCTCCTAAAGCCAGTTTTCAACTATGAAGGACTTGCACAGTTACGCATTCCCTTCTGGTGCATTCCTATTGCAAGCACCCATAATGCGCACCTGATGAATATAACGGGTGGAGGTCAGCAACAATCAGATTAACTGAAATTAGAAGTCCCTTACCCTGCAACTTTGTTCTGTAGCAACGTAAATGTGCAAAGAACTGTTAAACAAAATAGTTACAATAAACTCACCTGTGAAGGGAAAGCTAATTTCAAGCCACAAACATGACAACGCCATCACTTTCCTGCAGTTTGTGCTATTACCCCAAAGCAGAAATACCTGTCAGCAGTACTTCCCGATGACTTTGCTTTCAATCCATATCATCAAACAGACAAACACCCAATTGCTGTACCTTTAGGAGATGATGCCCCAGAAGCTGCCTCCTGGGGGGAGTGCAGAGCGGTGGGCTCTGCATGTCCCTCAGCGGGTCCTGAGGACAGTGGTCCAACCTCCAGTTCTTCTTCAATGGATTCCAGTGTTTTTAAGGCTATAGTCTTTGGTTTTTCCCCGTAAGACAAACTTCCTTGGTTCTCCTCCCCTCCCTTCAAGTCCTGTACCGCAATACGCTCTGGGTTCAGCACAGCTTCACTTTTACAGCCCTCGTTTTCTGCCTGTCTTTGTGGTTCCTCACAGCTCTCTCCAGAACTCTGGGTTCCAAACTGACTTGAGCCTTCTGTTTGTGCATCAAGACCCACCAAAGAGTCACTGTTATTTAATTGTACTGCCGTCTGGTCACCCTCTGCTGACACAGCAGTCTGGAGGAGTTTGGCTTCTTCAGCTTTCTTATGCTGACACGCAGAGACCTCTTGCTCTTCCCCATCTGAGAAGAGTCCATCTGTAGGAGCTTTGACAGAACAGTGACTATGACTAGTCTGATTCTCATTTACAGTCAATATTTGTTCAGACTCTTTGACTTCCTCAGGGCTGTCCCTTCTTCCTGACTCAAATTCATTTACTTCTTCTTGGTTCTGTTCTGGAGGATTTAATGGAGAATTAAGGTTTGCTTCCTGATCACTGCAGCAAGCACCGACTGTTCCTACATCTGCCGTGTTCCCTGCAGAAGAGCCTCTCTCCACACCCACATCAGAACTCTCAGGCACAACAAGTGATGTAGAGGCCTGGCCTGGCACTACACCTTCACTGACACTCTGGCAAGAAACATCAGAACTTTCCTTCAGTGTGCAATGTGGTCCCGAAGGTCCCAGGACAGACACAGGAGAAGGATTCATCTGTGTCACCTCATTTTGATCCTCAGTCAGTGGTTCTCCGTGTCCTCTCAGTATCTCCTCCTCTTTAGCAGGAGCAGCATCTAGAATTTTTTCTGGGCTCTGCCCCGATGTTTCAACACCAAGATTTCCACTAGGACCATCACCTTCTCCTTCCACGTTTCCAGGAGCAGCAAGCGTTTGTGTTTTGCAGTTGACACCATCACTAGCACACACATCACTGTAGCTGCACAGCGCGTACCGCCAATCGATGGAGTGCTCGCCACGGGTTTCCTGCTCTGCAGACGAATCTTCTGCACCACAGGCAGGGGACTCAGCCACAGGAATGCTATTCCCCATGTCTCCAGGACCACCTGACAGCAGCCGACCTTCTGGAACCAGTTCTCCATGTGCCATCATTTTGTTGCTTTCCAGCGGAATTACATTTTTGAGAACTTCTGTTGAAGTTCCCACAGTGTCCATTTGACAGTGCTCCTTCTGCATAAGCGCCGACTGAATTAAGTTCTTGGAGTAGGTCCTGTCTTGAATGACAATAAACCTGTGCTTGCCTTTAGATGCATTCACTCGTGTTCTGGGCTGAGTGAGATAATTTAAAGCTAGCGATCGGGTTAAAGAGTCTGTTTGTGGCCCAAACCTGGGCAATGAAACTTCTGTCAGCTCAACGTACTCCCCTTCAAGGTCACTTTTCAAGTTCTCTTGAGGCACGTGACTTGAACACACACCATTGACAAGAGTTTCACTCAGCTGCGGGGCTGTACTGTTGATGACCAGGTTGTCTCGATTTGGACTTTGTTCCTGTAGATATTGAGATCCTAAGTCTGGTGAACTGGACTCAGCATGGTCCATGGGGAGGTACAAAACTGAAGGTTCCTCTGTTATTTCTGGAGAGATGATACTGTTTTCAATTCTTTTTGGTTTATTTATAAATTCAGGATTAACCACTTTATCCCAAGGGACGCGAAATATTTTTTCATCAGTGGTTAGTAAACAATTTTCCAGTGCTATACCCATCCGCTCTCCATTGATAGTACTCAACCATTCCAGAGTAAAAATAGAGGTATAGGAAACTTCTGGAATCACGACTTCCTCTACATTATGCTTGTCTTTTGCCAAACATTTCAACACAATTCGTGGAGACTTCTTCAGGTAGGGGACCACCTGCAGATAGAAGTCACCAGGCTTCAAGATTCGCCAGTCAATGGAAGCCAGTTGGACTACAACCTTCTCGTGAATGCACAGGGGCCAGCCCTCATGGCGAAACAGCAAGCCACAGTACTGAGCCTGGGGAGAAAAGAGAAAGTGTTGTCAGCATCAGGAAGGGATCTCAGCTCAAGCCTTTGGACAAGAGAGATCAACGCTTCTCTTTCACAGCTGTAGCGATACAACAGTTGAATTGAGGGTCTTTGGTTATTAGCGGTAGGGGAGCTTTGCATACTGAGGTCTTCTCTTTAAAAAGCAGAAAGAAGAATAGCTACCAACACAAGTCACCAGCAACTCAGCATCTAAATATGAACCAACCAGCTGCCAGAAGCCCCAGCCCTGTTTTAAAGCTGGGTCAGCACAGAGAGACAGAGGGCTAAGCCTCAGAACCCCAGCGCAGAGAAATCAGGCGTTCTCACCTCCCACTGCTCAAGCTCGCAGACCCTGTCTCCACCTCGTTTCCAACTCATTAGTACCAACTGGACTAAAAAAAGTGAAAATTCAGACTATAGAACATCCCTAACCAAGCACCATTAGAGAAACACAGCAGTCTGCTTACAATGCACCGGCGAAACCCACTGTCCTCAACTGAAGATCATCCGTGGCCTTAATAGAGAAGGTGGGAAATACTACGCACCATTTCCAGAGCCACCCCAGTGAGCTCTAGGTTGTGCCAGGTACACTCGACATCAAACTGCCAGGAGGAGGTTGTAGATGCAGAAAACCTCATTGCACGGGATGTCACCAGTTAGCCTGGCACCACAAAGTGTCTTCTGTCTGGTGAAGCAGTGTCAGGTCTTTACAGTGAGGTCTGCTGGAAGGGAGGTAGTGACCTTTGCTGATGAGGGAAGGCAGAATGAAAATGCCAAGGTCTGTCTGAGGACTTGCTTTTATTCTCTAATATGCTCCTGCTGGAGTACGTAGCATGTTCTCCACAATTCTAGTTAAAGCCAAATTGAAGAGCATAGAGCCAGCAGAGTGTGACCAGCAGGTGGAGGGAGGTCATCCTGCCCCTCTGCTCTGCCCTGGGGAGGCCCCATCTGGAGCACTGG
>JAOXNO010000063.1:25040558-25055673 GCA_028565335.1 Limnodromus scolopaceus
GCTCTGGGTGGACCTGCTTTGGCAGGGGGTTGGACTAGATGATCTCCAGAGGTCCCTTCCAACCCCATGTGATTCTGGGATTCTGAGACAGGTAAAAAGCATCCCTCATCTGGTGCTATCGGGAGCCTATGCAAGACAGGTAAAGTAAGATTTAAACTGAGCCATGACATACGCCATCAGTTTCATGATTAATTTCATCTTTCTGTCACAACAAGGGTTCAGACAGGATTCTCCTGTATCAGACGCAATGCTTAAATTAGAAAGCTGTCATCTGGAAGCCCAAAGACTTCAGTATTGGCAGCATTAGGCTTCAGACATTTTATCTTGTTTCTCTTATGTGGTCACATGGGAATTTTGACAGAGAAAGCGATTTATAAGAATTCTGTGTTGTGCAGGCCAAACAGATGAAAGAAAAAAATACTTTAATTCAAATATTTTGCCATATAGCAGAGAAACCACCGAACTGGAAGGAACCTCATACACCTTGAAACAACGGGTAATGATATTAAGTAATTTCTTTCCTACGTTCATCAAGATTTACCTTCAGCCCAGCCAGGTTCCTTATCCTTACTGCACCTGATGCAAAGCTGCTCAGAGGCTTGAAAGCCAAAAAATCACCCTTCAGATTCAACAATTCCTCCTCCTCAACCCTGGAGGTTATGCTCTGGATGTGTTCCCATTGCTTAAAATTATTAAGCCACGTCACACCACCTTAACATGCCTCCCCTGATCACCTCTTAGGCCTGCCTGAAGCGCCTCCTTGGTGAGGCCTTTCCCTTTTTTCTTTCTAAATACCTTTCTTTGTTCCACTTTTTCATTGTGCAAAGCACTGCAAAACACTGTACATAATGGCACCAACACTTCCCAACTGTGCTAGAAGCATCTCTTAAAGCTAAGATCACGCTTGTCTTCCAGTCACGCCCCCACAGTAACCCAGTCATCTGCTGGTTTTTCTTTCCAAAGGGATGAACTCCAGTTCACAACACAAATACTGCCTATTACTTTGTCGAGGCACACGCTTGCCTTCTGAATCCACTGTTATACCATCGTAATTACAAAGTTTTAGAGCTCATCTTGTGTAACCACATTTATCACCTTCCTCTTCCTCCTTTGGGTTATTGCTCATCTCTCCCAGACTGGTTTCATCACAAATATCTGTCATCCCCATACTCTTACTTTTAATGCCAAGGTCACGGATGAGAAGTAATGTGTGCCTCATGACTCCTGTCTCCAACTCAGTTTTCACTGCAGCACAAACACCCTCCCTTTCACCAGTTTGTCACCCATCCTGCAATACTTGCGTAAGTCTCCATCCCTTTGACACAGTAATTAATTTTCCATATGACTCCATAATACATCCTTTACGGAAGAGATTAGACAACGAAACTTTTCTCTCTAGAGAGAGCTGGTTTGTGAAACAGACTAGTCTTACACTGCCTGCCATGGAGCAAACCCCCTGAAAAAACATTATCCAGTTGTTAATGGGTCACTTCATTTCAGTCTTTGCTCAGTGTGTGCTGTTGTGCACTCAGCTTGTTCTCTGTATTTTGTTACTGGCTCTGACTTAACAGATTCAATAAAAATCTCTGTTATCAGACATTGATCGTTACCTGGTACCTTCTTCCATATTCCAGGACTGAGATCAGCCAGTCCCTTTTCTTCAACTTAGTCAATTCCATATCCATTTCAGTCACAGCACTTTTACTTCTGTTCACTCAGTGCAACTGCCTTCCTGTTGTATCTACATGCTGTATTGCTACTAAACTTACTTTAATTGTCATTTCTTTGAAGGATGATATTAACATTACCTTTATATTTTAACCTTGAATGCAGAACAACTGCCCACTCCCTCTCTAATAATTTAGAATTAAAAAGGTCTAAAAATCTAATGCACGGTTTCCTGTACTTCCCTCAAAGGCACAGGGAGCCAAGCTTTGCAGTCTTACCTTCTCATGCTTTCTGACCTCGAAGACACAGATGCTTCTACACCAACTACTCCTGTTCTTGCACAGCACGCCTGAGTTCAGTTCTTGTAAACCAAGAGCTCCTCTAAGAGCACGCAGTTTGCAGAAGTTGCTACTGGCTTCAGCAAGCCTCAGGCCATACGTACTCCGCTGACTTTTCCATCAAGCTCAGGACACACACAGCACCTTGGTCAAAACAGCTTCTATCTCTTACAGATGTGCTCAAGCCAAATATTCTGTAAACGAGGTTTTAAACAAAAACCATGTGCTATTTTCCAGAAAAGACTATACAATTGCACCCTACACCAGACCACATCTACCCTTCTGCTGCCATGAAAGTATTTCCTAGCAGGTACATTAAGACCATCTGGACCCGGGGCCTCTGGGGGGACGAACAGGCAGCCACACAAAAAAGATCAGTTCCCAAACCACCAAAAATAGTTTATATGACTAAAAAGTGAGAGACGCCATCAGCAGTAGCATAAACACAGCTGATTTCCATCTGCACCTGACATAGAGTTTCCGTTAAAACCTGGATGCGGAGTAACCATGACATTAAGAAATCCAAAAACCCAGGCTCACTGCTGAGATGACCTGTCCGCCTACTGACTGGCTAGTGGAAGAAAACTTAGCAATAAAATCACCAATATCAAAATGCAGAACGCATTGAAATTCCTGAAAAACCCTACAAAGCCACAGTCTGAACTGCAGCAAGAACTAGAGGAACGTCCAAGCAGGAACGCAAGTCCTTCAATAGCCTAAACATTTCAGAGTTTTAGAACTTTAGACCTGGAACATCCTCATGCTGCTCCTGCTCCAAAAAGCACCTTCAAAGAGAAGACTACATGAAGAGGCTTATTTTGGGTTGGTTTGTTTTTTTTAATGTTTCATTTTGAGGCTCAAAGTGAAAGGCTCTTTGCTCTTCTCATGTCTAATCGCTACCGAGCCAAACCAGGCTCGTCAGAAGGGTGCCAGGAACAGATTCAACGCCCAGCCTGGTTGCAGCCAGGAATAAAGCTGCCTCTGGAGAAACAGCTGGTCACCAACAACAAAGACGGCAGCTCCTAGAGCCGTGGGGATAGCTGGGCCGGAACAGATGACTTTGCTGAGGATGTCATCTGAAGGCCACGGACAAAATCTGGTTTCTTACTCTCTGCTGAGCAGACAGATCCCTTGGCACAGCCCTCTTCAGTCCCTGGGGATCACGCACAGGCTACTGATTTTCATACACCAAGCTGAAGCCTATGACCTTGTCTAATACTTCATGAAGCCACGTACACTTTTGTCACTGAAGAGGCTGAGAAAAAGATTTAATGCTCTCAAGATTTCCTACAGTAGCCATTCAGACAGGAGTTACTTCCCCCCCCGCCCTTAGGAAAAGCTCACATGGACCAGCTGAACTGCAAACTAGGGAGGCAACATTGCTTTTGTTTAGACTCTCTAAAAAGCAGACAAATCTTTTAAAGAACAAGTAACAAGAAACAGGTCCTGTGATTTCAGACAGTGAAGACAAAAGAAGGGTCACACAGTGCAGGTTCAGGGAAAAGGAGGAGTCCACAATAAATGGAAGAAATAACTTTCAGCAATAAAAATTCAAACAAGCAGACTTCTAAATGAAATACAGAATAGCCCAGGCCCACCTTTAAAGACAGTACAACGTACCTAGAGCATCCCTTGATGTCCCTGTATTGCCACTCTGAAAGTACAAAACTATGAAGGGGTCAGAAGCAAGGAGAAAAGGCTCAAGGCATCCAGTTGTGCTCTTTGAGAGGCTTGTGCCTGCACTCTGCCTCTTGCTGCCCACTCTCCCAGACATGTCACACCTCAGCAAAAGCCCCCACGTTCCTAGGCCTGAGCCCTGGGCAGCCCTCACCAGAGGTGGCTTCTCCATTGCGCCCATCAGCCCCCACACCTTGTGATTCCTGGGCAGGCCAGGGAGTCCCAGTCCCCAAGCAGTCCCAAGCAGGCCCCCAAGCCCTCCCCCATTCTTAGGCCTGTGACATGTGGGTGGCTCCAAGCACCTCCCCAAACAGTGCTGCAAGTGTAAGACAGCCTCACCACACTGGCTTCCTCCTCCAGTAGTATCACCACCAGGCCCCTCACCTCCACGTCACCTAGCCCCATGCTGCAGGCCAGCCTGGGGGACTGCCAGCACCCTGAGCCCCTCCAGGGCCCATCCTCATCTCTCCCACTTCAGAGACCTCAAGAGCCCACCACCCTCCCCTCTCCCGCCTCAGGGCCCGCTGCCCTCACACATCTCTTGCCACAGCACCCCCCACGGTCCACCACCCTCACACCTCTCCTGCCCCAGGGTCCCTTGGGGCCCCCCACCCTCACCTCTCCCGCCTAGGGGCCCCCCAGGGCCCACCACCCTCACCTCTCCTGCCCCTCAGGGCCCACCGCCCTCACACCTCAGGGCCCACCTCCTCAGCACCTCCGGCCCTAACCGCCCCCCTTGGCTCGGCCCCCACCATGCCCATCAAGGCAGCCCCATGCTTCTATTGGCTCTTACAGACTTATCTCTCCTCCCATTGGCCGCCGGGCAGCACAAGGCCCGCCCTACCACTCCACCCCGCTCCCCCAGGGGCCTCGCCCCGAGGGCAGCCACGGCCCGTGGTGGGGCCTCCCCAGCCCCTGCCTGATTGCCCAGGGGACAGTCCCCCCCCTCACCGCTCAGCGGACCCCCTCGCTGGGCTGCCCCAAACACCTCCCCTTGGGGAGAGCAGCCCTGTGGGCCAAGCTCCCTGCAAGCCATGGCGGGCAGAGGGCCGTGCTGAGGAGGCCGCTCTCCTTCCCTCCCCACTGCCACCCCACCAACCCGGGGCACCGCCGGGAAAGCTGCCGGGATCTCAGGGAACAGGGAAACGGCTCCCTCGCCTTCTTTGGCGAGAGAGGGGGACTGGGGAAAGCCATGAAACATCTTGCAATCGTTACCTTTTGTTTCTTCAAAGGGGAAAACCACGCTACACACCCACCGCCTTAGAAACTGCAGCTAGATACAGTGATGGAGCAACTCCTATCCGACCTAGATAAACCAGGGGAATAACTCCTCTAGCGAGATTTCAGGGCGAGAGAGAAGAGCTCCCCAAAAATCCATACGCGCAACCTCGGATCTTCCTGTACGTGCCCGCAGAGAGAGGGCTGGCCCCACGCCGGAGGCTGGTGACAACGCGGCGGGACACACACCGCACCAAAACGCTTGGAAGGGGACCAGCTCCCAGGGGTTGTGACGTGGGTTCATGGTATGTGATGGGTGTTTCCCCCCCAGCATTTCATCTCCTTGAGACAAATGAGTAACTGACTATTTCAGCTTCTGTTTCATATTTTTTTACCTCCTCCCAGACATCCCTTGCCCTCCACCACGAGGACTTCCATCAAAAGCCTGGCTGCACACACCCTCCAGGTTTAGAAACAAAAAGGCTAGAACAAACCCTAGTTTTCGGTTGTTAGTGTTGGTTGGGCTGGTTTTGGGTTTGGTTTTTTTTTTCCCATCTTGCAAACTTTGAGCCAAGTTTGTGATGGAGGCATTTGACTCATCGTTTCTAACATTTTAGACTCCCAACAGTAAAGCACGTTAATCTTGGACTCGTTCTGGCAGTAAATGTAACGTGACTCCTTGGGGCTACTGAGCCTTGCGACCGTTCCAGCAACCATCAAAGGGGAGCCGGAGTTCTGGGAAAAACACCGACTGGCAGCATTTCGCCCCGCACATCCTCCTGCCAGCGGCAGGAGCCCGACGGTTTCATCCATGGGGCCAGGAAACAGCTGGGGCTAGAAGCCACCCGAGTCGGCCATCTCCAGCAACTGGGGTTGCAAAGGCTTTGCTAAACCTCCCCCTCTGAACCCCGTAAACCTTCTGCTTGGTGTTGCTGGTCACAGAAGGCGAGGGCACCGCTCCACATCTGATCTCCGCACGGTTTAGCTTCAATAACAACTTCTCAACTGTTTCCTAATTGTCTGCCTGCCCTCCCACCTAGGCTGCCCTACGCATGCAAGCACTTTTCTGCCAGCCGTTTTCCACGGGAGAGAAGAAAGCAAGCTGTCCAAAAAAGCCTTCGCAGGCCTTAAGAGAGCATGATGTACTCACACAGGCATCCTGCTGAATGCACTGCAGGATGTGCTTGGCTGGAATCAGGAAGTCTATGAGGTAGCGCAGTCCATCCCCACGGTACGTCTTCTCCACCACATCAAAAACTTGGCACAGAACAGTGGCTGCGGTAGCCTCAAACGGAGGGTAGAGTGCTGATAACGTACTCTGAATGCAACCGTCCAGCGACTCCGAGTCCTGCCAAGAGAGAAAGCGTTAGCGGTACCACGGCACGATACTCTCCGGTGCCCTGATGAGCCCTACACCCAGGAGCGCAGCCATCTCCGTCCCAAAGCAGGAAGAGAGGAGATCAAAGGAGCAAAGCGCCGTCCTCTCTAGTTTCTTTTGGCACCAGGGATTCCAGGTAATCGGGGGAGGGAGGGAGGGGAAAAAAAAAAAAAAAAAAAAAAATCAAGAAAGCTCTCCCAAAACGCCAGCGGAGCGCTCGCTCTGCGCTGCGCACAGCGGCGAGATTTCCCAGCTTTTGCTTACGCAGCAAGTCCTTCTCCTGCCTGCGCTGGGTGGGGCTGCTATTAAACCATTCCCGCGGCACGTGAGTGCGTGCGAGCAAGGGAGAGACAGCATCCACGCGGGGGGGACAGATCAGCGGACCCCCCCCCCCCGTGTCGGGCACCCCGGGCTGGAGATGCCAGCAGGATGCACGGGCGAAGGGGAGTTGCGGGGGGCAGCAGTTGTGCTGAAGCTCCGGAGGCTGCCGCGCTCTGAAGTCCCCGCGCGGGACGAGCGGCCGGAGCTGGTTGGTACCAGGGAAAGCCGCTCACCAGCGTGATTCCTCGTTATTCAAAGCTGTTTGCCTCTCATGAAAGGCTCGCTCCGGGAGCCAGGAACTTTCTGGAGTGAGAGATGCCTCACAACAGGATCCGCGTGTGAACAGGGTTGCCTTTGGTGCCTGAGCACGTGCATCGGTACGTAGGATGCCCGTTTGCTGCCTGGGGATCGGAGGCGGTGGCTTCCCTACATCCACCGTCATTCAGGAGAGCCTGCCAGCCAGAGCCAGCCATGGTGTCGGGGCCAATTCCAGGGCTAGAGGCCAAATTGTGATCTATTGCAGGGGTGTAAATCAAGAGAGCTTGCCAGAAAATAATAATTAAAAAAAAAAAAACCAAACCTGTACACATCTTCAGAAAGGATGAGAATCCCTCCTTTCCTTTCTATTTCAGAGGGGACCCCTCTGGCAAACTTACAGCCAGTGGGAGTGAGTTTCGCTGCAAAACCAAAGGAAAGTTTACTCAGGTGTCTGGCCAGATCCTCATCTGATGTAAACCCACCTCCCTTCACCAGAGACAAGAAAAGCATTTCAGCCACTGGCCCAGAAGCCCCACAGTCTCCTGTGGAACGGGAACGGCCACACGGACATGCCTGAAAACACACCTCAGTCCCACAATAAGACTGGGAGAGAAAGTTAAACAAAGCCATGCTACAGCAGCTTACACCACGACTGGGGAACAGCAGGATGAAGGGACAGGAGGAAGCAAACCGTTTTGCTGGTTCCACTCCAAGGGAGCGCATTCATCACTCCAGATACCTCCACTGGCTTGGGAAAGCACAAGGCTCAGAGCAAACCTGAACCGACCTGCGGCCACGGCAGAAATGATGCTCCTCACACAAGCCGTCCCACCTCCCACAGCTGCCCAGCTCAACCGTCTTTAAATTCCTCCTTTAGAGGGTTGGGTGTTTTAAGCACGACATGAACTCCCTGCTCTGTTGCAAAGCCTGGGGGACTGCACGGGAGAGATGAGGACGCCCAGGCAATGCCTGCACTGAGCTGGCAGAACGCGGGTGACAGGCGAACCACACGCTGCCCGTGGCACGGTACTGCTTCAGGACAGCTTCTGCCCTTTCTCCTGATGTCAGCAACAAGCCAGGCTAAAAGGCAGCAGGCTCCTAAAGTCTCTCTTCTGAGAGACCAGCTGCCTCCTGTAATACCCCTCAGGGTCACTGCAACCAGATAAACAGAGGTTAAGGAGCTATTTTTCATATTCTTAACCCAAGAACTCCAAAAGCAGGAGGCCTACATGCACGTTTCCAGGAGCTGAATGCCAGGACCAAGCATTTAACCTCAGTCCTAAATGGGAGAAGGCTGTTTTGAATAAGTTTCTTTCCACTCAGAAAACAACGATCTAAAACCCCAACTTTTATTCCATAATTAATGGGAATAGAAAGCCGGAAATTCCCAGGGACTTTCTTCTCTGCAGGAAGTTCAGAGAAAGTCTTCTACTAGAGATGGTGAGGGTCAAGAGCCAACCGTCACGAGCTGAGAGCCTGCAGCTATCTGCCCAGTTCTGGTCAAGACCAGCCCCACACAAGGTGTGAGGGGAGGACTCAGCAGAGCTCAGGAAACATAAGGAGAGAAAACAGACGAAGAGGAACCGTGGGCGAGTTGTACAGACCCAAAAGCACAGCCTAAATAAGAAATGTTTCCTGGACCTGCTAAAAAAGGCACCGAGGGGGCTATAGGGCAGGGAAATTGGTATCAAACCCTCAAACCCAACACGAAGCCTCTCACAATTGGACATATTAATAATATTGCTAAATATTGATCTAACACACTGAAGGTTACACATCATTCCTCTCCCACGCTCTTGTGAAACAACGGAGAGGGGCCCAGCGCAGCCAGCTGAAGGCAAGCGTGGGTCCAGTAGCCTCTGGTGACACCAACCAGCAAGTGTCTGTGGCCTTGTCAGATAAAACTGGCCTTGACGCAGGTGCTCTCCCACCCGACACCGGCCACCGCAAAGAGCCCAGCCGGGCGCTGAGACGCTACCACTGGAGCGTTACTGCTGGTAGCGTTTGAAAACAAGTTCCCTCTGACCCTCCACAGGTTCAAAAATCTCAGTCAAAACCAGCTGGGCTTGGTTCTGTGCCATCTTCTGCCCCCCTCCTGCTCTGCCTGTGCAAAATTCTTTCAGATATCAATCCCCTCCCAAACGAAATTTGTCAAGTTTACTATTGCAAACAAAACAAAGAAGTCAAAATATTTGCACATGAGTCAGTGCGTGGCTCTAAGGTTCTCACACCATTCCTGCTGCCTTAGCAAAGCCTCCACAAGACAATTATTAACGCTGGCACCGAATCAAAAATCCTTTATATGGTTAAAATAAACCAAGTTATCCTTCCTTTAGTAAAATGTGGAATAACCGTAGCCTGTAGCCATCGCAGAGTTCAGTGCTAACACTGCTCTCCTTAGCAGGGAGGCTTTATCTCTCTCTGGCTAGACTGTGCCGTGATAGCTGTGCAGGCTTCGAGGGGACAGAGAGAAGGTTTCAACCCCTACCATTTTGGGTACAAAAAGGAGATGTTTTCTTCACCAATCTCTCTGCTAATTCCACATGAAGAGCCCCAAAGAGGGAGCATCCCATGGTGCTGCATGCGATTGTAGCACCAGCATCCTTGGGCAGCTACAGAACAAGGATGGACGCAGCCTGTGTGCCGCAGGTGAACGTGGAGGCAAAACTGGTTTTCCAGTGCTCCCACCCACCCAGCGTGGTCTCCCAGGGGTAGGTCCTGCCCAGGTAGGGGGTGAAACATGGTGGAGCCTCAGAAGCCACCTTGAAACGCAGAGGGGGGAAAACGTGGCAGAGCTCAGAGCCTGCAACAGCAGCAGATTCACCTCTGATCATGGTGATCATTAAACCAACTCACAATCCTAGGGATGGGGCTGCTTATTTGTTCTAATTAGCTTCTCAGATTGCAGAGTGGCCCGAGGAAAGGGCTCAGTAAGGGCTGCAAGAGGCTGCACAGTCCTGCTGTTTGATGCTGGAGTACAGATACCCAGCCTCGCATGTCCAGCCTGTGGTCAGTGCCTGTCACGTGGAGGAGCCACGTTTGGAGGCACAGGGAACTCATATGAACCAGCATAGGACAGCAAGAGAAGAGGAGAGCATCCTGCACTCCAGAGGCTGGTAAACCTGAAGTCTAGAGCCCATCCTACCTACAAACCACATCCCTTATCTCAAGCAGGTGATGTAACCTCCACGAGGAGAAACCTCTGCGACCCAGGATGAGGGGACAGCGATGGAAGAGGAGGAGAACAAGCTAAGGATCAAAAGAGAGGGCACTCCTGCCCCAGCAGACTTCCAGTTCAGCCCATGCCTGCACAGCCAGCCCACAGCAGCCCCCAGGAGCTGGCAGAACCAAGCACAGAAGCCTCCTGGAGAAAGCAGCTCCCTCCAGGGAACGCAAGTCTCAGGCTTCCCTGCTTCCAACAGTATTGCCACATCCCCCTCATGGGGAAGGTCCTGGACGCTTGCTCCTTTTCAGCCACCCAGCACAAAGGCAAAAGGAGCACTTTCCAACCAAGCCAGAGAGCATCTCCCTGAGCAAAACGTGTCTCGGGACTCAAATGCTCCTTTGTCCATAGCACAGGAGGACCTGTGAACTCCAGCTCACTGCCACGGCTCTGCCAGACACTCACCACACCTCCCAAAAGAGAAACAGGCTTTTAAAATAACTCCTCTATAAATCAAGTAGCTAAATAAAGCCCAGGTTAAGGTCACGTCCGGCCATACCGGCTTTTACTGCTCCTCAGCTGGGAGTCGGCTGCTGGGGCTGGGACATGGCGAGGGAAGAGGCACACGGGGACAGGCTGGGCTCTGTGGGCAGAGCCGTGCCACGGGGACAACCCAGCCTGGTCCCAGCCAGGAGGGCAGAGGAGAAGGGAGAGCCCAGGAGGGCTTCACAGCTGGCAGAGAGCTTGGGTCTGAATAGGGGCAGAAATGAGCGGGGAGCCCCTCCTCCCTGATCTAATGGGAGACACAGATGCTGTGGAATGAATAGAGGGATGAAGACCGCTCTAAGAGCCCCTCTCCCCATCACAAGCTGCAGCAAGAACCAGGAGTCAGGGAGAGATGAGGTTACAGGTGCCCAGGCAGAAGCCCCAAGCCAGGTCTAACAAGCAGGGAGCAGGAAGAGGAGCCCAGGATCAGTTACAGCCCTGCTCAGGGAACGCATCTACCTCTCCTGGTGCAAGCAGCTGCTGCAGGATGGGAGAGGAGCCTGCCAAGAGCCATCTGGAGTAACTGGGAGCTTCCTGGGCTTTTCTAGGTGCACCGATTGAATTTTCTGCCTGAACTTTGTAGGCACAGAGAGAGCCACGCAGCAGCTCCAGCCACCAGGAACTCCTGCCACGCTACATTTCTCTCTGACTCAGGACTCAGCTTCTTTCTCTTTGGGACCTGCTGCTCACCAATGAAGTCTGAACCCTGAAGAGCCTCCTACAGGTTTGGAGAACAAGAAGTCAGCCTGCCCTGGGAGCAGAGAAAAGATCCCCAGGGCTACACACCTTGCACGGCGTCAGAATACCTGGCGCTCTCCCTGCAGGTGCCTGGGACAACAACCCAACAAGTGGCTCGGGACAACGTTAAGTCGGTGCAGGGAAGGGCTGCAATGCTGTAGGACCCACGTGGGCCCACAAAGCCTCGGCAGCATCTTCTCTACAACTCACCCAAGCACCTTGCTAAGAAGACAGTGCCTCGCTCAAGAGTTTTGTCTACAAAACACCAAGTCTTGGTCAAAGAGAACACAAAGAGGCACAGATCTTCCCTGCTGACAGCCAAGATGCCGTCTGAAGACTCCTAAAACCCATCAGTATGGTGAGGCCAGACTAACCCATGACTTACGGCAGACAACACTCCTTTCTAGCGGGCTGGACCGGCTCACGTAACACACCGAGGATTCATCTGGCAGCAGGAATTGAACTAAAGGATCTGCGGCTCCACTCCGAGAAATCTGGACCCCCTCATCTGAAACTACATATCCCAACGTGCCCTGGTTAAATTCAGCACTTAGGAGCGTTGCTGGGCGGTGGATCGGAGCCCGAGAGGCTGCGAGCAGAGCGAGCGGTGCCCGTGGTACGCCCACCTCTGAGTCACCCACCGTCTCGGCTCCCGCTCAAGAGGGAGACCCTGCCAGCAGCTCCCGTAACTTTCCCCTCCTTGTGCTGGCTGCCCGGAGCCTGGCCACGTCCTGCACCCACCCATTTTCTTGCCCAGGCACTGAGGGACAGCGTGAAGGCAAGGGGGGGGATAAGAGCCTGCCAAGGTGAGGGGAGGAGAGACAAGCCAACCCTCCCGCACCCCAGGACTGGAAAGTAGAAAGAGCAGTGAAACTGGGAAGAGGCAGAGCTCCAAGCAGTGCAAGCTCGGCGCCTGCCCGTGGCCCCCAGCCAGTTTTGGGGCTGGGGGGGGGGAAAAGAGCACACAGCAGGCGCTGAGCGGGGCCGGGCTGTGCTGGTCCCTCCGCCAGCACCGGCTGCCACGCTGCACCGCTTAGCCAGGGCTGCTCCGCTCTCAGCTGACGTGAGAAACCTCATTTCCAGTAAAAACAGACCCCTGGGCTTTCCACGAAGCCCTTCCACTTTCTGAACGACCCAGAGTGGAAAACCAGGCCGCTTCGCCTTTAAAAACGCGACGTTCCTCTGTTCAAAAAGGTCTTTGGCTAAAAATCACGGCGTGTTTTTCTGACAAAATTTGAGATTTCCCACTCCATTTCTGCAGGGAGGAGGAACCCTCCCAGCCCCATTTCCTGAGCCGCTCTAATCACAGCGGCAATGAGTTCAAGGGAGAAAAATCTTCCCAGAGCAAGTGCCAGCTCCCCCCTCTGCTCCTCGCTCCGAGGGAGGCTGGGAGGAGGGCGCCTGCCTTCGGCACCCTGCCTGCCTCTGGATGTTTGCGCTAAAATAACGTGCTATTAAATGGTGCAGAGCTAGAGCATTCGTAATTCTGTAATTACCCCACCTTCCTGTGAGATAACCAGAACGGCTCTACCTGCTCTCTGGGCTATTGTTTTCGGCTTTCCAGGGAGAAAAGCACGGCACCCAGTTCCACTTGGAGGGAATGGAAAAAGTTTCACCCGGGCCGGCTTCGCCCACGGGCTGTACCTCCGAAAGCAAGCTGCCACCACGGCATCCCTTGTGCGGGGACACGGCGTAGCCCAGCTCAGCTCCCATTCCAGGCAGGACGGCTCCCCAGCCTGCGGATAAACCAGCTCCTACAGCCTCGCAGGGAGGGGTGCTCCGCAGACGAGAGCTCGGAGAATCGTTTCCAGATGCCTCCCGCCGTTCCCCCCGGCCCTTCTCCGGGTTGAGGCGGCTGCGGCAGCCAAAGCAGCTCCTACTGGGCAGCGCGCAGGATTATCATTCCAGGCACTGCAGGAAAACAAGGGCTTGGAAGCGATTAACTCATGATCTCTCATTTAATTAAACAAAGGGAAAAAATGATGTATTTGCTTTTCGGCTCTAAGAGGGCCCGCTTCTGCGCATGCTGTAGGTCTGAGCATGCTCAGCCTGGGAAAGGGAGGCCCGAAGCCGGGCTGTCACCCCACCAGCCCAGGGCTGGTTTGTTTTCACTCAAGGGGGACATCCCAGATTGCTTTGAAAAGCAAAGCATGACCTCCTGCGAGGCTTAAGCTTTGGAGCTAGTGCACAGCTATACCAATGTTGGAGAAAAAGGTAGGGATTAGCAGAGAGCAGAGGCAACCTGGTACAGGACCATCCCTGGCTCTGCGCCACGCTTCAGGTGGCCAAACACTAGCATATGGCAACAGGACCGGCAAGAGTCATCTGAGCTCCCCAGCTGGAAAGCCCTTGCAGCACAGCGGGATGTTTACATGGGTCTGATGCGGCAACACAAGAAGCAAACCTGCTCTTAACGTACCCAAACCCCAATATTCATCCTTGCCAAGGACAAATTGTGGGTGCCCCATCCCTGGAGGGGTTCAAGGCCAGGTTGGAGGGGGCTTGGAGCAACCTGGTGTGGTGGGAGGTGTCCCTGCCCAGGGCAGGGGGTTGGAACTGGATGCTCTTTAAGGTCCCTTCCAACCTAAACCCTTCTGTGATTCTATGATATCCTGGTGCAGTCCTTTGGGGAAGAAAGCCCGTGCACCTGGAGAAGCAGAGCTGTCACTAGCCCTCCACTTACACGTGTCCCCAAGGGAAGCCAGCATCTTGCACAGCAAGGTCTCCGCCGTTCGACCGTCGGCTGACCGAACACTGCTCCCCAAAGGAAATGGCATCACATCCATACGTGGGTCAGTGTTTCATCCCCAGTTTGACCTCTCGAATCTGTTCAGTTGCCAGTGGCATTTCCAATGTGCTGGCTAGTGCACGGGCAAAGCAGAAAGCCACAGGCCCTGCTCCAGAGAACCTGCAGTAGGAAAACCTAAAGGAAAGGGTAGAGAGGGGTAACGTGAATATAGAGCTCGGGGGAATGGAGATACGCTTTTCCTCGCAGGGACGTGTCCTGCTTGTAACCGAGCTCTCTGTGAACTGAGGAGAAGGTAGGTCTGATCCAGAGCAAGGAACGAGCCCTGCTGCCAAAGGCCTGTTGCTTTCTATTAGCCATAGATCAGGGAGATGATATAGGTGTTTAAAGGGCATGTGAGAGAATAAACCGAAGCCGTGTCCTTAAACGGACATCTTCCAGCTGAAAGAAGGGCCTACAAGCAGCTGAGAAGAGCTGTGTATAAAACACCATCCTACAGCTGCAGACCAGCTTATTTTGGTTTAGTTTAATCAAGGGATTAAGTCCTTAATCTGAAATAACTGTCTATGCACAGATTTTTTTAAAAAACATCATTGGCATAGATCTAACCGTGCAGTTAATTAACAAAGCTGTACTTGGTGCGATGCAAAGCTTGGGTACTTTTAAAAACACCCTTTGCAGCAACGCACATGCTGGAAGAGCGCGAGCACGTGGTGGCTGTGGTTTCATTGCCCAGCGTTAGCCACATGCACCTCCCCAGCTTCTCAAGACCCCGCCAGGGCCGAGCTGTGCCCTCTCCCACCACCAGATTCCATGGGCTGCCCTGGCTAGCGCACCAACAGACTGGTCGTGGCACTATTTGCCATGGGCCAGCCAGGGATATCCACATTCGAGGTGTCCTTTTCCTGCAACAGGCTCGGACAAGGCTTGCTAGAGCCCATCAGATGTCACAGGCGGAGCCAAGAGCTTCCCAGGCCACTTCCACACAAGACAAGTTCTGGGATAGTACAGCAGGCTCCCTTTGTTTCCAGGGCTCTTCTAGGAAATGCACTAAAAAAAAAAAA
>JAOXNO010000063.1:25141353-25151660 GCA_028565335.1 Limnodromus scolopaceus
GTATTAACAAAGGCTCTGTAAGTAAAAGCTGAAGCCAAGGGCAAGACTGGGTCGGTGTCTTTGCGCCTCTTCTGTGACCGTCCTTGCAGGGACGACGTGCGACCCTGCCTTCTGGAACCTGCAGAAGCAACGGCTGGTGGCCAGCCTGCCCCAGGAGCTGCTGCAGGCCTACGGCGAGGACTACGTGGAGGAGATCAACCGCCAGTTCATCCAGTTCATGAAGGTGGCGGTGGAGGACCTCAGCGCGGTGGTGAACAGCATCACGGACGGGCTCCTGGCTGCCAACCCAGCCGTGCGCTACTACCCGGGGCAGGGCCTCGGGCTGATGTATTTCATACACCGCTACCTGCCCTATTTCGTCCGAGACTTGTTCTTGAAAGGATTCTTCATCAACCCCAAGCTGCCCCGAGCCCTACGGCGAGAGCACCACGACCACGCCAAGAAGGCCTGACCTGGGTCCGCACGCGGTCGCGGGGCAGGAGCCAACCTTCTCCTGGGACTCCCAGGGACACCAGCCCCCGAGCGCCTGCGCGGCCCTCGGCGTCGCCCTCCCGCGCCGCGGGGGAACCATCGGCACTCGCCGTCAAATACCGAATTGCTTTCCAAAATCAGGCAGATCTCTTTTCTATCGTGCGAGAATCAACGTTTTCTAGAGACCTCCGTTTTGTATTTTTTCTAACCGCGCGTCCTCCTCCGAGGGGGCCGCCCCTGCCTGACTCGGCAGCTCCACGCCACGGGCCAGGATGGACCTCAGGTGGTTCTCAGCTGCCCACCATCTTCCTCCCTGCCGTGAGAGCCGCAGGCCTTTGTCTCCATCCCCTCTTGGCTGGGTCAGGCCCGGGATCCCGTGGCCACCGCCTCCCTGCCCTTCCTTACACACTCCACGTGCTCCGGGCGAGCGCGGGGGCCGAGGCCGGGCTGCGGAGCTCTTCACGAGATGAACTACGTGATTGTCACTTTTTAAATAAATCTGTTCTTGATACGCCACCGGGCTCTGGCCGTCTCCTTCCGCGGCGTAACGCTGTGACGCTTGGGCAGGGATGGGTCCCAGCTGGCAACGCCACCGAGCACGGTGGCAGGAGCCTCGCGTGGGGCAGAGGATGCCACAGGCAACCCCAAAAAAGGGGACAACCCGCCAGGAAGAGCTCACATCCACTCCCAAAGCTTCCTTTTGCTTTGCTCCCGGTCCGGGGTGAGGATGGAAGGAGGGGGCAGTGCCACACACGGGAAGCCCAGGCAGAGGGGGACAAGCTTAGCAAAGGCAGGGGACATGCCAGCAGCTCCCCAACCACCTGGCTCGCTGCCCTACGCCTACACGAGCAAGATCTGGGCAGCCACCAGTTCCAGCTTGGGCTAAGGTTAGGGGCCAGGGCCCCCGAGGGGTGGCACGACCCCTGCTTCCCAGCCACCGTGCCCCAAGTCACGCAGGAGCCATGACATTGTGTCCCCAATGCAGACACAAGCTCCTCTTGGGGACACGGGAGGAGGTGCCCAAGTAAGCAGGGAGAGCAGAGTGCAGGAGGCAGATATTTATTGGTGTAGAGAGGAGGGGGATCACAGGTTAAACAAACACTGCAGAGGTGACCACAGCACAAGCTGGGATGGAGCCGCTCTCCATAGATCCCTCCCAGCACGTGTTTTCCACCAGCAAGGTCTCTCCTGGTGCCACACCACCATGGGGCATCTCCCAGATCTTGAGGACAAGCGGGATCTTGCCTGAATGGAGAGCAGCAAAGAGCAGGGTTGCCAGGCTGTGCCCAGGGCTTGGCTCCCACTCCCTAACCACAGAGGGGCAGGGCTGGGACAGGGCGTGGGACATTTCTGCCACCAGCCGCCCTCAGGGTGACCAAGAGGAGCCAGAGCCAAGGGCTGCCCTGCCCAGCAGCTCCACAACAGTGCCAGCCTGGTCACCCCGCACAGGGGAGGGGGCTGCACCAGCCTGGGCGTACAGGGGTCCAGCACCATCCCCAGAGCCCAAGGGAGCTCCAAGCCGTGGAGGGTCCCGAGGGGAGGAAGGAGCTCAGGCAGCTTATGGAGCCCTTTCAGGCTGCAGGGCAGGAGGGAAACTGGTGAGAGCTGCTCCCGAGGACACGGCGAGGCCACACTAGTGCAAATGCTGGTGGAGCAGGGAGGGATGTGGTCCACCAGCACACCTCTGGAGCCAGCAGTCCGGCTCTGCCCTGACCTTCCCACAGGCTCCGTCCCAGTCCTGGCCAGGGCTGCCCAGTACCTCCCGGGTCAGAGTTAGCTCCAGGTGGATGGAGGGATGGCATAGCAGCAGGGGCTACGTGACAAATTACACTCTAACTAAATCTCACAAGAACAACATCGAGCAGGAGGCGTGCAGAGCACTGAGGGAGAGGACAACCCCGGCCGTGGCAGACCCGGTACGTTCCTCTGTAGCAGCAGGAACCCCTTGGAGACAGCAACCCCCCCAACTGGTGCTTGCTCTACAACCAATAAGCGCATACAGACGATTAGTAGAGTAACACGGGGACCATCAGATACACAACAGGAGGTGTCCCCTCCTGCTACACAGGGCCAAGCCTGTGGCACTGGTCCCTCCGGACCCCTCACAGCACACACAACGCAAACTGCAGCTTGTCAATAATTTAACTAGAGGCTGTACAGTTTCCTCATCTGAGCCAGTTCCACAGATGGGACATCCCTGGTGTCTGGGCAAGGGATAACTCGGGGAGTTAGGACAGGGGTCCCTCCAGACTCCAGGGGTGGGAAGGTTGGACGGGTACAGAGGGGGGGTTAGAAGATGGGGATGTAGTTGTCGATCTTGGTCCTGTGCCGCTGGGCGATGCACTCTGCGATCCACACGATGTTGCGGCACTCCTGCTCCTTCAGCTTCACGAAGGCGTAGAAGACTCCAAAGTGGAACTGGTTGAGGAAAGCCAGCTTGTTCAGCTTCACCTGGGGAGAGCCCAGAGGAGGACATGTCACTTTGTCCACCTCAGATGGGAGGAGCTGGTCAAAGCAAGGCTGGCGGGCTCAGCACAGGGGTCCTGCTCTGCACCTCTCCAGGTACTCAGGGCAGCTCTAACCTACAGCATGTGGCTCAGGACAGGCTCTGACACTTGAAAATTCTCCTTTCCCACATAATTACACTCTGGTTTTGCTATCGATAGACCAAACACCCACCAGCAACCCCAAATTTACCTCCCACACCGCTCTAAGCTGTCCGGGTGAGAATATGAACCAAGAGCACCATGGTGGGCCCCCATTCCCTCACTGGAGCATCCTTTTCCTCTCCCCAAACTCTGCTCGCCCACAGCACCGCTGAGGGGACAGATGACAAGCTTTCTGCTCCCCTGAGCTTTGCAAACACCGCACGCTGAGAAGTGTCTCGGGGTTCACTCACCTCATGCTCAAAGAACCTGTCTTCAAGGGTCTTGTCTCCGGGGTTGCTGCCAGCCCCTTCAAATAGCAGCTTGTACTCCTGCAGGAGGACATTACGAGAGGTTATACTCAAACCCTTCCAAGCTCAGCAGCGTTCCTGGGCCCCGTACATCAAACAGACACCCCAGCCACCATGGCAGGTCAGCAGAGGACACAGAGAAGCCAGGAGTCTGCCCCACACACACACTGGTAACAGGATGCTACTGGGGCTGCACCGCGCACACACCAGCTGGAGGCAATCCCCAGAAAGGCAGAGAAAGCCTTTTATTTCATCCATGAGCTTGTCCAGCCAGAGATCCTACCCCTCCTCTGAAATGTGCGGTTCTCAAAGCCATATTGTCACTTCGAGCCTGTAGGGAGGATGCACCAGGTACAGACCAGAGTGTTTGGGCCAGGCTCCTCTGCCCACAAACACTGGCACACACCCTGGCTGCTCCAGCAAGGGGACACTGAGCTCCGATTCCAAACAGGCCCCCCAGCCACGCACGAGAGCAGCTTTAGGAACCCAGACACATCCAAGCGTGTCCTCCCAGGTCAGTGTCTCCTCCGTGACTGAACCAGAGCTCAGAGCGACCCGCTAGAGATGTGGCACACCGCTTCTCACTGAAGACATGTTTCCTCCCCACCAACCAGCCAAACAGAGACTGTCACTGCAGCCACACCAGTATCTCAAGGGTTTGGTGGTGAGGGCAGTCCCCACACCCTGGGCTGGTCTCCCTATTAGCACCGCTACGGTAGCCATATAAGAAGCCAACAGCATCCCAAGCAAGCCAAGCAGAGCATAGGACCGACAGTAGCAGCAGAAGACCAGAACCCCCTTCCCAGGCTGTCAATCCACAAGTTCCCCTCAAACCCTGAGAAGCTTTGATCTGGAGGGGGTCCTTGCACCAGTCCCCACAGCCCTCACCCCAAAGCACTTACGGGGTAGTAGTCAGCAACATTTTTGACTTGTTCGTAGTCATCTGCTCTGGCCAGCTGAGCCAGGCCCTCAGGGTAGAGCTTGCCACAGTGCGGGAACAGCTTTGCTCGGTCCTCCTTGGACAGCTCAGTACCAAATGAGTTAATGGTGATGATGAAGGCTCTCCGGTCGGCTTCAAACTGTGGGAAAAGAAGAGCTGTTCACCTTGGGATGCAGCATCTTTGCCCGAGCCTAGCAGATACCGACGCTGCTCCGAACAGAGACACGTCGGAGGGCAGCATGAGCAAGCTGCCCAGGACACACATGGCTATTCAGTGCTCAGCCAGGGCTGGCTACTTGTGCAGGCTCCCAGTATGCCCAGTATCTGATGCCTGGGGAACAGTCAGGTGAGGAAGTCCCCCAAATCACTGAGCAGGACCCTGCCCAGGTCAAGAAATCTCTCTCACCTACTGCCCCCGAGCCCTACACATCCCACAGCTGGCCTTGCTATGGAGACAGGTCAGGCACCAAACAGCTCTGGCTGTTCCCCTGCTCATTATCCATGCCACGAGGGCAACAGATGCGTTAGCACCTGCCAAGGTCAGGACTGGGGAACCAAACCTGTCCAAAATTACGTGCAGGCAGCATTTTCCTAGGTCTCCCAATGAGCAGACAGAGTCTGCATGGGGATGCCGAAGATCTTGAGCATCCTTGGTGCTCGCAGGCACCTGAGCACCGAGCACCGAGCATCACTGCAACCCCATCCAGCTACAGGGGGTTCCAGACCTACCTCCAGGATTGGGCACATGGCATCCGCCGTGGTACCTCCCAGCACCTTGCAGAACTTGTAGAAGGACTCCAGGTAAGCCTGGAAGGGAGAGGGCAGATGAAGACTTTTCTACACATATTCATCTGCTGCTCCACAGGGCCATGCAGCAGGGGACAGACAGCGAGCAGGGAAGCTCCCAGACACAGCACAGGCATTCTCACCCCAAGTGAACTTGGATGCCAAGCCCACACAAGGGAGAGCGCTTCCCCAGGAGCTGGAGACATGAAGGGTTGTGGTTGGGTTTCTTCAAGCGACTGCATGAGTTACTGCACACAAGATCCCCAGGCAGCAAGGAGAGAGTCTATTTTGCTCTTTTGGAGTCGTCTAACTGAAGTATCACATGGTTTCCTGACCCCACTCTGGCCTCCACAAACATGCCAAGCCACACAACTATAGCTGCAAGACCTACGCTCCGAAAGTACCGCTGTGTAAGCAGGGTCAAGAGATGAGACGGGACATCTGTGAAGTAAACCAGCCATCCTCTGTAATTCTCTTTTTTTTACGCTGCAGCCGCTTGGTCTCCATCCCAACCGGAGCACCGCAGAAAACATATCAGGCTAGGGCCTCCAGGAAACGTAATCTTTTGTCGAGATGTTCCGTAATCCAGCTGGAAGATGACTACATCTCCCAGGGGGAGGCCCATGAAAGTAGTGCATGGCTAAAAGTGCTGTTCAGCAAAAGCTTTTTTCAGAAGGAGCCATCATGTGATAAAATACCTCCCTGGACAGAGAGCTGCAACCAGAACCAGTTAAAAGGGATGGAATAAAGCGATGCTGAGACATCACAAATCTCTGCCTTGTCACAACAGCTCCAGGACTGAAGACAGACCAAGAATGCCCGTGTCGGACACCCTCAGCCTCCGCACTAGGAAAGTACCTGGATTATGGTGCTCTGTAGATATTTGTTACCGCACGGTGCGAGGGGACACTGCTGGGTGAGCATCACACATCAAAGAAACGTTGGCTCCGGCACCTGGCGCTGCTCAAGCGGAGGAGGGCACGGAGCATCAGTCTGCAGGGTTACCACGGGAACAAGGACACGGAGAACGGACTTTTGCTTTTGAGGCCAAAAGAAGAGGGAACCTGGATACGAGGTTCAGTCACCACCTCTGCCCTCCTCAGAGTCCACACCCAAACTTCAGGCTTTAGAAGCAAAACCAGGGGAACTCAAACATCCAGTGGTACCTGTGCAGTTCTTCCCTTTTCTGCTCTTAGGAACAGATTGCCTTGTAGAGAGACACTTGCTCAGGTCAATCATAACCCAGGATTTCATTGAGTAGTAGAAAGGAACAAGAAGATGCTCACTCTATAGGCAGTACCTCCTGTACCTCCTTGCCTCTCCCATACCTCACTCCACATTGATTCGCCTGCCATATTTTGTTGTCCGGTCACAAAGCTCCTTCCTACAAGAAAGCCACCAGCAAAGGCCAAGAGTCAGCCAGCTTCATTTCAACATCCCCATTAAAGGTGTAGAAAAAGGGGAGTAAGCATTGAGGGTAGCACGGCCAGCACGCCTCCGTTGCAGGACTCCACTGCTGACCACCCTCTACACCAACAGCTCACCACTTGCTTTTAACCTTCCCATCTTAACCGTATTTCCATTCAAGAACCTTCTCACTTGTCACTGCTGACAAGGAACCTTTGTAACTGCTTTCCTCCTATGAATCCGGTTGAAACATTCTGTCTACGTGCTCGCAGATTCCTTCAAAAACAAAAAAAAACAAACACAAAAAAAACCAAACCTCCAGAAGGTCTGGGAGGTGGCACTTCCCCTCCCATGCCAGCTCCTCCTGGACACAGGTATCCATCCCGGGCACCTGCCTGCTGTGTTCCTCAGGGCAGCTCTGTGCAGATTTCAAACCTGATGTTATTTCCCTCATTTGCCTGTGAAGACCATTTGCATCGTATTATACATTTTCCAGTCCTTGGGGAGAGAGGTGGCTTCAAGTGGAAGCCAGCAGTTACCCTTTTCACCCTTGCATCCCCGTGATTTGTTACTGACGGAGCCCTCGTGCTCCCCGGGGGCTGCTCTTTAGCAAGAACCAGCCCCAGCACAATCAGGCACCTACGCTTTAATTCGGAGGGGGGGTAGGAAGAGCAGAACGCAACGCAGTTATCAGGCCTCAAAAAGAAGATGGGAATGGCCTTGGCAGCTGAGACCCAAGGAGACAGCACCCCTTACCCCGTGCTTCCTCTGCTCCCCGACTTCTCCACCTCAATGCAGAGGTGTGCACCCCGCGAGGCTGCGGGTATTTATGAGTACAGGCACACTCCCTCCCTCCCCCATCACAGCAAAAAGACCAGTACACGCCAGAGGCCACAGGCAGCTGGGCATGACTGCTGACATGCGGCTCCTTCTCCCCTCCCTTCCCCTTCTTCCCTTCACGCCTGACCTCTTCTCCCCCTCTCCAAAGGGGCGACGGTTTCCTTGGGAAGCAGAGGTCACAGCGACTGCGGGCCGGCTGTGACCAGCCAAAACAAGGCTGGCAGATACCATCTGCATCCCACCCTTAATCCAGAGAGTGGAGATGGAGCGATAGCCACAGCCTGCACAGAAACACGTGCTTTGATACCGCCAGCTAAAACCAGAAAAGGCCTGCAGAGGAGACCCCGGTTCCCTCTGCAGGCTCAGGACAAGAAGAACCTTTGCCCCTCCACGTTCTGGTGCCTGCAGGACTCCTCCACCCCCTCCACCTTTTACACCGCTCTCCACCAAGAGCGTCTAACCCCAACCACACCACTGAAGGCTTGAGCAAACCCTTGGAGGCTCTTCTGAAAAAGCTCAAGACAGAAAGCCAAGTCCATGGAAGTCTTTCAACCAAGTTTAGGATCAAACCACCAGCATCCTCTGAATGCAGTTAACAACATATCTTAACTCTGTGTAGTTAAGGAGCAGCTTTCTCCTGCCCATCTGGAGCCTGAGGAAATTTATTCAAAGGCAGGACCTCTGCAAAAATCATTTTTGCACAGACTCTTGACGGCCTGAGAGCTCCAAAAAGCAAACCCGCTCTGGCGCCCTGACTGCAGGGCTGGCGGACTGGATGTCAGGCTCCAGGAATCCTGACTATCCTGACTTTTCAGCGGATGCAACTACTTCTTGGTCACGTTCACTCCATTCCAGGAAAGAAAACAGAAAGCCAGCAAATTATTTTTTTTTTTTATATTCACTCGAAGAGGAAAATACCCTCTCCTCTTTTGCTGAGGGAAGCCAGCCCAGGCCATAGCTCCTGACTCAAGACAGAGCTGTAGTCATGCTGGGAATAAATCGGGAAGTTAACATCTCTTTCCCTTCCCAGAGACCCATTTACCTTATACAGCGTGTTTCGAATGATTTCGATGTTCATTTCATCCAGGTCCTGTTCATATATGCAGTCTTGGAAGAAAGCAGCTGAAACAGAACCACACAGTTAGTATTGCCCTAACCAGTCCCGCGTCCAGCACTTTCCAGAGTCCCCAACACCACCCCACAGAAGCACACCCTACGTTGAGCTTGTCCCTCCCAGCCCTGGTCCTTATCTTCAGCAGCCACCAAATTGCCATGACTCCAAAACCTCAGGCTCCGCCACGGTTCCTCAGGCCACAATCATTTTCGGGGCTCTCACACCAGCCTATTCTTCAGCAGAAATTCTCAGCTCTAGCCCCCAGCATCAGCACCAGAGCAGCTAGTATTTAAAAATAAGCAAATCCTAACTGTTCCCAGATGCAGGGACTCCAAGGTGACAAGACAGCTTCCCAATTGCCTGCTACAACACGGCAGCAGCGCTCCAGCATCCACAAGACAACAGCTAGTGAGTCCTGAGGAAGCTGGTCCTTCTCCCTCCTTCTCCAACATCTCAGTTGGATTAAGGAGGCCCGGGGATGCCACAGCTCCTACAGCCCACGACACTCCATGGTTGGAGCCAGGAGCCGTTTCCCTCAGTCAGGTCTATCAGTCCCATTTTGCACTTTTTCCAAGGTTTTTTATTTCTCCAGCTGGAGGTAAGAAACAAGAGATGGGACGAACGAGTGGGTTTTGGTAGGATGCTCAGCTCTATGTTCTTTTCCAGAGCGTCTCTGGGAGGGAGTTTGAGAAGTTGTTGCCACTGAAAGAACACAGATTTCAGAGCTCACACAGGGCACCGCGAGCTGCAGATAAAGACAAGTCGTGTACCTTTAGCGTAACACAAAGCTGTTGTACCCCTCACTCATGAGCAAGTGCTAATAAAACCCATTGACAGGGTTTTTATGACTTTTTCAACCAACTTTGCTGAATTTGCTACGTAGAGAAATGTGACCGTTCTCAGCTCGTGTAGCCCAGCTGCAGGCAAAGGACCACGCACTCAACGCTGAGGACTCACCCCAGCGCTCTGCTCTGTGCCACCAACCAGGCCCTGAGGCAGGCTCACACCTCTGGCGTGTGCCACTTGATAGCACAAGCTCCCTGGCACGGAAAGGACCGTGGGTCTGGAGAACCCCAAACAGGGGTTGAGCCCCACAGAGGTTTCTTTGCAAGAGCCCCAGAGAGCAGTGCCACGTAGCTGGGGGAGCACCACTCCCGACGGCTGGCGAAAATGGAAACGGAGTGTGCCAGGACTGGTTTTCATGGCAGGACTCACTGGCTAGCCTCGATAGCTAACCAGTGGCTACTTCAGAGTAGCAGAGGAATGAGAACACAGCTATTTCAGTTCTTGGCCCTCCAATATCCCAAATTAGGCTAACAGCAAGTCTTATTTTGCCCTGCTAACCTATGAAAGCCATTTGGGGTTAGGCATTCCTACCAAGCCACGTAGCTACTCAAGTACTTTTAGGAGATAGAGCTGCTGTTTCTTTGCGTGTGGTCACTGGAAGGAGTGCAAGTTAAACAACTGGAGCCCGCGTGCCTGCTTGTTTAGGCAACACGGCTACTCCCCACGTTCTCCTGCTGAAGAAATGCCACACTAGGTGGTACATGGCTTCAAGGGCACAGCCAGGGCACAGGGCTGAAGAACAACTCAGCCTAGCCAGGGCAGAAGCAGGCCAGGCTTGAAAGGAGGGCCCATGCCAACCTCATTAAGGTCAAAGCAGCCAAGTGCAGGGTCCTGCTCATGGGTGAGGGCAATCCAAGCACAAATCCAGGCCAGACGGAGAATGGATGGAGAGCAGCCCTGAGGAGAAGCTCAACACGCCCCAGCAACGTGCTCTGGCAGTCCAGAAA
>JAOXNO010000063.1:25173949-25186556 GCA_028565335.1 Limnodromus scolopaceus
CCTGATCCAGAGTCCCTCCCCAGCTTTCCTGGAGCCCCTTGAGGGACTGGAAGGGGCTCCAAGGTCTCCCTGGAGCCCTACCCTCTTTGGAAAGCACGATGATGATGCCTTCTGTCTCCTGACATCTAGGAGCCCTTTGTGAAAGGACTCTTGCTTGCTGGGACTGTGCAGGAGGACTGGCCCTGTCCCCAACAGCTTTCATCTGCCAGGTGAGAGAGACCATATGGGAACGGTGAGATCCAAAGATGGTATAGACCATTCCTCTCCTGTGATTGCTGGCTGCTGGTGCAGCAACAGAGCAGTAGCCAAAATGCTGTCATGCTAATCTCAGGACTTTGTCCTGTGTCCCCCAGTGTAACCACTCGCTGTGGCCGGTTAATTAGTTGTCCTGTTAAAACAAGCTCAAGGAAAACATTATTTATTGGAAGAAAGATGGCACTTCCATGGCCTGCTAAATCATGGTGGCAAACAAACACTGTGGTCTCTGGCTTCCTTCAGGGTTCAGCAGAGGCTATTTGCTGTTTGTTCTGGCCTCTTTTACTGGGCAGAGACCTGCTTCATAGCTTCTCCTAGCTAAACTTCAAGCACAGCTGAGGTCAGCTTCTCAACCCTGGGGCAGCTTCAGCCCTTGTTTGGGTCCTGCCCCTCGTTAGAAGATGATGGCGTCTGGATTTCCTGGCAAGTATCGCTGCTCGGCAGCCCGTCGGTGCTTTTCTCTTGTTGTTTTTCCTCTGCTGTCGGCTCCTGCAGTCTGCGAAACTGTTTTCTGCCTTGTTTCTCTTAGCTTCTGAATGATTTGTTGCCTCTCCCTTAAACCGCTGCACTAGGTGCTGGACCAATGTCCTGTTAGCGTAGTGGATCTCTGAGGTTACAGCTGTGACCTCGTGCACTCTGCTTTTAGAGAGGGGGGGGGAAAAAAGGATACGTAGGGATGAAGCCCACTGGAGATACAGATGGATTAGGAGAGGTTACCTCGCCTTTTGAAAAGATCAGGAGAGTGCTACCTTCCCTGGAGGGGTTCAAGGCCAGGTTGGATGGGGCTTTGAGCAACCTGGTCTTGTGGGAGGTGTCCCTGCCCAGGGCAGGGGTGAAACTGGATGGTCTTTAAGGTCCCTTCCAATCCAAACCATTCTGTCATTCTACCACATCATGGCTTGGCTTCTGCACCCACTGAATTGAGGGTTCAGACTGAACCATTCTCAGAGTTCAAGATGGATCTGAGCACGGCCACACTTCAGGACCCTCAAGCGTACAACCTCCTTGGTTGGTTGTACAGCAGAGGAGCTGCATGGGAAAGGGTCCATATCCCATTCCCCTCACACCCAGGAGAACACCATGAGCTCCACCATGAACCAAGGTGCCAAAATCACTCATGAAGGTTGTCCATCACTGGTAGCAATGCCACTTCTCTCCGTAAGAGAGGACACGCTGCCCATGCAATTAAGCTGAAAGAAATGCCCAGCTCCAGCCTCCTGGGGCCCAAATTCCAGGACCACAGTGATAAAATGGAAGAGAGAAGGGTAGCACAGCCTTTCCCACTCTTCTCTCAGCAAAAGGAGATATGGCAAACACTCAGTACATAACAACATAAGGCAAAGGGGAGAAACACTCCCCTTCTGGGCAGCAAGGGCTACGCAGAGCAACCCTGGAAATACTCTTCAAGACTCAAAACCAACCAACCAACCTGTCCAGTCGTGGTTTATTCCCCACCATCCAGCCCTGTATCAAGAGTTTGGCGCTCACTATGTAGCGCTACGGATTAATTTGACAGAAGACAAGGCTCTGGCACGTGTGAGGGTACCATTCAGGCAGATCACTGTGCCTTCCAGCTGGTGTGGAGTCAGGAGTCTAGGACAAGTGTGACCTACTTACTTCAAGCTCTCCAACTTCACCATTGACTCACATGTGTCCTAGAAATGGAGGTCTACGGACCAAACTGAGGAGAACCACAGTCTTGGAAATCCTTTCTTTCTAACAGAATCACATCTACTTGCTTCTCCTAGCCACCCTTCACCTCCCAAATACATCTCTGGGGCTCAGATCTGCGCTCTTCCCCAAGCTGATGTGACACAACACCACTACCTTGGGGTTACGAGGACTGAAAAACCAAGAGTTTCCACAGGACAAGCCCACAGCAGACTGCTGAACTTCAGGCCGAGATGCACAAATAAAAACAGGACAGACCCCTGCAAGGGCATGAAACTAGTTCCACACGCAGCTTAAGCCAAAGACAGGGCAGATCCCATCCCTCCATGTGCACACCACCGTTTCCATAAGGCGTACAAGTCCCCAGCTGAGCTGACTGCATGGACTGAAGCACCCAGAGAGGTGGTGGTGGAAACACACAGGCTCTGGAAAGCCTCTCCCAACAGAGGCCCACACTAACAAACTTGAGCCAACCACCTGCCTCTTCTCAGCTGGCCATTTCACAGCCCCATTACCCAGCTAGAAAGTGACACATCCACCTTTATCCCATTGGCAGGTCAGAAAGAAATAGGCTTTCTACACTGCTCCTGAGGAAGCAAGAAGAATATTAGCAATAGGAGGCTCACAAACACTGACTTGAAGGTAAAGAAATTCCTGTTTCTAAAGAAGATGCTTTTGTCCACTTCCCAGGCTCCATATACTTTTTGCAGTATACATTTTTATTCTCCAGACATGACACCAGACCTCTAACAGGCTACCAGGGTTTTGAGGAGCTGGAGATGGCTCATGACCCTTTGGACAGCAGAGATCTGTGTGACTCAGAAGTCTGGTTTATCCGAGACTGATTCCCCTCAAGAACAGACCCTTGCTCACACCACTGTCGCAGAGGAAAGCGGCTCCAAGTCCTTCACTGACACCTTGCGTCAGAAGCAGGAATTGGCTACAACAGGGAGCCAGGAAGGTTCCGAGCGATACCCAGCACACAAGGACCTCTGGCCAAGAAACAACCAAAGCACCGGGACTTTGGGAGCTGAAAGAAGGGATTAAATATATTATTGATGAGGGTTTCAAGAGAAAACTTAAGACAAAACAGCTCTCCTATCCTCTCCTCAATGCTGGTCATGTTTTCCTGCCTCTTAAAGCCAGCTCAGGAGCCTGCCTGATCACAGAGAGCTGATTTGGCTCTCTATTTCTAACTCATCAAGAAGCGAGAGCTTGAATCGGCTTACTTTGTCATCAAGCAAGCAGAGACCACAGAGGATCACGCAGAACAGCATGATCTCCTCCTTCCAGCAGCACCAAGCTGTCAGCCCAGGTCCTGAAGCAAAGAATTCCTTTGTGCTTCCAGACTGATCCCAGCACACAAGAGGGAGCAGCGTTTCAGACCTGGAAGCACAACATCCTCTGAGCAACATCAACACCAGCGACCAGTCAGATACTCAATTCCCAGGACCGGGTCCCACAACAACTTTGATTCAGGATTTCTCCAAGGCCATCATTTGCTTCAAGACTGGGACCAACTGCAGGGACAGACTCACAGACAAGAGGCAACAGCAAAGACAAAACAGAAATGGTAGAGAAGAATGTATAGGTATTTTATGCACAAGTACTTATTTAAGATAGCCACTGCCTGGATTTAGTGCATCTGTGAGAGATAGAATGCACGTTAAAAGACTGTAGAGCACAGAAAACAGGTACTGAAATGGGAAAATCTGATCTAAAGGGACAGGGAAAAGAACTGGTCTGACCACAGACCTACCTAAGTGCTCAAGAGCAATTCTTCTTTGAAGGAAAAATCCTCCTACAAGATCACACTAGACAGGGGCACAGAAAACCAAGAGGAAGGAGATCGGCAGTGAACTCGGAATGGCCTCCAGGCTCTGAATGAATCTCGTCAAGGGGCACAGCAGCAGCCACCGCCACCTGAGAACTGTCAGGGACAGGACAGTAACGACAAACATATGGGAACTCCAAACTGACTCATTCCAAATGCAGGAAACGCCACTCCAAGGGAGAGCTAAGGTTACACAACTTAGTTCAGAAAGCAAAGAGGGGAGGAAAAAAAAAAAAAAAAGAGAAGCTATAAATACAGAAAGACTCTAAAGAGGAAGTTATCTGCAAGGAAGATTTAGGGCATGCTGACAATTCTGACTAGCAAGAGAGCAGGAATACCTCCCACCACCCCTTCTTTCAGGCCCTGGGCTCGATAGCAAGAACAGAGACCGCTGCAAGCAGAGAGCCACAGAAAACTCTGGCTGAGAAGGGCCTTCTGTCCTAAGTAAAAACATCCTGGGTATTTTTAAGGTAGAGACTGAAGCACATAACAGCACTCTGTTCCCATTCTGCTGTTTAACAGTTGTGCGAGCAGTTCTTGCATCCAGGGTTCAGCTGGCCAAGGATCCCTTAGACAGTCAATATTAATTTCAATCACTCAGGAACAATCATCAAGATAAAGCTGACACTTAACTAGTGTTTTCAGAAGAAAGATTGATCCAATAATTATAGTCCCATTGACCAAAACAAACCAACACCTCTAGATACATATGTTTCTCATCTATTTCAACAGAGACCTGGTTTTGATCTTTGTGATCCAGGTTCTGGACACCAAGAAGCGAAAAGTGATAAGCAGGTCACTGATAGAGAGGAACAGTTTAGCACTGACTAATTAAGATGATGAGCTGAGCACGGGTAATGAGTATCACAGAGCAAAACCTTCACAGCTTCCAGGTTTGTACACACTGATCCAGAAAAGAGACAATGGCTGGAAGTCAGAATTAGCCTCGAAAGAGAACTCGAGGTTCCAGGTGAAGAGTAATTCACCAGGGAATTTACCCAGATCCGCACCAGAATTTTTCCACTACTGACCCTTCAATAACAGCAGGTACTTTCCTAGATGGCTCGATCTCCTCTAAAACTGACCACGGGTATCAGGGATTAAGTTAGATTGCAGAATCATTTAGGTTGGAAAAGACCTTTAAGATCATCAAGTCCAACCATCAACCTAACAGTGCCAAGTTACCGCTAACCCACGTCCCTCAGCACCACATCGACCCCTCTTTTAAATACCTCCAGGGATGGCAACTCAACCCCTTCCCTGGGTAAGCACACAGCATATTGCAGGGAAAGACAGGAATCTGACAAAAAAACCTACCCGCTCCACAAAATGAGTGTCTCATTAGACTTAAGATGGATGTGAAAAGGATGAAAAACCCAAACATGTAGAAGTACAAAAGAACTCTTGAATCCCACAGCTACTTGAGGCCTGATTCTCTGAGATCAGAGACAACGTTCGGGTAAGCACAACGTTATTTTGCATTCTTACCAGAGCATTCGGAGCTTTTTATTCTTAGGCTATAGGAATTTTGGCACTATGAGATTACAGAGCAATTACCCTGATAACCTTACTTCTCTCCTCAAAAGGGTTTCCTGCTTTGCCTAGAAGTGAAAAACACTAAAAGGATACCCATCAGCAAAGCCTGACAAACCCAGCAGGCTCCAAAGAAGCACAAGACACGTACCACGGTTGTGTGGCCACCTCAAGAGAGCCCTGGTAGCTCCAACTTCCTCAAACCGCCATGTCAGCTGTTGAAATCACACGGCCGGGACACCGAGTCAGCTGAGAGCAGAGACAGCAGCCGAGGAGGGGGAGGAACAAGGGGACGGCGCCTCAAAAACGCCGCTGTCGGCTCTTCTCCCCGCTGCCCCTCGCCTCCCCCCCTCACACCAACCGGCCTTTCCCCTCAGCCCACCGCCTGGGCCTTCCCCTCAGTGTGTGTGTGTGGGGGGGGGGAGTCCCCACCGGCCTCAGAGCCCCGCCACCACTCACCCTCCAAGCTCTCACACTGCACCAGGTTCACGTAGTCGCCTTGCCGCAGCACCCCGGCCTTAAAACCCCGCACCAGCCCTTCCAGGTAACCGTTATCCACGTTAAAATACAGCTCCGGGAAAGACGACATGGCGGCCGGCCGACCCAGGGACGGGGAGACCTCACGTGACCCGCCCCCCCACCGCTCACGTGACGGCCGCCGCGCGGCGTGGCCCCGCCCCCCTTCCCGGCAGGCTGTGCGAGGGGCGGGAAGTGCCTGAGGAGATGGCGGAAGGGGGCAGAATGGTGGCGCTTGGGAGCGGCGGTCCCGGGGCCGACTTCCCCTGTGAGGCTTCCTCCGTCCCCACCACCACTCCCCACCGTGCCTTCACTCGGTGCTAGGCCTGAAGTTCCCTCCCTGAAGGGTGATGCTGCCTCCTCTGAAAGGAGAGGGCGGGCAGAGCACCTGCCGTTCCTCCCGGTGCGGCCCAAACCACGGCAGATGGAATCAGAGAATCATAGAATCCTCTGGGTTGGAAGGGACCTTTCAGATCATCGAGTCCAACCATCAGCCCAGCACTGACAAACCCACCACTGACCCATGTCCCTCAGCACTACGTCTGCCTGGCTTTTAGATACCTCCAGAGATTGTGACTCCGCCGCTTCCCCGGGCAGCCGGTTCCAAGGCTTTATAACCCTTTTGGTGAAGAAATTTTTCCCGATACCCATCCTAAACCTCCCCTTGTTACCGCAAACCAGCAGATAAAACGTTCTAAGACTCAATTTAAAGTTCAGAAAGCAGGCAGTCCTTACTGCAGCGGCAGGTGCACCGGGGATCACTCCTGTTGTGCACACCGAATACTGTTGTCAAATTAAATTTATACACAACAGGTATACATAGTCAATGTAATTCCAAGAAAACATTAGCGTATTCATTTCATTTCTGAGAATTAATTTACATATTATAATAAGCTTTTGGGCATGCGTAGTTGTGCCTTCTGGTGGTCCTCATTTTGAGTGAGGGTCATTTCTTCCTCAATCTTCATCTCCTTCACCTGTCCTTTGGCTCACTTTTCATGTTGGCAAAACATTCTAACTGCTTAATTGCTCATTAAAACTAATGATCTCCCTGCTACCACCTGTCTGTCAGACAATGTCCATATTTATCGCATCCCTGTCTTAGGTCACCGTGTTCTCAGGGCCACACACATCCTTTCTTATCTTACCGAGTCCTTGAAACCATTTGGGATGCTTACTAAAATAGCTACATTTCTTCTTTAAAAGAAGATTCTCTACAGTTCAGCCATTTATAAACTACATAAAATCTGCCTTAGGTATCATCCTGGTGCAACTCAAGGCCGTTTCCTCTTGTCCCATCGCCTGTGACTTGGGAGAAGAGACCGACCCCCCCTGGCTACACCCTCCTTTCAGAGAGTTGGAGAGAGCGAGAAGGTCTCCCCTCAGCCTCCTTTTCTCCAGGCTGAGCACCCCCAGCTCCCTCAGCCGCTCCTCACAAGACTTGTGCTCCAGACCCCTCACCAGCTCCGTTGCCCTTCTCTGGACCCGCTCCAGCACCTCAGTGTCCCTCCTGTCGTGAGGGGCCCAAAACTGGACCCAGCCCTCGAGGTGGGGCCTCACCAGTGCCCAGTACAGGGGGACGGTCACTGCCCCAGTCCTGCTGGCCACACTGTTCCTGACACAGGCCAGGATGCTGTTGGCCACCTTGGCCACCTGGGCACGCTGCTGGCTCATATTCAGCCAGCCATCGACCAACACCCCAAGGTCCTTTTCCCAGGACAGCTCCAGCCACTCTTCCCCCAGCCTGGAGCCTTCATGTCACCCAAGTGCAGGACCCAGCACTTGGCCATGTTGAACATCACACCATTGGCCTCGGCCCATCCATCCAGCCTGGCCGGATACCTCTGTAGAGCCTTCCTGCCCTCAAGGAGATTCACACTCCTGCCCAACTTGGTGTTGTCTGTGAACTTACTGATGGTGCGCTCCATCCCCTCACCCGGATCATTGGTAAAGATTGTGTCCATCCCATAGGTACCCCCTTGGCCACCGATTCCTTGGGGCGGATGGCTCACAGGGATCTCCTGGGTGTGAAGCACCTGGGAGAGCACAAGTAAAGCTCCCAACGTCACTGAGGGGCACCCCTCCTGCCAAGAGACCCCTCCTTTGGCCAGGAAGGGCCCTGCTGGGGAAAAAACAAAAATTACATCATTTTGTTGGACATGGAGGTGCCCTGGACTCTTGGCTGTGCGGACACGGCGCCTACCTGGATGCCCTCCCCTCGCGGCTCCCCCCTTGTCCCCCGAGATCCCAAGCGGACACATGGAACCGTTCCCGCTCGGCAATGGCTTTTGCTAATGACTGGTTTATTAGAGTGGCGGAGGAGGCGGTGGCACAGGCGGGCAGGGAGCAGGCAGCCCCCCCGGCCACGGGGGCTAGTTCTTGCCGCAGGGGAAATTGGTGCCGATTTTCCGGCAGTAGCAGAAAGCGTTGAAGAAGCGGCAGTAGCAGGTGGCACAGGGGTCGCAGCAGGGGACCTGGTGGCCCAGGCAGGACTCCAGGAGGCGGACGCAGCGGCGGGGGGAACGCTCTTCTCGGCCCGCGGCCTGCACTTCTGTGGAGGATGCCTGCCGGGGAGAGGAGGAGGAGGAGGGACAGGGTGGGTGGTGGACCACCGTGCCAGCAATAAAACTGCGTGGGAGGGAGCCAGGAGTGGCTACGGAAGGAAACCTGCTGCTGTCACCAGTGGAGAGCCCTGTCGTGCTCAGGTCCGGGCTTGGGCTGGTGAAAATCACCGCTGACGCTCTCCGCAGGCATCACCACCCCCCTCCACATAGAATCATAGAATCATTCAGGTTGGAAAAGACCCTTGGGGTCATCGAGTGCAACCATCAAAGGCCTCCACGTGTCTCAAGGCACACCTTTACGGTGAAGCCCAGCCCCAACTTTAGTGAAGGGGTGACCGAATGGAGGCACTGGGGGTGCTGAGCCGTGCAAGACTGCCCAGTGAGCTCCTGCTCTGCAGAGGCTTCCTTAACTGCTTAATTAACTGGTTAATTAAACGGATCTCAAGAGTTACGGGCTTGGACCGCCCTTCTTGAGCGCCAGAGCCCCTTGCAGTTCTGAGCAGCCTCAGCCTGTCCCAGCCCTGGCTGCTTCTCAGCAGGTGACAAGTGGATACTCCCTTCTCCAGAAAGTGCCACGCTGGGCTCCAAACCACCCCTGGCTGTGGGGACACGGAGAAGGCCGCTGTGGCCTGAGGCCACCCTGCTCTTTGAGGTGTCTGTAGGACAGCTTGGGGAGTGTTACCTGGGGTTCCAGCATGCTGCCACCTCTCTGCATGAGGTCACCATCAGCTTCTTGGACCTCCAGGGCCATCTGCTCAAAGCCCAGCCTGGGTAGAGCTCCTGGGAGACACAAGGAGGTTGGTGATGGTCCCCATGGTCATGTGTGTGTCCCTCAAAAAGCCCCCCCACTCCCCGTGGGCTGCCAAGCTTCTCTCCCCAGCCAGTGAGAGGACAAGCTGCGCTGCTTTAAGGGGACCCCGTGTATCTCACCCTGGGTGTGAGGGTCCCCACTTCTGCACTGGGGCCCTGGGCACGCCACTGGGTGGCAGTGGGAGGACATGGGGAGCTACAGAACTCACCGGCCGGCTCAGCAGACACCTCCTTGACTTTCCGGAGCAGGCTGGAGTAACGGGCTCTATCTGTCCCCTCCAGCCCAACACTCCCCTTCTGCAGGTGGCCGCGGCCAAGGTCGGCGGCGAGGATGGCCTGGATGCCCTGCAGCAGCCCGCAGCACAGCAGCAGCACGTTCAGCATGGTCCTGGGGGACAACCTGCGCAGAGGGGGCCTGGTGACCCCGCTGGCCACCTGGGCTGGTCCCCACCTCCATCCCACCACCGTCACCTCCTGAGCAGCACCTCGGGGAGGGGCAACCTTGACCAGCACAGCCACTGCTGTACTGGACTTAAGACCCTTTCTTGGACCACCACATGCCTGGGAGCTTCATGTGGACCCTCCAGAGCTAACGCTGGTAGCCATGGGGCACCCCACATGCGGGCACATTCCTCATCTCACCACGGAGAGGACCGAGCAGCAGAGGATGGACTGAGAGTTGATCTGCTTTGGGGTTGACCTGTTGATCAACGAAACACTTGATCCGTTCAGGGTCTCCCTGCCCCACATACAGCCCCCAGACCACGGTGGGGCAGAAATCTCCCCAAAAGCCCCTGGGAAGTGACAAACTGCTTTGCTACAACTCCTTTTGCAACCAAACCCCAGGGTTTGGGCACGATAAACAAACGTGGGGCCTTGAGAAGATAAAAGTGTCCTGCAGAGGCTGGAGGAGAGAGCAGGCACGGATGGGGTTTTGCCCAAGGACTGCAGCGATGGGCTGGGTGCCACCACCTCATGGGGGGGCTTCAGCACCTCTGTGCCACCCAGTCACCTGAAAAACCCAGTGACACTCGGCCGCAGGGCTTCTTCGGGATGCAGAGACCCCTCTGCCTGGGACACGGGCACCCTCGTCAGGAGATGTCCCCCCCAGTTGGACCAGCATGGGGTTTTCACCTGCCCCCAGTGCAGAGTTTGCTCCCCCGTCCCTGCTCGTGAGGGGATGGTGAAGGTTGAGGAGGGAGGAAGGTGAAGAATGCTGAGAGAAGAGGATGAGGCTCGGTGGGGAAGAAGACCACCCCGGGAAGGACTGGGTGAGCTGGGGAGACTGGATGCAGGGTCGGGGGACCTCGAAGGGAGTCGGGAAGGGAGACCCCTGGTCGCTGCCGGCAGCCGAGTCCCCTGGGAACTTTGGGACTCCATCCCCGGCTCTGGCAGAGCTCTGCCGACCACTCCTCACCTCCCTGTCCCCACAAAACCACCCAGCTCTTTGCCAGGAGAGACCTCTTCGTGCCATGGGGAGCCCCACGGCCATGGGCATCGCACCCCAAACACCCCCCCAGACCCTTCCCCTCGTGAGCACTGACCTCTCCGAGCGGGGAGAGGGCTTTGCCGCTCGCTGCTCCACCGAGCTCCCTGGGAGCGCCGCCGCCGCTCTCTGCCTCGATGTCCTCCTCCCCACATGCTCACCAGGATTTATATCGGCTTTTTATTAATTAAGTGCCGTGGCCACATGACTCCGCTAACTACCAGGTAGGTGGGCTTCTCTGGAAACCGGGCTTTGGACAAAGAGGCAGGCGGCGAGGCGGTGGGCGGGAGGGAGGGCGCCTTCTCCGTGCCCCAGATGGCCGCGGGGAGGAACAGATCCCCATCAGCCCCAAAATCCCAACTTTTTTGGGAGCAATCTCCAGGCCGTTTCCCTTCCCGGCCTGAGGACATCTCCCAGTTCCCGCTCAGAGAAACACCAGGGCTGGAAGCTCCTCTCCCAAGACACGTCGAGCTCTTTACTGGTTTTCAAAGGGGATGTTGCCCACCCACAGCTCCGGGCAGGCACCCAGAGCCTCCAGAAGTCCTCTGCTCCCAACCACTCACCATCTGCAGGTGGTTCCCACCTAACTGCGTCTCTCATTCCAGTATCCTTTGGAAAACCTGCAGCTCCCTAGAGCCCGCTGCTCTCTGAGGAGCTCCCTTGTGCATCCCGGGCTCGACTCCACCATGGGAAGGGAAGAACCAGCTCCACCGATGGCTTTCACAGCCATCATACGTGGCTCCTTGAGCTTCTCGGTGACGAGACCTTGGAGGGCCATTCCAAAACCCAAAGGGAGCTAGAGCCGGCCCGATGCAGCCTCGGTGGCAGGGCCAGACACTGGTGGAGGTGGCATCTCTGCTGGGGACATGCGTTATGGGCGCACCACGTGCCTGTTCTTGTGCCCTGTTACAACAGAGGGCTGTCAAGCAGCCTCGGCGTGTCTGCAGGGGGGAATTGCCCAAAAGGATACAGAGGTGGGGCTCTGGGGCTCCAGCTCCCCAGCAGGAGAAGGACCCGACCACAACACACGGGGGCCCTTTCCCAAATTGGAGCTGGGGCCGGAGGGCCAACCAAAAGAGGCTGTGGAGGCAGAGGCTGCTCACGGAGCTTCCCCGGTCCCCTCCCGTAGGGACAGCAGCAGATCTGAGAGCTGTTTGCTCCAAACCCAAGTGCCAGAAGCCAGAAAGGAACCTCTTTCCCGTTCGAATCCCTGGATGCACACGCGGGGTGGTGAATTGCCCGAGCACCCGGCATCCCAGCGTGCTTCCCCGCCAGCATCCCCCTCCACCGGCCCCCAGAGCGCCCGCTCCCAGGTCAGCAGCTTGGCCAGGCTCCTTTTGGAAACACCCGTGTCCTTGGGTGGCTTCAGCCCTGCAAGGGACCAGGGCTGGGGGTGGGGACAAGACACCAGAGGGGCTCAGTTTCCAGCAGGGGACACCCAGCACCCAGGCTGCCTCTTGCACCCCACACCCCTGGATGAAGACCCATCCTGGGTTAGGGGTAGGTTCCCTGCTCCCATCCCCAGTCCCATCCCCACACCCATCCCCAGTCCCATCCCCATTCCCAGTTTCATCCCTATCCCCATCCCCATTCCCAGTCCGATCCCCACTCCCATTCCCATTCGCATTCCCATCCATTCCCATTCGCATTCCCGTTCCCATCCCCACCCCCATTCCCATTCCCATCCCCATTCCTAGTCCCATTCCCATCCCCACTCCCATTCCCATCCCTACTCCCATTCCCATCCCTATCCCCATCCCCAGTCCCATCCCTATCCCAATTCCCAGTTCCATCCCCATCACCATCCCCATTCCCAGCTTCCTAAAGCTGTTCTTCACCTCTCCTCGCTAGTTAGATGTACGGGGGGGATTAAGGAATATCCAGCTACAAAATGATTGCTTAAACCTGTTGTATTTCAGGACACTACACCCCGGGCTG
>JAOXNO010000063.1:25227225-25247827 GCA_028565335.1 Limnodromus scolopaceus
CCCACCTGGACATGTTCCTGCTTTGGCAGGCGGGTTGGACTAGATGATCTCCAGAGGTCCCTTCCAACCCCATGTGATTCTGTGATTCTTAAAATTTTACAGAGCACTACCCAAAACCCCCCACCCCTGTGGGCCTGGGATACTAGAGCAAAAAAAAAAGGGGAAAAGCCTAAGAGAAATGTTTGAGTATGAAGAAACTGGCTACAAAACAGGTAAGGAGTCTTCCCCAAGGACTCTTACAGCTTCTCAGAAAACGGTAAAGCCTGAAGTGCACAGTTAATAAGCAAAACCACAATCCCGAAGTGGACAACTAAGATTTTACATTCTCTGAAGTAGCTCCACAGTGGAAAATTAGTTTCTTCCCCACTGTAACACGTTTACCCAGAAATTTTTAAGTCAGACATGTCATTTAAGAGATACGGTCTGAAACTTGGTGAAATTGAGACTGCCGCAGGACTCAGCAGCGTTGGGTAAATGGCCTCTCTGCCTTCGTGTTAGAGCTGGACATTCTTCCTGATTTAGGATTACGCTCTCAAGATCTGGCACTGCGATTAGCTTTTCTGTGTTTCTACCAGTGAAAGCACCTCGGAGGCAGACACTGTACGATCAACTCTGCTTTTACTCCTTTGACTACAGAGTATTTCCATTACTCTAATGAGACCTTCAGGAATGAAATTTTTCTCACTTTTGAATTACCGTAGCACATCTGGGTATGAAACTGTATAAACCCAGCTGAATGAGCACTATTTTAGAAGAAAACTCCAAATCCTTAAGGGACTGGAATGTGAATCCACTGAAGGCTTTTAAACCATTTGGGCATGGCCCACGAGCACTGGTGGATCACACAGTTATTTATATTCAGGTGGTTATTTCAGCATTAGAACGTATTTATGGAAACAGAAGAGGTACCAGACAACCAGCACCACCTGTCCACCCCATCCCACGGCAAAAGCTTTAAGAAAAGGCATTTGATTCTGTGGATGTATTCTGTCTAAAAATTGTGACAGCTCAGACTATTTTTCCAAAGGCAAAGAAGAACTTGCTCAAAAGAATTTAAAATGGTAGAAAGTGGGTGCGTTAATACGAACACTCACCTCCTGTAAGTGATGCGGGAACTGTATAAAGTGACTAATAGAAGCCAAGTGCTGACAATACTGGGGATAGTCCTTCAATCTGTCAGAGAAAATACGCGTTAGTCAGAAACACACGCCCAGATCAAAACCAGCATTACAGACAAGCCCAAATATAACACCGGGATAGTGTCACTCCTATACCACATCACGGAATTACTTACTGCTTACAGCAGCTGTGCTATAAACCAAGCATTTTCTACACAGTAGAAGCAGTTGCAAGACCCGCTTGAAATGAATTCATTTAGCAGCAAAACACAAGTCTTGTTTTTCACAGCAACTCATCCTACATTTCAGTGTTTCTGAGCGAACACACAACTGCATTTATATTCAGTGTGTGCAGTAAGATTATTGGGGTAAGTCATTTCTGGCCTGGCTGAGTGCGTTTTAAACGGCAAACCAGGGTGTCCCTAACACCCAAGAGAGAAGTTTCACCTACGCACACCAATTATTACAGTTCCACTAGGCCCTCTTACTACTCATTGAGAATAAAAACCTTTAAGTCCCACTCAAAATGGTTAAAGAGGAGTAAGGTGGTGGCTAAGTCTCACGTATGTCAGCCTTTAGTGTCTTTATTCATTCCCTCCCGCTAACTCCACAGCAACAGCTTTCATTACAGACGAAATACCGCAGGGCTGATGAACTATATAAGGAGAGCGAGGACAGAAGATAACATGCTCCTTGCTTATGAGTCCACACTTCAAGCCCACACTTTTCTGGTCATTAAGTAATTCCAGGAAGCTTTCTAATACTTTTCAAGTTCAAGTAGCTTCTTCCAGAATGGAGCTCTTCCCCATGGGTGTATAGTCCTGCCTACTATGGCAGCTTGAGAGTTTCCTTGATCTGCAATCCATTAAAAGCTTTGAGAAAGCTTTTTCTGAGATACTTTTTGCCATACTTGAGATTTCTCTGTAAAACCAAAGTCCTACATCTCAGTTCCTAGGCAGTCTTTCAGTACTGAAGAGTGCAAATAGCACCTGTAAAGCCTGATTACCTTCACCCCATTCCTAACAAGCTGACTGAATTATTGACTGAATTATTTTTTATACTCAAGCCCTCACCGAGTTATTTTTATAAACAAAGTCCATTAAGTAGCTTCATCACAGTTTGTCCCACATTTATATACAGATTTTTTTTTTAAAAAAAAAAGCCACCCTTCAACTAGCACATTTTGTTTCAGCTCAGCATCTCTTTAAAGTAATCCTGAAAGCTGAGCTGTGTCAATTCCTAACACACACAGGCGTTCTTCTACTGCATAATTAGAACAGGTTCAAGGTTAGCAAGGCATTCCATGTAGTGTTACAAGTATTACCGACAACCACACTCACCTATTTTTAAATCTATCTAGTGCAGCGATACCAAAATAGTACATTTTGGATGCAAAAGGCTTTCGTAAGGCTTCAAGAACATAGCGCAGGGCGAGGCCCAGTGCCATATACGTAACCAGTCCTTTCTCTATGATCCCACCGAAGAGGCAGGCTGTTATGTGCAGCTCTTTATCCGGGTACTGGGGAAAGAAACGGTATTCCTCAAACAAGTTCCTCAGCATGCAGTTAAACACTTCTCGTTCCCGTTTGATGTTGGAGTCCTTAAACCTCTGCAGCATTTCCAAGACCTGCAAAGAAATCCGAAGTTGTTACCAACAGATTTGCTTTATTTCAGCCCTTCTGCATCCTCGGGTTTCAAAAGCGCCTGCACCTACTACAATAAAATGCACTCCCACAGCTGAGCTGCAAAATAACTGCTTTGAGAAAACCTCATTTTAGCCAGTATTTCACAACAACGACCTTCCTCTTCAGACTTTCGTTTTCTCCCTAACTGTCTTCACATAAAACTTTATGACCGCCTACTCCATCGCTTCAAATTAGAAAAATAAAAATTAATGCTCAGTGTCTTCCATAATTTATAACCACACAAATATATTAAAGTAAATTTGAAGCACTTCAAAGGGCAAGTACATCAGACTGATAATTACTCTCATAGAGACTAACCAAAAATAATTATCAAAGCTCAGGCACCTTTATATATTTTGAAGTTGTAGTCATTTTTAGATACTTTAAAACCAAATATATTCCATGATTTATACAGATTGTTTAAAGGCCCACTTTAGCACTTCTTCTGAACACACAAGTTTCCACTCCACATTAAGCTCTTCCCACTACGCATCATTTTAGGAGTCTTAACTAGACATCTAAAGTCTTCAGCCCACAGAATTCAAAGCTGAATGTCAGGATCAACTGCAAGTTTCCTGGGAAAGCACGTCTGTCTTAGAAATATAGACCTTCAGCCAAGCATCTACCACTAGACCTTTATTATCTTCCAATAAAACTAATCCACGAAGGAGTAATTACTGCTACAGATGAACTCACCTCATCCACAGACATGGTGGGGTGCGGTGGATGGTTGTAAATACGCTGGAAGTAGCTGTTTGCCTCATCATCTATTTCTTTGCTAAAGTGCTGATTAGCCTCTGGCCACACCTGAGATAAGTCAGCTGTTAAAAAAAAAAGGGAACAGGTATCACACTCAGAAAAACTTCAGGCAGTCAGGATTTCACCTAGCCCTTTATAACTGTCCCACCAATCTATACAGAATCCGCTGGTTCTTCTAAAACGTGGGATATTTAACCTTTCCAGTAGAGAGGAATTGTTATTTAAAAAAAAAAAAAGCTGTTTTCAATATGCTATATTTATGCAAAAGAACCAAATCCTAAAATAGAATTAACCTCATGCTACAACCTCACGTTGTAGCCCTAGAACCTGTTGCACCCCAAGCTAACCTCAACTGACACCTAACCTAAAGGAACGTAAACTGGACTGGAATACAGCATGCTACACAACACTAACATGCAGACAAACTTTCACACAAGCTTTCAGGCCAGCCAGGGAGCTTCAAGCAAGTTTGTATCAAATGCTCAAGCCCAAAAATATAAAATCAGCAGCATCTGCCTCCACTGTATCCCTGTAGAGATGGGTGACTTTGCTTTCATGGAGGAGCTGTCTAAGGAGACACACGGACTAACAGCAACATGGAAGGTTCAGCATATGGCTCTGCTTTCTAAAGGCCATATTTGATTGCTTAACCATTTCATTGTGAGCATACTTCAGAGGCATGAATTAAGGGTAATGGTTCCGTGTTAGGAAGAAAACGACTCCTTCCGAAAACCACCTTCCCACCAACTTTTGTTAGTCTTATTTGTCTCCAGTGTTGCAGTCCAATTTCCTGCTTCACCTCTCAACTTCCATGCCACAAACAGGACTGGTACTCAAGCAGCTTTGTTTAACCTTGTCACAAACAAAACCAAAGCCACCCTCTTACCAGAGGTGTACGATTCTCTGTAAAAACAACACTTTTGTTCAAAACACAGAACAAAAAATACAAAAAAAAAGACACAAGCACATTGTTCATGCAAATCCATAACATCATATATGTTAAAATAACAGATTTGTTCTCAATCCCCCCAGGCTACTTGGTGACTTTTTAGCGTAGAAGTTTCAAAGCACCTTTTCCAGACTAACGGCATAAAACTAGAGCCGCATTTTTATCACTTCCCACCTAGAGATCCAAGTCTGCCCTGAAGGAAACGCAGATTAACTGCAGAACCGCAGTCACACTTCACAGCCACAGACAACACTACCACTTACAAGGTTTCATCTTACTCTGCTGGAATGTCGGCTGGTTCAGTCCAGATGTGCTCAGCTTCCTCTGCACGAACGGGTCGTTGTTCACCGCAGGAAGGCCCAGGGCTCCGGTTCCTATGCCAGTCAGGCTACCGGTAGTAAGACCACCTACCAAAAAGCAAAGCCGTAGTAAGATCACCTACGGGAAGGCAAACAACTGGTCATCTCAATTGCACCCTTCCCAGTATGCCAGGGGGTTGGAAGGGACCTCTGGAAATCATCTAGTCCAACCCCCTGCCAAAGCAGGTCCACCCAGAGCAGGTTGCACAGGAACGTGTCCAGGTGGGTTTGGAATGTCTCCAGAGAAGGAGACGCCACCACCTCCCTGGGCAGCCTCTTCCAGGGCTCTACCACCCTCACAGGAAAGAAGTTCCTCCTCATGTTGAGATGGAATTTCCCATGTTCCAGTTTGTGCCTGTTGCCCCTTTTCCTGTCTCCGGGCACCACTGAGAAGAGCCTGGCCCCATCCCCCCGACACCCACCCTTTAGATATCGCTCAGCATTGATGAGGTACCCTCTCAGTCTGGTCCTCTCCAGCTAAACAGCCTCATATCTCAGCCTGTCCTCAGCAGAGAGATGTTCTAGTCCCCTCATCATCTTCATAGCCTCTGCTGTACCCTCTACAGCATTTCCCTGTCCTTCTTGAACTGGGGAGTCCAGAACTGGACACAATGCTCCAGATGTGGCCTCACCAAGGCAGAGCAGAGGGGGAAGAAGACCTCCCTTGACCTGCTGTCCATGCTCTTCTTGATGCCCCCCAGGAGATCACTGGCCTTCTTGGCCGGAAGGGCACATTGCTGGCTCATGGGTAACTTGCTGTCCACTAGGACTCCCAGGTTTCTCTCTACAGACCTGCTCTCCAGCAGGTCAGCCCCAACCTGTACCGGTGTGGGGGGATATTCTTTCCAAGGTGCAGGACCACCTTGTCATTTTCAAGCTCATTAGCCTCATAAGTGACCAATATAAAGCAGTTTTTTTTATCTCAAGCAATTCTTCATCTCCATCCTCACCTAAAACAACGCTGCTAAAAATCTGTTGAAACACTCACCCTCTTGACTCTCAAACTTTTTAAACCTATTGCAGCTGCAAGACCCTGAAGTGCTGTTTCAGCAGTGACCTGGGAGCGAGGACTGTGTAATTCCCTCCCACACCACACACAGCTTTTCTCCAGTATTTCCAGCCCTGGCAATAACAGCACCTTAGCTCCGATATCTCAAAAACACCAACCGCTCCACCCGGATAAACAGTACCTGGAAGCTGCGAAGAGAGCCCTCCGATGCCGCTGAAACCCGTTGTCTGGTTTTGGGTGGAAAGAGGGGGAAATGCTTTTGCTGGTGACTGAGGAGTACTGAAGGCAGAGCCCAAGTTGGGAGGGAAGCCTTGCATGCTCTGGGTGTGAGGAGCAGCCGAGCCACCTAAACTAAGAGACGCCATTCCCGCCAGCGAGTCGATCTGAACGGAGAGAGGAAGATTATACGCAGCCATCCATAAATCCCAATCAAGCCATTTTTTGGCAGGTTTTATATAGAGACAGCTACAGGTCGAAACATTCCTGAGAAGAGCTTTTCTGCATTGTTACTTGAAATTCTGAAGTTATCCAGATAACCACCAAAAATTAGTCTACAGAATGCGATTTCACTTTTTCTTCTACAATCCCGTAAAATCCTTTTCTACCAGAGGTTTTACGGAAAGGCTGATTGTTCCATAGTCCCCAGTTAAGCCTAACAGAACAGTAAATGCTTATAAGGAGGAGTACAGACATTTTTATACTACCTTAGTTTATGTTCTGCCGTTTGTGACCTCAGACCTCACCCCAAGGTTTATAAAGGCTATTTCATATCAAGCTCACAGAGTATTTTTGAGTGTCTGAAGGGTCCCATTATGCCCACTTTTCACAGCTAAATACCTGAATGCAGTCTTCAATAAAAAGCATTATGACCTAGGTGATGAGTAGGAGGGAAGGCACAATACCAGCTGACAAAGAGGTAAGTTAAGAGCTCCTGACTCGGAACAGCAGAAAACTGCATTATCTACCCAAAAGACAGCACAACTACCGACAAGCATCTGCTGCTCTATTTGTTCACATCAGTTATTTGCAGCAGATTGCCAAGATATTTGGTACATCTGATGAGCAACTTCAATAAAGCAACAATTTACAAGGAAACTGCTCTCTGTACTCAGTTTACGTAATCTACTGATGCTCTTCAGCCATTCTTAAATGCTGAATTGCCACTATTTCATGGGAAAAACTTGGCACTGCTTTAAAATCTGCCATTGAACGTAATCGCTAGAAGCAAAACCTGTCTGTAACGTGTTGCTCCCAGAGGAGGAAGGGATGATGAGTGGCAGGGAGTAACTTAAATGTACCTTGTTTTTAAAAGAGCAGTTCAGTTGAGAGCTGAAGAGCCCCAGTTATAACAAGTCCTTACGCTCTAGCACTGTTGCTTGGCCCGTGAAGCTACAAACAAGACACATCAGGTTCAAAGGCAGTGCTTAATTCTTAAAAGTCTTTGTAAATTTTAGCACTTAACAAGAAACCCTCAAGTTATTTTAAATAAAATCTCTATCCCTCTCTCCAGCACTCCCATCCTGCTATACTTCAGTTATGTCTTACGGACGTTTGTGAAGTGAGAGATAGTTCTGAACTACAAACCCTCCAGCGTTATTCTGTAGTTACAAGCAAGTTATCTAGACATGCAAGCGTAGAACTAAGGGAGCCAGATGTTTTTAACCAAGTCCTGAGCTCAAATAGCGGAGGGGAACTAACACTAAATCAACGCCACCTTCTAAAAACGCAGCACGTTGTCTACCTGTACAGGAGAGATGGCATCCAAGCTGCTGGCACTGGGCGGGCGTCCCTTTGGCATGACTCCGGGTGGGGGCTGCCTGGCCTTGTTCATGACATTACTGCAGTTGGCCACCATGGTGAGGATCGTCTCCGACAGCTCCTGGGAAACACTCCTAGAGGACAAAAGTAGGACAGTGAGCCATTTAATTCATTCACAAAGCTAAGGCCCCTAACTTATTTGGGTTTCCTACAGAAATCTGGGCTACGTTTCACAAATAGAGGTTGCAAAACGACCCCAGCAGAAGCTACATTTTGTCACCTGCAACACTTGCAGTAGAGCATGTCCCAAGAGAAACGGCTATATTTAAATAGAAAATTTTAAACCATAGTTCTAAAAGTTCATCTCCAATAGATTATTCCTTTGTTTTCAACAATCCAAATACTCCTTTACGGTTACCCCAGCCAGTAATGACTTACAGAAAGCTGAGATGTGGACCTACATGGCTCCAGCATGTCTTTGGAAGAACAGACTACCTGCAACAGTCTTTGTCTGCTGTTGTCCACAACACGGGTTACGTACAGCTCAGCCTCGGGAATTAAAACGCAAAACCTGATGCTTTCATCCCCTGTTCAGATCTGCTCAAGGCTCCTTCCTGTTTCCAGACTTCACCATTCATGATTATTCCATTCTGAGTCTCGTTACATACAAAGTCTCTCCAGAAGAAGAGATACAACATGACTAAAGCTCGATGACTACATACTCCAAGACAAAACAGGATGAGAGGTAAATACCACCGCCTGATTCACTAACACTCATCTGTCTATAAACTGAAGGACGAGCTTCATACGCTAACATTAAACCAAAACAGACAGGAAAAAGCCATCAGAAAACTCAAACTTAGGCATGAAGTCACTGCACAATGGAGAGCAGTCAGTACCTCTCTCCAAAACATTCCACCTCTGATTGCCAGGTTCCAGACTGGAAGGAAAACCAGCTCTGCCGCTGACATACCTACCCACAAACGTACTAACACAACACTCCCATTTTCCTTTCGGAAAATACAGCTAATTATTTACAGCTTTCCTGAACTTTGGTTCTACCTTTTCAGTAAGGACAGCTAAAGCTCCTTCCTGTAATGATAAAACTATCCCAAAACAACTTCATTAGCCTTCTCTGGAGATGCTTTATTTTAATGGGATTTTCACAAGCTTTTAGTGCACAGCTGTTGGGACAAGCAGAGAGAGGATCCATCCTGACAATTAAGGCAGGAAAAGAAAAAGCAGATCAACCTTCAGCTTTGGCAAATATCCCACTACAGACTAAACAGAGTTAGAGGCTTCCAGTTGCTCTCCAAAGCCAGTAGTCAAACCCACAGTGTGGGTAAAAGCTGGCCTGAGGAAGCTGGGGAGATTCCATGGGTGAGCACGTCCCAACACACGGCAACAAACATTTTATCAACTGCTTCACAAGCTGATTCCTTTACATGCTTTAACATCCTCTCACCAGGGCCTAGTGTTGAAGACTTTAAAAGCAATGGGCTGGGAGGGCGTGTACCAAAAAGCAATCAGAAACCTACCTTCAAAGAAAAATCAAACAGATTTCTGTTCTGAGAAAGGACAGCCAGACCTGAAGACAGAGCTCTGAGCTTGGCACACGGAAGGCTCAGTACCTACAACACGTATTTGTCAACACCCCCAATGCCACAGTCTCCGAAATCTAAACATTTTAAGTATGACCAATTAACAGGCAGCAGAGTTTTTTCCTGATGCAGGAGGCATCTCAAGATCACACACCACCGCAGCTAAGCGGGAACGGGACTGGGGATTGAAGAGCTGAGTTCACTCAAAGTTATCACCCAATCTCTTACTCTCCTCATTTTTATAGCAGTTAAATTCGCAGTCTTTATACTTTAATACTACAGCATCCTTTAGTAAAACATATCCAATCTGCTGTAGATAGATAAAATAAAGACTAAGACAGGCTTACAGCCCCCGAGTCTGATACTCATGGTGACCAGTTAGGCCGTTCACGCTTTGGAGCAAACCACTAAGGTTACGTCCTGCCACCCAGACAGACTGAAGGTTAACTGTTTTTACAGTGTCAAAAACCACGCTGCTGTATCAAGACGCAAACATCACAATATTTTTAAATAGCACAAAACTATAGGTTTCCACAACTCCCCCCACCCCCATGCATTTAATCAAATGATGTGAAGAAGAAAGTAGATGTGCTTTATTTGATAGTTAAATCTTACAAGAAAATGTTCATCTTTAAGTTCTACGTAAAAATACGTTCAGGCATCTAACCCAATCAGAGCCGTTGCCAGAAGAGAAGCAGGGGAAAACGGCAGGAAGGAGAACTTTGAAACACAAGCAAAGAGGAGAGCCAGGACTCACAGTCAGCCAGCTCTAGGGGAACAAAACTGTCAGCTTAATGGAAGCTTCCAGCTTGCTGGAATAACAAGTTCACCTCTTTTGCCCTTTTTTTTTTTTTTTAACCCATTTTTACAGAGCAAGGAAAGGCCTTTTCATTCCTCTAGACACAGGGAGCCAGAAGACTCTTCCCTCCTGAGGCAGGGAAAGAGAAAGAATGACCATTCCTTGGAGGGTGGTGGACACGACGGCATGGAAGAGGCACTGCCGCTCCTTGAGGGAAGGACTTCTCATTAGCAGCTTGTTACCAAACCTCTGGCCAGCCTGTGGTACCTGCAACCACCCTGACTTCACTTGAAAAACACTCAGTAATAAAAAGAACACTCATTTCTTTTCGAAGCCTCGCTGCTATTCGGTGTCACAACTGCAGGGCTCACCAACGATAAACAAGTCGCACCAAAAATAAAAGTCTCGGCCACCAGAACCCTGCACGTTCTAAGAAAAGTGTCTCCCTGGACACAAAACGGGACAAGAAGTAACTACAGCCTAATTAAAGAGCAGGTTCCTAAACCAACAAACTTAGGAGACGGCAGACTTCAGCTACTGAAGTGGAACTGCTCTCCCAAGCGTATTTAATATTTACTGTGATTTTAATTTCTAGTCTTTACAACGCCTGCTTCCATTTGTGACGGAAAACTAAGCTAATCAAAGCAATTGCTTCATGAAAGAAATCCAAGTCTTTTCTTTTTAAAGCTCAAAGAGAATACTTAATGGGACACGACTGCAAGTAGGTCACATTCTTGCATGAAAGGGAATACAAGTAGCTATAAAAAGAAACCAAAAGCTGAGAGAATTGTGCCAGTAGAGAACTAGTGGCTTTTGGAATTAATTGAATAAATGAAACTTGGTAACACATTAAGATTCAGAACACAGTGACATCAAATGCGAGTCAAGTCTACAGTTAACTATTAAACTTCTAAAATCTGGACACGGTAGCATGCAAAATAACTAATATGAGTTAACTTGTGAACTAGAACTTCAGAAGATGCACTTTGAGTTGAAAAATAACAGCTATCTTTTCAGTCCAAGAGGTGGGCTACACCATTCATTACTTTTCACAAACAATATTGCAACAACATTTTGAAGTTTAATCCCAGCAGAAATCAGGAGACTCTTTTCTCCTAAAAATCTTACAGATACCTCAAATTCCCTTCCACTTCAAATACGGATCGTGACAATTCGGCATCGATCCTCATTCCTTGGCATCGACATGAAGGCCAGGAATCATCCTGGATACCTTTGAAGCGTTTCTTTTATCCTTCAGGGCAACGCTGGTTACGCCAAGGGACACAATGTAAGATCAGGTAACGTGCACTGGGACACGCCGGCCTCCTTCGGTGTCAAAATTAAACACCAAACCCAGCCTCATCTCCAGCTTTCAGTCTCCCTGGCTCGCTGGTGGCACTGTGCTACACCTAGTTGTCTTTGAAGTACTGCTGCTGCTAAGTGCCATCTTCATCCGACAGTATTTAAGAAGAGACACCACAAGTATTTCACAAGTCATTTTTCCTAAACATTAACACAATATTTAAAAATTGATTTGTTCCATTTCAGTTTCCATAAGTCTTTCTGTAATCTAACCTTCCCTCCAGCAGATGAACACAGCTCTCCAAGACCCACACTTTTTTTTTTCCTTAGACTTTAGCTAAATAATCTGATCTGCCAAAGATCTTAAGACATTTTCCATCCTTTGACTACTGTGAGACTGTCTCAAATGAAGACAACAGAAGTTACACATGTCTAGTCCCAGTCTCAATTACGTTACAGTCACTGCTTACCATTTTTCTCCTACACAGAAGGACAGCATTAGCTCTTTCTGCTGGGCTACAAACCACCCAGGGAGGCACTGGCTTAACACAAACAAAATCCTTTATACAGTCACTGTTTTCTAAGATGCTGTCCCATCCTGTAGTTATGGTCTCTATATTCCCTTTTAGTCCAAATTACAGCCCTGTATCTAGTCATAGAATTGTCCAGGTTAGAAGGGCCTTTCAGACCATCTAATTCAACCATCAACCCCACACCGACAAAAACCACCCATGTCCCTCACCACGTCTGCCCGGCTTTTAAATATCTCCAGGGGTGGTGACTCCATCACTTCCCTAGGCAGCCCTTTTGGTGTAAAAATTTTCCCCAATATCCATCCTAAACCTTCCCTAGAGCAACTTGAGGCCGTTTCCTCTTGTCCCATCACCTGTGACTTGGGAGAAGAGACCAACCCCCCTCGGCTACACCCTCCTTTCAGAGAGCTGGAGAGAGCGAGGTGGTCTCCCCTCAGCCTCCTTTTCTCCAGGATGAACACCCCCAGCTCCCTCAGCTGCTCCTCACAAGACTTGTGCTCCAGACCCCTCACCAGCTCCGTTGCCCTTCTCTGGACATGCTCCAGCACTTCATCAACAACCCAGGATCTGACTAACCAGTCATCCCCTAGTTACCAAGACCACCTCATCTGTTTGATTATAATGACAAGAAAACTCTTTCATGCTCTTGTGACCTAGCCTACAACAGAAGTTACAGTACAAAACTAAACATACTACTGAATCTATCCATGCAAGCTTACATACTCTCATTAACCCCGTTCTCCAGGTGAAATTCCAAACCAGCTGTGACTGTGTGCCAGCAAACAAGCTGCAAACAGGTTACATGTTCCTTGTGAGCAATCTAATCCTTACCCAGCACAAGCTTGCAGACAGGCCAACATCGTCGCCAAGGTTTCTGGAGGAAGCTGAGCACTTTTGGGTTGATCTTTTTCTGGAGCAAGGCCACCCAGGATAGATGGACATCTTCTCTTTAAGAAAGTCATGCAAGCCTGGATGAAGGGCTCCTGAGGAAAAAAAAAACATTAATCTCCCAAACTGCATCCAAGCCATTATTTCAAACTTGGTGATTGCACTGTGCAAAGAATAGCACTGAAGTGAAAACGTTGAACTATCAAGGCCATGGACACTTTCCACAACTTTAAAGCTACTTATAAAAGTGGTAAAGGGACTCAAGTTGGTCACTGACACAGCGCATAAATAAAAAGAAAAAAAATCCTGCTTTACCCCATGCTCCCGAATTTTATCTGTGAGCCATTTGTCAAGTTTGAGGTATTCCCGTCGAGAGGCAAGTGCAGCAAGGTCAATAACAAAGGCAAATGGAGTACCATTTAGCAGCATTGACAAGGCCTGAAGAAAAAAAAAATAAAAAATCAGAAGGCTACTAGCGAAGACACAAAGACACCCTTTTCCCTTTCTTTTCTTTCTAATCCCCGTATACTTTTTAAGCAAAGAAGTCTTGCTCTCACACGCTGCTGTGCTTTCTTTGGTAACAACACGATTGGTACTATCAGCTTGTCTTACTCACAGCTCGCTGATAAGACAAATAAGCACGAGCTCTCGTTTGAAGGCACGACCCTACCTTCTTTGAAGCAACCTTGTGCTGACGGTTTTAAATTCCTCTATATGAAAATCCACCAGCAAGTGGCCAAGAGCTACCAAATTGACACTGCAACAGAATTAACCAGAAGAGCCCGGCATCTGCCTGCAAACAGGGCCTCAAGCCCTTCAGAGCCACTTTGAATGTATCTGCTCAAAGCGTCTTCGAGCACAGCAACTGCTACAAAAGCACCCCCTTCAAGCAGCAGTCGGTGCTCTTGCACTTCGAGACACCCAATTATTTTGCATCTAATTTTAGGAAGCAATATAGGCCTCGAAGAAGTCAGTCACAGCTTCCAGTCCCTTTGGTGAAGATATAAACAACTGAAAAGTAGAAGTATTCTTAAGAAATCCCTGTTCCACGAATCTTTGCGGTGCCACTTTCACACAAACCTCTGAAGGGTGTTTTCCACATTCCCATTTCAATGGTACTCAAGGTTAAAACAGCCTCAGCTCTTCCCGGATTTACAGTACACTCACAGAGCACACAGTTCTAGCCTACTGCTTCCCAAGCACTCGTCAGCTAAGCCACGATAAACAGCTCTACTGCAAACACCAAGTAAAACGTCGCAACCGGAGAGGCCAGAAAGCATCTGCAGTCAGACACCAGGACTCAGCTGAAAAGTACTTGAAGTCACACGAATATAAACTGTTTTGTTTGGTTGCTTTGTTTTAAAACGAGGTACAGCAGCAACAAGTGAATTCAGACATGCTCAAACAAAATAACCCTCGCTAAATTAGTCACATCTAAGTTAAGCTCGGCCTTTGTTAAAAGATGATGAGCAAGTCTGCACAAGACGTCAGGTGGAAAGTAATGGCATTGTTTTGCAGAACTCACCTTCAAGTCTTGTGCCACATCGAGGATACGGGACAGTTTTGCTTGGTCATACTGCTCCCCTCTCATGTACCACTCCGCCATTGCGTGCATGATAAGCTGACGAATCGAAGGAGACTGACCCTAAGGAGAATTAAATTAAGATTGTACTCCACACCTCTAGCAAAAGGATCGACTCTGTGAACATTAAGCAGGATATTTGTCCTCTAAAGGTTAAGATGCAAACGTATTTACTCTTTAGCTTCAGAACTTAGCTGCTGAGTTGGGCTCTTACTGTGCAATAAAGTACCCAGGAGATATAACCAAGGGATGTATGACAACTACGAGTGGTGAGAATGCACAACCCCGTCTCTTTTCTCCCACTGCAGGGGCCTAATTCCTCTCAATTGCAGAAAAATTGCATTTGGAATACGGAAACCTTACGCCTGACGTGATGTCCTAAAGTGAGAATTGCAATATCACACCGTAATACAGAAAACACAGCATCGAGTTCTTTGCTCACACAGGGACAATTTTGAACTACAACACAACTAAGACTTTGATGGCAGCAAGGGTATTTGCTTAAAGGTCCCATCATCTGAGGAAGTGAAACACCTCCAGGTTGTGGATGGCAGCGTGACACACGGCAGCCATCACTCTGTACTCTATTCTGAAGCCTACCCTGCAGGAAAATTGCACGTTCTGCCATTTCAAGACCTTATGCCAGAAGCACATCACTTCTATCCTACGCCCCCCATTCTTCAGAGTAAAGACTTTTATCAGGAAAAATATAAAACATTCAGCCAGCAAATAGTCTTAAATTTTGCAGTGAATGTGGACCAAGACCACAGAGGTCAAGCTTCTTACCATTAATTCTACTAGAACAGGGCAAGAGGCTTCCTAATGCAGACTCCCTCCCACCCCAGAGGCTTCCTCTGCCTTAGATTTCTTCTTGTGACTCCTATTTGCTTAACGACCAGTGGACACAATGATGAAGGCCATACCAAGAGGCAAATCCATGCAAGCCTACTCGTTTGCCTATTAAAAGCACGGGATTTACGTATATAGTTACCCTGTCTCTACATGGAAGCTCTCCTTGAGGAACATCAACAACCAGACCTAATTTTACAGAAAACACCCTTGACTCTTAAAACTCATGGTATAAGTGGTTTCTTTATACCCAGAATAAATAGCCTTCATCTTTTAGCAAGTACAAAGATTATTTTGATTTAAACCCCCTCTCTCCTTACCGCTTCAAGTTTCTACACTCTCAATGTGCAAGGCTGAGAGTTAGTTGGGGGGTTGCTGCTGTTTGGAGTTCATAAACCAACACATACATTGCTGTTCTTACAGTTCTACCTATTTAACAAGCTTTCAGTGACACGAACAAACTCCAGGCACGCTCCAGTGAAAATCCTTACCTGTCCGTGCCACGCATAGTGCAAAATGATGGCAGAGTTGGGGTGGTTGCCAAGGAAAATCGGCATGAGCGTGGAGATGAGTTCGTGACGTAAGGTATGCCAGGAAGTGTTGATCTGCAGTAAGGCCAATACCAACATATCTGGGCAATGCTTGATAGGAAAACTGAAGAGCTGCTTAACCTGCTCATACTGTCCCACTTCTGCCAATCGTAACAGAGATTCAATCAAATCCAGGCTCTTCCTAACAAAAGAAAAAAACACCAATAGACAAGCCCCCCCGCAGAAGTTACAAAGGGGATTACAGCATCCTTGATGCAAGCATTTTGTAGCAACAGCTGTAAGATGATATAAAGTAACGTCCCACTGCAAACATCCTGATATCGCAGCTCTTATCACATACAATTAGGGCTACAAGAGCATTCTTAATCAGGAAAAGTAACTCCCCCCCCTTTTTATTTTTTTATTTTTTTTGCAAACCAATTTAAGAGCTTAAAACCTTCTGGTTCTGTTAGGGAAGGAGAATTGAAAACTGCTGTTGGAAGAAAACTGAGCTTGAGGTGGGTGACTTGGATAATTCACTTTGAAAAATACTTCCAGAAAAGGAAAACGCTTTTTAAAAATATCTCGAGTCCCCACCTGGGAAACTTAGTGAATATATTCTACTTGCTTTGTCTGCTTTACAGACATGTAACCATTGTTGCCTTCTCCCACTTTACCCATAATCTCCACCCTCCAATCCCCTATTTTGAGCCATACAATGGAAATAGAAGCAAATATCTTCACAGAAATCAGCTACACAGCTGTATCAAAAGAAGGGGTGTAAGGGTCAGCTCGGAAAGTCACTCTGGTCAGCTTTATGCACTAACTCAGCAATAACTATATAAATTTACTATTTAAATGCCAGGACTTCTTCCATGCAAGTAGAGCAAGCTTCTCCAACGTCATTCTAGGATGGAGAGATTTAAATCGCTACCTCCTCAATCCCCTCCTCTCAGCTCACAGTATCTGCCAAAATACAGCAGCAGAAATTCTCCAGACAGCCAGAAGACTCCAATAAAAGCAAGACCTGGCAGCGCCTTTTCAGATACTATGGAAGTACATAGGAAATTCTGATAACACAGGATCTTTCACCCATCAAACATGGAACAAATACTAATGGCCGATCTATGGGGATGTACACAGAGCTACAAATAAATCGGGTTGTGTGACGATAAAGACACATTTGACCAGAGCAGTAATCTTACTCTAAATCTAGGTAAGAAAAGCAGCTGAGAGAGCAGGTTTACCATGTGGCAATTTCTCGATTGTCATCCTCTGGTGGTGCTTTCAGGATGTCTGTGGCAACAGTATGACAAGGGTAGTCAGCAAAACAGAAGATCTCAGGGTTTATGAGGGAATGTTGAATGAAGGAGAGCTGGAATAGAAGACAGCAAGAAAAAAAAAAGATATTTAAGAGTTCCAGGTTCCTTCATCAACCACTCCATTTCTGAGAATGATGCAAATCAAAGCAGTAGAGATGAGCCAAGATTTATTATCAATGTGTTTTACGCAAGACTGAACTTCACGCTTCTCCTCCCAGGATTTCTCCAAGTGACAGATACAGCTGTGCTGAGGGTACTTTTTTTTTTGCACAAAGCTGTATTTTGCAGACAAAGCTCTATTCTTTTTGGGTAACCAGGTAAAAACCTCAGAGTACAGCCCTGCAGCAACAGTTCTACACTCAGCTGCATTACGGCTCAGAGCTCTGCTAAAACCACATTTGCCATTCAAGAAATTCAGGAACTTGGCAAGTGTTGTACAGACACAGCAGAGACGCTGGTAAACCTACCTGGCCTTCCGCGTGCTTCCAAGGTCTGTATATGGCATTCACTGGAAAAACCTCCATGCCCAGCCCTCTCTGGATGCCAAACACTACAATATGCAGGCCCTTGCTGTCACGAATCTGAAATCCCGGGTGGTCCAATTCATAGGTTACTACTTTGAAGTCCAGGCTAGGATTCTGCAACCAGAAAAACAAGGGAGCAGTCAGCCTTGAATGTTACAACCTTCAGTACTGTCTTGTAAAGGTCCCTGTTCATCAGTATTTTATCCAGCATCCACTCGACTTTTCATTGAAAGCAAGTTTTTTTGTTATAAAAAGAACATAATTTGGATAGTTTTGAGAACTTGACGCATGTTTGAAACTAGTGTGTGAGGCTGCCCTTCCCCCAGCACTACACACAGAAGCTGCCTGTCCTTCCAAACATTTCATTAACAAGTCTTCAAGAAAATCCCAAACACATAGCTCCTTTCTTAGCATGGGAACTCATTCCTTTTGTTGGTGTCCATATGCCCTCCAATAAAAGGCAGATAGGTCTGACCTGCTGGCACAGAAGAATTTGTTTTTCCTTTTGAAAAATCTACACTGCAAGTACTTGCAAAGCACCTACTAGATTTTCAGCAACACTGTGAAATCGTAAGAATGAGGGAACTATGGCCATTATAGGACACAGACCACTCCTTTCAGGCATCGATGAACATCAAAGAAAAAGCCAGTTTTATGTTCCAAGGTTTAGAAAAAACAAAAGTGTCTCCTGCATAGATTAGAGGGAACATACAGAAAAAAAAAATCACCCAATATAAGGTAAAGGCAAAGGAAATAGTACTCATGTTTCACTGAGTTAATTATAAGCAGCAATTTTTGTAAAGTGGTGGAAAAACTTTCCTATTTCTGTAGCGTCATCATATGCAAAAAACATTTAGAGTTTTGGAGTAACTACAAAAAAAAATTTGTTTCATTTTCATCATTAATGCCTACAGTGAGAAGCTTTTCAAAACAAGGTGCCTGATGCACTAAGCTTTCCACTGTCAGAACTAAGTTCAAACACAAAACCCCTCAGAGAACACACGCTGGAGTACGTGGGAGCAGTGTGAAACAAGACTCAAGTTGCTCCCAAGTTAGTCATTCAGGCAGCTTTTATTTCCCCACAATTCCTCAAAATACTCTTGTCCATGAGGAAAAAACCACCATTAAGTACAGAAGCGCAATTACATTAATGAGATTCAAAGCCATTCAGGCTGCTAGGATCTTAAAAAGCTTTATATTCACACCGAGACATGCCCTTCTTTCAGGTATCTCACATAGAAGACCAAGATGCTCACAAAACTTACCAGCTCTTTAAGAACATCAATTAAGACCTCCACATTCCAGGTATGGACTTGCGCTCCATCACTTTTATCCTTGCCATCACTCCAAATCCCACTGCCAGGAGCCGAAATAGACTGCAAGTTAAATGCACTCAATCAAATACTAGTTAAAAATAAAGCACTCTCAAAAGCCACCGGCTACAGGACTCCCTGCGCTATGAAGGCAAAAAGTTCAGACCAGTAACACCAGTTGCACACTTCTGAGAATCTTTCCTTCAACAACATATTACAAACAATTACAGCAGAAGAGATAGAAGCGTAAGTGTTGAACAATAAAAGCATTTTTTGAGTTACTAGAGGCTAGTAACTAGCCTTTTCTGCTGATCACAATATACATAATCCCCAGCCCAGTAGGCCACTCACTTGTAATGGAATACCATCCGTCAACCCCGAATGAGTCCGAGCCATCATCCCCAAAACCCTGGCAACCTGGGCAGCCGTGACTTCCCGAACACCAAACTGCATGATTATGTTGCGACATTCTTCGACGCTAAAATGCAACAAAACAGAGAGAGATCTTAATATAGAAAGCAGGTTTCATCGTGGCACAACATAAGACCAAAGTAAGACCTGTGGGTATGGTTGGGACCAAACAGATGGTTAGGGGAAACTAATTGCAGATTGTAAAATATGACCATTTACTCAACTTCAGTTACGTTACTCAAATGATCTAACATAACAAAATTCTAGGACAAAAAAGAAGGCAAATTCAATAGAAAGTCTGTGCAAATGTTTCCATTTCTGTGCCACGTATTCAATTCAAAGCCAGGTCTACTTAAGTGACAGATGCTTCACTTTTACTCTGCCAAAGTAGAAGCACAGGGCAGGTTTGGCATCCATTTCTGTTAAAAGCACTTCCATGTATTGACCCGTGATACCCAGCTTCAGAGACTGAAGCTTTCCACCAGCTAAAAGTGAAACAAAGGCTCTGAGAACGCGCATTTCCAAATGATGTGCACTCAAAAGACAAGCTGGGAAAACGTGTCTTTTAGCCCGATGCGTCTCTGATGAGAGGTCACCAGCAAAAACCTTCGAGGAGCCAAAAAAGCAAACAACGAGCAGATGCTCGAGTTGCAATTTTAGAACTGAAGGCTTTTTTTGGAATTTTAGTTTCACTTCTCATAATTAGGCCAACAAATTAAGATTTATACAGCATCAATATAGATCAGGAAAAAGGTTTTGTTAGCAGTCCCTTGTTAACAAAGGAAATAATTTTCAGTATCTTCCAACACGTTTGTATTGTGTACTTCACTGGATAAACGTAAACTTAGGTTAGTATCTTTGAGATTTGACCACCTCCCCAAAATAGCCTGTCTTTAAAAATACACTCATTCTCTTAACTTATGCTTCTTAAGTGAATCTTCATTTAAAAAAAACCAACAAACCATTCGGTTCATACTGAGGGCTAAGACTAAGCCCCTCTTCAAACCCAGCCACGCTCAGGGGCTCCCGGTATCACTGCCAGCATTACAGCCACCGTCCTTAATCCTGAAAAACTGCATTCAAAAATTGAGCTGGATGAAAGGTGGTTTGAAGGAGGAGGGAGCCAGACTCTTTTCAGCGGTCGCCAGTGAGAGGACGAGGGGCAATGGGCACAAGTTGGAACACAGGAGGTTCCACTCAAATATGACAAAAAACTTCTTCACAGTGAGGGTGGCAGAGCCCTGGAAGAGGCTGCCCAGGGAGGTCGTGGAGTCCCCTTCTCTGGAGATTTTCAAGACCCGCCTGGATGCT
>JAOXNO010000063.1:25247927-25263892 GCA_028565335.1 Limnodromus scolopaceus
CAGCAGGGGAGTTGGACTAGATGATCTCTATGGTCCCTTCCAACTCTAAAAATTCAGTGAAATTCAGTGAAATTTGTGTGGACAGCAGACATACAGCAGGAAATAAACCTTTAATATATTCAAATTAACTCTTCAATAGACAGCTTCCAATTAAAAATGTAGCTTCTCCTTCCACTTTTCTGCCCTCTATTACTATTCACCCGGGTGTATAGACAAATAGCTCCTGTAACGCAATACTTGTGCTACAAGGAAAGCCTTTCAGTCCTGCAAACCCACACAGCTCTCGGGCCAACAGCCCCTTTCACAGGGCTACAAAGTGGCAAGTTAACAGAGTTGCCCATCTAATGTTTCCAGGGGCAGAGAGCAAGAATATGGAACACTAAAGAAGATGTGGGTCATGTATGTCTAGGAATACACACACAAACCCAGGGCGAGGTTAAGACAGATGTATTTTTACCAAAAGAAGCCTAAACAGGCAGAGACTGATGCAGCTGTCCAGATACTCTGCTTTATTGCCACCAATTCACTACCATAATTAGATTCTACAGCTACATTAAATAATCTCAATCACACCGTGTACCACACTGATCAAAACCCAATACAAACAGAAAGCTGCTGCTGGTTAATTCTCTTGAAGTGAGACTATTCCCTTCAGCTCTTCCTCAATCTATTTCATGTGGACAGCGAGCTAACAGGAATCTGTCACAAGAGCAAAGTTCTTCCAAAGATCTAGGAGGATTTAGTTGGAATTTATGCCCACCCAGCCACTTCAGGTTTACTTTTTTTAAAAAAAAAAAAAAAAAAAAAAGGGTGATGGTAAAATTCTTCTAAGAGCTTTACAAGATATGTGACTATCTTTACCTAGCACTTCTTACCATGACAAAATCCAATTTCAAAAATACAATTTCAACAGACATACTATACACATTAAAAGAAAGCAAAATATAAAAGAGGAATCAAAACAAACGGCCTCATAATACTTAATGAGTTTCATTTATTTCAGTACTTTAAGTGTTCTTTAACTTTTGCCTCAAGAAACAAGGAAGAAAACCACCGCCACCCAAGATGCTCGAAAATGACATTTTTCTACAAACCTTGTACAAAAACCATAGCCAACTTCTTGCATGAAATCTGCCAGAGAACTCTCCATCATGGTTTTGGCTATCCCTCCAGAATCAGGCAGGATCCTGTCCATTAGAATGTCCCGTTTTTCAGGGTATAGAAGTGGTGCAAGCACCACGGGGCAACGCTCCTGGGGAAAATCTAAAGGCAACAAAAAAAGAAAAGCATCAAAACCCCCAAAATACCAGTTGTACGCAAGTGACTCCTCAAAATAATGTGACTGTTGCAGAAATAAAGAGGGCACTCGTGCAGCATCCCTCCATCCCACCTCCCAGTTCTCCACTGGCACTTGGATATTCCTCAAGAAGAAGAACGTGGACCAAAGTAGGTTCATAGAAGTTCGCTGCAGCTGCGCCGGTGGTAAGCTTAGAAGTAGACTGTCACTAACAATCACCATCCAAAAACGGCACTGAGCAGGAAAGAATCCAGCGGCACAGCAAAAGCCTCTCCTCCAAATCAGGAAGTATTAGGAAACAAAGAATCTGCTACAGGGTGTAGGAAGCCTAGAAAATCTAAACCAGGCACTTAGGCAAGGAAGGGGAAGCTACTCCCTCCTTCCTTCCAGGGAAGCAAAATTTTAAGAGAGGCAGAGTTATGAGAGGATCAGACGTGTAGCTGGGAGTTTTGCTCAGCAGCAAAGACACCTTGGGTCTATGAGTGAGCCTTCCTGAGACAGCATTAGCTTTAAGATGATGCATAATGTCTCCATACCTTTTGGGGCCATTCGGAGAAGAGTTCCCAATTTCCCAAAGCAAAGCAAGGGAAATTACAGAAGCTAATACACATTAAAGTATGACCTAAGAAGTTATACATAAACAAATAGAACAAATAGTTTGCTCTTGTAAAAAGGGTGCCTTCCTCTAGGTTTGGGCAGAACTGAGGAGCGGGCTGAGTTAAATCCTCCTCATTCTGATGAGTTTACAGCAAACACTGCAGTTTCGGAAAGGAGGAGACTGCCACACGGATAACGTCCCCTGCTGTCTCACAAGGGCCAGGGCAGCTTCCAGGAAACGAACCACAGTTTTATTCAAAAGCACTTCCCTCCCTGTGCTAGTGCTTCCTCCTAGATCTGCACCCAATATAAACAACCTAGCGCTTCAAATCCGCCTATCTGAAATGGTAACGTGTGTTCCTTACACTGTAAGGAGTTCAAGTTTTTCAGCTACAGCGCACTGTGTCACTTCAGCTAAATCCACAAATACCATCCCACACCCGCGAGCAAACACAGGCTTGGATATCCCTTACTTAACATTTATTTATCACAACATGCTCTTCAAAAAACCAAACATGAAACCATGTTACTCCTCACTGAAAACCAGTATATTATGGCCAGATGCCAGAACAGCAGTATCTTTCTGTTGGTTTAGAATTATGAAAGTGTATTTAGTTCTACCTCTGCACAGACAATAAGTTACAAAAACTCCTTTCAAAAGTTTGCATTTAGTCAAGGTTTCCTGAACAGCCCTCGCCACTTACCTCTACGTAATGTTTTGAGGAAAGCGTCAATCTGTTCCTGTCCTACCCCAAAGGCTCCCTTCTGCCCAAAAAGGAGATGGGAGAGGAGAAGGTGCAGGACCTCTATTGCAATATCTTGGAAGCCACCTTCTTGATTTCCACTGACGTCCGCGTCAATGTAAGAGCGCAAAAGATCCGGGAGTTTCTGTTTGATAAACTGGGCAGCTTTTGAAAACAAAAGAGGGTAAAGTCAAAACTTGAACTTTCTTTTTAATATGAAGACTCTTTTTAGCTAGGTCTTAACCTGAGTTTGTTTACCACAAGCGCAACAGTTCAGTTTTAAATAGAAGTCTCATAATTCATACCTCAGAAATAAATATTAACGAACAACTAAAAGGTAAGACATTCACAGTACCTCAATTTGTTTCATTATCTACCAAGTCATTCACAGGAGGGACCTCCAACTTCATACAAGACAACTGTGCTATCTATTGCCCCTCTCAAAACGACGCTAATAATCACAAGGTCTTGCAGTACCAGGCTCATGCAGGCACACATCCATCCATCTAGAAAGCCCACTGGTTAAAAAGAAAAGATGTCCCTGCTGCAGTACTCTGGAATTTTCTCACTTACCAAAACCTCGTAGATCCGAGCTGAAGGAGTTCAGTAAAGCGAGACCAAAAATCACCTACAAACAAAACCAAACATCACAGTAAGGGGACATCATCCTTTCTAACAAGCTTAGCCAAAAACCATGAAAATATTTTTGAAATAAATGTTCACTTACCTCTTGAACTTTGCTTAATTTGATGACTTTACTCAATTGGGCAAATAAATGGGGTGAAGGCTTTAGACTCTGAAAGAAGTAAGAAGAGTGAAATGCTGTTAAGTGATTGGTCTCATTGGGAACAGGTCTGGAATATTAGTAACTATTCCGCTGTCGGTTAACACAAAACTTATATGGCTGAACAAAGCATCTTTGAAACTGTTTTTGGATACATCTAGACTAAAGGTTTCTTCCAAAAACTTAGTTTTCTTCCAAAACCTTCCACACTTTCACTATTATCCCCCCATCATGGCTTTCACGTTGAAAGAAACAGGAGCACTGATGATTTATTTTGGTTCTGGCTGCCACGAACAAACCATAAAGTATTGACATCAGATGAAGCTTTAAAATTAGTTTGCAGTCAGAGTGATCGAATAACTTGCTCAGCTAAACAAAAAGAAACCCCAACTTCTGGACCAGCTCAATTTTGGGAAAACCAGCTGGTTCCCCACAGAGCAATTTGCTGCGTTTTCTGACACGGGGATCCCCTTCAAGAGGCAAACAAACCTTCTGATAGTGCAAGGGATTGTCAATGGCGTAGGACAGCGTCGAGATAAAGTTTGGTTTTGTAATCAGCGACGCACACTCCTGGATCAGAAATTGAGTCTGAAAAGAACAAGATAACTTAAACACTCATTGTTTTGTATCAGGACAATAAAAATAAGCCCAACCTTCCTCTGTTGGCTGCATGCAATAAAACTAAACAAAGATAAGGTGCTTCAGTCTTCTAAGTGCCCAAATTCTCATTAACTACTTTCTTTTCATTAAAGTTTTCTTCAGGTTTAGTTTGTTTTTTCTTTTAAGGCTGACAAAATGACCAAACCTTCTCCATCACGCGTGCAACATTTCATTTTCTGTAAGAATTCTCACACACCACAATAGACAATCTAACAATATTTGATTCCTGTTTATGGGCTAAAAGGTCTGTGGCAAAATTGCTCAAGGATAAGAACACCCCTGAAAACAGACACAGGCAGCACCAGAAGTGCCAGTTCGTGGATCTGGACAACGTTTTAAAAGACAAAGAAAGGCTTTCAAAACAGAGCACATAGTAGAAAGAGCAATTGTACTGAAGCTAGCTGTTTTTTCCGGATTAAGGGATTGTTAAGAGTCAGGTATCAGCAATTTGTTGTCTTCTGACTTGAGGACTGGCAAAAGGTGCTTCCAATTGAAAGGCCATACATGAGAAATGAAGTTTGCTTGAAGCTACTACCCCAACCTGCCTTTGTGCTTAGAACGGATCAAATCCCATTGCAGATTTTTAACCAAAATTAATAAGCATATGCCTCAGTGCAAACCATACCTGATGAAAATCTTTGCCACTGCTTTTACCATCGCCACTGAAATCCACGTGCGAGAATAGACAGCGTAGTAAATGCCTGTCTGCCTCGGGACCGTGCCTATTCACAATCTGGAAAGAAAAAAAATCCAAAAAACAAGTTGGTAGCAAACAGTCATTACACAGCAAGATGCGGGTCCAGTACTGTGGATACAGCGGTACTTTTAGTGATTAAGTGATCTATCGTTATAATAAAACTGTGAAGAATGTTCCTTTTTAATCAGTAACCTAGAAACCAAGTCATCAACCCTATTTGCAAATGAAAAATAGAGATCAAGAATCCAGACACAAGTCGTTGACACAGAAGCCACATATTTCTTGGGTGGTATTATTAAAAACGAGTCACCTAGAGGACTATTTCAAGCTTCTCTGCCACCAAAGCAGCCCAGAATCCACACAGTGTCCCAGCCTCACCTTTCCCCATTTCTTCCCACTGCTACAGTGCCTTAACTCCGCAGGAGTAGAGCCTCGGGACAGCCTGCAACTCTGGGCTGTGCCTGCGTAGCAGGAATTTATCCCAGAGACAAAACCATCACACAGCACCTTCACTGACCTCGCAGGCAGTTTCTGGGCATGACTGACCCGACTGCCATCACTCCACGGCCTTTTAAGACATAAGAGAATACTACATAGAAGTGTTTCCTGCCATCCAAAGAAAAAAAGTTCATCTCCAACTCGCTCATTAGCAAGCCTTAAAATCAAATACCACACGCCGAACACCTGCAGCTGAAACCTTTCACCAAGTCTTTCCCCTGACATTAGAGCTCATTCAACTGAATTCTATACCTCAGTCATAAACAGGTGATCTGCGTTTGCTAATTTGCAACACCCACCACCCATTACTAAATCTTCACAACAACATCACATTTTTGTTAGCATCCCCTATCATTTGTTTAAAGTTTAACTCTTGGCTAGAGACCAGCTCATTTTTGCCATTGTTTCCCCCTTTCTTGCTGCAGGACAGACACAACGTGTGCCAGTAAAACCAGCAGCACTGCTTTATGCTCTGCCTGCCTCCACCAAGCCCACCACTTCACCCTGTCATAAATATCCTTGTTTGCCAGTAGTGGTTTTGGTGCAAAAAGACAAACAGCGTTGCTTTAGGCTGCGTCCGCTCCGGCTCCGCTGTTTCTGATTGTTCTCATCACAATTCTTCTACCGTTATCTGACACTATACTTCCCCTTCCCTCACAGCCTGCTTTTTCCAGTGGCTGCCAAGTTTTGTCCTGGTGGAAAGAAACATCCCAGGTCGATGTAACTCTGCTTCTTGATTGCTAGAATATAAGTGCTCACGGTATGTCAGCCCAGAGTAAATAGCCCCCTCCATCCCCGCCAGGGTTAGGTAGGAAGATGCTCGGAGTGGTGCAAAAGGCAGCAAAAACGAATTGACGGCAAGTTAGCTCAGGCTTCAGAACACAGACAACTCATTTAGGCAATCCCAATTAAATACACAGATCTAGATGTGCTAACAAGACTGGCATGAAGCTGGATTGATGTCCTAGGGAGCTCTCTGGTGCCGTGACCAAGGTGAATGCATCAAAGCAGATGGATGCAGGAGAAAAGTGTACATACTGAAGGCACCAACACAACTTTTCTGCATCAGGATCAGATCGCTTCCTTGTGCGAAAGTAACTTCACAAGGTTAATAATTGGAAAAATTAGCATATGGGGAGGAGGAGAAGAGAAGGCTAGAAGTGCAGTGCAGCATCTTTCAACTCTAACTACATTCACATAAAAGCTTTTCCAGGGAACAGGGAAAGAAAATTCTTAGTTTTGCTGTAGAAATAGCCGAAATAAACCTTCATGCTGGCAGCCTTCATATTGATTTACAAGACAGGGTATCCAATCACAAAAGACTGTCACCTTTTTTTTTTTTTTTTAAATATGAGGGTGACCAAGCACCAGCTGCCCAGAGAAGCTGTGGAGTCTCCATCCCTAGAGATATCCAAAAGCTATCTGGACACATTCCCAGGCAACTGGCTCGGGGTAACCCTGTTCGAGCAGGAGGCTGGACCTCCAGAGGTTCCTCCCAACCTCAACCAGCCCGTGATTCAGATGAAAGTTTGAGCCACCCCTATTTGGATTTATCAAACAGAGATCAGTTTAGGCAAACACAGAGTTAGAGCAAAAATATTTCTGCTTTTCTAGATTTTGCTTTCCTAGATGAATCTGTCCGCAAAGCCCTTCCTCCTCACCACCATTTCAGGAAAAGGGGACCACAAAAACTCCCTTCAGAGGAAGACATTCTTTAGAATTTGTCTCTAAGAAATGCATAAAAGGGTTTTTTTTTTTTTTCACATGCATTGTGGTTTTTAAAGCAGTCTTAAAGCACCACTTATGTTAAATGACTACTGAAAGCATATTTAAGCAGAAATTAGTTCCTCAAGCTTTGCCACCGCTATGCTTGTGACTGATATATTTAAATGCAAATGTCATTTTGGTCAGTTGTGACCAGAACAGCTCCAGGTATTGCTTTTCACATACTCTGTGCTTAGATACAAGCTTTGTAAAATTGATTGAATTATGCCAAAAATTCATACGAGTGCACTGTAAGAAAGAGAGTTAAAGCACACACGTGCAACCTCTTCAACTATCTAAGGAAAAAATGTACTAGCAACCACAAAAGTAATACCAGGAAATTAAAAAAAAAAAACAAAAAAAACACACACAAGGGGTCATGGAGATTTTTAGGAATTTAGTCTTGAAATCCTAGATCTGTCTTATAACCAAACATACACAAAAGAGCCATTTGCACAGACCTCTTTCCCGTCTCTCCCAGCGAGTCTAAGAGGCCTGTGGTGAAGGGGAAGGGACAATCTGTTCCCCTTTTAGAGAGCTCCGTTCCAACTGAATGGCAGATCAACCCTATCTTCTCCCAAATCAAAGCAATGTTTATTATCCTTTAGGTAAACGTTCATGACAGATCTGCAAGTCATACCTCAGACACACCTTGCTGCAAAAATTGTCTGTCGAAAGGACAGCACGATATCAGAGGAGACCCTGCAAGTACCGAACTTGCAAAAACGTGGCAAGTTTACAAGTTACAAGAGATGTCTTCTATCTCCAGGGCTTGCGAGATCGCTTTAAGCAGTGAATACTGCTGAAATCACCCCCTCTCACCTCAAGATAAGCAATGAATGTACTTTTGAAGTCAGCTGTTACCAGAAACTCACTGTGCTTAAGCCATGTGGCCTCCTAATCTGATTCGTATCGCGGCAGGACCGCAGTACTGCAAGGAAAAAAAAAAAAAAGCAGTTGTACTGGCCCAGCTATCTTCTGGGAACTGAACTAAACCAGTTTCTAAAACTGGCTCAGTAACATTCACTTCCTCCTAAGCTCTCCTCCGTGGATAAATGCTTTTCAGTCCATCCTGCCAGTCAGAGCTATTTTTAAAAGGGTCAGTTAAACCAGAATTCTTGCCCAGATGTTAGATATTTGAGTTTCAATCTGCAGCTGCTCTGCCTGCCTTCTGAAAACCGGGGGCCAAGTCAACTTGGCTTCACCACCAAGCAACGCTTCTTCGAATGAGATGAGGAGGAAAAGACTGCCATTTGAGGGAGGCAAAAGCATTCAGATGCAAGTAACCACGTACTCAGCTCTCAGTGCAACAACTCTAGACAATAAATGTATACATTTTCCTCCCTCTCCCAATCGGTGCTCTATGAAATGTCCAGAAGTTCAAAGATTTAACCTGGAGGAGTTAGGAGAGCTTTGCATACCACACTCCAAGAGCACCAGTTATTCATCTACAAAGTTAATACCGGTCTCGGCTCTGAGCTGCCGTATTCCACGACCCCGCGGAGGAAACCAAGAGGAATATCAGAGATGGAAGCTGGGATTCTCAACGCCGCAGAGAACAGCACACAGTAACGCACACGAGAGCGTCGCAGGGTACACTTCAGACAGGAAGGGACACTCCATTTGACACTCCCCTTTTTTCTTTCCATTTTTTCCAACGTTTCTTTTGTGGCATCATGACTTTACTTACATGCTGTATTTCCTGCTGGCTGGCTCGGTAGTTTTTCTTGGTTAAATTGTCCACCAGGTAGCTGATTTGAGACAAGGCCAGCGAGAGCGAGTCAAGATTCATTGCTGGTTGGGGCGGAAGCAGGCGGCCGAGCCCGGCGCAAAATCACCATTATTCCCCTTTAGTCACCTCAGAGACAGGTTAATTTTTTTTCCCCCAATTAGCCTGTATCTTGGTTCTGTGTTACTTTCTTCAGCTCTTCTTTCTCAGTTGTCTTCCTCTGTTCTGAAACATGGCACCTGAAAGACAGTATTAGATTAGATTTAAGTTCTGTATCTGTAGATATTTTACAGCTACATCCCAAGCAGTGCTGTTCACTTGCTCTGGAACACTAGCAGTTAATTTAAAATAAGTTTTTCGGATTTGGTATTTTCTTTTAATTTAAAAAAAAAAAAAATCTTTAAGCCGTTTATGTGGTGTTACAAACAGTTAGTGGTTTCTCTGTATTTTCTACTCCCACCAGAACACTACAGGGTAGAAAGTAGAATAAATCTGTGTTATACCTCAGCACTTTTTCTTTTATATTTCTGCTTACAAGCTAGCTTGGCAAACAAGAAAAATAAAGTTTAACAAAGGAATTGGCAATACAGACATGTTTGATAGCTTAACTTACATAAACCATTTGACATCACTATGTTCACAAGGAAAAAAGAAGTACTTTCAAGTTTTCACAACACAAGCTTAGTTGTTTTCACACTACCCAACCGCATTTATTCATTTCTGCATTTTGCCAGTCTGAAGGAGCAGGCAAACAGCTCAGTCAGAAGAATGACTACCCTTTCAGCACTGTGAGAAAGAAGAAAACGAGATGCATAACGAATTAGATACCACACTGCAACAATCAAGAGGTCAGAATCATTCAAAGCATCAATCACAAGTTGATTAAAAAAAGTGCTTTTTAACCATCTCTGCAATATTTTGCCACTCTTCCATTAAAGTATATGCGCTGAACCCTACACATCAAAACAAGCAATTGTGAATGAGCAACACGCAAAAAGAACTGCAATAAACTAACCCTAACATTTGGCTTACACTGAAACAGCAGCGCTTGCCAGCTTAATAAATTTCTATGACAACACAAAACTTGGCACTTGACTTCTCCTCTGTTAAATCACACATTGCCAATGTGATGAAACTGCATCCCAAAGCAAGCCCCGCATCATCAACAGGCTGAGGAGTCTCAGAGGAAGCTTTAAGTCACTCCGAGAAGCAGCGCTGTAATTTATCAGAGGTGGAATCGAGCTGGAGAGTCGCTATTTTAAAGCTCTACTTGATCAAAACACAAAGGTCACTAGGCTTCGCGCCAAGAGGCTGAAAATGCCTTTTTCAGAATAAATAAATAAATAAACCCCTGCTTTACTGTCTTGGCTATATGGCCAAAACCACCAGTAGGTGATTTCTGCCTCATCACTGAGATGGATGGCCCAGGGGACGCGTTAAACTTGGCATGCGGAACACTTAGGGCAAACCAGTTCAGCCAGTATCCCCTGCAGCAGCAGGGCTGGACACACTGGCCTCTCTCCTGCAAGAAGGGACCAGGAACAGGCCCCCAGCAAGTTGGAAAGGGGCTGCTGGGGAGAAGGGGAACTCTCCCCCCTCCCTTTCCCTTTGTATAAAGGTTTTCACTCACTCATGCTTAGAACTACAGCTTATTTAACATAATTTAATTTTTTTTTTTTCATACATTTGAGAAGCTGTAATTCATTACCTTTATTTCCAAGTTTAATAGCCCACTGACCTTGGCATGAGAGGCACAAAAGTTACTGAGATTTCTCAGCAGCACAGTACCTGATTGGTTTGTTTCTTTTAAATAAGCGTATTCCTCTTTTGGAATAACCCAGGAAGTGTCACTGGGCTTGGCAAGTACACACTTTCTAAGATGTTCTTAAGGGCAAGGTGTGACATACGGGACCAACATAAAACCTCTAAAAAAACGTTTGGTAAAAATCAAGCGGCTAGACCACTGTAGCCCAGTACTCACACCTACTGGACCAGCCCGAAGGGTCTGGTTGAGCTCAGGACTCAAGATCAGGACCCAAAACAAAGCTCTGACTTGGTCACTTTTAAGGCAGCAAGAGAGATTTCAGATTTTGCCTTTCAGCCCCCGAGGAAGAAAACCCACATTTCTCTGGGTGTTGTTCCCCAGACCAATTCAAACAGCATAGCCATCGCACCTACTCCACTCAAAAATCAAGGTTTTAGGTGCCGGAGCTCTTGAATTGTGCTGAGACATAAATCTGACCCTTCCTGCTGCTACATAATTCCCTGCAGAGCACTGAGACTGACCATCCCACCCCCTGTTAGCATCACTGTTTGCTCCCAAGAACAGTGGGGACTACCACCTCAACGTGCTGGGAAGCACGTGATGGAAGCGCATCAAGCTTTGCCACTTTCTGACTGGAAAATCCAGCAGTGCCACCAGAACACCCAAGCTGGGTCAAAAAAGGGATTTTTCCCTTTCCAGGAAGCAGAACAAGAGCCTGAGCAGACACCGCGACTCAAGGACGCAACACAATAGCTGAAGGAAGCAGCTTCCTATTTATGTTCTAAATATATGGTTTGCACAGTATGTATCCTGATATACAGAAAAAAAAAAATCTGACCAGCTCTCACAAGTTTCAGCATTTCAGAGTTTCAAGTGGTGCAACCTCTCTTACAGGGGCATATAAAAAAATCAGAGTAATTAAGGGAGCCCTGCCCAGAAAGCAGAAGTGCACAGGTACCTCTCCGGTCACGCAATGCAAGGCCAAAATTCAATTTCTATGGCACTGATTAAGAAAGCTATGAATGTTATGCAAAGCAGACCTTATTTTTAGATCCATATATTCTTAGTGGGAATGAATCTCCCTACACAGGCCTCAACAAGTCGAGAAGCTTTCGGTCCATGGGGCAAAGCTGACATCTTTACAGGTTCAGAAAAGTCAGGCTTCAGCCAGAGAGAGTTTACCAAAAAAATTTAGGTTTCCTGACAAAATCAGCTACTTACAATTACAGACCCTATAATACAGCAATGGATTAAGCTATCAGGCACAGGACTGGGGAGTTATTACAATATTTCTATTTTATATTGTGCAACACAGATGATTTTTAAGAGGTAGAAAATATTTACCAAGATCTACACTATTACATAGCCTGAAAGCTTTCTAGGGAAACCAACAGGCCATCAGCAAAATGTTTGGCATCTATTTCAGCAGATTCTGTTGTGTTATTAAAACATAAATACTACACGATTTTAGGCAAGAATCCAAAAAAATCACAAAACAGGGAGGGCCAGTATGTAACCTGCAGTCAGGTTTGCCAAAACCACTCTCTACTAACCTGGAGTAACTAGGAGTAACTGAGCCTTGCTGCTGAAGATGACAAACCTGAAGTCTTCCGCTAATTTGGGTTTCTTTTTAATATTTTGCTGAGATAAGTAACTACTCTCACTGGGAGCTGTAAAGATTTCAGGCCACATATCCTGCACGTGGAGCATAAAACAGCTCCAGTGACAGAAACAGCAACACGTTCACTGATTAGGTTCTAAACTCCTGGCAAAACCCCATCATATAAAGGATGCTAAAAGCACCACTGCTAAACCTGTTCATCAGAACACGGTCTCTTACCCATTTCTCAAACAAACAGAACAGACGGAAGAGCAGCCCCATGTGAGAAGCGCTCTGAAGGAGGAAGAGGGTTTTGAATCACGGAATCATAACACAGTTAGTTAGATTTCTATCATTTTGAAACCTACAGAGAGAAAAACCTTACGGTGTTAGGTCACACCAGCAGTAAAACAAGCTACTGATTAATTTGACCGGTTCATACATCAGCATTTAGAGATAGAAGAGCCACCTGAACATTCCATGTACTGGAAAACTGCACACAATTGTGGTCAACTGGAAGCCACGATGCTGATTAGATACGGTAACTTCAGTTTCCAGAGAGCGGCTGAACTAAGCACATATGTTTGCTGCCACACATTGAGGCCAGTAAAGTTTCAGGTTTGGAACCTACCTCAGATCCACCAGGCATGCATCTATCATGACATGGCCACTTCAGGTATTTTCATATCTCAGCTAGGATTGTTTACCAAAGAAAAAAAAAAAGCCCCAAGAAACTCACTTCCTCCTTTCCCTTCAGTCAAACACTGCAGGATAAAGTTGCCGTTGGAGGGAATTTAGGGGACCCATTCTCAAAGCCTTTGTGCTGTTTTCCCACCCAAAAAGTGGTCTGGAGCAGTTAAACGCTATTTCAAAGACAAAAGAGAACTGCAGTATTCATACAGTAGGGACGATTATAGAATGGAAGAGAAATCTGGCTAAAAGAGTCATGTCCTCAACCATGACTCTCAGTGATAAGAATTCTCAACACAATTTAGCGATGACCCATCACAGGGTCACAAAACATCAGTGTCCACTCTTCCTAAGTTATGTTTACAGAATTTCTCTTCCACTTATTCAAACGAACACCAAGAGTAATCATTTCGGCATCAATTAAAATTAATTAAATATCTAAGAGTACTATGCTAGAAGGATAAACAGGATCAGGTATTTCTCTAAAGAGGAGAGACACGTAGACAGCAAGCGAGCTATGACTTTGGTTTGCAGACAGACACCAGGCCAATAAGATCAACAACAAACTTAAAAGCAGAAGGGCAGAAAAAAACAAGACAGCAACATGACTAGAGAGGCCAAACAAGTCTATTACCACCTGAGTTTGTTTCCTGTTTGTGAGACCTGGACTTGCCCTACCTATAATTTCAGTCAACGCCAAGGTAGTTACCTTAGAAACAGGAAACACTTAAGTTGTGTGCACAAAGAATGACTTGTCAGGTGTCATACCTGTTTTGTTACCCACTTAAAAAAAAAATTCCGCTGGGAGCAGATATCATGCTTCCTTCTAACAAGTGGGATTCACAGGCAGTCTAAGCTCATGATGGATCAACAGACTAAAGTGCGTTGTATTTTTTAGTATTATCTCATTTCTGTTGTAAATTTGTCAATAAATCAGTCCAAATCGTCTGTGGTTTGTTGAAATTAACCTACGACTGCTCACTAACCTTCCTGTATAAGAAGAGGGTACTACGCCGAGTTTAGAGAACTGCCGCAAAGGGGCTGTTTCTAACAACACAGCTTCTATCAAAACAGCCAACTGTTGCTATTTCTAGTTTCAAACTCGGCAAGTCCATTGTACGGGGCAGCGTGTTCTTGACCGGAGGACGGCGTTAGAAAGCGCTTCTTCCACGCGGTCTGCGGGAAGGTTATGTCACCCGATTATTTACTATAGAGAACTGTTTACGGGTTATTTCCTTGGGGTCAGTCCCGACAACGTCGATCTTCTGAAGAAGCCACCGAGCACAGGCCGGAGGTAGGCCCAGCACCGGCTACTTTTGGAGTCTCTCACAGCTCCGCCTGTCACGACTAGCGCTACAACAGCGGACGGAGACAGAGAAATGAAAACAGCCCCAAAGCCGGAGGTTGCCGCGGCCCCTCCGAGCGCTCCCGGCGCAGCCCGCCGCCGCCGGAGCCTTCCTCCCCACTAACCCAGCCACCCGCGCAGCGGGAAGCTCCCTCCCCGAGCCCAGGAACCGGCCCGGGCCGAGGCAAAGCCTGTTCCAAGTTTACTCGGCTGCTCCTCCTGTCGATCGGACGCCGACGAAGCGGCGAGGGCCACGGGCGGGGAGCAGAGCGGGCCGGACGAGGCCGCAGCCGGGCGTGGGGGGTGGGCGGTGGTGAGGAAGGCCACCGGCTGCCCCACACGCACCCCAGGCCCTCCGGCCCCACCGCGGCCTACACCGCCACCCACAGCGGCCGCCACCCCCTCCGCCCCCGAGACTCCCCCCCCCCCCGCCTCAACACCCGCGGGGCGACCAGGACTGCGTGGCAGGCCGCCGCTCACCTCAGGGGGCGTCGGGGGAGGCCGGAGCAGGGCGGCGGGCCGAGGCCGCTGGCGCTTTTTCTCCTCTCGCCTCCGCCGTTTCGCTACAAAATGGCGGACGGGGTCGCGCGCTCACGTCGCGGCCTTTCCCCTCCCCCGTCCCCCTCGCGGCACGCCAGCGGGGGGGGGCAGCGGGGGCGCGGGAGGGCGGGGCCAACGCCGAGAGTACCGCCCCCCGCCGCCCCCGACTGGCGTGGCGCTGCCCCAATCAGAGCGCAGGGCGGTGCGATGCCCGCCCAATCAGCGCGGCGTCACCTCAGGAGGGACGTTTTGCCTTCCCCTCGCGCCGAGGGAGCGCCGCGCTTCCATTGGTGGAGCTTCCACTGACCAATCAGCGCTGGCAGGGCCTCCTGGCTCTCACGCATGCGCAGCAGGCGGGCAACCCGGGCTGGGCAAGGGCGACCAATGAGCGCGGGGCGGGGCGGGAAGGGGAAGTGGCGGGGAGCGCCAAAGGGCGCGCGGAGGTGGGGGGGGCGAGCGAGGGGTGCCCCTCCCAGAGTGGTACCGGCCCAGGCACCGAGCCCTCCCCCCTTCCCCCCCTTCTGCGCAGCTCTGTGGTACGGCCCCAGGCATCCTGCGCCTCCCCCTTACGCCTTGCGGTGGTACGGCCCGTGGCGCGGCGTCCCCACAAGATGGCGTCCACCGCCCTGTAGGTCCCACGGGACCTACAGGCCCCAACGTCCTTCACCTGCCTGCTGCAGGGGTCGGTTAGTCCCGAAACCCTCCCTTCATTCATGTAGTCAACACGGATTCACCAAGGGGAGGTCATGTCTGACTAACCTGATAGCCTTCTACGATGGCATGAGTGGATGCACGGATGAGGGGAGGGCGGTGGATTTTGTCCACCTTGACATCAGCAAGGCTTTTGACACTGTCTCCCACAGCATCCTCACAGGCGAGCTTAGGAAGCGTGGGTTAGAGGAGCGGACAGTGAGGTGGATTGAAAACTGGCTGAAAGACAGAGCCCAGACGGTTGTTATTAAGGGCACAGAATCTAGTTGGAGATCCATGACAAGCGGAGTCCCCCAGGGGTCAGTACTGGGTCCAGTCCTCTTCAATATATTCATCAATGACCTGGATGAGGAGATGGAATGTACCCTCACAAAACTGGGAGGGGTGGCTGACACACCAGAGGGTTGTGCCACCATCCATCGAGACCTGGACAGGCTGGAGAGCTGGGCAGAGAGGAACCCACTGAACTTTAACAAGGGCAAGTGTAGGGTGCTGCACCTGGGGAGAAATAACCCCCTGCACCAGGACAGGTTGGGGGTGACCTG
>JAOXNO010000063.1:25298681-25315400 GCA_028565335.1 Limnodromus scolopaceus
GGGCAGGGGGGGGGCCGTGGTGGAAATAATCATATAATTCAGCTCCAGCGAGAGAGGGCTGGGCCGACAGAAACGCTTAATTAAAGATGAGAAGAAATCAAGGAAAGTTCGGCCGTGCGCAGAGCAGGGAGTTATCCGGGGAAGAACTGCCTGCCCCTCCTGCCGGGAGCCGGCGCCGCTTGATTTGTGCCTTTCTTGGCTGGAAAGAAAAGGGGGTGCAAGGTTCTTCCCTCCCCCCCCCCAAAAAAAAATCACAGATTTTGGGAGCTGGCTTGGGGATGGGGATTTGGGGAGGTGGGACAGGGCAGGTTCCGGGCATGGGAAGGGAGATGCTGTGCCAGCATCCCCGTGGGGAGAGCCAGGCTGGGATGTGGAGCAGCAGCCTGGCCTTCTCCTCCTCTTCCTCCTCCTCCTCCTCCTTCTCTGGGGTCCTCTCCTCTGGTGCGGAGATGAGTCCCCCCCCCCAAAAAAGCTTCCTTTTCTCATTATCGGAGCACGATTTTCCCCAGCAGAGCCCGTTGCTTTTCCATCCGGTTTTTCCTGGGGGCTGAGAGGGGACACGGCTGCCTCTGCAGGGCTGGCTCTAGGGATGTGTCCCCACGTGTCCCCAGGCTGGGGGGAAGAAGGGGGCACAGGGGAACATCAGGTCCCCAGTGCTGGTCCTCTCCGCGGGGAGCGGACCCCCAGCGGGGATGGCTCCAGGACGCCCACCTCTCCGCTGAGGAAGACCCAAGGTGGCTCCAAGGTGACACCTGGGAGCAAAATTGGGGCTCGGGCAGCGCCCTGAACCCGTTCCCCTCCGTTCCTGAGGAAACGCTTCCTGGAGCTGCCTTTGCAAAGCCCCCGGAGATGTGAGAAGGGCTCATTGCTCCAGGAAGGGGTTTGCTAAGATGGAGAAAAAAGAGTTTTAAAGAGAAAGGGGTGGTTGTTCTGTTTAAAGCCATCTCCTAGAGTGGGCGCCCAGGCTCCGGGCACGGCAGGGAGAGGTTGTCCCCCTCTGCAGGAGAAGAGGCTTGGATGGTCCCCTCCACGTCCCAGCTCTTAAAAGCAACTCCTCTCTGACAGCGCCATCAGATTTGGGAAACATCAGCCCATCTGGCTGCTCACAGAGCCAGGCTTTAACCCGGCCACCAACGGGGACCTGCCCCCCGCCATCACCCGCATCTTTTCCCCGTGCTCCGCACACTCAGCCTGGCAGGGAAGAGTTTCATCCTTTCCAGCATATGAAAATCCCTGCAGGGAAGACCTAAAGCTTTTTTTTTGGGAAAAAAAAAACAAACCCCAAAACAACCCAAAAAAACCCCAAACCAACACAACAACCCAGCATACCAGAAACTCCTTAATTCAACCGCGGGTTTTTGGTAAAGAGAAACCTCTGAGGGAATTTTGATAACTTGAGAGCAAAGCGAATGTTCAGCTGCTGAGCTGAGACAGACAGTGCTTTTTTTTTTTGGTTTTTTTTTAAAAAAAAAAAGCTTTTTAATTTACTTTTATGTAGAAGGGAGTGCAAACGGTGAATCTCACTTAAAAGACCGTCTGGGAAACCGAGCCGTGCAAAGCAGCCGGGGTGGAGCACACAATCCGATTTCTCTGGGGAGGTTTGGGGGTTGTTTCTCAGGTGACAGCAGAGATGTCCGCTTGAAATCCCACAGTGTGGCCCAGCCGAGGGTTGTACCGGAGGTCTCGGCATCGGGCTTCCACGGGAATCACGCAGGAGGGCACTGATAGAACATCTCCACCTTCTCCAGGGCACTGGAAGCAGTGGGACCCCGTGTCCTGGAGCCACGAGTGAGGAAAAGGCAAGGGCTGGCACAAAGGACGGGCCAGGCTGGCTCCCGGGACCACAGAGGTGGATCCCGCTGCCATGGGGATGGCCCGTGGGACACAGGGACATCCTGCCAGGGTGGCATTCACCTCTCAGGCGGCAAACATCCCTCATCAGCTCACGATCCCAAACATCAGCTCATCCCTAACCAAAGCGCTGAGAAAGTCAGGGTGAGGCAGGCAATTTGGGGGCTTCTTGTTCTACTTGCTAACTTCTAGCCTTTCATGCATCTTCCAGCTCGTCCCTGTGACCACAGAAGCCCCTGGTTCACCAGCAGGTCAGCGGCAAGGAGAACAGGAGTGAGAGGAAGCCAAGGTTGTGTGTTATGGTCCGCTTATTTGAGCCAGACATTGCCAGAAAGCACTAAGAGCACGAAATAAAAGGCGCAGGATTCAGCGAGCAGCATGAAGGAACCCGTGTCCTGCCTCCAGCAGGGACAAGTGGCTGCAGTGGGACCACCACAGCCCTTCCTCACACCCTTCAAGCTGCTCAACACTGAGTTGAGATCCTTTGGTTCTTGGTATTTTTTTCATCTAAGAGTTGCCCAGCCCAGTGGGATCAGTAATACCAGTAAAAAAGGCCAGTCAAGCATTGGTCCCGATTCTCCGGAGCTTCGAGCCCCGGTGCTCTGGTCCCTCCAGGGATGTCCTCCAGCCTGGGAGGGGGGTTGGAAGTGGGGGGTACAACCAAGCAACTCCCTCCTTTCTAACCCGTGGTACTGGCACAGCAAACAAACACACTCTTTTCAGGATCACAGCAGGTTTTATTCCACCCCACATCCCCCCCCAGGCCAAGATTTTCCCCCACTTGCATCGTTGCATTTTTTTTTTTGCACCTTTTGAAACTCATCAGCAATAAAAAAAATAAATGAAATGTTAGATTAAAAATATCTCCAAAACCAGACGAATCCACTCATTAATTCCCCCAAAAGTATTCCCCCAAAGCATGAGCCAGATCCTTTTCCAAAGTCCCCAAGGCACTTCTCCCCCCGTCTCGACACATACGGGGACAGAAATCAGGATGCTCACGCAGAGCGAGAGCCAGCCAGGCCCACCTTGGGCAGCAGAGAGAAGAGCCCCCAACTGTTAGAGGGCTCAAACGCTATTTAGAAAAAGATTTCTTTAAAAATGGGCATAATTTGGGGTTAAAAACCTAAGATGAAGCTGTATCCAGACACGGGGCCGACGCTTCGCCTCTGGCACAGCTGGAGAGGAGCAGCCCCAGGCGCTGGTGCCCAGCTCCTCCTCGTCTCCAGCCCGGTAGGAGATGAACCAGCGCGACGGTGGGATTTTGGGCTGTTTCCCTTCCCTTCCCTTCGCAGTCCAGCCTGACTCCAATTAATTACTGGAGCCTGCCAAAATCCCAGCCTTAGCAATTCCGGCCGCTCTCCGGCTGCACAGCTGTCTCCCACTCGCACTTGAGAGACTTTGTATTTACCAAGTATTTAATTAGATGAATGTGAAGCACCATTTTCTAGGCAGGGGAAATTATCCGCTCTCTCCCTCTCCCTGCCCTGTCACGAGCCCACATTGGGACACGTCTGAAAAGGGAGCAGGTAGAAGTGGTTCCTTCTTCCTCTGCACAGCTGCCACTTTTCATATTTCACGGCTTTTGCTGCCACCGTTGAGCATTTCACTCCTGCCAGACCTGAAAAGGCAACAGCCCTGGGGAAGGAGGAGCTGGAGTCTCCCTCCCTTTGCCCGTTACCACCAGAGCCGCTCTTTGGGACCGTCTCCGCAGCCAGACCCCACCAAGTGGAAAGAGCTGACATCTCAGAGGGCTCCTCCAAGCCTCTGGAGCTGCTGGACAAGTGTCTTGGCCAATAGAGGGCAGGCAACGAACCTCCCCCCTCCAGAAGCCCTCAAGACCTGGCTGGGCAGATGGTTGGCAGGTCTGACCTCAGATAACCCTGAGAGGAGAAGAGAAGGGGATGGGGTGTCCACCCCAAGATCTCTCCTATGCCTGAAGTGCTGCCATTTCACGGGAAACATGCACAGGACGACTCTGTTCCTCCTGGTGGCAACATCTGCAGCCTTAATGATACAGCAGTTGACACCACTAATTGCAGCATGAAGGGCTTCAAGCAAATACCCATCCAGAAAAAAAACTCATCAGGCCACAACATCCTTTAGCTGCCGGGGCTGAAGAAATGTCACAGGAGGCTGAAGGCCACGACGGAGGGCAACCATCAACGGTAAACAACTGATCAGCTAAATCCAGGAAGGCAGATTGGGAGCTCCCCGTGACCAGTTGGGTGTCTTCGGTTCAGACCAGTGTGTCAACTGGAAACATTTAGCGACGACAGTGATGGGCTTCACAGAGAACTCCCAGATAAATGAAGGGAAAAGGTTACCTAATAATTACAGTCACTGTTTCACATCCAGCTGCATTCACGACTCAGCTTGACCTTTGGGGAACAATGAATAATGCACCGTTCTGGCGAACAGTCACCCTTCCTTGATAGACCATCGGGGCGCTGGTAGAGGAGAGCGCGGTGGCCTCTCCTGTTTTGTCCTTTGCTCACTGCTAGGCTCAATTTCTTCACGTAAGAGGACCGGGAAAGTCAGAAAAATACCACACCTGCTTCAAAATAATTGCCGCTGTAACTTCCCATCGCACAGGGACTGCAGCAGAGCAAAGCTGGGGTGAAACACTGAGGTCAAACCATGATCTTTCTTTCTTGGGACACCAAAAGGTCTCTGGTGCAAGTGGCTCAAGGTGCCACATCCAGAGACAGAATGAACAAAACCAGGCAGAGCTAGACCTGGATCCTCTTTCCAGCCACGCTGCATCACAGCAAACAACTACTGAGCTCCGCAGCCGGTCCAGAGGAGCCAAGAGGTGAGCACAGAGAGGGCTTTCTGGAGAAGACCTTCGAGGGCGGTAAGGGAACACAACAACCCCACGCATGGGGATGCAGTGGTTTTCCAAGCTGTAAAAATCAATCTCCCTGCTCTGCAGCGTCGCTTGTTCCAGACAGATCTCATCTTTAGTCCAGCCCGATACACATATCCAGGTCCTCACCCACAACTCGGAGCCTTTTTGTGGGCTTCCACCAGCTTCAGATCAGATCCTACCAAAGCATGCCCAGCAGGAACCAAGCCCTGCGGCCAGCTCTCCACCTGGCTCGTGGAACAGGGACCCAGGGCAACGGAGGAGCAGAGACTCAGGGCAGGAGAGGCAGCACCATGAGCCAGAGAAGCACCAAAAGCTCTGCAGCAGAAGGAGGGGGAGCTGGAGCCCACGGTACCGAGGGGCTCCTTGCTGACAGAGGGGTTTGGGAATCCACCAGAGGTCAGACCCTGTGGAAGTGCCAGAAAGCTGTTTTGGTCACCGGCTACTAAACAAAGGGATCATTCTGGAAAAAACTCAAAGCAAACCTCTGCACCTGACCAGCTAAAGCACAGGGACAAAGATCAAAAGGTCTATTCAAAAATCAGGACAGCAGAAGGGCACAGTCTCACCGACACCTCTCCCCCAGCACTTGCAAGTGTTCACACGTTACGGTAAGAACGATGAACGGCTGGAGGTCACGGAGAGTTTGTGCCTTCCCCCAGCTTGCCGAGGAGATGCTTGACCAGCTTCTGCAGGGCTTCAGCCCGGACCACCGAGACGCGCAGCACTTCCTCGTGGTTGGCTTTCTCTTGGCTGGTGTAGCTCGTCACCACTTTGTTGGTGATGAGGGAGATCCCAAGGACTCGGAGGCCACAATGTCTGGCTACGATGACTTCTGGGACCGTGCTCATGCCTGCGGTAGGAGAGGAAAGGAGCTGGGTGAGTCAGGATTTACACCAAAACAAGATCTCTCCAAGGCTGCAAACCACCATCCTACCCTCAGCCCATGCCCTCGTCTCGTTCCCCGCCGGTTGTAGCGCTACAGCTACACCTCTGCTCGCCACAATAAACCACCCACATTTGATTCCTGAGCGCGACGTCTCTCTCCCCGAGACGTGTCAGACTGCTGGCAGCCCTGCGAAGAGAAGCAGGCTGATGTGCTGTGTCATTTGGGTCTTCTCCTCCTCGGCTGGGGAAAAAAAAAAAAAAAAAGCTACCGCAAAGAAAAATGGCTTTGTGGGAAGCCGAGCTCCTTTCCTCTCACACAACGAATGCGCGGGTATTAACGAGCAGATTTCCACGAGATGCTTCAATGACCCAGGGGTCAAGCTGGAGGAGAGATATGGATGACAATGCTTAGCTTCATCGTGTGCAGTCGGGAAGGCATCCGTAATTACCATCCCTGAACTATCGAGAGTCTTACGGAGGGCTGCTTTGCAGGGAAGAGGTAAAAATCCTCAAAAGCGTCAGAATTTTAAAAATATAATAGAAAAGGACTCTCTTTCTGCTGGGGCCCCACTCAGTCCTGCTGAAGTGAAGGCATCAGAGGGTGGGAGATGTTCTTGGGAAACAAACCCAACGTTGTGCCGGGGTCCCTGCCCCCGGCAGCCGTAAGCAGAGAGACTTTCTGCAGGTCCATCCCAGAAGCTGCACTAAGGCGCTGCAGAACTACGCAGGGAGGCGCAGAGCTCGTTTTCTCCGTGCCCAGGAGTCTCCGAGGGAGAGTCAAAGCCTGAAGCAAGCCAGCCTTGAGCAGAATTAACCCTTTAATCCAGGCGCCCAACCAACCCGCCCGGCCCAGCCCGTGCAGCGTACCTACAGCATCCGCCCCCAGCGCCTGCAGCAGGCGGCACTCGGCGATGGTTTCGTAGCAGGGACCGGGCAGCAGACAGTAGACTCCTTCTCGGATGAAGCTCAGAAAGCCCAGCTCCTGCGCGCTCTCCATCGCCAGGCCCAGCAGGTCTTGTTCATAAGCATCTGACATGCAGGGAAACCTCACTCCAAACCTGCAAGGCAGTAAAGGGCAGAGCCATGGTGACAGTGCTGCTGCTGCTGCCTGCCCTCCAGCAGAGTTCTGGGGTGGTCACCCTTTGGAGAAAAGGGAAATGTTGAGGGCAGACCGGCCATGGATGCAATCTCTCTCATCCCAGACTTATCATGAGATACTTCTGCCACCATGACATTCCTGCTAGATCTCATCACCCGAGACCCTCGGCAAGCAGAGGTCATGGCTGTTGGAAGGTCTGGCACTGCTTTCCTACCAGACAAACTCTTCAGGAATGGTCTTTCCAAGGACATGGACCTGTTGGAGCGGGACCAGAGGAGGCCATGGAGATGTTGGGAGGGCTGGAGCCCCTCTGCTGGGAGGACAGGCTGAGAGAGTTGGGGGGGTTCAGCCTGGAGAAGANNNACAGGCACCAAGTCCCAAAGGTCATCCCAGTGAGAGAGTTTCAGCAGGACCTGATGGAGCATGGGTCACTACTTTTAAGACTCATCCCAGCAGGCAGCTCCTAAACCGGGCTCACGGGCAGGGATGCCCCGTACCACAACAGCAAGGGTGCCTGCATTAACATCCAAATGCGTGGAAAACCAGAGTTGGATGCAGTGGACTCAGTGAGATCTGAGTCTTTCCACTTCATTGTTGACATTAGGTCAGTTTGAAGGACCTCAAGGCTTGACTTTCTTTGGAAGGCAGGTGAACAAAGCTTGCTAGTCAGAAAATACATCCCAGGAAAGAGCATCTACTTCTGCATTTGGTTCCTGGCGCGGCAAAATCACACCGAGCACAAGCTTGGAGACTCTTCTAGGACAGAAGTGCAATCCAACTGCACATTCGAGTTGCCCCAGTAAGTTCTTCCTGCCCCTCAGCTTCCCACCCAGGGCATGCACACATCCTGTAGGTCTTATACCGCCTCTGCCAGCCCCAGAGAATGGGTATTGGATACCCAACAGAGCATCAAATGGTATTAGATGTCTACATTTAGACAGCAACATCCCATTCCAGATGATGTCCTTTGCAGGGAAATGGGGAGAGTAGCACATGATGGAGCTCCAGGTGACCGTAATTTAGGTAGCCTTCATCCTGCGCTTCAAGGAAGGGTCTTCTCACTTGCTTTGGATCTTAAGATAACAGCTCAGTCCTGTTTCTGACCGAGGAAACGCTACTATTGACTCAAGGAGAACAGAAATAGATGGCCAAGACTGGCGTGCAGCTGCTGGGGAAGTCTGGAAAATAAACTCCCAGCCACGTTCACCAATCCAGTTTGGTAGGGGTGGACCAGGTCCCTCATCTAGGCTATTAAAGCTCCTGCTTGTTTTCATGTTCTTCCAGCTGAACGCTCAGGGCAGTAGGTTGCTTATTTTACATTTATAAACAGTAAAATGTTACATAAATAAAAAACAAACTTTCCCATCTGGTCTGAGGTAATAAGTATTCATCACCATGAAAATTGCTTCTCTTTCCTGAAGGATGGCCAGCAACGCGGAAGCCAATCTCTAATTTATTAAATTCAGCCCTCAGATTCTTGCAGCATTTTCCCTTTTTCACATCACTTCGTTGCCTCTAGTTTTACTCTGCTTTGCTTAGATAAATCCTTCCTGGTGGCTGGGCTGGACAGGACTGGATTTTAGGAGGAGGATGCTCAGCTAAAGCTCTGCAATACTTTGAAAGCTGCTTCATAAAGACCTTTTGCCCGTTTTGATGCTGTGGTCAGCCGCGCAAAAGTCACCCCCCAGAGCACTGCAGCCTTCGCCAGGAAGCTGCTCCTGGGAGGCAACGAGACAGCGACGCCGCCTTTGAACGTTCTCCAGATGCAATTATTGTTTGGTTGGCGTTTCTCCTCCTGTTCCTGCGCGATTATGCAAGTCCGGAGAGCTTTAAACACTCCTCCATGTGCCTTCTGTGCTTTTGATCATCCTTTCCTCCAACCCACACCAGTACCTGTGAAGATGCAAAGACGTTCCGCTTCAGATGGGTACTGTCCTCTTGCCATGTGAACGGCAGAACAGCGTTTATTTCTCCTGAGGTAGTTGCTAGCACCTTTCAGATTTCTTCAGAAGTAGCAGCCAGATCTGGCGTTACATCAGGGAGGAAATAACTTTTAACTGGAAACCAGACGGACCACCTTATCCTCAGCCAGAACTTTCTTTCTGGAAAGATCCCAGGACAGCCCAGGTGCCTGCCCTGCAAACATGCCCTTTTTTTCAAGATGAAGCTACCAACTCCACAATGAATTTAACCAGCTCGTTATCTAAACTCACTCTTTGCTCATAAACTACCACCTCCTTCTCCACCTCTGTTGCTTGTCCTCTGCCTTCACACACCTGGCTTTCACCTGGCTTCTCTCCTGCCAGCTTGGCTAGGACATAATTCCTGCTAATGTTATCTCCTTATCACAATCCAGCCTCTTTCTTTCCTGCCATAAGGCTCTTGACAGCCCTGGATCTTCATGGCTTCCCTGTTGACTTTCCAGTCGTTTGACGTGCTCTCCTTGGCTCAGCCTGAGCCTTGTGTGGACATGTCCTCATGCTCTGTTTATCCCCATTTGAGACCCGAGGGGCTTCTTTATGTAAACACCGGTCCATCCGGCATGTCCCCTCTCAGTGCTATGACCTTGTTGGTGCTGGGTGCCTTCCACCCTACCAGTCTGATGGTGCCTTGGAAGGGTTTTAGGATCATAGATTAGTTCAGGTTGGAAGGGACCTCGAGGTCATCTAGTCCAGCCTCCTGCTCAAAGCAACTCTATGTCCGGTGACAACTGCAGTCCGGGGGTGAGGATGTTTACAAGCTCCTCTGTGCACCATCCATAGGGTAAAGATCCTATTACACAGCTCATATAGGAACTCTGATTTCCCAGCTCAACCAGCAGCAGGTCACTCTTGGAGATCTAGAGGCCTCCTGAGAGGCTGCCAAGACAACCACCTCTCAGGAGACTGATGCCTTCAGTGAATACACGATGTCAACAAAGACACTCTCGTTTAATGACCTGGATACAAGGGTGGGTACCAGGAGATCTTGAGGTTTTGTCTTTGCCATCAGCTTACTGCCTGGCCTCTGTCCTATCAGTTCCACCACACCAGAAGTGGCTGTTGATAAATGCCGGCTGGAAGCACTGCAGTTCACCAGATTGCTCAATTAAGAGGAACTAGCAGAGAGAGGGACTGACAAGAAGAGACAGCAGCAGGTCTCTTCAGCAGACGGTACGGCTGGCGATGTCAGGAGAAGGATCAGGAGCCTACTTTTATAGAACAAAACCTTCTGGAGGTTTGCGTATAAACTCCTTACAGGCTTGTAGGAGCAGGCACCAGCCAAGGAAGGGTGCAGGTGGCACAGCACACACAGCTATTGCTTTAACTTTTCCCTCGTGGGTACCCGGAGCCAAACTCTACCTCTCCGTAAATACTTGCCAGCGGGCACAAATGGCAGTCCCAGCCTGCAGCTGGAGAAAAAAGGACCAATTGGTGACATGGGGGCTGAGGGGTCAGCCAGGGACTAGGAAATGTGTATGTAACCTGAACTTCAGGGTGGGACAGCAGGAGATGAATCAGGACAGGAGGAAAAGGCAGTTAACAGAGCTGTTTAGGAAGATGAAACAACCTGCCATGCAGCTTGTCTAAGGCAGCAACACCAACGCTTCATTAAACCATCAGAAATGCTGTTCTGCTCTTGCAACCTCACGCTACCCAGTTCTGGGAGGGTGAGGATGCCTCCTTACCTCTCATCGTTTGGCCCACGCAGGGGATTCTGCCCTCCCAAGCCAAACACGCTGATGTGATCTTTAATGAACATGATGTCCCCGACTTGGAAGTGGGGATTCAGTCCCCCAGCAGCATTTGTGACAATCAAGCTCTCCACCCCCAGGAGGAAGAAGACCCTGATGGGAAAGGTGATCTGCAAGAACCAAAGGTATGTACGCAATGAGTATCTCAATTTTTAGACAGCTACCACTACTGTACTACGTTTTTAGTATCACAATTTGTGGACAGTTTACATGATGCAGAGAAGGGTCTCGATGAGGCTACAAGGAGACAAAACAGCTTTTCTCCAATTTCAAATTTTCCACTAATTTAAATCGAAAGAATTTGAATGCTTTTAAAACATATTAGAAGCTAATCTTGAAATGAATACTATTCCAATTCTAGCCCATGATTTCTACAGTTGCACTAAGGTCAAATAGATGCGGTACAAAAAGAATATGCAGATAATTCTTCCTCGCTGCCAAGGTCTTGCGGAGATCAAGCCACTGCACCGATTGAAATAACTACTTATGCACATGGACTCGGAGTGTAATTGATAAACCAGCTTTTGACAGCAGTGATGCATTTCACAGAAGCATAGAGATTATTTTCTTCATTTCATTTTATTCACGTTAGTTCACTTCAGTGACCTGCTTATCCGAAGTTAAGGAACGATTGGGAACCGGAAAAAAACCCCAACATTTAAGCAGGTTGATTTTGAGGAGTCAAGAAGGAATCAGGATGAAATCTGCTACCTCTCAAATGCTAAAGAAGCTGCGAGCAGAAAATTCCCTAGCTATGGACATCACTTCTTTAGGAAATGCGTTCCTTGTAATAGACAAACAAGTTTTGATAAATCTAGTTTTGTATCAAGTGCATTTAAAATAGGTTGGGTTTTTTTTCCTGTAAAAAGTTGAGTGGGGCCAGGCATTACAGTTCATACCCAAATGCAAACTGACCTCAGCCACAATCAAAACCTCAAAGTTATCCGAATAAAAAAAGAACATGCAAAACTATCAGCCAGTAAATAAGAAATATTATCGGTGTTTCCAAAAGAAATGTAAATAACATGCATGTCAGCTAATACTTGACTATTCACACAGTTCTCTATGTGAACTGGGAGAATGTGCCAAGTTAAACGAGCCAGGGAGTTTTTTTCTAGAGAAAAAAAAAAAAAAAGCTGTACGCTATACAAAGGCAAAAGATTAAAATAGATTATTCTTATCACTCATAGTTTTGCAACTGCTGATTTAAATCATGATTAAAATGATTGAGTTAAGCTACATAAGTCAACCTGCCTCGTGTGATACACTATTTTGCCCTGCGAGTATAGCGAGGCTAGCCACTTTGTACGGCTGTGCAGCATCAGCTTCACCTAGGAGAAGCTGACTGCCTCTCCATTTGAGCTCCCAACTGTATTTTTGGGGGGAGAAATCTAAAATCTAAGCCAGATTCGTCGCAAGAGCAATGGAAGCTCATTGCAAGAGCAAACCTCCTGCAGCTAGACATCAAAGCAAGCGGCCACTTTTGCAGCTTTTACAACTTATCTCCCGCGACGTGAAATGATTTTCTTCGGGAGAACTCACCGTGCTGACAGAGTATCCTTCGTAGTAGTGGAACCGTCCCTGCATGCACACGCAGGGCTGCCCGTTCAGCTCCCCAAACACCAGTCTGCCGATGTGCCCTGCAACTGGAAATTAATAGAGTGTCATTTTAGTTACAGCTCGCGAGGTCTTCGACTTCAGAGGGACGTGCCAGTTGGCCATTACGCACCACAGCGGGGCAGAGCGCCGCAAAACCAGGAGCTGAACGTGAAATAAGCACCGTAACACAGAAATACATAGGGTTTTTGTTTACTGCAAATACAAATTTCACCACCGAGGGACTGGTCTGCAGACCAGTGCCAAGCGGTGCACGTTGACTCGAGTGATCTCCCGGTAAGGTTGGATCGTGCTACCAACGGATGGGTTGCTGACACCCCTGGGTTGCGCTAACCTGTGCTCCGTGGGAAATTAGGGATGTCCTCATATAGAAAGACTGTCTTGTTTTCCAGCACATCGGCCAGGCCTCCCAGTCCAGATCCGCAGATGATGGCAGTCTTCGGGCGCTGGTCGGTACGGGCGCGTAACCAATCCGCTGTTTCCTTATACACCTCATACCTATTTCTGCAAAAGGAGAAGAGATCAGCGAGGCTGACAACCCCTCCAAAGAACAAGCTTCAAAGGATAAAAGTCCTGAAAAGGTGCAAAGAAGAAGAACTTTCATTAAAAGTGAAATAACAGGAACTTCACTGCTATTATTGAAGATGTTTCACTTCTAATCTCATATATTTTGCCCTCGGCCAGAGGCAAATCACTTGAATCCTCTGTGCCGGTTTCGTTCTGCAGTGGAAGAATGGCTAATGATACTCAGATCACAGAGGTGTCACAAGGCATAACCACTCCTGCCTCTGACGGGCTCTTGTCTCTCCTGAGCTACTGAAGGAATGGAAAAACACAGTTAGACCAAGAAATTCCAACCTATAGGTGCATGCACAGGGATGTCCTGCCTGTGATGGGGACATACAAGAAGATGGAAGACCAAGGGCACACATACAGCATGGGTGGGATGCTGTGCTGATGGAGTAGACACCATTCTCTGCAATAGATAGACTACTGGGACATAGGGCAAGCATCACCTACAGAGATGAAGAACCCAATCTTCCTAAGTGTTGAGTGGCATCAGCTCCCAGTGCTTCCTTCTGGGGCTGGTAACGCATCTCGAACATCCACCTTCTCCATAGCTCTTGGTTTCAGTAGAGGAGGCTGAACGTGGAGATCTCATTCATCCTTTCCTCGCCCACAGGGTGAACAGTGGGTCACACATCCAGACCACACATCCTGGGCAAGAGGCCCAACGACATCAGTCTACATCAAAACAAATGAAAACCAGGAATTTGGGCTCCTGGGCTTATGCGGTCTGATTGAAGAGGGGGACTGCTCAAATACCTTGGCAAAAATAGGTCTTATCCAGCACTGAGGCAGGTTGCTAGAAGATGGGATAGAAGCTGGCATTACACTGCCTGTCATGTATATGTCTCATGGGAAGAGAGAGGACTTCAGTTTTCAGGCCTGTCAGTCCGATATTCATCACAGGCATTAATCAGTTTTGAAACACAATCAATAGCAGAATAATCCCATAATCCTGTTTCCAATAGGATAACGCTGATACCTTCTGAAAGTCAATATCAAGGTTGATTGGAAACTCTCTTCAAAAGCAAGGGTACCGAGAGCATTTCTTGGTGGCAACTCAATCGTTACCATTGATAAGTAGAATTAATGGCTGGCTGTGGCAAAGGACTGGGTGACGGAGTGAACCAGCACAGGCAGGGGCAGCAGGTTCTCTATATGAAAAGCTGATCTGCTTATTAAGAGGTGAGCTAATCAGATACTGCGAGGCTGGAGGTGATGTAAAATTGACTGGAGATGCTGATGAGCAGCCACTGTCTGCTCCATGAATGTTTCTTTTTTTTTTTTTAATCAAGTCTCTTATTTCCAGAGGTGCAAACCTTAGGCATGTTGTGATTCCGCTGTCGGCAGCCTTAGAGGACATACAGAAAAGCTTTCCAAGTGGTGCTCTGCGCTCCAGGAGGTCTCAGACCATTGATGAAGAGGATTTGACTGTCAGGGTACAACTGGTTCCTCTGACTGGAGTATCCAATATTCAAATAAAGGATCTCCACTCTATGTGTCTTCTGTCTTTATACGGACCAGGCAGGTAGCTATTGCACAGATATCTTCCGTGAGCTTTTTCATCTCCTGCTATCACTCCTGTCCAGTGGTTGATACATCCAACTTACGTTCCCAGTTACAAACTACGGTGTCAGAAACACCCCGGTATGTCATCAAAACCTGCAATCCAATGAGAAGAAATAACTTCCACGTTCATGAATTAAAAGGAAGTCAGTTGGCTGAAATACTCCTCAAAGGAAAAGTCTGGAAATGAGAAAGAGGTTATTTACCATAACATATTGCTGATTTTTTCGAGTGCACCATGAGCACTTGAAATAAGCAAAAGCGAGGAGAGTGACGTTAATGAAGCCTACACTTGACTTATCCCTTGCTCCCAGAGAAAAAGCTTTAAAAGTGCTTTACATACATTAACAAATGATTCCCCCCAATTTCTCTGTTGAATAACTGTAATCCTTGTTCAGAAATTAGAGGGAACCGGGAGAATTTCGATGTAATACCCAAGCTTTTGACTCATGTAGCAGACACGAGAAAAGAAGGAGGTCGCCAGGATCTGCTCTTCCGCTTGACCAATAATCCCCTCTTTTTTGGTAATTTGTTTTTTTAAAAAGGTGCATACACCCTTGCAAAACAGCATTAAAATCTGGATTATTCCTATAGATACTTTAGGAGTGTGGGATGAAGCTGATTCCATGTCTTCCATCGACAATGGGATTGATTTGAGCTGTGCTGAGTTTGAGGGAATTTTTTTTTCCATCTAAGCAGAAGACATTAAATTATTTATTATCCAAAGAAGTAAAACTCTAGAGTTGCCTAACTCTCCTTGCCCAAAAGGACATTCAGCGGGCGCACATGGCCCTTGCAGAGCCTTCTCCATCCCAAAGGCTGAGCTGAGGGATGGTTCTCCATCCCCAGCGATGCCAAAATTCGTCTGCGATGCCCGGCTTGCAATATTTAGCTTGATGCACGGCATCAAAGGGGACCGGCAGGCAGGGATAATTTCTGGCTACGAAGGAGGTACCTGCTCAGCGGGGGCGGAAAGGGGGGGAAGTTTGACCCGTGGGTCACCAAATGCAACGTTTCGCCTGGAACCGCATGGAGCCCGAGGTCTGAGCAGGGCTTTTGACAGCCCGAATTAATACATGTAGCACAAAGCCCTCTGTAGCTACTCCGTCTCCAACAATGCACACCTAATAATAGTGCTCGGTAGCATCGCTTTGGATTAAATCACAGGATCAGCTGAAAACACAATCCCCTTTATTGTGATTGCTGTCATCCACTGGAGAAACGCATCTGTTGCAAAACACAGGACTGTCACCGGTGACAGATCTTTTGTGGCATGAAAAGAAACCACCCTCATTGTGCTCCTAAGGTTGGGTGAAAGCAAATCCATGGAAAAAAAAGCAGACATAGCCCCGATAAGCAGACAGAGCCTTAACGTTGCGAAGAGGGGCAGACCGCCATGCGTTGTTTTGCAGCCTACCCCTCTTCACGCCACGATATTTGCCTCTTCTGGCCCAAAACCTCTCCCAAGGTCACCTGCTCCTTGCCATATTTCATAATACCAGCACCTGACACGGGCAGATGGCCAGGCTCCTCTTCAATAATAAGATCTTTTCCTGCTGAGCAGCTCCTGCCTGACATTTATTGAGCACCCAGCAAGAAGAGGAAAACAAGGAGGGGGGGGGGAAAGCGATGCCATTTTACCAGCCCCTTTTCAGCTTGGGTGTCCGTGCACCCCCTGTTTCACAGCCCCTTACCTGTCTTCCTCAGCATAGGCCATCCTCCTCCTCTTCTCTGCTTAACCAAAAGGGGATGGTCTCTGGAAATGGAGCTGCGGGGTTTTATTTGACCAGAAAGCAGAGGCCTATTGAACCCGGGGAAGCTGCCGCTGTCTCCGTCGGTGAGGCAGGGAGGTGTGTCCCAGCTTCCCTCCGCTCTTTTTTCCCCCGGGAGCATCCCTAATCCCCGAGTAGGAGGGGCATTGCCGAGGACATCTGCTTTTCTGGTCTCACCCCTATGACACGCAAGGCTCTAGAACTCTGCGGGGAGCTTACCCCGCACACGCACACACCGTGGAACGCAGATTAAAGCCTCGAAAGTTCACACGCGTGCACGCACGCACACACTTTCCAGCGGGAGGGTGACGAGGGACCCACATAGGTTTGCACGTCTGCCCCCACGTGCATCCACCGGGAACCAGCTGGAGTCACCTGCTCCATGGGGATTCAAAGCCCTCATGGGGAGCGTGCAGGGATGCCCTGTAGCGCCTACCACCGGCACCAGCAAGGAGATATCTCCACATCACGCGTTGTTCTCTCCCCGTTTCTTCATGGCAACCATCCTTCAGGATTTTTTTGTGTGTCCACATTCAATTGCCTCCCCCATCTCAAAAGGAAATACTGTCTTCAGATACAGAATCACGGAATGATACGGGGTTGGAAGGGACCTCTGGAGATCATCTAGTCCAACCCCCCTGCCAAAGCAGGGCCACCCAGAGCAGGTTGCGCAGGAACGTGTCCAAGTGGGGTTTGAATGTCTCCAGAGAAGGAGACTCCACCACCTCCCTGGGCAGCCTCTTCCAGGGCTCTGCCA
>JAOXNO010000063.1:25322649-25337405 GCA_028565335.1 Limnodromus scolopaceus
TGTTTTTTCAATATTTAAGGTTCCTTCTACTTTGTAGCAGTTCGAAGTTAGAAAACAAATAAATAGTTTAGGGGGGGAGGGGAAGAGAGATATTTTCTGTTCATAGATTTATATATTTACTTTTTACTTTAATGTGTAAGTTCTTTAATGTATCCAAAGTACAATAAAAGATAGTTTACCTATGCATCATTATTGCATCTTTAAGATGGATATGCCAAGGTTTTTTTTATCAATTATCTAGCTTCTAGCAAAGTTTTCCCTAGTTATATTAGTTCTGGAATCCTTTGTACTCATAGAACTGAATTTCTGTGCTTAAATTAATTCTGGGTTAGAGCTGAATTGTGCTTCATCAAGGAGAAATATGTGAGAGTGCAGAAGTTAATAGCAGCAACCCTGGCATTGAAGCAAAAGGATTTCTGCTAACTCATGCTACATTGTTGGCTGTTTGCTCCCAAATGGGCTGGCAAGTACCTTGTTCTCTAACCTGCATACAGGAAAATCCCCACAATGTTTAAGGTCTCAAGAGCTGCTTGCACCCTATGTCTGCTGTAGTAATTAATCTGCTTTGACCTTCCTGCCTCTGCTTGCAGCTCAGGTGCTGTTTTGTTGTCTAGAAAGTGTATGTGTGTTTCTAGGGATGCTGCAATGGATGGTTGATTCTGCTCATTATTGCTCTGTTAATATTTCAAGGTTCTTGTCCCCTACTGACCCAACTGGGTGTAACAAGTCTGGTGGATTTAGAAAGGACAGTAAAGTGGGTTACCATGTGCAAGAGTCACCTTAAGGGTCTGCTTGTGGGTTACAGAGGCCATAGAGAACCATGGAGGAGCATTGCTGCTGACTCTGGAGATGGAGGCTGGCTTGCAGAGTGTGTGCTGAGATGTGATATGTGCTGGGAAGTGATGGTCCTTTGCCCTCTCTCTGCTCCTTGGTCAGCTGCATCTGGCTCTGGAGGGCAGATGTCCCAAGTCTTTAGGCAAAAAGATGCCCTGAGCCTCAGCCCTTTCTCTCCCGGGGGTTGCTAGCAAATTGCCTCAAAGCTTTCTTCCTGGTTTTCCTCCGAACAACTTTTAAGTATTGTCATATGTAAGTGCTATTTGAATAACATCTATAAATGTTTTTTATTTCTTTTGGGCTGTGCTACTGCTGCTCCTCCCCTGCAGAATGAAGCCAGCTCAAATGAGCAGGGTTTTCTGGTGAAAAGCAGCCTGCTTTTTAGCTGCTGGTGTTGTCCCCAAAGGAGGGCTCTTCACCTGGTGTGTGAAAGCCAATCAGCACACTTGGCTTTTCGTTTCAATTCTGCAGAATCAGGTGGTGGCATTTAAGAACAGCCAGCAGCACCTCATGTTTCAAGCTGCCTGATGTTTCTAATGATAAAACACAGCTGATGGGTTAATGATTCATTCTGCACTCCTAACTCTACATAGGCATCTAAGATTGTGTTTAAAACATTTGGGGAGGTTAGCTGATTAGCATGCTCATTATTCACAAAGGGTGTGCATTTTATTATAATTACCTGAGGTTAGTTGAGGATATACTCTAGGCTCAAATTTGGTCCAGAAATTGTATTTTCCACTATCTTATGTCTAAGTCAGCAACTGCAAAAGGACATGTAAGACACATCGGTTTGTTTCACATCCTGGTCGAGGTGAGGTACCTTCTGTGATGTCCCAGCTGATAAACTTTGCTTGATAAAACTTTTAACTTTGTTCTTTGGACATTGCTGTGACTGACGTGGCCTTGAATGGGCAACCTGCTTCCTCCTGCCCTGCTCCAGCAGCCTTCACTTGGGCAACGCGGGGCCTTGCTGCTCCGCACCCTCACCCAGCAGTAACAGCGGTGAGTACGACTCCGGCCATCCCTCTGAAATTTATTTTAAAGAATAAAACGTAAAAGCCCTCCCGGTAGGGGGGGCGGGGGACGCTGAGGAGCGGGCAGGGCGGAGGGAGCGGCTGGGGCGAGGCCGCCGAGCGAAGGGGCCGGGCCTACCTCGCTCGCTGCCGCCGCCTTCGCCCGCCGGGTAAGAGCGGGGGGCTCCTCTAGGCCGCGCGGGAGCCGCGGCCTCGCGTAGCGAGCGGGCGGCGCGGGGAGACGCCTCGGCTGGGCGGCGGCTCTACGCGAGGCCGGGGAGGAAGGGGGGCGGCCGGGCCGCGGTGTGGAGCTGGGGGGCGAGCTGTACCGCGGGTTGGGGAGAGCGGGCTTCCCCGGGAAGCCGCGACCCTGTGAGCACCCCCCCGCCACGCAGCCTGTGGCGGGGCGGGCTGCCGGGAAGGGCCAACCCTCTGCCGGCGCTGGGATGTGTGAGGGGCTGCGGGGCGGGGAGGAGCCGGGAGCGCTTCGGCAGGCTTGAATCGGGTCCAGGCCGATGGGAACTGGAAACGATTACACAAATGAAAAAGCCTGTTTCCTTGTCATGCTTCAGATGAGAGCCTATTTGGGGATTTGCTGGCGTGAGCTGTAATTAAAAGGCCATGATCGTAGTTGGTGTTTAAAAATGAAGTAAAACTAGTTCAGGGCACAGTGCTCTCCTGTGTTTTCCTGTTTTCCCCTTCTCTTCAGCACCCGTAGTGAGGAACGACTGGATTAAAGCTAAAATGCATCTGCATAAAGGAAAGTGAAACTAAATATGCTTACTGGAAGGCAGTCAGGTTGGGGAAATGAGATGAAACGTCACCTGTGTGTCTGTAACTGTGTGCTGCTCCTCCGTGGGCTGATGGCTGTGAGAGGAGATGGCTGTGGCCATGGGGTGGTGGCCTGAGATCCTGCGTGGGCTCAAGGGGAAGGGCAAGGTGTTTAGGTTGGCTATACTTTGTCCTGCCTGCTTCCAAAGTTTCTCAGCCCTTTCAATTTTAATCCGATTTTTTTTTTTTCCCCACACTGAACTGTTTTGTAATGCTTGAGATCGTTGTATTTTGCTTCTGAGGGAATGGGATGGCTTGGAATCTGGTTAAAATGATAACGCTGAGGGATTTCCTGCCTCTTGTAACTTTTATTAAACCATTTTGCTTAAATGAATATCTTAGTTTCAAATAGATGGCTGGCTGGTTTCTGGTTATTGAACCTGACTTCTGACCCGTGTGCTTTGTGCTGGAGCCGGTGGCAGCAGACTGGTTGGGTCTGTGTGGAGTGTGCTCCTGTTAGTCTGCCTCTGTCCCCTCAAAGCACAGCACTTTGCACCGCTTCCTCCTTTAACATCAAGCATGAGTTACCATGGACCGCGAGTGCCAGAAAGTCTCTTCTCACTTTCCGTTTATCACTGTTTTTCCAGCAGGGAAAGTGAGGCGTAAGGATTTGCAGTGGCCTGGCAAGAGAGCTGTAAAGCTGAGCACAGCGAAGGGGTTTTGCAAGCTGCTGTTAAACCTCTCAGCGGGGTCTCTTCAGCATCAGGTGCTGTTACCGGGGGTGCTGGTGGAGGGGCTCTCCCAGTATCATGCTGGTTGTGGTGGAAGGGGTGTGAGGGTTAACAGTTGTGAGTTAGAGGCTCCCTGTCAAAGCTTGTGGCTACCTGTAGGTGAGAGGTGTGGATAAATACTGCTGTAATCAGATAAAAGATGTGTGGGACCCTTGTTTAATTTGTACAGCTTGTGGTATGTTCTCTTTTGTGACTGAGAGAGGTATTTGTATTTAAGAGTTTAGACCTGCATGGGGAGCAGAGTAGTCAGAGGTCAGTGAAGGGCCAGAGCAGCAGCCAACTTTTGTTTGCTTTCTATGTAAGCAGCATGAAGGGTGATTGAACCCGTGAACCTCCTGATTGCCAAGTAGCCTTATTCAGGATAGCCCTCATTTAATTTCCACATGGGAATGTCATTCTGTGAAGCATTTATCTCTCTCATTCTAAATTACAGAGATTAAGCAGGAGAAATTTTTATTTTAAAAAAGCTTTGCTTATTCATATGTGCTTGTGATTGGAGTGACATTGTTTCTTCTCCCCCAATTGTTCCTTAGGTTGTGAATCAATCTGAGAATGAACAAATGTAAGAAGCCTTATGTTGACCAGACTACAAACCTTGAAAAGTTCAGTCCTGAAATTCTTGCTGAAATCGAAAAGCTCTTTGCAAAGAAATTTACTTACACTAAGCCTGTGAATAATGAATGGCAGCTTCCAGATCCCAGTGATGCTTTTACCTGCGATCACAAGGAATTCAACTCGCTCCTGGCTCTGAAGGACTCGATGAATGAAGTGAAGAATCAACTAAGTGATAAGAACCTGGATGAATGGCATCAGCACACCTCGTTTACCAATAAAGCAGGGAAAATAATTCCCCACGTGAAGAAATCTGTGAACGCTGAGCTGTGCACCCAGGCCTGGTGCAAGTTTCATGAGATCCTGTGCAGTTTTCCTCTTCTGCCCGAAGAAGCTCTTCAGGATGGAGAACTGAATTCTGTTCACCTCTGCGAAGCACCTGGAGCTTTTATAGCCAGCCTCAATCACTACTTGAAATCCCACCATGTCCCTTGCGACTGGAATTGGGTTGCTAACACTCTAAACCCCTACCACGAAGCAAATGACACCCTGATGATGATCATGGATGACCGCCTTATAGCAAATACGTTGCCTTGGTGGTACTTTGGCCCAGATAACACCGGTGATGTGATGACGTTGAAACATCTAACGGGGCTTCAGAGCTTTGTAAGCAATATGGCCACAGTACACTTGGTGACTGCTGATGGCAGCTTTGATTGCCAGGGAAACCCAGGTGAGCAGGAGGCTCTTGTCTCACCCCTTCATTACTGTGAAACAGTCACTGCTTTAATGATCCTGGGTGCTGGAGGTTCCTTTGTTTTGAAGATGTTCACGCTTTTTGAACACTGTTCTACCAATCTGCTCTTTCTGCTAAACTGCTCCTTTGAGGAGGTTCATGTCTTCAAGCCAGCCACTAGCAAAGCTGGAAACTCGGAAGCCTATGTGATTTGTCTTCGTTACATGGGCAGGGAAAGCATTCATTTGCTGCTTTCTAAGATGATACAGAACTTTGGAACAGAAATGGTCAACAAAGCACTTTTTCCCCAGCATACGCTACCGGAATCTTTTCTTAAAGTACATGAAGAGTGTTGCATGTTCTTCCACAAGTGCCAGGTAGAGACTATCTCTGAGAACATCCATCTCTTTGAGCACATGGAAGAAGCCGAGCAGGCGAAACTGAACAAGCTAAGAGACTGTGCAGTAGAGTTCTTCATGCAGAGGCTTCATATGAAACCCATTGCGAGAAATAATTGGCTTGTCAAGAAATCTCAGACCGGTTGCAGCATGAATGCAAAGTGGTTTGGGCAAAGAAACAAATATTTTAGTACATACAATGAAAGGAAGATGCTGGAAGCACTTACATGGAATGATAAAGTGGCAAAGGGCTATTTTAATCACTGGGCTGAAGAACACAGTTTAAATAATGCTGGTAAAATGTGCATCTTGGAAGGATCATCTTCTAACCTGGAGTGTAGCTTGTGGTACATTTTGGAAGGAAAAAGATTACCGGTGGTAAAATGTTCTCCGTTTTGTGATGCTCAAGTCTTGGAGAATCTTAATGAAGCTATGAAAGAATTGGTGGGGGGAAGGCTGAAAAGCAGACAAATGCTGCAGACTTGTCACTCGTGTGAAGTTCTTCCTGGGGAACTGATACTGGCGGAAGTCTCTGATCTTTCCAGGTGTCACCAGGAAGTCCTGAATGGAAGATGTGGTGACCAATTCAAGTGCCTTGTGGTGGGCTTTCCGTCCCTCTGTGACACCGAAAGCCAACCCAGTATGGAAATAAAGCTTCTGGACTCGGCCACGCTGCTGGCTTTCAGCTTCTCTTTGCTTTACGATGGAGAACCAAAGTACCAGCAGCAGCTTTTGGAGTGCGTTCTGCGTGCGTTGAATCAGCTTACAGTGGGGGATGCGTTGATTTTGCCAATTCTCTCTTGTTTTACGCGCTTCACAGCTGGCCTTGTCTTCGTACTGCACTGCTGTTTCAGATGCATCACTTTTGCTTGTCCCACCTCCCAGGAGCCACTAAGGACAAGTGCTGCTTTGCTATGCGTGGGCTACCGAGGCCTCCCAAATCCTGTTGTTGAGTATCTACAGCATCTGAATAAACTAACGAGCTCTTTACTGGAAGTGGACTCTCCCCAGCAGGTTTTGCAGTTTGTGCCCATGGAAGTTCTCCTCCGGGGCAAGCTCTTGGAGTTCTTGTGGGATTTGAACACGGCCATCGCAAAGAGACAACTCCACTTGCTTGTGCAAGCTAAGCAGCAGCAGATGACTAGCGATATGTCACTTTAAAGACAGTTCTAGGATTGAGCGAGTTGCTGCTGCTAGACCTTGTTTCACAGGCGGGTAGAAGGTGTTAAAAACATTGTTAATGCGAAGGTAACGTTACTGTAAAAGCTCGGTGTGACATTGTTAGCCTTGGGAGGGTGTTTTGAGCCATCGATCCCACTTGCACCGCATTGGCTGGTGGTACAGGAACCTGAGACTTCATCTCAGGTGTGGGAGACTTGGGTGGAGAAACTGTTTTTCCTCTCTCTCGGCTCTCCCTCAGCAAATTTCTTTGTGTACCACCTGGGTCAGAGCTGTGACCTTCAGGATGAGAGGTGTTAAGGGTGATTTTTACTTGTTGCATCAGGCCAGACGAAGGGGGGACAGCGTTGTGTGACGTCAGCCCTCTTCTGTGGAACAAGATGGGGGAGCTTGGACACGCATGCATACTTTTCTAGGGTTTGTAGGAGCCAAAATGTGAGGTCTGGGCCCGGATGCTCAGCAGTTTGCAAACTTAAGACTTGAGGGATGAGCATCTTGTGAGCAGCCAGCTGTCTCACAAAGGCTGGGTTAAAAATGACTGCCCCTAAGCGGTAGCAGAGGTGCCCAGGGAAGGATGCTCTTCAGTTTTAATTTGACTTATGCAAAGAGCAGCAGGCTGTATGGTTTTTGACAGGTTATTTTATGGCTTTGTCTCCCCATCAATGAATGGGGCTGTTATAACTTTATTTTAAAGTGGTTTACGGGTCCTCCTTAAAATAATTTGAGACTCCCGAGTGAAAGTGAAGACTTGCATCTATGGCAGTGGCTATTAATGAGGAACTGCAAGTGCTTTTCAGGCTAAAAACGTGATCGTGCACAGCTTTGTGTATCAAGAACTGCTTTGGGTAGTGCTAGAGGAGCATTAAGCTGAAGAAATATGTGGTAACTTTGGGAAAGTCTGATTAAGCTTTCAGTCTGTTCCCCTTAGGGGTGCAAATGTTGAAATTGGTAACGGACTGTTCCTTTAAGGGAGTCAGATTTTATTTTCCATAGTGCTCCTTTGAGAGCTAAATTTTGAGGCCCAATTTGTGTGCATTAACATTTAAGTTTGTAGTTTAGATGGAAAAACCTGCTGGGAGGGAGAAATGATGTTTAAAGGAAAAATGGCTTTGCTTGATAATATGTGCAAGGTCTTGTAGAAAAAGGTTGAAGGAGTGGAGTTAGAAGGAAAATATAATCTCCTGATGAATTACCAGTCACCTTCTGGAAGCACCTCTAATTATATAATGTGGGAGCTTGAAGGATAATTGATTACTGGTAAGGGATTAAAAGCACTGCTGAAAAACTGTTTTGTCTGGAGGTGCTGCACATTTAATAGCCTTTCTTGCCACGTTGATCGGGGCAGAATGGAATGCATTTAACAGTTCATTTCTTATTTAAGAATTTGATAGGTGAATGAGTTGATGGCTCAGGTCTGACTAATTCATAACGTTTTCTAAAAAAAAGTCTTGCTTTTTACAGTTGCAGGTAAATAGGGGCTGCCTAAACAAAAGCTTCTGGGATTGGTCATTGCCCATTTTAATTAATTTAAATGCACTTGCTCTTTGTGCTGTGAGCTGAGTCATGCTTCCACTCTCAGACTGGGAAGGAAGGGAACAGATTGGGAGATATAAGCAGTAAGAGCCTCTCCTGTAAATCAGCTTTGAACCTGTAAACTCAAGAGTGCAAGCAGGGCCATGGATGAATTTCGTTGAGGAATAAAAAAAAGAAATACCAAAAACCAGAACCAAGAAGAAATACTGTGGAGGAGCAGATGATGAGACGGTATCAAAGATCGCCTGTAAAAGCCTGCTTTATCTGAAAGAAAAAGCAGGATAAAGATATTGTCCACCACGGACAGCCCTCTGTCTTCTGCCACTGTTTCAGAGGTGATTAATGCTTCCGAAACTCCCACTCAGCTGAAGCATTTGAAAAGACTTCTCTTAAAGCAGGGGTAAATGAGATATTTAAAGTGCATGGGTGTGCTTATACTCTGCTGTGGAAGCACGAGTAGCCAGAAGCATCTCATCTAGTAGGTACTTAAATGACTTGGTTTTTTTTCTTACTAACATTAGTCAAAGATGTTAAAAATTTTATTTTATACGTAACATAAAATCCTGAGGTGACTGACAGGCCGTGGGAGAAAATGCATTTAATTTTTCAGGCTTTCTTAGTTCTGTACCTTTGAACTGAGCAGACTTACCTCCTATCCCACTGTTCCCCATATCATCAGTTTCTATTTTTTTAAAAATTTATTTTTAGGAGAAAACATTTTAGATGGTCGCAAAGCTTCAGGAGAGTTAGGACTGTGTACTTAAAAGATATACTACACTGAGCTAGTGGGGAAGCAGAATCCATCTGTTTGGAAGTACCCCCAAAAAACTGTATGCAGGCTCTCCGATGGAAAGCCAGATCTCTAAACCAAAGGAAATCCAATGTCCTGTGGATCCTGGTGCCTGATTTGCTCTGGAGCTCTTTTATTGTTGGTAGACATGAGGAGGTGACAGGAGAAATGCTTTGGCAGCAACTGTTAGAAAGATTGTGCTTTGGAAAGTCTTTTTTATTATTATTGTTGTCTTAAAGGCAGGAGCTTCAAAGTTAGGAATGACACTTGTCCTTTTAATTGTGAGAGTCCTGCGTTGTCCTGACTGTCTTTGGACTGCAGACTTCTTTGAGAGAAGTGACACTTAATTTCTGTTGTGACTTTTGGAATATGTAAGAATGGCTGGGAAGAATGTATTAACCTTTGTGGAGAGGGTCTGGGTGACTCCTGCCTTCGTCAAGGCTGTCAGTTTTGGGCCAATTTGATTTGATTTTTGGGTGACACCTGATGAAGTGTCTCTGTATCCTGGCTGTTTTTAAGTTGGTTTTTTTTTTTGACCTGTTTGAAGATGAACTGGGTATTGGTTTTCATGATTAAGAGCTTCAGGTTTCACACAGGGGGAAAATAGAAGGGATGGAGAGGAAAAGGTTGGTTGTGATGTGGTCAAGATTGATGGAAACTTGAGGTAAATTTAGTTTTGCAGCCCTGTTGTTGCAGGTTTCCAATGAAGGACCAATATTTAGGCCCAACGATTATCTATGAGCTACATTATTTCTCTGAAACTTTTTATATCTTTTATTTTAAGCCAGAATAATGTTTTGAAATCAGTTGCATGAGGGTTGAATGAATTGGGTATTCCACTCAGTGAAAACGCTGATTTATTTTTTTATAAATTGAGTTCCATTAAAGTTAAGAGACTTGCTCCTTATTTTTACTAATTCTTTATTGTATTCAGATTCACTTGGATGTGCACATATTATCTATGTTTTTGCCACTGGCTTTCCAATTTAATTTCTGCAAAACATAATGAGATTTACAGTATGAAATCCGGTAGTCTATTAAAGTGGTACTAATTGGTGTCTATTCATCTTAATTTAAGATGGAGCTATCAGATTGCTAGTTGTAAAAGCAGAATATGTAGCAGAACTGTATTGTTAGGAAAAACAACTTGGGATTTAACGGGAAGAGCTGGATATTGCTGATGTAGGAAGTAGGAGAAAATGAAAACGCATCTTGATTTCTGGCCGTGCTTTAGGATGCAGAATGACATCGAATCCTTGATTTACTGGGAGCAAGGGTTGTTGACCAGTAAGTTGAAGCCTCAGAGCCTTACAGCCTCCTGTTACCATTCCTAAAAGCCGTCTTTTGATGTCTTTTTAATTTATGGTTGGTTTTCAGCACGTTAATTGTGAGTGGGGGAAATCCTGTGTACCTTGTCTTACCCTTTTGGGTGGTATGAAATGGTTTTGTTTATCAGTACTTGTCCCCGTTTCCCACTTGGAAACCAGAGCCTCTAAATTTCAGTTTGTAGCCTTTGAATATCAGGCTCTTATTTTGATTTTTTTATTTTTTAGCACTGTAGTGAGTGAAGACCAAGATCTAGACTTCCCTGCCAAAGTCTGGTAATAGCTTTTCCATCACATTCGTGCAACTATTTTCACGAATGCCGTGCTGATATCCTTGGTTCCAGTTCTCCCTGTGCTTCAGTCACTTCACAGAGGGATCGAATGGAGCTGTTTATGCCAGAAATACGCTCAGTGCGTGCCTCTTCGTTGCTTGCTCTTTAGGCAATAATTTGGATGGCTGTCAAGCCCTCTCTTGTGACCCCTTATGGGTCCAGAGCTGATTTCAAGTCTTAAGAATGAAATTTGCTAAAAGAATTAGCCAGTGGCTGTAGACTCTTGTAACAGGCAGGACTTTTAGGAGATATTTAAATGCAGGCAACTTTTCCACCAGCCAGAAGAAGCGAATACAGGATGCAGCTGATGGGATTTGCCAGCCTTACCTTGCTAAAAAGCCTTAAAAAAAATTAATAAAATTCAGGTATAACCACCTAAACAACCAGTTCACCAGTTGTGTGCCACCTTCCTTGTACGCATGGGTGTGTTTGTGTTCGCACGTGTGGAAAGCCCCAGGATTGTATGGCCATGAAGTCTTTGCTTTGTAACTAATCTGCCTGTGATTTTGTTTTGAAGGATGTATGTATTTTTTTCTCTAAGGAGATGAAGGGATGTTGGTTTACGTGGCTGTTGCATATTTTCAGTTGGTCTGCAAATGAGCGTTAAGTACCTTTTTTTTTTTAAACAAAAAAGGGAAAGGAAAAATAAATGTTATTTGGAAAAAATAAAATATTTTATATTAGGTTTTAAATGCTGCTATTTACGTGTTTCTTTGCCTGGACATGGAACGAAACAATGAAGCACAGTAGGGAGAAGTCTGGGGAGGCTTAATATTTCATGTTTTTGAGCCACGGTTCCCTCATCTTGCTGTTTGGGTCCATCCTTAATGACCAAAGGATCCAGGGCATGCTCCCTGGGGGTGCTGTTTGGTTCTTGCTCTTTAACTGTCTTTGCCTTTGCAGTTTTCCAGTTCAAAGAGAGACTTTGATTGCGGATGTGGTCCAAGCGTGGGGAACCTGCGCACAGGTCCCTCGGCCTTGTCACCGAGCTGTACAATCTGTGTCCCCCTCGCGTGCTTGCCGTAACCTGCTTTAACAGCAAGGATTTTGTCTGGAGGATCTTCAGTTTCTCCCGTCTCTGACAGCTGCTCTGGTAGGACAAGGCTGTTACATGCTGTGTTTTTGTCTGCAAAGTCTATTATTCATCCTTGGCCAAATGTTTTCATTCGAAGTGCTTGCCTTTCCTGAATGGGATTATTAAGAAAAATCTGTGTACCTCGTTCCTCAGGGCTGGCTCTGCTGGGCTGACGAGGGCTCCAGCTGATTAGCTTTGGCTTGGCTGTCCCATTTGTCTTGAGACTTCATGCTAACTAATTTTGATTGCAATTATTAATGCTAATATGTTTTGTTTTTTTTCCCCTCATTGCCTTTCTCTTTGGAAGTGAACTCCAAATTAGAGCACTGGGGAAGATCATTCTGTATCCTAGAGGTATGTGATGACACAAGAAATATATACTGCTTGGATACCTTAATTTCTTTATAGCTCGTAAGGGTGCGTTGGGAAAATCTTTAAGCTAGTACGCTGAAATGCAGGACAGTGCTGTCTCGCTTGATTTTGGTGAAGGTCTATGCTGTAAGCATTGGCTGTTAATGTCAAAATGTATTTCAGGGGACAGGAGGACCTTGGAAGTGAATGGTCTTTGAAATGAGGGGCTGGGTTGGAAGAGCCCGTTAGGATTGTCAGGATGATTTTGGTGGAAATACGGCTTGATGTGGTTTTACTGAATTAGAGGGAAGTGTAAATGCTCAGAATTGTATTCAAACTCATAAACAGGTCTGTGAAATATTTGCATTCCCAATCTAACAGTATAAAACCAGTGCCTAAAACCATATGAAATGGCAGATTAGAAAGCGAAGGGAAAATGTCGATGTGTTCATTCTGCTGCTACAGACCTTAAAAACCGCCTATGTGACTTCTTCAGTCCTTAAAGTCAATTTATACACTACATTATGTTGATAATAAATCTTATTTGAATTTTGATAGATCTTAATAAGCTAGCAGGCCTGCCGGTTTCAGAGTTTAAATAATTGGTGTTGAAAGCTAAGCTAAATCACTGAGCACAAAGCAAATTGGCTCTCTCACTGGCTGGACAGATATTTAGCAAATTCTCTTTCACTGTGTTATGTCAGGTCCTCAGCGAGACTGGGGACATGAAATTTTACCTGTAATACAACTGGTATTTGATCTAGTGCACCACAGGTAGTGGCCCCTTTTATTAAAACAATATTTTTTTTCTGCCATAGGGAACTTGAACACATCTGTTAAAGCACATCTTTGTAGTGCTTTATTAAATGAGGTCGACTGTCACTTGTTGGCGGATTGATTTATCTAAATTGGGGGAGAGCAGGGAGAAGTGAGTCAATATTCAAATCTTATTTGTTGCTGAAGGCAGAGATCATTATCTGTGGAGCGAAGAGATGAATGGACGAGCGCTGCCCGATACAAATGAAGGCTCACGCGGAGGTGCCCGTAGGTCCTAAGCTGTCAGGTACCTGTGCCTCCAAACAATTGAGCCAGTTGGTAATGAAACCTCAATTAGACTAAGGAATGAAGGGACTCTGGTGGTGAAGTGCCTTAATTTTAAGTCTCTAGAGAGTTGAGGTGATTAAATACTTGCTTTATAATCAGTCGACTGCCCCGGGTTGATGATGGAGCACAACTCGGCGCTGCCGAGTTGAAATGGAATGAAATCTGTCTTGGGGTCACAATTAAACGGGGCTCCGAGGTGGCTGCTCCCTCCGATAACGCTGCTCTATGGCAGACAAGCGCTGGGCGGAGGAGTGGGGGGCACGGCTGGTGCTGCTGGGGACATCTGAATCCATGATGGGGGGGACACATCTGAGCTGCTGAGCTCCCTGCCCTCCTCGCTGCCGCGGCGCTGATGGGAGGTACCCAGCGATGTCGCCTGGAGAAACCTCTCTGCAAACCGGGCGGATGTGGGGTAAATCGGTGGCCTGGGATGCGTTTGGGGTCAGTGTGCCCACACTGGGATGGCTATAGGATTCCCAACTGGTGGAAATGGGGGTGTTGGGCAGCGGAGGCTTGCTGTCCCACCTGAAAAACACGCAGCAGCCCTGCACCTCTTGGAACCGGTGTTGAGTGTTAGCATGACCTGCATCCAGTTACCGTACTGGGAGGGAGAGGAGAACCAGTTCAAAAGCTTGCCGTTGTCCTGTGGGATCGCTGGAGAGGCCAACCCTCAACGAGGGTGAGCTTGCACTTTGCGTGGATATACCGCAGCAGGCTGGGTGTTTAATAACTGTCAGTACCGTGGCCTTAACTATAAATCACAAAGTAATTGATTTGAGGGTGTTAATGAAATTTAGATTTATAGAGAAGTACAGTTATGCTTAAGATGCACAGTTAATAGCATTGGCACTGAATAAAACCTAAATTGGCTTTGTTTCCATTATGAAACAGGGTAGTATAAGCCCCTAAATTTATATTCATATAAGTGGTTTGGCTCTTTAATTATGTGACTAGTTTTGTGAAAGTTCTGTACTTAAATGCACTTTTCAGACTTGGAAACCTGTTCAGAGCTCTGGATATTGTCCAGCTTTTGGTTCCTGTACCTTCCGCGTGGGCTGAGTATCACTGCTCTGCGTGAGAAAAGGCAGACCAGATCCTCACCGGTGGTCGACTGGACATCTGAGGGGCAGTTTGAGGAGGAAGAGGAGTAAACTCAAGCATGAAATTCAGTCTGACTCGGTTCTCAGAGGGTTACGGGGGGGGGACAGGAGAGCCGTAGCCCCTTAAGCTGGATGTTGGGAGGCTGGGGTTTGCTAAAGTGGAGCTGGCACAGAAGTTCCAGGCCTGTTCTGAGTCCTCTAGTGTCATCCTAAAAAAAAATATAAATGTTTAGCATGTGTAACTTTGGGGATAAGCACATGTACTGGCTGAGAACGTGCCTACTTGGGTTTTCATAACAGACTTCACTCGTCACAGCGCTCTTTGCGGTTTTGAAGTGACCCGCTCCGCTTCCTGAAGGAAGCTGTGACAGCAGCGGTCTCAGGAGCATGAGTGGAAGTAATGAAGCAGTAATTAGCAATTAATAAAATGTGGTGAAACTTAACAATTTTAATAACTGCTGCCCTGGCCTAGAGGTCTGGTGCTGGAGTGACGGAGCCCCTTGGAAGTCTACAACTCTGAAGCTTAATTATTATAATTTCCTCTAGACACCATCTGTTCTTAGAGGCAACTTGTGTATTTATTTTTCCCCCGAAGGCAGGTGGGGGTTTAAGGACTCCACTTCTGTGGCTTTTCGCAGCAGAGATGAAATTGAAGCTGGGGTTAAGATGTGGGAGCTGGGATGGCCTTTGTGGCTGATGCATCAGGCAGAGTCTGGGAGGGGAAGGTTGTGTTAAAATAGCCAGCAGGGTCTTGGAAAGGTGTTCAGATCTAGGAGGAACTGGGGAAAACACGGACAGAACCTCCTCTGTAATTTGCAGAGGGTTTAGTCTTGTTTCCAGAGGGAGCACAAATTGAGAGTGTGCTGTCT
>JAOXNO010000063.1:25366589-25378481 GCA_028565335.1 Limnodromus scolopaceus
TTCCTGGAGCCCCTTGAGGGACTGGAAGGGGCTGGAAGGTCTCCCCGGAGCCTTCTCTTCTCCAGGCTGAACCCCCCCCACTCTCTCAGCCTGTCCTCCCAGCAGAGGGGCTCCAGCCCTTGCAGTGTCTCTGTGGCCTCCTCTGGCCCTGCTCCAACAGGTCCATGTAGATACTTTGCAGCCAGCAGTTTCCTTTGTAAGCACCTGAGGCTCCTCTGGCAAGTCCTCTGAGCATGCAAACAGGCTCTAACATTGCTTCTAAGGTGCTGGAGCTGTTGGGAAGGAGCACAAGGTGGCCGCCCTGTGAGTACATCTCAGACCAAGCATGAGAGACATAATGGGTCTCACCTTGATGTCTGTCTCCAAGTTCTGCCTTCTGAGATGGGAAGTGTCACCTACCATCCAGCTTCCTTTCCTTACAGCACTTTTGTCTTGGTGCCTTGAGTGTTACACCTAAGGTTTCTTTGCCTGAGCTCTTGGTTTCCACTCAGATTTGTGGCCGGACATCACATGGGAGATGTTTTGGAGCGAGTTTCCATAGGCTGGCTGGAGAGCTACTTTGTTTTCAGGGCTCAGATTGTAAACCCCCAAATAATGGATGTTGGCCTTCAAGTTTGAGGGTTCCTTGTTCCCTGCCAAGATGTGGTGATTGAGTTCACCTGGGGCCTCATGATCAGCTTTGGTTTATAGCATATGCTGTGCTCAACATGTGTGAAGCTCCCTGGTGGCTGAGATGCTTTTGTATGTTGGGTGTCCTTGGCCAGTGTGTTTGTTTCTGTGTGGTTAATGGGAACAAGCTCACCAGCTGGGTATTCACCAGCTGCAACAACAGAGGACACCACCAAAGGTGGTGTCAAAGCTGTAGCAACACAGTCATTTCCCTACTCTCTTCTGCGTCAATGCGATTGGGGTCTTCCCTGGACAAGGAAAATAGAAGCTAAATTCTTGCTTTGTAAGTCAGGGTGGAAACTTCTTCTTTACTCCATAAACAGAGAAATTATTAGCTTGTCTGTGGTGTTGAAGTTAATTTATCTGAAGCTCATGGAACATTAACAAATGCCACTCGAAGGCATGCTTTCTAACGCTGCCACAATCATTCACTGGGGAGTGAGTTGTTTAAGAAATAGCTGGGTTGCGGTGATTTGCAAGGCTATGACTTTCTCGAGTCATTTTGGTGGCCTGTAATCCATCAGAGTAGAGCCCGGGTCAACCTGTTATGATCCTGAGGAGGTTCAAGGCAGAAAACAGTCTCCACTCCAGCCTGGAGCTGAAGAAATGCCAAAGCCACAAATGCTGGGACGTGCATCTCTTCCCTTGGAGCGGAACTGGTTAAAGGTGGTGAACCCCAGCTCTTTACTGGGTTAGGACCTTTGCTATCATGGTCCTTGCAGGCTGAGATGCTGCTGTTTTTTGGGAAGCTTCTCCGCCCAGCACCCTGAGCCTGCGCGGTGTCTCCCCGTGTTGGAGCAGGAGGAGCTCGGCAGCAGAGAAAGGAGTAGACTTAACTGATGTCAAGCTCTGAATTCTCCTTCCCTGAGGCCCTGGTGAAACCCTCCTGCTCTCCCTGGCAGGGCTGTAACAAACAGTTGAGGCGAGGAGGTGCTGGACAACCCAATTTCCAGGTCCTATCAGTTGCATTCCTGGTTCCGCCGGGCTCTGGGAAGCCACCAGCCCGGTGACAGTTACTGCTGGGCTGGTGGCAGCACCGTCACACCAACGGTTCCCTGGCTTGGCTCCTCTCCCTCCAGGCTGTCCACAGCCACCAGAGAGCCCATGGTGATTCAGGAAGCCAGACTGGGCACTACACAACGGCAATCCTCCCCAAGAAGCATGAATTTCCTGTCCTAAGGTAGCGTCTGGCCACCGGGCAGGAAGGAGGCGGTTTTGTTGGCAGCAGGGATGTGGCAGTTATGTGATGCTCGGCAGGATTTCACTATCTACATGGTCTAAGAGCAAGTCTGGTGGGGCAGAAGGGGTTTTAACAGCTTCTAAAGTCTCTGTGTGACTTGCAGTGCCGGCAGATACCCTTAGCTTAGCTGTAGATGTTGGAGTGAAGGGAGCCTCGGGGAGGGGGCTGAAGCTTGGGTGACCTCGGTGATCTTCAGCTCGGCGCCCTGCTCTGGTAAATCTTGGCTTCCTGAGGCTTTCCTGGGGTTATCTCTTCATTGCTTGTCTAGGTTGTTTTAGCAGTTGCGTCCCAGCACAGCTGGTTCCTCTGCTCGGGGCATTCGTGCTCTGAACCTAAAGCTGAGGTGCCAGAGGCTGCCTGTGCCCTCATCCTGGAGCAGAGGGGGAATTGTGACCCTTCCTTACGTCTCTGGGGTGAGCAGGGGCTGTCTGAGGTGGGGAAAATAGAGGTCTCCCCCCCCCCACCAGACATGGGGCTGGAAGTGTGCTGTGATGCTGTCGCCTGCCTTTACAGGGAGAGGTGGCTGATTTTCGGGGTTCTGCCCCTTCCTTCCCAATCTGGGGGCTGTGGGGACGTGGCTCGCTGGAGGGTGGGGGGGAGCTGTACGACTGGGATGGGGCTGTGGGGGTTGGAAGCCCTCTGGAAAGAAGCGTTGCGGGCAGGACGAAGAGGATTAATTTCCAGCGAAGTGAAATTACAGGTAGAAAATTGGAACAAATAATCCACTTATTCTCAAAACCCAATCACAAAACATTGAAATCCGGATGAATGGTGTATCGTCGCCGTTAGATTTCTCTTGGAAAATAGTTATTTCTGGCTTTAAAGCCTAGCTCTTGCTGGAGCACGTCCTCGTGTCCATAGGACAGTGCTGTGCTCCCGTGTCTCTTGCAGGACCAAAATGAAATGGCAGCCTTGTCACATCTTAGCTCTGTTCCGTGAACACGTACAGCGCTGAAGCTGTTTGGGGAGGAGAGGGATGAAGTTAGTGCCTCGCTTGCAGGAGGTGGGTCAAACCTCAGGGGAAGGGAATGGTCATCCTTGTTTAGATGTGTGTACAGCAGGTCCACACGAAAAAAAAGGTGACGCGGAACAGAAGGAAGCAGGAGGGAATACGGTCTGTGATTTTACTTCATGTCAGGATGAAAAAAAAAAAAAATTAGGGTAGAGCTGGGTTTGAGAGCACTGGTCTTTCAAATCCCAGAAAATAAGTGGGCAAATCCGTCTGCTCCTTGGTCCCATCAGCCAGAAAGGGAAGGGAAGATTATTTCTAGTCCAAAGTAGTGCTTAGCAAATAATATATGTGTTTATCTTTGGGTTTTGTCGGTGCTGGAGACCCGCTTTCTGGGGTTGTCCTCTCTTCTTGCCCTTTCTCGCGCACCCACTGTGGGTGACACCGATGGAGAGGTGGTCCTCAAGCTGGTGACTGAAGGAAGAAGGGCCCGTGGAGCTGTTAACCCACACTACTTGTGGGATAAGGATGCTGGAGAACAACTGCCATTAGGAAAAAGTCTTAAGTGGCCCCATTTTCGCATATGTTGCATTTATATTTGAGCTAATTGCTCATGTTCCTTTAATGGTTTCGCGCTTTTATTTCTGCTGTTACAGCCTCTAATGCCTGTAGGGAGCCTTGAGTTTGGGTGTTAATAAATGAAAATTAGGGCCCTCGTTCTCCATGGAGAAATGCTCTCGGGCGCTGTGGTAATTTCATGCCTGGAAGGAGTCATATTTGCTGGATAATTTTTGTAACTGAAACCAACCAAATTAGCCTTGAGAAACTGTAGTTCTTAATCAGAGTGTTGAACTCTGTGCTCCATTAGTTGGAAACGTCGGCAGGCTCCTTGTGCCAAGGGTGGCCATTTGGTTTGCAAAGCAGGGAAATGCTCTGATTTTTTTTTGTTAATGCTCGGGGCAGCAGCCAGCCCTGGGCTTCAGGTTCTTCATAATGCTCTGAGGACTTCGTAGGGTCAGGCATAAAGTCACATCGCGTCAGCTGCTCTTGCAAAATGAGGCAGCTTAAATGACATTTACCTGCCTTCTGTGCCCACCAAAAAAAATTTTTTAAAAGAGTAATAAAGGACAGTTTGGATATTAATAGAGATTTGGCTAATAATCCTGGGAAATGGGGTTCCAAAAGTAATCGAAGTGGGGGAAGATGGGAAATGCCATCAGGCCCTGGCGTGTTTGTGGCTCGTGGGACTGTACCCACAGCAGAAGGTGATTTTGGCTCAAGAAACGTTTGTGTTGGGGTTTTACTTCTATGAATCTTAACTCTGACATTTAAATATGGTGTAATCATGGAAGACGGTGGGAAGGCATTATGTGTTCCACTTAGGAAGGGTGCCGCAGCCTGGAGATGTGTCCTTTTGGGTCTGCCATGAATGGGATTCTGGATTTTCAAAGTCCCACTGTTTCTTCTTCCAGGTGAGCTGAGACATGGCCACTGGCAAGCTCCATCAGGCCATGGCATCCTCCAAAATGGCTGATGGGTTCCAGAGCAAAGTGGTAGCACCTCATAATCCAAAGCTAGTCGGAGAGGAAGAGGAGTCTGTAACTGTAAGTACCTGCTGTGGCCAGGCAGGAGCTGTCTTAAGGCTGGAAACTCCCCCTATGTCCCTCTGCTGCCTTCCCCTCCTGTTGTCCTGCAGCACGGTGAAGCTGGACACCACCTCCCCATCTCCTTGATGCCCTCGTTCTGTTGGGGGTAGCTGTCATGATGCAGTGAGGGATGGACTGTGTGCTGGGAAAATCCAGAGTCTCGCCTGGGTGTGCCACTAAAGCCCAGTTAAATGAATTTATTGGGCAGTAATATCTTCTGTCACGTAGGCATAGTTGCTGCTCTGGCCATTCCTGCCTGAGGACTTGAGAGATGTGGCTGGTCCCAGACAGAACAGGTTCCAAACTAGTTGTTTTATCTCATAGTGTGCGTAGAGCACAGATCCAGCCCTGCAGACAGCAGTGGACTCAGGGCAATTCTTCCTTCTCATCCACAAATGTCCCCTTTGCTGACTGGAGCTCACCTGACTTGGAGACGACCTTGTGCTGAGGCTCTGTCAAGGAGGTATCTCCGTATGCTTCTGTGGAGGGGTCTGTGAGGCCAGAACAGAGAGAAAACAATTGCTAATTAAAAAGAGATAACTAAAACTTGGACCCATTCCTCTCCACCTCACTCTTGGCACAGCGGCTGCTTTTCTGCTTTCCTCTGACTCACCCAGCAGTGACATCTCCACATGCACGTTGGTTGTGAGCATCGTGCAAGGACGGAGTTAGGGGATTTCTGATAACTCCTCCCTGCTCTCTTCAAAGGTCACTGGCTCAATCCAGCAAAACTAAAGAGGAAATAAATGCCCAAAGAGCAGAAATCCCCAGACGTGTCACATTGAATCACGACGGAGAAGCTAATGGGACAGAGCCAGTCGGTTAGAGCATGTGTATTCCGCTCTATATCATTAATTTACTGATGTTAAATATTTCAGCAGGTAACTTACGGGACTTCCAGGATTATCCTAGTAGCTGTGGTCACAAATTATTCATCACTGGCACTTGAACAAGAAAAGCCTTTCTGAACAAAGCTGTTTCTGTAGCTCTTGCTGATGTTTTGCATTTCAGCTGACTCCCTCTGCCTTCCTGAAGGAGATGTCTCTCACCACCGAGCAGAGGTTGGCCAGCACTCGGGAGATGAGACGGCCCCGGATTATCCAGCTCCTAGACATGAGTGAAAGCTCGCATCAAAAGGTAGCCTTTTCCTGCCCTTTTCCTTGCTGTTTTGATGTGACATTTGAGGAGAGCGCGGGCTCGTGACAGGCTTGCCTCCAGCTTATCTAAATACCTTGGTGACTAGGTCCTGGTTGTCCTTTCAAACTGATGGCGGTGGAGTTCCTTCTGCTGGGGGAAAGGTACAACGTTTTCCCTGGTGAGACGTTGAGGTCCTGATCTGCGCTGAGTTGATATAAATAACTTCTGCTGGAGTTCAGCTACTGTCACTAAAACACGATGCTGGGGCAGGACGCAAGGGCATGAGCTTGCCATTTGCCATCTTCCTGCTGAAATAGCCTCCTCTTGCTTTGGGGTAGTCACTGCCAAATGCCTCGGGTCATGACTCCCTCAGTGATGGCAGCCTTTGAAGGCTGTAGACCCTCTGGTAATTAGTCAATTACAGAATCATAGAACAGTTGGGCTTGGAAGGGACCTTAAAGATTTTTTCGGGTTCCAACCCCCTTGCCCTGGGCAGGGACACCTCCCACCAGACCAGGTTGCTCAAAGCCCCATCCAGCCTGGCCTTGAAGATAGTCAAGATTTAACAAACCCAATTGCATGAATGCTTTGGGTTGGAACAACGTGCGGGACCCTTGTTGAGTGCTAGATTTTTGCAGGCTGCCGATATGCGGGGGCAGAGGGGAGTGGATCCACTTTATCTGGACCAGGGGTTACTTGGATCTACGTTTAAAGCTGCTTTTCTTACAGGACTCGGTATAACACTCGGTCCGAAGCGGGTAGACCACTGAGGGAGGCTGTAGAGTGGAAAATTGGTTAAGAATTGCTCTAGACAGCACAGGAGGTCAGGAATGTGCAGAAATAACTGGCCATGTGCTGGAGCTGCTAGCCACGGCGTGACCGTGACTGTTCTGGACCTGCCAGTGCAGATCCAGTCTTACTCCAATTGCCCAGTAATGGTGAGAAAAGAGCTGAACTCTCTCACCATCCAGCACTCACCTCGTTTGTCTTTTATCTAAGGACTGGGTTACTTTCTTTTTGGCCTTACCTCCTCTGGTACTTTTCTCTTACTGGTTTCTGGGCTATATATCCAAAAAAAAAAAAAATATTTGGGGATGTGTAGGACGCTGCCTGTCTTGGAGTAAAGGTTATCCCAAAATTGTTTCCCGTGGCATCTCATGTAAGTTTTTGGGTTTCGCTTGTTCCACGAGTGCTCACGGCTCTTCCAGTGCGTGCTTTGGAGCTGTGTGACCACATTAACAGAGGGCTGTGCTTGGAGGTAAGATTTTTGGAGAAGGAGACATGGAGAAACATCTACCAAAAGAGGTTCTTAGCTTGAGCCTGTGCAACATGGTCCAGAAACTTGGGGTCAGCTCAGAACACAGATGGGTGAGTTACTGTTTCCCTGATGTGAGCTGGACAAGCGTACTCCCCCCAGACTGTATGTCACCGGGAACCAGTGTAGGACTCTCATTCCTGAATCTTCCTCCCAGCAGCTGAACCTCTCCCTGCTCTGTTTTGCCTCTCCAGTTCTCAGCAGTTGACCTGGAACAGAGCTTGTTCCAGCCTTTCCCCTCAGAGGTGGTGTTTCAGAGCTACGTCCCCTGCGAGGTCTACGAAGTGCCACTGATCCTGAGGAACAACGACAAGGTAAGCGCTGGGACGCGGAGGGTTAACGCCGCTGGAAGGGGGCAGCACACCTGGAATAAAATACCTCACCATCTTGACTTTGCAAGGTGGTCGAAATCTTCCCATGCTGGGGATTCTCTCCCTGATTTTGGCCATGCGTTGGTGGTACGTGACCCAAAGGAGCTTTCCTAGTCGGCATCCTTCCCCTTGGAAGCCCTGGATTGATGGGAATGGTGAGGGCTCTGCAGGTCTTACCCGCTTTTCATGCTTTATCTCAAGTATGCCCCACGTCTTGGTGGCTCCTGGGTTGATCTTGGTTTCTGGCAGGGCATCGCTGCCTCTGTGCAGCTCATCGTCAAAGCACAGGGGATGAGTCTTCTCCTCTTTATGCTGGAATAAGTTATAATTAGTGGCATTAGCACTCCAGGAAAGGTGTTTTGAAACAGCAGTGGAAACAGACTGATTTAGCAGAAGCAGTGGGAGGCTTTTAGGTGCCACTTTAGGCTCCTGCGAAGCTTAATTCAGTTCTCTTGCGGTTTTTCGAAGACAACGTGGCTTCCTGCTTTCCCTACGGAGAACCAGAGCACATCCAGAGTAATGCGCTCTTGAAGGTCTCCACCTTTACTTGAAAGATAAAAAACCAACAAAAAAACCCAACTGTGATCGCTTTGAGATTTCCCAAGAAAGTTGAGAAGGGAAAAGTTGAAAAATGTCAGCAATTTTGTTCCGCTGTAAAGAGGAAAATTGAGACCTTTTGAATTTCGGCAGGGGAAACGTTTGCTGGAAGGAGGCATGTGCCAAGAGCAAGCTGGTGGGAAAAGACAAGGAGAGAGGAAAAGAGCTGAGTTAGAAAGTGCCCTGGGAGAGAACATTGTAGACGCAAGGGTTTCTCTTGACACCTAACGGCAAGTGCACTTGGAAGCAGAGAAAGGTCAGAAAAAAGAAAGGTGTAATTAAAGATAGCGAATAGTAAGATGTATCTGCGAGAGGGGGGCAGGATGGGAAGATGGAAGGGTCCAGGAGAGCAGGTGAATTCACCCCCTCTCCAAATCTACCCCTTGGGGGAAACCAACAATGGACAAAAAAAAGCTGTCGAGGCGTTTGCAGGTGGAAGAATCGCAGGAGAAGCCAAAGTATCTTCTGGGATAACAGGTTTTGACGGGGACATGGTTGAAAATGGAAGACCCTTTGGTGAGAAAGGGACCACATCTGCATCCTCAGTTATTCCCAGAGAGTGTTGTACCATTCCTGGTTTGGCCTTTAGCTCGGGAATGTTGGAAAGATGCAACATGGATGTCTGTGCCCAAGGGATACCACTGGTGTGGCCCACACTGGTTCTGGGCACTCGTTGTGCTGTAGGTATCCTCCTTCCTGATTAAAATGTGCCTCAGTTTCTCTCTTCCTACGGCTCCGCTTCCTTCCCGCTAAGTCTTTTGGCTCCAGCTCCTCTGTTATCCATGTGGCACTTCAAACTGTTTGTCTTTGCCAAGTACCAGCCACCAGGCAACACAGTTAATTTGCTCTATTTGCGCTTCCTCAAGTGGAAAAGAACATCTGCATCAACGTTTCTGCCATTCCTGGTAAAAAAAAATATATATAATAAACTTGTACAGCTGCACTTTGGGATTTGTGTGCCCTGTAAAGGGGAGGCAATGTGTGAACTGCTGATTTTTTTCTTCCAAAATGAATTAGTTTTGAAGCCAGTAAGACCTCAGCCATGGGACAGCACCTGTGTAAAAGTAAGATCAGCTCTAAGGAAAATCCTTGGCATGTTTAAGTACTCCAAGACAGAGCTGATAATCCCAAGAGAGGTTGTTATATTCTGATTTTGCTTGCTTTTGGTAATGTCCTGGAGAAAAACAACAGTGTGCTCCCTCTCAAAGTTTTCTCGCCAGCTTCCCAGGTTCTTACTGGGGCTGTCTGCTCCATAAAAATCCAGCTAATGGCAAAGTATATTCCAAATAAGCTCTGTATTCATTCAGATACAGAAGTGCTTTGCTCTATACTTACTGTTCTCACCTGTGTGGTGTTAAAGTGCTTTTCTGTCTCTGGGCTGCTCCTCACCAGCCTCAGAGATGTTCTGGGTAGCTTTTGCTGAAGGTCTTCTCCACGTGTGCTCATTTCCCCAGGGGCTCAGTGACCAGAACCTTTGTCTGCAGGGTGAAATTGGCTCCCGGAACGTGCTCCCCCAGGGCACTGCTGGGAGCGAAGGGTGTTTGGAGAGTCCAGGAACGCCTTGGCCATGGCTTGTTGGGCTCGGGTGGGTGGTGCAGAACCAATCTGCATTTTTCCCAAGCCTCCTGTGGGTTTGTTGTTTATCAGTGAAGCTGCCTGTCCATCAAAATAGACATCGTGAGATGAGATTTGGTGCTCATTTGGTGCCAGGGCCGTCCTGGAAGATGCCTGTTTACTCTCTGTGCTCGGGGGTGTCCCAGAGGGCAGAAACTTCCACCCAGGTGCCTGCAGGGTCTCCTGGGTGCGGACAGGAATACCTAGAAATCTGGCTTTCCCGCCCTGGCAGCTGCCTGGCTACAATCACCAGGCAGCAAGAGCCTCCCGAGAGCCAAGATTGGCTTTTAATAATGAAACCAGGCGGTGAGTCAGTGCCAGTCGTGTATGTCAAGGCAGAAAATGCCTTTGAAGCCCATAATTGATAGGCACAGCCTGGGGGGCCATCTGGCTTTCCATCATTTTGGTAAGTTGACTGCTCTTGTCTCCTGCATCAGCCTTTCCTTGTAGAGTACTGTGTTTCTTCTTTGCCTCTTGACATCCCCCTTTAAATTCTCTCAGCCATCTCCTTGTTTCTGAGGTTTTGTTTTCCTATGTTCCTCCTTTCGCTCTTCTTCAGCTTGCTTTTATTCCCAGTACAGCTGCAGTGTCTGTGGTCTCCTCTCGCTGGTCTGCCTGGATGACTCTGCAGGACTGCGGTTTGACTGCCCCACTCAAACCCAGTATGTCAGAAGTGAATATTTTCCTTGCCCCACCATAACAAATACTGCTTTGCCTTCAAAAAAAATTACGTCCCCCCCCCCATGTCGAGGTGTGACTGCACAGAGTTTTGCACGCAGAAGCGATCGGGTTCTTTGGGCTTGTGGAACATGGGGATGACTTGGTTTGGGTGTTCTATCTCCATACTGGGGATGTCTTACTCGCTTTGCGATTCCTTCACAGCAAGGCATTGACCTCCTGTCTCTGGCCTAGAGCTGTTTTGCCCAGGCAGAAGGGATTCAAGTCCATCATCGTGCATTATGTGCAGGTGCCTCAAGAGCAAAAAGTGCTTTGGGAAGGTGGTTAAGGAAGGACATCACCAAGGCACGGCCAGGTCTCTTCTCAAGTTTCCATGAGTGGCAAAATTATAGTTTCACGTCTTTCTTGCAGGTTCCTCGGATGGTGAAGGTCGTCTTGGAGAGCTCACCTTATTTCAAGTTGATCAGCCCCAGCGATGTGTGCCGTAAGGTAGCACCTGGCATGCCTTCAACTTTCCGCGTCCTTTTCACCCCCGAGGAGAACAAGGTGAGATTGGAGGTCCCAAGAGGTTGGTGCCTTCAGTGGAAGGTGAACGTGTGGGGCTGGATTCGGAACAGGGCATCTGGTCTGCGTTTTGAGGAACTTGTCCTGGTTTCGGTGGGGTTGTGCTGAATCTAGAAGCAGGGGAAACTCTTTCCCCATGGTGAAGATCATGCTCTCGTAGGCTGGAGGCTCTTATTTGTTTCAGGCTCTTTCTATCCTTCAGCAGGGGAACATTTAATGTAATGTCTCTGGGCTTCAGGGATGAGAAGAGTCTCTCTCTGTGGTGGGGCAGCCTCTCAAGGTGTTCCTTTCTGCTATCTGTCCATTGCTGCATAATTATGGGTTTGCTACACTTGCTATAAATACAAAAGTCTGTTTAAAAGTGACCCATTATTTGGAGGACCTGAAGTTGAGTCTGATCAGAGTGAGGACCGCTACCCTTTGAAAACTGGAGTCACTTCAACGTCTATCATGTCGGACACAGCAGTGAGACAGCGGAATGTTACCTCTAAAGCTGTCGTTTTTCTTGCGGACTGGTTATATCCCAGTGAGGTCTGGTTTACGCTGTGGTCAGGCAGTTCTGCTGCCGGTCACATCTTCACCTTGCTCTCAACCACTGCAGCAGGGGCTGATGGGCTGGGCTGGGTGCTAAGATGCTTTGCATCTCTCTACTCAATGGTAGGGGTTTAAATATTATGGAAAATACTAAAGGAACAAATAATTCCAGAGAGCTTTTCTCTTTCCCAGCTGGCAGTTACTTCCCTGCCTCATTCTGGGCTGGAGGAAAGATGGTGCTTTTCCATACCCTCTGTTTTCACACCTTGCAGCCGTGCTGTCCATCAGGATATTTGCGTGGCATCCAGCTGTGGGTCTGGGGGAGAGTGAACGCTGTGCTCAGAGCAGGGAGCCAGCTCAGCATGGACACACCGAGCTCTAGATGTCATTAGCTCAGTGGGAGGTTGGTGTGCTGCAGGTGACTTTGAGACCTATAATCATAGAATGGTTTGGGTTGGAAGGGACCTTAAAGACCATCCAGTGCCACCCCCTGCCCTGGGAAGGGACACCTCCCACCACACCAGGTTGCTCCAAGCCCCCTCCAGCCTGGCCTTGAACCCCTCCAGGGATGGGGCAGC
>JAOXNO010000063.1:25502731-25512896 GCA_028565335.1 Limnodromus scolopaceus
GGAGGGGGCTTGGAGCAACCTGGTGTGGTGGGAGGTGTCCCTGCCCAGGGCAGGGGGTGGCACCGGATGGGCTTTAAGGTCCTTTCCAGCTCAAACATTCTGTGATTCTGTAATACGAGATAAAAACATGACCTAAAACCTTCATCTTCCCTCAAAGGGGAGGGTCGTGGGTGAGGAGAGGTGTCATAGGCAAAGCTAAGTCCAGTAAGACCAAGTCCATGGGCAGATGTGGTGGTTTATTTGTTCTCTCTCCTGTTTGTTAGCAAACCCACATCTTTCTTTCCAGCATGGGGCTGTCTGAGGGCAGGTCTCACCTCTCTCTCCCTTTCTTCTCTTCCCTTGGTGGGAAGGTGTCAGAGGAGCAGCTCACCCCGACCAGGGGTCGGTCGAGGAAGGAGAAAGCCGCAAGCAGCCGGGAGTCTGTGAGGGAGAAGCGTAGCTTGGGCCGGGGCAAGAGAACTCTCCAAGTGCCAAGCACAGGAGCATCCACACGTTCCTCCGAGGTGGACCAAAGCAGTGCAGACACAGTCCCATCCCCACGGAAATCCGTCAGGTGAGCTCAGAGGGAGGAGGTGATCCCTCTGCTTCATGGCCAACATCGTGCCTATCTCCTCAGGGACCCTCTGCTGGTGCCTCCATGGGGTGGCGGATCCACAACCCTTCTCCTTGTCTCATTTGCTCGTTAGCAATGTCTGAAGTCTCCTCTTTAATTACCAGGCTGAGCAACTGCCGGTGGGTAGTGCCTGCCCGCGGCGAGGTGGAACTGAAGGTCCTCTTCAGCTCCGTGGTGCTGGGCCAGTTTGAGCAGACGCTGCACTTTGAGATCCTGGGGACAAAGCGCCTGTACCAGCTGCACTGCAGGGGCACCTGCCTGTATCCCACCATCAGCCAGGACCCACGGTAAGGCTGGCCCATGGGAGCCCCCCACTCTGCTCCCCGCTAAACGGGGAGCCAGGGCTGTCCCCTGTACCCCTGTGACCTTCTGGCTTGGGCAGAGCCTCCTGCCTGAGCAGCCCAGCACCTTTTGCCATGCTTGGAGCTGGGAACCGGTGCTGGTACCTCAGCCACCAGTAAGAGTTATGGCTTTATGGCCAGTTTTTCTACTTAGAGCATCCTCATTCCCCGTTTTCTCTCCCCCAGGCTGGTGTTTCCTCACCGGAGGAAGAGCAAGGCGGAGGATGACATCATCTTCAAGCAGTATGTCATGAACACAGGTGTATTCCACTTTGGACCACTGCTGTGTGGGAAATCAAGAGACTGGTACGTGCTCCCCACCCCAAGTGAGCATCCTGATGCACTGCCTCCGTGGAGTGAGATGTTGGGATGGGATCTCCAGGGCCTTGTGCTTTCATGGACACACTTGGAGACACGCTGTCCCAGTGGCACAATTCAGGGCAGCCCCAGGCAGAGACCCGGGAGGTAGATGGGGTCGAAAGACCACGGATGTGTGAAGTGGAACAGCAAACAGGCACAGGAGTCTTGGAGGAGGTGGGGAGCGATTGGGGATGGTCTTCCTTACCCGGTGGGTGTCTCGGTGGCCAGAGCCCCATGCTGCTTCCAGCCCGAAGGTGACTTTGGGCAACTTGTGTCCCCCCGCCGTATCTCAGCTTCACCACCTGTGAGCTTTTCTTGAAGTGCTTTGAGCTCTGCGGGTGGCCTGAAGGAGCAATTATTCTGCTGGTGGCTTCGTAAACCGTCCGTTGATCTGTAACGTGAGTAAGAGTTCACGATTTGACCTGCCAATGTGTTGGGGGGGGGACAGAACCTGCGGAGGAATGAAAATGGGAGGGAATTGCATCGTGCTGATCCTCACGGCTATATAAAGTCCACCTAAAAAAAAAAAACTTGTCATTGTAACCGCTGGCATAGTTATATTTTGAACGTTGCTTTTTATTTCTCTGGTTTTTTTAATATTAAAAATTAAGTTCTTGTCTTCGCGGGAGCTCTGGAGAGCCAGTGGTATTTTGACCACCCGAGTAAATTAGATCAAAAGCAGTTTTAAAACCAAAAGAGGATCTTTAGCCAGGCTGAGGGATGGTCTTGGGTTTCTGTTTGCTTTTTTAACCCTTTAACTCCAAATTCCGTTCCACACAGGAAAGAAGGGACGCTTGTTAAATTTAGCATTCCTCTCAGGAATTAATCCTTTCTGTCTCCTTGGAGCTGACCCATGAAGGACGAGGCAACCTCATGACTTTTTTTGAAAGAGATAAGCTAAACTATTTTTAAAACCTCTTTTCAAAAGCACGTCTTTATGCCCTGCAGGGAAGGAAACCCGGCAAAGAAGGGGGACGAACCCGTATGCGCCTGACGTGCTTTTATTTTTCCAGGCATCTTTAATTTTAGATTTTTCTTTTTGTTCAAGCGGCCTGTACGTCGTCAGGCTTCGGAGATGGAGGCACCAGGAACAGGGGCGGACATCAAAGCGATGCCAGGATGAGCACACACACACCATGGCAACGTGCCCCTGCAAGCTATCCTTTTTCTTAGCCCGCTTGGTAGACCACGGTCTTCCAGCGCTTTCCTCCACGTGTGACAAAGACAACGGTCCCGGGGGTCTCCTCTGCAGCCTTTTCCCCTTTTCGTGGACAGGTACAAGGCGCAGCACTATCCCAGCAATGGCGAGAAGATCACCATCCTCAACGTCACCCCCTTGCAGGCGGAGGTGAATTTCTACTTCGAGCGCGATCTCAAAGCGGAGACGTTCTTTTTGGACCCTCCCGCCATGAGGCTGAAACCTAACGAGAAGCAGGTAGGAGATGGGCAGGTGGGACAAACACCAGTGGAAGTGCCCGGGAGCCGTTCCCCACGTTCATTGACCGCTCTTCTGTGTTTCTTTTGGTGGGGATGGGGCCAGGAGCTGAGCATTTGGGCCTACCCCACTTCAGCCGGCCTCGTGGAGGACAACCTCATCTGCTGCATCAAGGAGAACCCGGAGCCAGTGGTTTTCCCCCTCTGCTGTCAGGGGGTGCAGGTGGAGTTGGGGGTCAGCCCCAAGCAAGTGCATTTCGACAGGCTGCTTCTGCACAGGTCAGTCATCCCCTGGTGGCTCTGCCAGGAACGGGAGCTGTCAGCAAGCTCCCCTTCAGCTTCTCTTGCCGTCTGGGTGGCCACTCAGGTCGGAAGCTGGGCTAACATCCCACTTTCTCCCAGCAGTTCCCAGTGTCTTGCTCACCTTTCCGTGTTGGCTGGGATGTCCCATGGCAGCCACAAGCTCTGTAGCCCGGAGCAATGGGCATCCCGTTGCATTTCATAGAGTTGTCTGGGTTGGAAGGGACCTTTCAGATCATCAAAGTTGATGGTCATCAGCCTAACGCTGCCCAAACCACCACTAACCCACGTCTGCCCAGCTTTTAAACACCTCCAGGGATGGCGACTCCACCACTTCCCTGGGAAGCCTGTTCCAAGGCTTGACAACCCTTTTGGTGAAGAAATGTTCCCCAATATCCATCTTAAACCTTCCCTGGAGCAACTTGAGGCCGCTTCCTCTCGTCCCATCACCTGTCCCTTGGGACAAGAGACTGACCCCCCCTGGCTACACCCCCTTTTCAGGGAGCTGTAGAGAGTGAGTAGGTCTCCCCTCAGCCTCCTTTTCTCCAGGTTGAACAACATTTGCATCTTATCTGCTGGTTCAGGAGACCTTCCTCCTTATCCCCCCTTCTGTCGAATACACTTTTAGCGCCCCAGGACCTCACCTCTGAGACCTGTGGCACGGAGAAAACGTGTAACTGTGGTTCCAGACGCATGGATAGGGCTGCCCCCAGCTGTGTGGCCATCGACCAGCTGAGGCGGAGTGTCCTCCCGTCTCTGCAGGAGGGACAGCAAGACCCTGGTCCTGCAAAACCGCACCCCGCTGCCCATGGCCTGGCGGCTCAGTGGGCTGGAAAACCTCGGCGAGGACTTCTCCGTGTCCCAAGATGAGGGCGTCGTTGGTCCCCGCGCGGAGTTTGAGGTCCATCTGGATTTCAAGGCCACGAGGGCTCTCAACATCAAGAAGATGATCCGGCTAGAGGTGAGGGGGGACGGTGTGTGCTCAGCCCTGTCCTCTGAGGGCTGGAGACTTGAAGGGAACCCTGCAAAGGGATGAACCTTCATGAGATTTCTTTCTACCTGCCTTGCTAGGGGCAGCAAAGGGCTCTTACTGAAGGATAATGGAAAGAAGGTGACTACTAGGGTGCTCCTGTAGCTGAGCTTCATGGGGAAAGTAGGCTGTGGAGTAAAGAGGAGATGCACCTGATGGACACAAGGGTGCTATGACCCCAACTTCTGCTGCCTCAAGCTGGGTTCACCACAACACGTCCCTGAGCATCCACCTCACCCCCCATAACCAGACGCTGCGTCCTGAGCCCAAACAACGACCCCTTTGCTGGTTGAATTCTGTTTTTCGGTTGTCCAAGCTTTGGTGTGCTCCTTGAACCCATCCTGGAGTCTGTCTGGGGCTCTTAACATAGAACAACAAATTCTCACCCTGGGATTTTGTTCCCTGTGGCTTAGAGGATGCTGGGTGATGGAAGAGGAGAGGGTTGGTTGTCAGTGCCACCCGCTCTGGGACATCTCACGCTTCTTGTGGTTGTTTTCACATCACCATGCCTCCCAAGGTGCTTTAGCAGCAGCATTCCCTGCTGTAGGGGAGCAGAGTTGGGCTGACAGGGTTTCTTACTGCAGCAGATTCCTGCTGGGTGAGCCCATGAAACAGGTTGGGAAAGCTTGGGAGTCACAAACCAAGGGAGGCCACGGTGGGAGCACCCAGCAGAGACAAGGTCTCGTATGTTGTCTGCCAAAAACAATTCAGGAGAATGGTCTGAGCGGTGTTTGTTTCTTCCCACCTCAGGTTTCGGATGCAGAAAACATCCTGGGGATTGTTCAGATTGAAAATATCCAAATCCACGCGGAGGCCTACGATGTTGCTCTGAACATCAGCATTTCTAAAGGTCAGTAGATACCCTCAAAGCCGTCCTGGGTGTGGCGTGTTGCTCTTGGCAGGTGGGCCACCAAAGCACTTGGGATGGGATGGGATCGCACTTGGGTACCTGACGCACATATCCCACAAGTTGCAAGGAGCGAAGGGGCTTCTCCCCTATGTCAGGGCACGGAGACAGCCTTGAGTCCCTCACCTCCGAAGGCTGAAGTGCACAACTTCACATGCAGGTAATGCTGGAGCATGTCCAGAGGAGAGCCACCAAGCTGGTGAGGGGTCTGGAGAATAAGTCATACGAGGAGAGGCTGAGGGAACTGGGCATTTTTAGTTTGGAGAAGAGGAGGCTGAGGGGGGTCCTCATTGCTCTCTACAACTCCCTGAAAGGAGGGAGTAGAGAGGTGGGGGTTGGCCTCTTCTCCCAAGGGAATCATGACAGGAGCAGAGGAAATGGTCAGAAGGTGGGGCAGGGGAGGTTTAGATTAGATCTTAGGAAGAATTTCTTTCCTTGAGAGGGTGGTCAGGCACTGGAGCAGCCTGCCCAGGGAGGTGGTGGAGTCACCATCCCTGGAGGTGTTTAAGAATCATGGTAGACGTGGCAGTTCAGGGCATGCTCTAGTGCCCGAGATTGTTGGGTTGTGTCTGTTTGTGGGGTTTTTTTGGTGTGTTCTTTTTGTTTGGGTTTTGGGGTTTTTTTTTTTGTGGTTGGACTCGATGATCTCAAAGGTCTCTTCCAACCATGAAGATTCTGGGATTCTGTGATTTTGGGGGCTTTGGAATGACAGTGGTGTCAACAACCAGTTGGCAGCTCCCGAAGGCTCGGCACGTCACGTAGAGCTGTTGGATCTGTGCTTGGGAGTGAGGAGGTGGAAAGGAGCCCCTTAGCTGCTGAACCCTGCAGATATTCCCAGCGTAAGGGAGCGGGCAGCAAAGCAGCTAGAGAAAAGTTCCACCGAGAGAAAATTGCTGAGAAGGGTTTTGTGCCACCTGAGAACCCCCAAGATGTATCCTGTTGCTTGGTGTAGTCTACAGCAGCTCACAAATATTCACCATTTCTTACCTGGCTCTGTGGGTTTGCTGCAGCCACAGACGGCAGCGTGGATTTTGGAATCCTGAAGGTCCTGGATGATGCGAAGCAAGTGCTGACTCTGAAGAACAAAGGGAAGTACGAGATTGCATACAGGTGGGTCCAGCCACCATCCGTGAATCATCATTGCCACCATCTGCCCAGCCCTGCGTTCTCCATCTGCCCATGGCTGGAAACTCACATTACATTGAGTAAATACAAAATCTGGGCTCTCCAATCTCCGATGTTTCGGTAGAGAATCCAGCCACACACCATTAGTTCTTCAGAGCTCAGCAGGAACCAGGAGGACAGACTGTGAAATTTAAGCCGCTCGCTGCCGAGATTCATTGCCTTCCTTTGAGAGGGTCTCTTTATGAGACTCTTTAAAGGATGGAACGAAAAAATTTGGTGTCGAAGTAAGCTTGCAGCACTCCCCGTTGTCTGTACTCCGTGTCGAGCTGTTGGGTTCCCCGAGCAGAGCTGGTTTTTTTTTCTCCCCAGTTTCAAGCTGGAACCCGCAGATACCAACATCCCCGACTTGGAATCCCACTTCAGTCTCCAGCCGCAGAAGGGCGTGCTGAGCGTCTCCGAGCGCCCTGTGCAGGTCCAGCTCTTCTTCCACCCCAAGATGGAAATGAACATTGAGGACAAACCCATCCTGCACTGCCAGGTGAGCTGCCTTGGCCCAGGTGGTGTAACACCGTGGCTTGGGGAGCGTTGCTTACACGTATCTTCTGGAAGGCAGGATTTAACCGGGGAAATCCGCTCATACACGTACAACAAAGTATTTCAGAAACAGTTTGTGGTGCTTCCTAAATGGACCTGAAAATCTGGCTCTGGAGGAGGTGTTTAAAGAGGGAAGGTGACCTAGTGGGGACTTGGGTCAAGGGAGAGAGGTAAAGGCTTGTCTCTGCTGTATTTACCAAACCCTTCCTCCGGTTCCAGGTGATTGAGCCCAACATCTGTGAAGGAGGCGAGACCATCGCCATCATCCCAGTGAAGGTGTCAGCCCAAGCTGTGTTCAGCAAGTACAGCATTGCCCCTGCCTCGCTCATCAACTTCGGTGCTGTGATGAACGGCACCAGGAAAACCTGCGCCTTCACGCTGGAGAACAAAGGTGTCCTTGACTTTAAGTTCTCCATCTACCAGGCAGACCAGGATTCACCTATATTGGCAAAGAAAAGGTAAGAGAAGACCTGCACCACCCTTTCTGCCTGAGGCACCACAGCATGGCTGGTGTGTGACAGGACACCTGGGTAGTTAGAATCATGGAATTTTCCAGGTTGGAAGGGACCTTTCAGATCATTGAGTCCAACCATCAACCCAATACTGACAAAACCACCACTCCCCATGTCCCTCAGAACCACGTCTGCCCAGCTTTTAGATACCTCCAGGGATGGTGACTCCATCACTTTCCTGGGCAGCCTCTTCCAAGGCTTGATAATCCTTTCAGTGAAGAAATTTTCCCTAATATCCATCCTAAACCTCCCCTGGAGCAACTTGAGGCCATTTCCTCTCATCCCATCGCCTGTTCCTTGGGAGAGGAGACCAACCCCCCCTGGCTACACCCTCTTTTTGGGGAGTCGTAGAGAGCGAGAAGGTCTCCCCTCAGCCTCCTCTTCCCCAGACTGAACACCCCCAGCTCCCTCAGCTGCTCCTCACAAGACTTGTGCTCCAGACCCCTCACCCAGCTCCGTTGCCCTTCTCTGGACCCTCTCCAGCCCCTCAAGGTCTTTCTTGTCGTGAGGTGCCCAAAACTGGACACAGTATTCCAGATTGGGCCTCTTTTCCATCTATGTCACTGGCTTGTGAGGAGGGAGCAGAAAAGTGCCTCGGTATCCCCGTGTGTAAGACAAAACTGGAATTAAGATGCTCTATCCATAAGCTACAGCAGTGGGTGGTGCAGACAGCCCTCTGGGAGGAGGACCTTCCTCCTCCATGGGGTGGAAGGTCAGCTTTGGCCTGGGAGAAAGGCAGGGGGAGCTCAGCGTGATGGGTGTCTCTGCTTTCTCTGCATATCCAAGAAAGAAATCCGTCCCCTCCCAAGACAGTGAAAACTTCAGCAAAATGACTCCATCAGCCAAGCAAAGCAAGTTCTCAGGGCAGAGGGACACCAACCCATTCATGCAGGTGGGTGACTCCTGCTCCCCAACACATGTCTCTGCTGGAGTGGGAGGGACCCCAGGTGCCCAGGCTGGAGACATCTCCACAGGATAGGACATGGTCTCTGTGTGCCCGGCAGTGGCAACTGGAGGTCCATCATCTCCCAGCCACAAGCAGAGGCGGGAGCTGCTCAGTCCCATGCTCTGGCTCAGACCTGAAGTCGGGGGGGGGTCAAGAGAAGGGGAGCAGGTCCTGGGTTTGGCAGCTGCTGGCTCAAAACCACATATGTGGAGCATCCCTTTGAACTCCCAGCCCACTGACAGGAGATGACCTTGCTTTTTCTTCTTCCCAATCCCCTCTCTTTACTCCCATCATTTCGCCAGTTATTTCCTGTTTCACCCCTGGAGGGTGAAGGATCTACCACCTTCACCCTTTACACCTGAACTCCTTTCTCAGTGTCACTTGGGACAATCCTACACCTCCTCCCAGCTTGTTCATGTCATCCTGGCCACGGAACCATCCCTCCCTCCCCTGGGACTGGAAACTTGGGTCCAGCTGGAAGCCAAGGAGTGGCCTACTCCTTGCTGGGGGTGCTCAAGGTAGGGCTGTAAGATGTCAGGCTCTCCGTGGATTCTTCCTGCAGGGTCGCCTCACTATGGGCATGTTCACAGTGTACCCTGGCTTTGGCTTCATCCCGCCTGGGGCCCAGCAGCTGATCACAGTGGATTGCTATGCAGAGCCACTGGGGCCATGCAAGGAGCACTTGTCCATCGATATCAGCGACAGAGACCCCAAGGACAATCCCCTTGGCATCCCCTACACCCTGTTGGCCGAGTCCTGCCTCCCAGGTATGCCTCGTCCATAGGTTCCCATGGCCTGACCTGCTGCTGATCAGCACCTGAACTTATTTATTGGGTAGAGAGGCACCCTGACCCTGAAGTGCCATCTTAAAGTCCTCAGAGGTTCCAGTCCACCAGTGGGGAGAGGCTGGGAGGGATGCAGGGAAGGATAAAAGGAAAGCAATGCCCTTTAAGACTGAGGGTGACTGAGCTCCATCCTCACAGCCAACACCCCCACCCAGGCTGGGTTTTGCAGTGACCTGGGCAGAAAGGGCCCTCTGAGAGGCCAACAGAGTCCAGATAAATTCAGCAGGAACATTTCTCCATCCTCAGCCCTCCCTCTGGTCTGCTTGCAGGGTTTGTGGTTGACGACATAGAGTCCATCTTTGAGGAGCATCGGATCTGCAGCAACATCAACCTCTGCCAGATCCTACAGACAGTGCAGGACAAGGGCGTGTTCATCAGAGATGAGAACAAGTTTATCTTCACCAACGTTCTGGTTGGGCATCGGGCCACAGCTCGCTTCAAGATCCGCAATGTGGACAAAGTCCCCTGTGATGTGGTTCTCTCCGTCAAACCCATCTCCACTAAGGTAAGAGCAAGAGGCCGTGGTGACTTGCTCTTCAAAGGCTGTGTCACAGTGTCCCTGGTTCTCCAGATCCAGTGCTTCCTCTTGCTGGGACTAGTCCAGCTCGGTGCAGGTCAAACCACAGAGGAGAAAGCAATGCTGAGGTGACAGTTGTGTTGAATTCAGCATATCTCAAGCAAGGTTTTCCTCACTCCTCTGGGTCTTTGGTGGGAGACCTGAAACCTTCTGAACATCCCTTGGAAGCACACTCAGAGGGGGCTTTCCTACTGCACTGATGTGCTGGTGTTCAAAGACCATTTCCTCAGGCTCTCTGGTCTTTTCCTTCTCTTTCAAGGCCAATTCTAGGTTATTTGCAGGGTTTCCCACGCAGTCCCCACCTCCCAGGTCTACTGGGGTGGCTGCCCAGCGCTCAGACCAGGCTTTTGCACACTTTATGGAAGCTCCCTGTGCAAGGTCAGCACCACTTTGGAATCACAGAATCTTCATGGTTGGAAGGGACCTTTGAGATCATCGAGTCCAACCACAAAAAAAACAAACAAACAACAAAAAAACCACAAACAGACAAAACCCAACAATCTGAGGCACTAGAGCATGCCCTGAAGTGCCACGTCTACACGTTTCTTAAATCCCTCCAGGGATGGTGACTCCACCACCTC
>JAOXNO010000063.1:25652664-25664873 GCA_028565335.1 Limnodromus scolopaceus
CCAAAAATCAGACCAGACCAAGAAGTTTGGTTCATCACACAAGCCATGAAAAACTTAAAGGGCTGATTCCAGACCCCAGTCCCCCTTGGTACAAGGCATTTACCCAAAGACACAGGCTGCTTAAAAAGAGCTTGCATTCTGACATCAAACTCGAGGCATGTGAAAGAACCTAGACCGCTCTGATTATTTTTACCACATGTTGGAATTGTCAAAACAACATTTTTTGGTCAAAGATCACAGAGTCAGTACTGGATGCAACAAAAAGCTGTGCAACAGCAGAGTCGTTAGAGCAGAGCCTGTGGCTGTGGGCAGTTTCTTCTTTGATACTCTGCCCTACAGGCAAGTTTTTAAAGAACTGCCCAACAACATTTCACCCAGAATTCTTTTTTAGAACATGCCCTCTTTCTGAAAGGGGAGAAGGACAATTTGTCCTACATGAAGTCTGTCTGTTGATTAGTCTTAAGTCTAGGAACGTACGGGGAAACTTGCACCTCTAAGTCACACAGTGAATCCCCCAGCCCCAGTCGTTATGCCTGTTGTAACGAAGAGGGAACAGCTGGGTTTTGTGCCGCGCTGCGCAATGACTTTGCTATTACAGCAATCCATCCTTCGAGCCAAAGCTCACCAAGAAAGGCCTGTCAGAACCAGGTGGGCACCTCTCACCTGCAGTCCAATGTTCAGGTACAGAAAGCCAATGGAGCCCCTCTCCCCCAGCTCGTCCTGCTTCTCTGTGCCCCCCATCTCCACGATGCAGAGCGACTCGGGCTGGGCGGGCAGGGCCTGCATGCTCAGCGGCTGCAAGCAATCCTGTGGGAGACAGAAAAAGGGTACCGCACCAGTCAGCGAGCCTTGGCATGGCAAGAGGGGATTCAAGCTCCATCTAAGGAGCTTAAAAGATGCCCTTTGAAATATCCATAAAGAAGTATTCAGCACAGAAAAAAAAAAAGAAAAGAGTCACAATAGACGCTGGCTCTGTGGATTTTGGCAAGCAGGAGTGGTAGCAGCCCTGGGATTTGGAGAAGATAAACTGGATCCTTCCAAATTATTCTAGCACAGCTTACAGCTATTTAGCATAGAGAGACCCAAGCAAAGTTTAGGTTACTTCAGCGATCCTCCAAACACTCATCTGTTGCAGGGAGAGGAATGATAATGCTGGTTTGCTGCTGAAGTGCTTGCGGGGTAAGGCTGCTTTACTGCAAATATAAGCAGTGAGAGAGGGAAAAAAAGCCATGCAAACACCAAAACAAAACAAAAAAAGAAGAAAATGCTTTCATATTTCATCAGCTGAACCTCCAGGCATGGGTGAAACTCGATCAAACAAGGGACTCTCTCAGAGGTTAGGATCAAGGGCTATGCTTCCTCCCAGCCAGCAGAGAAAAGCCATGCAAGCTATTCATTCCTGGTCATCCATCTGAGTTTGGACAGACACAGCCCACTTCTGGAGATCCGTTCCTAACGTTTCAAGCCAATGGAAGAGGCAGAAATAGCAGTTACTCACCGAAGGGTCAAGGGAAATTATTCTGACAGTGTTGTCCACCAACCCAACAGCGAGGAACCGGGAGCGCTGCTCCCCAGGGGGCACATTGGCCAGGCTCATGCAAACGACATCGGCCGACATCTCCTTCCTCTCCGTGTACTCATTCAGCTGTCCTGACTGGGAAGGAAAAACACAACGGACTTATTAACCAGCACCAAAAATTCTATCCACACTTCCCCCCTCAAACCTTTTTTTTTTTTCTTTTAAAGATAGTGCTTTGTATTTTTTTAACCCATTTCTTTACAGCCTTATTTCAGCTACAATGGGAAGAAGCAGAATAGCAATAGGATAAGCGCACAATTTCCAGCCTCAGTTATGATCTTCAGAGACTTTAATTAACTGTCAAATCATCTCACAGTCCAGATATGCAGATCTATCCATTTTAAAGTGATGCTTCACTACAGCATCCTTTTCTGCAGGTCTGATCAAGGATCAATCTCTGGCACCTCCCAGAGTCCGCCTTGCTCTTCCAAACTCATTCATAACCTTAACACACGTACCGGGTCCATCTCAAAGTAAACCAGTTCCCCTCCAGTCAGTGCTATCACTACTTGTCTCTGGTTCACTGCACATTTCACAATGGTTTTCTTCCCTGGTGTCTTCCATTCATTTACTCTCTTATCTGCTCGGATGTGCCGGATCCCATCTGGATAAACCTGAAGGAAAAAACCAACGCGATATCAGTCCTGGGTTTACCATCCCTTCACAACTCCCATCTCACTGGTGATTCCGACAGAGAAAAAGCCAAAGGCAAGCACCGCTCCTGGCAGCAGGGATCCGTTAGCCATGCAACGGGCTGAACTAGCACGGAGCCACTCGCCAGCTGGAAGCGTTGCATCTTTGAACTACAGCAAGGAACCGCAGCGCAGCACGCGCTGAAGGAGACAAGGACCACCTTCAGCTGGTCCAGTTTCACTTAGCAAGGCTTAAAAAGGGAAAGGCGGAGTGTCATTCTCTGCCAATCCACACCTCTAGACATGACACAGGTCACACTGCTGTAGAAAACACAGCTGTGCAGCAAGCAGCAGACATACGTGGACACGTCAGAAGCAGCTTTCCATTACCTGTACCAAAGCATCATCACCAAGAAGAGAGCAGGACAAGGTAGGTGTAGTACCCAGGAATCCAGAGTCTGTCACTTCTTCTACAGTCTCTCCGATAGACAGCACCAGTGTGGCATTTACGAAGGACACGATGATATAGGCATCAAACTCATCTGGTCAAGGGAGACAGGGAAAAAAGGGTGCTGATTAAATAAATGCAAGGCTTCCCAAGAAAATTACCAGTCTGACAGATGTCTAGCAGTTACTCTTCAGCAGAATTCCTGTGATAATTACATCTGCTGGCCGTATTGTGCAAGTTCGTTCTAGGACACACTGTCCAAAAGCCAGCCACTGCTAGACTCCAAACAATGCAAGACTGAGCCAGGGATCAAATGATGATGATCCAGATACAGAGTCAATTCATGTTACTCTGGATTCTGGCAAGCAAGACTCCTGCCTACTTTTTTTTCCAAAGAGAGCATAAAGCCTGACAGAAAGGAGCTCAATCCAGATTTAACGCCTCAAGTCAAATGAAATGCTCTCCCTCCAACGATCTGCACACATGGAACCCATCTGCGGAAACCACTCCACGGATGCTGCGACAGGGACATTGCAGGACCACATCTCTATCTAGCATCCACGTAACAAAAGGCTGCACAGAACGATTAGGGTGCAGCGCAGCAGAGGAGCTCGGGGTTAGCCGGCTCTACCCTCAGCAAGCAGCTCAGCTTGCTTGCATTCACGCAGTCACCCATCTCCTGGGATAAGAAACAACTACCTTTTTAAGACAGAGCAAATATTGACCTTTATTTCTAGTGGAATTAGCGACAGTAATGCAACTATGATCTCCAGGACTGACGTCTCCCGAAGGGGATAGCTTGGGAGAGTCCAGTAGCTTGGACGCGGAAGAACTATTCTAACAAAATAGGGAAACTCTGTGGGAATCAAGGGTAGAAGGACTGGGTGAAGGGAATGCCCTGCTTTACTGCTGTCCATTTTCATTCCTTCGAAAGCGATAGGCATTAAACAGGGGGAGAGTCGAGCCTCATTAAAACAGAATCACAAAAGTGACCGACACAATGAAGTTTGTTGGGAAACGGAGCCAGGAGCCTCAGTGGAGAAAGAAGGTTGTCTCAGAGAAGCAGCTCTGTTTCTGCTGCTGTTGTCATGCAAGTGCTGCTTCTTAAAAAGAAAAAAAACAACAATCCGCATTTTAACCCAATTCAACCCAAAGTCTTTATGCACCACAGCACATGACAATTAGCAGAGGTGAGGGTGTAAGAGAGCTGTCACAGTTTTGGCCCTTGAGCAGATTTTCTCCCTAATTTGTCCATGTGGGAGACATGGAGAAGTGGCTCGTGACTCTCTCAGCAGAGAAAGGAAATAGAAAACTCTCACTGGGATTAATACAGGATGCCAGCAAATACCATACAGCAGCTTAAAGAAACTGAAACAAATGCTTCAGGAACTGATCCTTGTCTTATCCACCCTGTTTAGAGGGAGGCGCTGCCAAACCTGCTGTGTCACGTTTATAACAAAGTTCTTACATACAGCTGAAAATATGCAAGCGGGAAAAAAACCCAAAACATTCATCTCTCCAACATCTGGTACACAGACCACAGCTCTGACCAAACCGAAGAGCTTTGTATAATTAAAGTAATTCCAGCAGTGGTCTGTGGCATAAACTCCATTACTGCTCTGTTAAGTGGTCACAGCCTATAACCTCCAACATGCTCCCAAAAGCCGCAAGAACAGGAGCGGGTCCACTTGGGGAAATGAGAAAACAAGAACTGAACCCGCACACAGAAACTCATCGGTAACACAAACTACTTAAACACTTGGCTTAACAGGAGAATCTCTCTAACCTTAAGAGCAGATGGTAAGAGCTCAGTAAGACGTACACCATTACACGCTGGTTATTTTCTACACTAAATAGCAGCTTCTCCTACAAATTTGCACAAATTCATCAACACCAAAAGTCTACAAGCGTTCCTCGATCGCTTTAAACGGAGAGTCTAGCAGTTCACAGGCTAAGCATTTAATTCATAAATATCCTGTAGACAGGATGTTCTAAAAATTCCATTTCAAAGACCGTCATTGCTTTCCAAACTTCTTGAGAGCTGCTGCCTTCCTCCCCAGGGGCTGTCATTCTCATGATAAACCACCCTGTCCCAGCTGGAGGCTTAACCACGTGATTTGGAGCAGGACAAAGAACTCCCATTTGAAAGCAAAACAGATTCCCTTAGTCCTACTCTAAACGAAAACTCATTCCTACCTCTTAATACTTTTTTTAGCTCTTTCTTTTCACTGGCTTACAGTTATATTAGAGCATGCCTTTAAGTCTGTGTCAATAATAGTGACAAGTGCATTTTTGCTTGAAGTCCAGTAGCGCTGTTAATGCCTCCCTGCTGGAGCTTTTGAAAGAAAGGGTTTGATTTACCAGAATGAAGTCAGTGAATAAGACGTATTCATCTCGATTCAAACAATACAATTTTGGTTTAGAAAATATAGCAGCCCAGTTGAAATTAAGACGACTAAATCCCCGGGGCACACTGAGAAGTATTCTCAGTTAGAAAAAGAAGAGATCTATACATTTTTAATATGAAAAGATATCTACTTAGCTCTGCACAATCCCAAGCATAACACCAGGCTGCCCAGAGTTTTGAAGAGATAGACATTACTTTGTATGCAGACACAAGACTTCAGAGATGCTCATTACTGTTCTAATTGCTCCAGTTAGCTCCTTTCAGTGAGTAATAGAGACATTTTAATGACTCTGAAGAACCACAGCTGGACTCACTCTCCTGTGCCTTCGTTACAGGTTTTCTGCAGCTTCATGCACACATCACAACCCGTTATGAAAACATCACATTTCAGTCCATGAACTCTATACTACTGTCCTTTTTGTTACTTGTCATGGACTCAGTTTGACTTAGCCCATGAGAATTCCATTCCTATACGCCAGTCCACGCCTGACAGTTTTTTTCACGCTCCACAGCATCTGAATTTGCAGTGATACGAACGTAGTTACCACTAGCTCAGAGTTCAGTGAAAAAATAGACGAGCAGTGACAAAATTCAGGATTATTTTCACTTAAACGGTACCGATGGGATGACAGCACATTTTCCAGAGCTTCTGTTTACTACTGCAGGGAGACTCCGCAGCTGTGACTCACTGCACATTGCTTTTCATGCAAGAGTGCCAGGCAGGGAATGCAGACTGTTAGGTCTCAGCTCACATCTACCTTCCCAGTGAAATCTAGCTCCCCAGACCTCGGTATTTAACTGCAAGAGAGGGTTTGGTCCAAATCCCATCCACTTGCGTCTGATGGGAAGACATTCCACACCCACAAGGCACTCCCATGCCAGCAATACCTACGAATGTTTCAAGCACACTCAATTATTTTCTCTTGGAGGTCGGTACAAAGCAACTGGGAGCCAATCCCCAGTCTAGAAGGGACCTGAAAACACCCCTGAAATGCACAACTCTGATTTTAGCAAGAACTGACCCTTCTGCAGAGACACATCGATTATTTTGTTCCCCAAAAAACTCAGATGGGAGCTGCTTTCTACTCCTCAGCTACTCAACTGTAAAGGCAACAATCTCCAGCTACACAACAGCTTCTAGAATTCATTTAGTGAAAAGTTTAGCAGAAAAGTAACCCCTTGACTTGGGGATTCTCTGTGGTTAACCTGGGGGACAGCACGGTAGCCCCTAGCAGTAGGTACACACCTGTGGTGATCAGCACCTCCACCACCAGCCACCTGTGGAAGAAAAAAAGAGGCTTGGTATTGGTAGTGTGTATCACCACGTACCAGCCAAGGTTAGTATTCGTTTTGAAGGCTGCAAACCTGGACGTGTCTTACAGAGGCCTTGCAGCAGGCGCACACTGCGGCACCAAGGCAGAGCCGGGCAGCCCCGCACTGCAAACTGAACACTCAAAAAAACCAGCACTTGGGCCATTTCAAGATTAGAGACACGTTTGAAAAGGTTCTGCAGTCTTTCTGATTAAAACCCACTAAAACTGTTTCTGAATTCAAGGAGTCGTAAATTGGGGATGTTAAACTGTGACGTTAAACTGCATTGTAAAGGTAGCATGGCTTAGAACAGCTACAGATTCCAGCCTTTCTGAAATCATGGAGAAGATCTTCATGCAGGAGAACTTGGAAGGAGGAAAAAAAAATAGGCTGCCAGACTGGTCTCTTTCATGTAGGTTAGCAATGGTCCTCCATCCCCTGAAAAGTCACGGTCATCCTCTGGAACCCCAAGAGAAAAGGTTTTAAAACTGTAAGGCCATGTCAGAAGCTTCCATCTCTCAGAGGGAGCAAACATTACCAACTCCTTTTCCAGAAGGCAGGAGCAAAGGTTTGTCTGTAACAAACCAGAATGCCTCTTTTAAGAAAAGCATGTATTTTTGATGGGAACTGTGGAAATACTTTCCTTCTGACCTTTTTATTTCTGGGGAACAGGAAGGCAATTCATGCTCAAAGCTCCTTCCGTGCTGCACTTATGCAGTACATGAATGTCAGAACATCAGCACAGGAATTGATGGCAGGCCTCAGATGGCAAGGTAAACTCCACAGCAACATTTGAAATTCCCACAGGCTTACTGGCTCCTTGGAAGACACAGTACTCTACAATTGCTTAAAAACAAGATACCATGTCACCACAGCAGGCTAAGGTCTCCACTGCACCACTCTGACATTTCTTATATCCAGTGCACAAACCTACGGGAAGTCTTTGCAAGATTTATACAAAGCACTGCCCTGGAAATCATTACAGAGACCGTCAGTACCCAGAATGGATTCATTTCAAGCTCTTTAGGTGTTTCTGAGGCACTCTGTTCTCACCCCCAAGAGGAAGGCAGGACAAGGGATTACATTTCCTCTTCTATTTTAGTAAGGCAAACCCATTATTGCAGATCAGGAAAGAAAAAAACAAACAACCCCAAGCCCACAATCCAGTACATTCTGGTAATTTCAAATCTTGACCTTCCTGGAATAAGCAGCACCCTATACACTGCTGGGTTTTTGAACAGGCAGTGTGTCCTAGCCCAAATAGACTGTTTTCTTTGCAGATAGGCATGAGGGAAGTAATAAAATACAGACACTGCTGCTGATTTATCTGCTTTGTTCCGTAATTTGTATCCCACTCTCTCACAAAGAGCTGATTACTGTAGCTGTCAACACGCGTATAAAGAATAGCGAGTGTGCTCCAACAAAAAGCATAATCATCGCCTGCTGATGTCGAAGCAAGAACTTATGGGAAGTGGGAAAGGATGAGAAGTTCAGCAGCTTCAAGCTGCAAATGTACAGCTGATGCAGCATATTGGGTGGTGGATGCAGCTGCAGACAGGTGTTTCTTTGTCAAAGGGAAGCATAACAATTCTAGGGGACCAGAAGGTGGCTAATGATTCAAAACATAACTTCTAGGGATGGCGCACAACCATCGTGCAGAACCTTTCCTATCTCCTTGGACAGAAAAACAAAACAAAAACCCAACAAACGAAACACACCAAGAACATTATCGCATCCCTGTGCTTTAGGAAGATCCTGCATACCTTCAACGTGTCTCCTCACGGTCCACACAGCGTTGGGGTTACCAGGCAGCTCCGAGACGGCCATTTCAGACACCTAAAAGTAAACAGGAACAAAGTTCTTTTGCAAACAGATGTTTAGACTTAGGTGCTACAGTGTAAAATACATTCAGCAACAATATGGCAACATTCGAGCTCCGGATGATCAGCTTTAAAACAAGGTCACCTGCCCCCAGCAAAGAGACAAGCAGCAGCAGCCGGCAGAGGCACCAGAATGTTCCAGCTCAATACACTCAAGCATTAGCAGAGACAAAATGCAGGTGGTTGGAGTCAACTGAATAAAAAAAACTTTTCAGACTGTAAGAATAAACAGCACAACCCTTCAGTTCCCAAGAAGCAAGCCTAGAAAAAGTTGCTCTCTCCCAATTACAGCAAAAGGGAGAATCCCTTCATTTAGGCACCCTTATTTTAAGGATTTTCTCTCACTGTCCTCACCTCTCAAGCTCTTCTTCTGAAGTGCTGTAGGTCTTACCTCAAGTCCATGTCTTAGAACCCTCAGAGATGACCGGGGCCCCCGACCGCAAGCCACATACAACTGGGGTGTGTCTTCATTGGCCAAATCTGCTATCTGCATGGAGAAACAGTGTCAAACAATATCCACAGGAAAATAAAACTACTACTGCATTAAGAATGTTTTTTGCAAACAATGAAGATGCCATAGGGTGTGCCATCTGCTGCTCTGAAACATCAAGTTTTAACCAAAGTCTCTGCAGAGCAGAGAACTGGTCTGAAGGGTCAGCAGAGGAGCAGCACCCCGAGTCCAGGTATAAAATCATGCATCTGTGATCAATTCCTCTGCAAATGAGAAAGATTTGCTTATGTGGTGACTGGGAGCTTGCTGATGGCAACATACCTGACAACACAGAATAGGAGACAAACTGTCCAGTTCATCCACCAGCACCAGGTTCTTGAGAGGTCGTGGCTGAAAAAAGAACGTATCTCCTTCTTCGAGGGGCATGGCAGAAGAGAACTCTGGCTCCTCATCATCATCACCCAGGTGAGCTATCTGGTACAGGTAACTTGAGAGAGAAAACAAAAGCAACAGCATGTTCAGTGCAAAGCTCAAGTCACCTTCTTTAAGTAAGGCTTAGCCAGATATTCAGGCAGTGGGGAGGAGAGAAATCCTTCCCTACATTATACAGCTATTAAAATTTAGCCTTAAGGTTTGTTGCTTTGGTAACAAAACATTTCAAGGGAATCACCACAACCTCCCCTCTCCAAAATGTCTAATTTGTGGCTGTCACTGGGAAGGTATCCCAGGGTTTCAGTGTTTTCTCCGTTTACCCTTGAGCCTTTCAGATATTCTCGTGTTAGAGCCAAAGCACCGACAACCAAGGCCAAGAGCAAGGCCAATGGCTAAGACCACAGCTCCACAAGTTATCTATTTTATTGGAATACTTTTGCCTCATTGTTTTTAACTGCGTTCCCTATTCCATTTTACGAGGCGAGATATCACAATGATCAAGTTAAACTTCAGAGGAAAAGAGATAAAAATCAGAAAGACAGATTGATTTACATCCTGGTTTTAATAAAGCTGAAATTAATATGGCTTCCTCAGAAGCTTGGTTTGTACAACTGAATCCAGCCTCGCTCCAGTAAACTGGCTGGAGCTCCCCCAGGTGGCTGACTGCAGATGCGGTCAGGAAGGAGCACAAGTCTCCATTCCTGTGAATCCTCCACTTAAGACACTGTTAAGCCATCTTCAAAAGTATTATTTGAATATTCAGAGTATTCTAGAACCCCAAACATGAATTGAGAAAGCCCCCCAAGTATACATCTATTAAGGAAAGGACCACAGGGCAAATCTTACCTACTTCTGAATGGGCCGTAACACACCAAAGTTCAATGAAAACTACCAAACTAATTAAAAAATAACTTATCTGGATACGTGATGGACCCTATATGAACTGCAGGTGCTCAAATTTCCCAAAGCTTACTGTAACAGCACGTAATCTTTTGTCCTCTGCACTGTAATATCTTAATCCGGGTTCAAACAACAAGAAAATTCCCCCATCACGTCAGTCTAAACCGATTGTTCTGCTCAAGCCATGTGAACAAAGCATTAATTTACCCATTAAAACAGAGGTGGTGTCTTTATAGGTTTGGTAAGTTCAAGGGTCAGTTTGCAGTCCTGAACAGAAACGGTCTGTTCCAGGGGAAAAAACTGTTTACTCACTGGTTTCCAAATTCAGATGCCACAAAGAGAAACCCGGTCTTCAGCACGCACATGGCAGCGGCAACGGGAACCGTGTCAAAGTATTTCAGTCGAATCTCAGTTACCTGAGAGCAGAAGATGAGGAGACGGTGCTAGCGAAGTACTACAGCTATACAGGTGTGATTTAATTAAAAAAAAAAAAAAAAAGCTATCCTCTCCAAAGAAAGGAAGCAAGAGAATCAGCCAGGCTTAACCACATCAGTAGGTTATAAATCACAAAATCCAGCCTACTATTTTGAACACGCAAGTCAGGCTGCCTGTTTTAGTCTAAGACTTTCTGGCTTTTGGTTTGGAAAAAAAAAACAACACAGCTGAAAAATAGCGAGTTGTCTCAAAGACAGAAGAAATTTCCTTCACTGAACACCAGCCATTCCCCAACATGTAAGAAAATCAACTATCCCGAGCAGATTTCGACACTTGGTATGGTCGCAGTAGGTCTTTATGAAACAACCAAGAACAATCGTAAGACACTTAAGATGCTACATAATCATCCCTTGTACCAAATTTCACATTTGTAGATGAAGGAGGAACTAACACCCAACATTTCCTCAAAAACCCCAAGTGATTCACTGCAGCAGAGGTCTTTCAACTGCAAAATACAAGGCCTAGCAGCAGCAAGCTGCTTCAAGCTTGTTATTTCAGCTCTTGGACCAGCTGCACCAAGGCAGGTACCTCAATTTGCAAAAAGACTGATTGGAGCATGTCAATTAAATTCAATTAAGAGGCAAAACAGAGAGCACCTACTGTGATCAAGAGAAACTAAGTGCCCCAGAATTAGTTACCGGAACGCCCTCTAGCAGGATCAGGGACCAGACTTTACAATGCATCTTTTGAAGAAAGGATTGCCTACAGGACATCTAAACATGCCCAAGGGACTCTGCAGCATAAACCTCACAGGATTTTGCAAACCTTGTGCTGCATCTCACTGTGAGTAAACACCAGTTAGAACTGTGGGTGGAACTGTATAATCGTGTAGGACACAGGCCATCACAGAGCTAAAACCACAATATTAAATATTTATCACTTTAGAGAATCAGGCAAAATAACCAACTAAGGACTCTTCTCCGTGAATGCTTTTGCTGTTCCTCACGTGATGCTTACCATGTCTTCATCAGTCTCCAGAGTGATTTTGAAGATGTCTCCCTGCTCTGTCTGGGCCAGGAAGAAGAACATGGACTTGGTCTTATGCGTAGCAGAGCAGACAAAAATCATACCTCGCTCTGGGTCATCCAAGTCATTCTGTCAGGGAAGAAAGCAGAAGTCATTGGTGGTGGAAAAGAATTCTGCAGCAAGTGTAGGTGTGATTTCTCTGACTGAATTATTTCCCTTTGGCAGGTGCTGTAAGAGCTGGCAGTATATGAGGAGGCTTTCAACATAAAGTGCATCCCCTCCGTTACACCCACATTTACCCTCGGTACATCTCTGCCCCAGAATGAAGTACATTTCTAAGACACTGTGCCTAAGTATCCCCTCTCCTGTCTTTTTTTGCCCTCCTCCCTGGAAAACTTTCTCAATTCCGGAGCACTGTGTCCAGTTCTGGGCTCCCCGGTTCAAGAAGGACAGGGAACTGCTGAAGACAGTCCAGCAGAGGCTACGAAGACGATGAGGGACTGGAGCATCTCTCTGCTGAGGAAAGGCTGAGAGCCCTGGGGGCTGTTCAGCCTGGAGAAGAGCAGACTGAGAGGGGACCTCATAAATGCTAAGCAATATTTAAAGGGCGGGTGGCAAGAGGATGGGGTCAGGCTCTTCTCAGTGGTGCCCAGGGACAGGACAAGGGGCAACAGGCACAAACTGGAACATGGGAAATGCCGTCTCAAC
>JAOXNO010000063.1:25716859-25728572 GCA_028565335.1 Limnodromus scolopaceus
CCTCCTTCCTCTCCTCTCCTCCTTCCTCTCCTTCTTCCTCTCCTCTCCTCCTTCCTCTCCTCTCCTCCTTCCTCTCCTCTCCCCTCCCCTCTCCTTCTTCCTTCTCCCTCTCCAGGCTGCAGCCACACATCAGCCCCAGGGCCGTGATGAAGGATGACCACCATCTACCCCACAGTGCCTGGTTCCCCGGCGGCAGAGCCCCCACAGCCCCCCTGGCCAGAGCCTACCAGCGGGTGACAGTGCTGCTCCCCCAGGCCCCACGGCCGTGTCCCCTACACCCTCCCGTCCCCCCCTGGAGCCTAGAGTCATCTCCAGTCCCACACAGCCCGTGCCCCTGAGCCCCCCCGGGGAAGGACACGGACAAACTCTTGGGTGGATGTGATTTTTCGAGGGGGGTGCAGACACGGGCAGGGGAAGGGACTCTCCCCGTGGTGACCCAGCAGGGCTAGGGCTCGCTCCAGCTCCAGACCCCCAAGAGGCGCAGCATCCCTGCAGGATCCACCCCGACGAGCAGGGGGTTCGGGTCCTGAAAGACACAGGAGGCTTTTGGGTAACAAACGGCCCGATTCGGGAGTAGTTAAAACGGCTCTTTATTGATATACAAACCTAGCGACGCCTAGGCCGACCCGAAACAGTCAATGAAAGGAAGCAGGGTATAAATACAGCACACGTTAACAGCGTGGCCTCAGCAGAGAGCAGCAAACTCACCCCGGCCGTGCCTGGGGACAACCCTCCACGTACGTCCTCCCTCCACGCGGTCCCGGCACCCGGAGTGGCTTTTGTCCCTCCCAAACCCCTCCGGGTCCCCAAACCGGCGGAGCCGAGAGCCCCCGCTCCTCTCAAAAGCCGACCACGCGCCGCCAGGTTCTACAGTTTAACACGCCTACAACCCCCACGCTCAAAGGGATTCATTAAAAAGCATCGCTTTTTAATTAGCGCCGGGGTCTGCTTGCCGAGACCCCGCCAGGGGAGAGGGAGATGGCCGCAGCGGACAGGGGAACCAGGCCACCGAAGTCGCTCCTCGCTCCGTCCCACCTCAGCTCCGTCCACCCCACAACATTCACAAGCGTTAAGGCACTAGAAAAACAACAACCCAACCTTTGGACAGGTTCCAACCCCGCAGTTGTTCTGAAAACTTCTGCCCGTGCGCACTCCCGACGGCCCCGTCCCCCCCCCCCCCCCCAGCCCTTGGAAATCTGGTCATCGGGAGACCGATGAAAGCACGAAGGGGCTTTGGAGAATTGAACTGGCGCCGCTGATGGTGGGGAAGGGATGTACTGGTACGGTTCAGGAGATGGCAGTCTCTGCTCGAGGGACCTGCTCCGGGGTCCTGTCCCAGAGCAGAGACCAGGGGTCGATCTGGGCCGGAAAGGGCTTTCCCCAAACCTTTCCCAAGGATGCGGGAGACACCAGCTGGAAATTTCCAGCTGCCTGGAAACACCTGCGCAGGAGCGCCTACAGAGCAGGGACCTGCCACAAGCCTGACCACGAGGTGCAGGAGAACCCAGTAAAGACCTCTGGGACGTTACCCTGCCTCTGGTTGTACTGGAAAAGGGGTCTAAGTGAGACCTGTCCCGCCACGGGACAAGTTATTCCCAGGGTGGAAGAAACCTCGGCGGTGCCACGGCGGAAGGGGACGACGCAGGACTTTTTCTCCGACCACCCAAAATGGATCAAACTGGGATCAAATCGAGCTCCCTCGTTCCCCACGGGCGGTATCTCCAACCAACCAGTGCCCAAACACTTCACCTAAAGCTTTAAGGCGTTTGCAAACACTTAAAGTGGTTTGGTTTTTTTTCTTGTCCCTCAAGCGCAAAGCCTGCTCGTGCCGAGGGCTGTACGCCAGCTACAATCCTAACGCTTAAGGAAAAGTTTAAAGTGCAAAGAAAATTTCCAAATGCTTTTAGGAGACAGCTTGAAGTCATCCGGTGGCATTAACCCCAAGTCCTGAATGTTGGTTTTTTTAAAAAAAATAAAAATAAAAAATAATCCAAACAATCAGCTAAGGAAAAAGGTGGTTTAAAACAAAAAAAAGCATCCTGAAATGGATGGAAATTAACCTGACCACGTACTGTAAAAAGAACATTTGGGAAGACAAATCTGAAGGTTGTGAAGGTTTTGCTGGAGGTTAGCAGCAGATTAAGTGTTCTGTTTTAGATAAGGATAACTTCTGCCCTTGCCAGAGAGAGATCTAGAGCCAGCCTGGCCCCGACGATGAAGCACCAGGCAGATTGAAGAGAAGAACCTCACGCAGGAGAGGTCCTGCAGCAGCAGCAGCACAGGCTGGATTGGGAGGTGTCGGAGGAGCAGCAACGTGGTCGGGGGCAGCTTGAATGTAAAAGGAGAAAAGGGGAAAATCCAAGCTGACCCCCAGACCTGGTGACGCAGTGGAGGTTTCACAGAACCTCCCCTCCTTGCCACAAAATTAAGAAGAAGAAACTGTCCAACAACGGACATGAAACCCGGACACCGGAGTCAGCAGAAGAAAACAAGAGAGAGAAAACAAGAAGAAACTACACCTGGCAAAGATAGATGTGAAAATCCCTGCAGCACATCCTCCTGAAACAGAAAACATGACTCCTAATAGCTTTAATTTTATCCTCAGATCGTTAAGTATGAACAATAAAGTCCTTCTTCTCAATAAAGCCCTTCTTCTCTACTACCATTTTTATTCAAGCCTCTCGGCGCTCAGTAAAACGCAAGAACTTTGGAAAGGATGCAACAAGGGTGAGCCAACGGAATACCCCTGGGAAAAAATCATCTACTGGAAGGGGCTGCCCAGCAAGTGCCACCTCCTGCACAGGTCCCCACACTACTCTGGAGATGACACGGGGGCAAGCCAGCCCTTCCCACGGAGATGGATTCACCACCCCCATGTCAGCAAACCCACTCAGATGCTGATTTTTGGGGGAAGAAAACACAATCCCAGGCATGTGAAGAGCACGCCACCCCCCCAGTGGTGTACCTTCCCACGGGCCACGCTCTCCTTAACATTTGCCACCGATGGGTATTAAGTTTATCCTAAAATGGGTTATGCTCAACCTATAATATTTTAGTCAAAAAGATAAAATTTATTTTCTCCATACCGGGCTCCACTTAGCTTTCCTTTGAGTGTTTCTCTGGCAGAGCTGCCAGCCTGAACAGAATCTAAGGGGGCTGTTCCCATTCTGGCCAGCAAGGCTCGGAGAACCGGTAACTCCCCCGCCATGTGCACGGAATGAGGCCGTGACCCTTCTTCGCTGCAGAGGAGGGGGATGCTATTTTGGTATTTCCCACCCCAAGGTTCACAGTCTTTACCAGGCAGAATGAGAGCAAAACCCCTTTTTTCTCGGCAGAAAACGTTTGAGGGCAGGTTTAAGGATGAGAACCACGGCGTAGAACTTTTCCGGGCCACGCTGCTCGCCGTCGTGGATGCCAAGACGGTGCCACAGCAGCTTCCAAGATCCGATTTCTAATTTTCTAATTTGAAGGTGTGACTGATTTTGTTGTTCTTTTTTTAGGCACCCTACTTTTAGTCATCAGATAAAGGAATTAGAGCCTTACATCACCCTTTTAATACCTCGGGAAGCAAGCACGATTCTAGAAGGACCTTCCTCGGTGTCAGAACCCAGCACTATTTTAAAACATCCAATTGCCCCCCCGCCGACGGGTGTTCAACTTGGTGAAGTCAAATTATTCTTTAACACTCTAAGGGTAAAAATAGCTGCCAGAAATTAAATTGACTAAGGTGAGCGGCAGCCGAGGAGAGGACTAAAGGTTCAGACACAAAACAAGAATCAGAATTCATAGCAGGGAAAGGCAGGGCAGGAGTTAACGAGCTGCGAGACGGACAATTATCTGGCCGCCCACCCCCCCGTCTCAAACAGCAAACACAACATCACACAAAGTGCTCTCTCTATCGACGTGATGGGGAATTATGCTCACTCTCTATTTTTGGTAGATGAAGTCAATAGATCCAGACACAGCTAAGCAGACACAATGGCAAGAGTAGCCCATGGAACACAATTTCATCGTCGGAACCGCTGTGGGAAGAGACGCCCGCCATCAGAAGTCGTCTGCGGAACTAGAGGGCTCCTATAAATTAGGGAAAAGGAAAAATAACCCCAAGGAGGAACATAATGGGGCTGTGACTAAAAATGATGCTTCAGGAACGGGTGGTTGGTAGAGGCCATCAGGCAGGCAACTTTCCAGGTTGGTCTTAACTAGTTCTAACTCTGCAGAGAACAAACTGAACGGTTTCGAGCTCAAAAATCTCTCTTCAGGAGAGGCATTTAAGTACTCGAGTTCCCCTCAGCTTTGTTTTCTCCTGAACAAGTATCACACCAGCGACGACAAACAGTCAATAAACTCTAATCAGAAGGGCTGCTCTAAGATACATCCCAAGTGCCACGTACAAAGCTCCTTCTTTGGTTGAAGGTCCATCTCCCTGGATGAGGAAGGCACAGCAGCATCCCATCAAACCAAGGGAGGGACCAAGGTCCTCCTTGGCACGCACATCCCACGGGAATAGTGAGTATCCCTCCACGTGGGAAAGACACACAAGAAGCGATTGGATTTTAAACTGCTATTAGATGCCTTATGAACCTTCTGTTTAAGCAATTAATCCTGATACACCAGGTAAAATCTTAACCGGGAGAGCAATAAGAGGGGAACTTGGAATAAATGACAATCTCCGCCTCCAACAGCCACCGCGCAGGGTCTTCTCAACTTGCCAGATCCCCCAAAAGATACGGTCACTACATTCCAGAGACTGGGGAATTTCTACACGTCAATTTGAAAGTAAGATTGCAATCCTCGAAGAGGTCACCCACCACACAGGAATTCACCCTTCACCAGGCAGAACACGCTCAAAGAAGTGACATCGACCTACTACCCCCACGTGCTCAAATCCTTAATTCTCTGACACCCTTTTTCCTGCCTCTCCCAGGTTTCACAGCTTCCGTACCTTGGCTCTGACAACCTGTTCTAAGGTGTAAAGGTTTTGGACTTTCCCCTTCGCTGCCTTAGGGCCATCCGACTCCTCCTGCGCGCTGAGAACATCTGGATCGTGAACTGCCAGACCACAGACTCAACCGAAGCAACTAAAGTAGCAAAAAGCAACCTTCAGACAAGACCCAGCCAAGGTTTTGAGCTCATATTTACACTACCGATGCTCAACATTTAACTGGAAAAGAAAGTGCCCCCAAAAAAAGGGTTCTAGATCATAGAGAAAGTGTTCATCACGGCTGACAGGGTAGACATCAGCGCAAAGTCGCGGCTGAACTCCAGAAAGATGCTGGAGCAGAAGGACCATAGCGAGCGTGCAGCTGGCAGGGGCATGGAAAACATTTAACAGATGTTTTTCAAGTAAATAAAGCGAATCTTTGCTTTTGATTGTGCTCACAATGGGAAGAAGAAGAGGAAGAAGATGTAAATGCGTGCAATACAACTCAGCATCTCCACTGCTGCTTTCTCGTTTACCATCGGCGTATTTTGGCGGGTGAAGAAGGGGTGAAGCCCAGCTGCGCTGTCACCAGGAGCCTGATGGCAAAGAGCTTTGCCGAAGGAAAGCAATTTCTAATCCCACCACCACAATCCCTCCACTCCCTCTGTTCAATCCCTTCAGCCGAGGGGCTACCAAGAGAGGGAAGGAAGAGCTGCAACGGGTTTGAGGAGAAAAGCAGAAGACAACTTCTGGAGGTGCTGAGACGCTCGCTCTCACCACCCAAGAGAAAACCCCGTGTTTCTTGCAATACTGCCAGCACCACAGGTGAAAAAAAATGCTGGGTCTTTGCCTCTAATTGCAAAAGCACCACAGGCAGCTGAAAACACAAGATGATGTCCCCTCCCTGCTGCTCAAGTTCCCCAAACCACCCCAAGTCTTACATGAACCTTGCCAGACCGGCTTCATTCAGTCACATAAACAAAGGGGAAGAAAATCCCCAAAGAGCACGGTGCAGCTGAAAGGGAAGCAGCATTTCATCGCTGCCGTTAACACTAAACATTAACATCTGTCCTTGTTAGAAATCAGCATTTTTGCTAATAAAAAACCGCCAACAAAGCCCATTCCTTTACAGAAGTGAAACACACGTGTTGATCTCCGATTATATTTATAGAAGGCCTTTTAGTTTCAGTGACCCCAGGCAGAAAATCCAGTCCCCAACACCAACAAACTTACCAGCGCTCCCGTCATCTCAATGATCTGACGATTTCTATCTACTTGACTCCTCGTTAGGGAGAAAAACTGGTGGACTAAACGGGGGCAGTCACGGGCTGGACTATCCCAAAACCCGTCCCTCGGTGCCGCTCACGCCCCGCTGTGACCCGTGCCGGTGAGGTAGCTGATCGTTCTATTGCTGCGCACGCCGACGCACCGACCCCTCTACGACGTGGTATGAGGAGGGGGGGTGAAATCACAGCCCTCGGCTGAACTACAGGCAGCAAATCCCCGCTGTCCCGACGCTTTAAGCTGGAGAGAGGAAGGGTGTAGTCCTCAGGGCTTCACCCGAACCCTTCCCGTCACCATAAGGGCCTCTGGTGGGGTTCACTCCTACAACAGGCTTCCCACCGACTCCTGGATGCTGGCTCAGCCCCGCGCTCCAGCCACCGGGGCACGGGGAAGCCTGGCAAGCCAAGGGCTGAAGGAGGGAGACAGCCAGGATGGGGGAAAGCTTGAAAATTGAAGTTTTAAAATATACAAAAGGTAGCACACTGGAAAAAGATTAAAAGTTGCAAGACGAGAAAGAAAGAAATGTAGGGGGTGAAGAGGAAGGACTGGAAGATGATGGGAGAAGACTCCAGCTTGGGAAAAGGAGCGGGTGAGGTCTAGTCAGCGCTACTCCCTCTGGTAGCCACTCAGTTCCACCTCGTCCTTGCGGCGACGGTGCGTGAAGAGGGAGCTGAAGGGGTAGAGCTTGGCTTTGGCCTGGAAGCGCTGCCCGGCGATGTCGATCTCGTACTCGCCCTGGTTGATGAAGTCAGTCGTCACCACCAGCTCTTCTCCCGTCTTCTCGTCGAAGTGGTGCACGAAGCCCAGGCAGACGTGGCGCTCCAGGCTGTAGCTGTAGGCGCTGCTGGTGGTCTTGCCCACGTAGCGGCCGTTGCGGAAAATGGGCTCCCCCCACCAGGGCCAGAGGTCCGTATCCGTGTCGTGGTCCTCCAGGATGAACATGGTAAAGCGCTTGTACACGCCGTTCTGCTTCTGCTCCAGCAGCGCTTCCTGGCCAACAAACTGCAGTCCCTGGGGAGAAAAGGAAAGCGTGGGACGAAGGGAAGGCGAACGGCAGCAGCTGCCGAGCTTCAGCAGACAAGTTTATCGACACGGGGTGAATCTGTGCTTGGAACTCGCTCCCTTTCAAGCCAGGTTCCTCCTATAAGTAAGAAGCCCGGCTCAGACAGAAGCTTTCCTGTCATGTTTGTTGTCCCAGATGTTAAAAGACACAAAAACATTTGTAAAGTGAGCCTTTAAAAAATCCATTTCTAATTTTCACTGTAGTGAAAACACATCGTCATCCTACTTTTTGCCATTTCTCTGGTTCCAGAAGTCTATCACGCTCTATAAACCAGAGGCAAACCGTAACGACCTGTGGAATTTGTGTCCCTAATCGCTACGTTCCCTCCCCTGAATTATTCGACGCCAGCATTTGTTTTGGCTCGAGTGAAGATGCGAGAAAAAAGGCAACAAGCAAGTGACAGAGACGGATGGCACCTGCCACCAGAACAAGCAGGATGTAACTCGATGCAGATCTGTGTTTTAATAAAAATAGAGGACTGCTCTGTTTTCGTAAAAATAGAGAACACCCGCTCTTGGCACTTATCCTCATATTTAACTTCGTTAAACGCCGCTTGGTGCACAGGCTGGCTCTTGCTTGATCCGATTGGGAAAACAGCTGGAGAAACGTGAACTCGGTGAACTGCACACAGCTCCAGCAAAAAAAAACCCCAGCGTATCTGCCCACCTGGCCAGCAGTTTTTTTCAGTTTGGCACTGCTCTCCCGCCCACCCCTGCTGCAACAGCAGACCCCACGGCAGGAGGAGATGTCAGTTTTTCCACCCTACCTTTTCCAGCTTGACCTGGAACTCGCGTCCACACTCCATAGGAGTGGTAAAGGCATCCAGATCCTGGCCCCAGAAGGCAAAGAACTTCTCAATGCGCAGGCTGCGGAGGGCGTAATAACCGGCGTTGCGAATCCCGTACTTCTGCCCCATGTTCATCACCTCGTTGTAGACGTGAAGGGCGTACTGCAAAGGAAGGGCCCAACACAGAGCTGCCGACAAACACCAGGAGGGAGCAAGGGCATCCCACACACACCGCCAGCCATCTTCCTGGGCCCTGCCTCCTGAGGGCAGGAGGACTTGGAACGTGATCCAAAGCAGGGAAACTCCCCCTGGTGCCTGCAGGCAGCTTTCCCCTGGTACAGAACCAGACATCCCATTGCCCTGAGTCAAATCGGAAAGTGTTTCCGCTTACGCGTGGAAGCAACTGCTTTAATTAGCTAAGGCTGCAGTGGACTCTTACCTCTATGGGGATATAAAGCATGAACCCAGGTTCTCCTGTGTGAGTGATGCTCATCACACGGATGCCATTAGCGTAGCCCACGCTCATCTCCTGCAGAATCAGAAAAAGGGGGAAAAATCATCCAAACCAGAACACGGCCCGGAGATCCCGAGGGACACAACGCCTAACGCACACCACGCTGGCCAGCCCTCTCCCCCATCCCCACCACAGTTCACCACCAGCAAGTTCTTGTGAAGAATTGAAATTTAAAAATAGTGATACCGCATTATCCGGACACTCGGCAATAAACTTTGGAACCAGGTGAGGAAAGGTTTGTATTCTCCATACAAACCAGAGGCTGAATGGCAGCTCTCCGCTCAGCCTTTTAATGTGACAGGAGATAATGACTCCTGAGACACCAATCCCAGCTGCAGCTCTGACTGACAGCTTCACAACCGATTGTATGAAATACGCCGAGATACCAAATAGCACTGAGCCTACAGTGAGTGGAATATTGAAAAAAATATACATGCATATTCACCTATATATTTAGCAGGTAGAATCCCAAGAGAAGTGAGCCTAGCTGGGTACATCACCAACCTTGCTCAGTAAATCTGTATGTTACATCTAAATTCCCCTCCGACTACCCAAAACGTCATCCTTCCCCTTCCTCCACACACGCTTCAAAAAACCGAGCGGGGCAAGGAGGAAGGAAATTCGGTCCCTCACCTTGCAAAAGAGAGAGGGAAAGTGTTCTGGAGTCATCGGGGCGTACGAGAGCTCTGACAGTACATCCACAGCACGAGGGCCGATCAGATTGAGAGCTGAAGAGGAGAAGACATCAGCATTAGGGTGAGACCGGAGAGGTCTGGCCCAGTGTCTAACTTACATATGACCCGATTTCTAAAGCCTTAGTGTTGATTGAACTAACAGCTACACTTACATTTAAGAAGGGAGAAAAATGTAATTAAATTCTCTCCTGACAGTGCACAGGAAAGGAAAGCTGTCTCCCAGCTCACGGCTTGCTGGAAGGAAGTCTCTGAATTGCCATTTTCATCCAACTGTTCAGAAAGGAGACCCAGCCATCGCTCTAGACACCTTAAACAACTGGCACCCAGCACAAGACACCATTTGTGGTTTCAGGTGGAGTAAGGAGCTCTGCTTTCAGCGATTTCTTACCCGTGTACTTCCAGGTCACGTCCTCCATGGTCAGGTTGCTGTCATCGGGCAAGCGGTTCTTCAGCCAGGCCCAGCAATGGACTTGTTGGTCAGTCGGGGAAATCATGAAGAAGCTGGAACAGACAAATTGAAACCAAGAAAACGATGAATGGACAGCCAGAAGACGATTCAGTTCATTCTTTGCCCGTGAACTGCTGGAGCCGTTCAGCAGCTCCCAAGCGAACAGGAGACCAAAACAAGCTGGTTTGGGAAAACCACAGCTGAAGTCTCTGGATCGATGCCATCGCATCTGTCAGGAGAAGAAACCCCAGCCTTCAGGCAGTAGCAGCAGCAGCCTGGTGACAAGAAGTGACTAGAAGTGGCAGTTCTTCAGAAAGTTCACGGGGAATCTCAAAATTCACAATCACTTTGCAGAAGGTAGGTGCAGCTCGTCACCACCAGCGATTCCGTCCGCTCCGACAGTCAGAAGAGCGCTCGGTTCACACAGCTATTCCTTGTTTCAGTAAAAAGTCTCTTCGCACACAATGGCGGTTATTATTAACAGTTCCCAAAAACAGAACTCCACTTGATTTGTGAAAATGAGCTACTTGTCGTCTCTTTCGTACAAACAGTGAGTTAAAGTCCATTATTGACAGAGATAACATCTGCAGAAAGGACTCGGCAAGGAGGAAAGCTGCTGGTTTCACGCAGAGAAGGACAATACTTTGAAGCAATACGTGAACGCAGACAGAAGAGAAAGAGGAAAAAAAAAGCTGCTTCTAATTGAAAGAGCAGCAAAGAAGAATGCTGTCACACCAACACAATGAAAGCACACACAGAAAATGGTCCAGAGAAATAAACCCGACGTTCAGCTGGGACATGCCCATGAGGAAGGTTTTTAAAATGATCAAGTCTTTTTTTTCCTTATTAGATGCCCAAAGACAGCCCAAACTGCCGAGCCTCAGGCTGAGATGCTGTGATCGTGGCAGTTTGCACCAGCGAGCACGAAAAAGAATCATGAGGGACCGCAGAGCCGAGAATTCGAGTACCCGTACTGCAATGAAAGTTGAAACAATCAAAAAGTGGTATTTTCAGCACGCAGCTCCAATGAGGAGACTGGCCAGGAGCCACCGAGGAACCGCTTGGTTTGCACTTTAAACGATTACCCAAATGAATAACCTCTAATGGCTGCTGAAAACAATTTGTATTTCGATTGAGAAGTTTAACATCTGAAGGCCTAATATCTTGTACAAACCTATGTTACTCTGTAGTCCCAGAAAAAGGCATATTTTCCCCAACATTCAGGAGCTCGCTTTCCTTTGAGTGACTGAATTAGGAATGTACGTGGAGAACTGTGATTTTTCTTTTTAGTTTACAGCGGTGAAAAGAAGTTTATGACCTTCATTAAAGTCTCTAACACCCGAAGGGTGGTGGCTAGAGACGCCGCCTGGATACCCACCTGCGTTTGCTCAGCCGTGCTATGCTGCAGTCGTTCTCGTACCCTCCTTTCTCGTTAAGCATGCCCGTATGCACCACGTGCCCAACCGGCACATCCAGGTCGTTGGAGAAGAGATACTGCAGAGTCTCCAGGGCCTGGTCTCCCGTGGACTGCAGGAATCGAAAGGGGAAGGACGTCAGACAAGCAACACAAATCCACCGGAGCAGCTGAAGATCCCGTCAACGTCCTGGCCCAAATTCCTTCAATTTCTAATGACAGTGACACTGATGTCTCGAGCGTAACAGGTTACAATGGTGACACAGCACCAGAGGTCAAATTCTATTTACAGACTGAGCTGGCATTTCTCTAAACTGCGCCTTCGACAGAAAAAAACAAGCAATCTATGCTAAATAGTGTGGTACGACCTGAATTTGGCCATACAGCTTGGCTTCCTCTATCTATCCTCAGTAGGACACAGAGAATTTTGCAAAGCAAATGCTGAGAGAGCTGGGACTCTTTAGCCTGGAGAAGAGAAGGCTGAGGGGAGACCTTATCAATACTTACAAGTATCTAAAGGGTGGGTTGAAGAAGGAGGGAGCCAGACTCTTTTCAGTGGTTGCCAGTGAGAGGACGAGGGGCAA
>JAOXNO010000063.1:25746150-25766615 GCA_028565335.1 Limnodromus scolopaceus
CCAACCAGGGAGCTGGATGCCTGGCTCCATCCCAGCCATCTAACCCCTTCCATACATCCCCAGGTCTAGAATAAGCTCCCCAAAAGAAGGTTTGTGTGATAAGGAGAGAAATAACCCCCACCCCCCCCCATCAGCCGCCTCCCGAATGACATTCCGCGCCTCCCTTCTCCACCCGGAAGGCAAGGAGGCAGGTTTTTGCCACATCAATGCCCTTCCCCGGGCCGACGGCGGCCGTTCCCAGCGCTCTCCGTTAGATCAGAGAGGTTAAAAAAGGCTTCCTCAAGTTCCAAGGCAACAAGCAGCGTTTCTTACAAACCCCCCCCCCCCCCCCTTCTGCCTGTCCCCGCAACGGGAAACCCGTCACCCGCAGGCAAGAGGTGGCGTTGGCAACAGCACGAGCAGGTTATTTTTGGGGGAGAGTTTCTGTGCTTTTGGGACTTCTGGATTTTATATGTGACATTTCAAGACCGGGACTGGTAGATTTCTAATCATGAACAAAGTTAATTTGGTCATTAACGGTGGCAGGAGGCCCCATTTTTTAACACGTGAAGAGATACCGCTGGTCTAAGATAAAATGGCCCGGAGCCTCTGCCAGTGTCAGACCTTGGGAAAAAAGGTGGGTCTGTGCCCTTGCACTGACAAAGGGCATCACACAGAAATGTATTTAATATCCTACCTCTGCTTCGGAAGGCTCCAGCCACCCCCCCTGTGACACCACCCCCGAGCGCTCGCACTGAAACCTAACTCCCAGGAGAGCCTGCGGACACAGCCAGAAACACCTCCGACTCCTAACGGCAGCGCTCCGGCCACCCATACACCTTAACCTGCCCCACATGAAAAAGCAAAAAAACCCAAACAACCCAGAAAACCTCACACCTGAAAGTAAAGAAAGTCACCTTCAGAGCTGAACGGGGTTTACATTCAGAACTATGGCTACAAACCTACGATTTCCACCGCAACGTCTTTTGGAACTTAGTGGAAGATGCTATTTCTAGACAATAAACCATCTAAATCGGGCTTTTCAAGCCAATCGGGCTACAAAACGCCGTTTCAAAAAGTCACAACAGTTTAAAAAACCAAAAAAAAAAAAGCCCTCCTGCAGCAATTTAGTTATGCCTGATAGACATTTCGAGAAGCAGGACTCGGGCCAGTCCTACCACGTACTGATCCTCCACTGAACTTTTCACTGCTCAGCCTTTCGCTCCCTCCTCGCCTTGTGTTCGTAACATTTCGATAAGAGAAGCCAAAAGTGCTTGTGAAAAACCTCCGTTCTGTAGAGGCAGCAGCACCAGAATGAGCTGGTCCACGCTCCGGAGTGTCTCAAAACCACCCGCACCGTTCCTCTGGAGAAAAACGGGGAGAACGGGAAACGTCAGGTCTTCCCTAGCAGGGGGCTTACGTGGGCAAACACAGCTACGGTCCAAGCATCGGCCTCGGTTGGGCTGTTTCAGGCACGTGATTTTTACCGCAGCACAGGCGGGCGAGCACATCTGGAAGGCCAATAAAGGATTCCCTACTCCACACGTGGGCTCCCGCGCGGCCACGTCTACGTTTCACCAACACGCTCAGCGCTGCGGCCAAAACACGTGGCTCGTGACCTCCGGGCCTCCTTGTGCTTGGGGAACAAGGACTGATGGTCAGAAGAGGCCACAACTAGCGGTGCAGCTTTTCTAAAACACCTCCTTCGGGCTCTGGGGTGTGAATAACTACGTGTAGCGCGAGCACACGCATCGATGGGAACAAGCTCCTTCCCTTCAAATATCCAGATGTTTCTGCCTTTCGTCCAACACTACCATCCTCCCATCCACTCCTGCTTGGCCTTCTGGACCAGCCCCTGTCCCACATCCCAGGAAACACCAGTTGCTACCACTATCGATTGAAGCCGTGGGAACAAAACACACCCTTCAGCGCTACCGTTCAAACCATTAAGACCCAGAGAGGCCAGTTAAAAACCACTCCACTAGCCCCCAAGTAACCATTTTACACATAGTTCAGTGGCTTTCAGCAGCCTTGCCCGAGCGTGTCAATACCACCTGGAGACCGTTAAATTTGGGAGGGCAATACCTTAAAGCAGCAGAGAGGTCAAATCAAAGGGAGCAGTAGAATTTTACCGCGTCGTCGCTAACGAAGTTGACCGAGGAACCCACCGGGGCGGTTAACGCCCGCCGAGAGCAGCGCTGAACGCTGCCGACGGGTTCCACACATCTACACCCTGTTTTGAATCTACCCAAATACAAGCTGTCCAGCTCACGTGAGTATTTGAGCCTGGTCAGTATTTTATTCTACCTTGCGAGTGGCAGAGGAAGAAAGGGAGGACACCTTCTCAGCCAAAAAAAATAATAATAATAAAAAAAAAATCCACAGTCACAAAAGCAGGATATTCACTAGGAGATGACACCAGGGACTGGTATCCTTAGGTTGTCCAAGACTATGCTCTGAAGATGCTTTACACGGGATGAGCAAGATGTCCAAAACAAGGCCAACTGTGGTGTAAGATGCAATTTACCCTTTAATTTCCTGCCTCAATTTCACCCAGCCACAGAGGATGACTAGATTTCAGTATGAACCATTACCTAAATCATATAGTCGGTATGCAGATATATATATGTCTTTCTTTAAAAATTTACTTAAAAACTGCTTGAGCCGCAGGTCATATCAGTCTGATTTGGAGAGTGAAGGCAGTTCCAACGGTACAACAGAGACTTGTCTACAGGCAGGTAAAACGAGAGTCTGCTAACGACGGGGTAACAAAAGCTGCTGGCTGGGCTGGCCAATGTTGCACACAAACTTTCATAGGATGAAGATGCTGTGGATGAGATCCAGGATGGGAAAACTGAGCCAACACCTGCTGCTGTTCTAATTTTTTTTTTTTTTCCTTTTTTTTTTTTTATTCTCCTCTCACAAGAGGGGGTGGGTAGACTATACAGAGGAGGGCTGTACAAAACTGGGCACTGGGCAGGCATTTCTTCAGCAGGCAATCCAGGCTCTACCTGTCCTTGAGCTCTCTTGTCACCCGCTTGGTGATGCGTCCACACATCAGGCCGATGAGGAAGAGTACGCAGATGCCAACCGTGATCACGGACAGTATGTAATTCTTGGACGGAGAGGTCATAACTTGCATGGCGAGGTCAGAAAAACCTTCTGCTGGGGCAACCTGGAGGGGAGAAGGGAATACGTGAATCAAGCTGCACTTTCCAGGTGACCTTCAGCCTTTGCATTTATCAGGTTTAGTCTCTGGCACCGCTGTCGCCTCCTCTCGTTGTCGGACTTGGCCTGAATCACAAACAGACAGGTCTGAAATGGTTTATCTGAAGGAACTGCTACTCAGTGTCTCCTTTGTAGCAGGAAGTTCTGCTGACCCTATTCCATTGCCCCAGACCTTTTCCACAGGAGACCTGCGTGCACAAAAGACGGGTTTAATTCTGCACCGTTGAGGATGTGCCCCAGGCACTGAGAGAACAAGATACACAAGTTCAAAAAAGGAAACCTGTTTTCAATTTTTCCCAGACCAAACTGAAAACGTCAACTTCAGAGACAGGAATTTCATTACAGCTGAAGTTTTTCATAAGTAGCTTGCAACAGAAAGATCCAATGCAAAATAACTAACTAAAAGGAAATCCTTTACATACTCACCTTTGCGGCGTAGCTCCACATTTCGATGCGATCATTAAGGCGCTTCTTGCATTCAGGCTGCAACCTCACACGTTTATCTTCCAGAGCTTCCATTAAACATGACATTTCTGTAATGCGGAGAAGAGGGTGTTAGAAAATAGAAACAGCGGCTTCAACAACGGAAAGGCTTCTGGAAAGGGAAACTTTGAATTCTCACAAAGGCCAGTGGTTCCCTAGCTCTCTAAACAGAGTAGCCAGCCTGCCAGACTACATACAGAGCCCCGTTGTACCCTCAAAGCTAGAAATTTCATTAAGATTCATGATTAATAACCGCATTTTGAGGCGCAAGGAATTTTGACTTCTAAAAAGAAATTACAGGACCTATCCAAGATGTCATTCACATGAGATTTTATAGCCTTACAAGTTTGCACCTTCAATGAGCCGTACTCCAAATTCCGTGCCTCTACGCTTTAGAGAGAACTAAGATCAAGTTCAGCTCAGGAAAAAACAGAGTGTTATCTCCTTTGGCTCGTCAGGAGTTTCTTTTGATGAACAAAATGTTTTGGAAAGGTTTAACTTCCTGAGTTTTCACACAGTCCCGTGAAAAGGAAATGGGATCACAATGTTCTGGGTGCCTACGGAGCAGCGCAGCGAACTCAAACTCTTTTATACCCTCTCATATCAGACACCAACGTAAAATTCTGCATTTTATGCTTATGCTGCCTTACTTGAATAACCCCTAATTGGATGCTTTCTGCTTTGCACTGAAGAGTTTTGCTCACAGCAAACAGGCTGCAAACTTTAAACCAACTCCAGACTTTTTCAACACAATTGTCAGTTCAAACACTCCGAGGCAGATCCCTCTCCATGCTCCAGACGCCTGCGTACCCCTCAACGCGTCAGCACGCAACATCAAAGGGATTATGACAAAACAGGAATAAAGACAAGACATCCAGAATTTCAGAAAGGCATTCGGTCACCAGCACGAAAGATAATGATCAGGAAAATACTCGGCTGCTATTTTTAATGCCAGATAAACTCAGGAAGATGGGAAAGTTCAGAGCTTTTTCCCCCCCAACTAACTTTCCTTGAACAGCCACACGTACTATCCAGCAGGCTAATGTAACAGCAATAAAAAAGCTTGACCTCAAACAGGAAAAGAATGGGTTAGGAAATACTTAAATAAATGATGTTTCAAGTGGTCTGAACCTGATGAACCCAGTCTTTGGGGACTTGGAATAGCTGATGAACTCTCAAAGCCTTGAGCTGCTCTGTGAAGTTAGAAAAACGGAGTAAAGACTACCTACCCTCTGTAATACTGGAAAAGAAAAAAATGGTATATTTTTTAAGTAGAGAAGGAAAAAGGATCAAAGAACTTCAGTTTAATTTTGTCTGTCAATAATACTGAAACAAAGAAGCCGACTGTGGACAAAGACTGGCATAAAGAAAGGAGGATCAGGGGGATTAGCTAAGAATGAAGCTCGCGAAGCCAAGCAGATTTGCTTCTGTAAGAGAAGCAGCTTAGTCCCAGGGAAGCTTTTGATGCAGTCTGATATAACACTCTCATAAGTGAATTTGGGAGCTGTATCCTCCGTGAGGCTGATACAGGGTGGGTGGGAGATAAAACCCACTGAAAAAATGAGTCCAGGTGTACGAAGAGCTGGTTTTTGACAGGATTTAACTGAGGAGGAATTTTACAGAAGGGTTACAGATCTGGCATCACACGCTATTGTCAATAATCATACGGCTGATGGAACATAAAATATACTCATTAAAGCTGCAGATAAGGGTGCGAGGATCAGGATTGAAGAACCGGTCCCACCTTGGACACTAGGAAGGACTTCTTGATACCCATCTTGTGGTGGCATCTGCCACCTCTGCAGCTGTTCCACCTTAGTACCCCCCAAAGGACTGGCAGAAATACCTTGTACTTAAGATAATGCTGGTAAGAAAATGCAGCTTAAGGTGCTCAGGAATGGGAGGTGACGTGAGTAAAGCGGGAGCACTTACGGCGTCCTCTCCCTGGTGGAATGGCAGCACAGTGGTGTTTGATGTCTAGGGCACAGGCTGTGTGGAGCACTGGGTCAACAAATATATCGGCTTTGCTTTCCTTCAGCATGTTGAGCACTTCCTGGGGAGGGGGAAATGACAAGTACATCTCAGAAAAACAGAAGAGAGAATAACATTCATACCGTTCAATGATTCCCCAAGGCGCATCACCTTTTTAAAGCCAGGATCATGAGGAAAAAAACCACAACTGTCCCTGGATGAGGCCACAAATGCTGGTTTAGGCTGGATTAAATGTCCCGGTTTATAAGGGCTACCACAGTTATATTCTTTAAAATGCCCGTATTAATCTAAAATACATCAATATGCTTGATGTTACTTCAGTTAGAACTGAAATATGAACTGCCCCGTGGCTGTGGCACCTTAGAGCCCTCGACCCAGCACTCAGGAAGCCTGCAATGGAGACAGCACCAGAGAGCAGATCAGCAACGAGAAAAGTCTGGCAACCATAATGGAGAAAGGATCCGAGGCTGGAATTGCTAAGGGGGCATTGTCGGCACAATTCTCCCTGGCAAATTGGAATTGAATTGAATCTCTGCAGGCCAGACCCAAGATGCGTAAGGAAATCAGCCAAGCTCTGGCTTCATACAAGCTAGAACGTGGCCTGGGCTACGATCTGGGAAAAAAATCACAGATTTCTGCAGGGACAGGACACCTTTTAGAGCACAGTCAATTTATTTCCTTTACCTTCTTGCACATTTCAGTTTTTATTTTCAGCAGATTCACTTTCAGACATTCTTCCACCTGCCCAGTCTGCTCCTGAGCTGCTGCTTCTTCCGCGCACAAGTTGGAAATCTGTTTGGAAAATGGTATTTGAACATAACCAGTTAATTGCTCTGCCTTTTTGCACGTTAATATCTCAATACATGAGCTCACCACAGGGCGCAGAGAACACACGATGAGATACATTTCCCCCCAGAATCTCCAGAGCCAAACGCAGCCTGGCTCATGCAATATGCATAACCCTTTGAAACCCGACAACAAGAAGTCGATGTTGTTGTACCGAGGAGGAAGGTAGGGAGGAAAACAGCATAGAAATAATGTTAAGGTATGAAATAAGCAATACTTGAGGCATGACTGATTCAGCTATCAAAAGCTAACGCTCAAAAATGCGACTGTATTCCAGTTAAGGCTGGCAAGACCAGAACACACATACATTTTTGTTTTAGGAAAGGAAAGCAGTATTTTTCCAGAGTCACAAGTACTGATGAGATCCCTGATGAAAAAAATTAACTTTATATTAGCACTGGACAGAAAACTGCAATTCTTGCACACTGGGCAGAAGTCACAAGCAGAGAACCTGACAGCTCTAAGGGGTGTTTTTATTTTTGATTGTTTGAATTATCAGGAGAGTCCAGGTTTTAAGAATGAGAATTTGTTTCGTGAAGGGAGCTTTCATCCTGAAAAAGCAGCTGCTGAGCTACTTCTCCTACCTCTTCAGAACAGTGCATCTGAAGTTGGGGATCCAGCCGATAATCAAGAGCCGACTCCTGGATTATCACTCGAATTTGGTCCTCGCAGTCTGGAGAGAGACGCTATTGAGCGGAGAAAGTCATTAACCCACTCAATCACCTTTATTTTCATAAATCAATCGCGCCGCATTTTAACCTGTGCATTCTGTGATACTCGTATGGGAGCGTAAAAACTCATTTACACACAGGCTGTGACATACATTGAACACACCCCAAGCTCGATCTGTTATTCGACGACCGTTCCCCATTTGCAGGCATCAGCTCTACTCACCTGATCTGCGTATTTCAACTTCAGGCAGGAGATGACTTGTCCTTCCAGCTCCGTATCATCCTTGGCCCTATTCAGGATGTTTTGGCAGAATTTCGGTATGTCTGCTTTGCACGCCTTCCTGAGCACGGGATTTAAGCGGTAATCTAACCATGAAAGATGACAGAACACCATTAGAGAACACACCTCTTCAGATTACAGGATATAACACTCCAAAAGAACTGACAGAAATTCCCCGGATGACATTGTACCACCAATGAATTTGCTTCTGGGGGAAACCAAAATTCTGTTGTGAAAAAACACTAACTTGTGAGGTAAGAGCTTCAGGAAGAAAGCGGATCCAATAACACGTGCTGACCCTCAAAGAACTTGAGTGAATAAAGTCAGTGTGTGCACTAACAACCATGAAGGAGAGGAAAACAAAGCCAACATTCTCTCAGCCACAGGGACCACTCAACAGCTCAGGCAGGCAAGTTCCAATTTTTTCAGAAGACGATACCTGTGTTCTGTGTAATCTGGCGCTTGGTGATCATTTGCTTGCATTTAGGATCCATCACTTCACTGTTCTTGTTTTGTTTCAAACACTGCAACATATTTTTTGAATCTGCTTCTGGGCAAAACCGCTACAAAAAAAAAAAAATTATCAAAACCCCAAGTTTTATTACTACACACTTGGAAAAAAACCCCCACAGCTATATTCATGGAAGAGAATAACCACCTGCCCAGTCCAGGGGTATATACACCCATTCCTGAGCCACAACACCTATGGAAAAGAACAGTGGTACTCTCTAAATTCACTAAGGGCATGAATATTTCTGCTTTATGGACTGAGCACTAAGCCACGCAGCCCTGACTGGCTTCTAGGAACCAGTTGGTGTTGGCAGATTCAAAACCAATTTGCCTGTATTTTCTATTCTGAAGTTACAGCACACTTTGCAAGCAGCACCCGCCAAATTAAGTCTCATACCCAACTACTTTCTCTCCACTTTATTTTGGAAATTAAAAAGGCAATCTCAAGACTCTACACACACTGCTGTCCTGCATAAATGCTGGCTGGACAAAGCGATAGGTAAAGGCTTCACCAGTAAAATTCAGGATAAAGTAAGGCCATACAGAATGAGAAAGCAACGAAGAGCTCACCGATACTAATTTGCCCATTCTCGCTCTGAATTATAATCAAAAGCAAACCATCTTACTCAGAATTTAGACCAAAGAATTCATTTCTTTTGTTAGAAACTAATTCTGTAGGTGTAAGATAAGGCCGTTGGCATCTTCTAATCCTCACCATTTGGTGAGATTACAGGTCTTCTTTAAAAATCATGATATCGCACCGGAGAGCAATAAATTCTTCAGATGTTCTGCTTTGGCCACAATAGGGAGTCAGGGAACTGCACAGAGACTACACGTACTCGTGGCTCAAGGCTTGCAATTCTAGCTGCTGTGCAAAAGCATCTTCTATTAACATGCACCGCTGCTTTCCACGTGGTACCCCATTAAGCCAGCATTTCTAATGTTAAGTTTTGCCTGATTTTGCCTGCTTGATCAGTTCGCCGAAGGTCTGCGCGCACCAGGTCAGCAGTGAACTGAAGATGCCACTCCTCTCTGCAATCACAACTTCTTCCCCATCGCTAAAAGCCAACCCCAATCCAAACCGACTGGGTGAAACCTGTATTAGAAGCCTCAGCACAGGCTTCCTCCTCAGTTCTGCCGGCAGTTGGGAAGAGGAATTTATCAGTGCACGGGCTACGTGGAGGAAGTGAAGCTGAAAGAGAAGGGCCCTGAAGAAACCTCGGCCTGATGCAGAGTTAAGAAACTCATGACTTCGCAAGAAAGCGATGATACCTCTGGAACACCACACCAGTCTTGTAACGAGCCTTTAGAGGAACCTCAAAACCGATATAGCTTTTATGTCCCAACCTCACCATCTTAAATCAGCACACTCCTGTTTACCTTGATCATCTGCTTGCAGACTCTCATGAGCGTGTAGTCCAGCTCTGGATCCATCATCTCCGTCTCCTGCAGTTTAAAGACCTTCTGGTGGCACCGGGTACTCAACTGCTTCTTGATTTCTTTCAGGCATTCGATAATCTACAACACAGTTTTACAACCATTACAGACACCTCGTTGATAGGATCCTGCCATACGCCGCTCCAAACGTGCAGCCATGTGTTTCCCTAACAGCTGTCTTCACCCAATTTACACAGTTAAGTTCCCAATGCCTAGATTTTATCAAAAGTCATTACCAACGCTTATTTCCAGGACTTGCTTTAAGCTCATCTTTTGTCACAAAGATTCAACGAGATGAAGAGGGTCACCCGGACTTACACGAAAACCCCACACCTCATCCTGCAGACGTTACACCTAAGAAATCTTTAGCAACGTTTCAGTAACCAGCTGCTAATAGCTTAAAGCTAGCATTAATAGTTCATTAACTAGCAGGAATTAACTGCTCACAGCATTGCATTCACCCAATACTAACGCCTGTGAACCAGTGGGGAAAAAGATAAAGTTATGCCCCAAAATACTAACGAGAAAGATTTCGGTGGTATCAAAATGAAAACTTAACGCTGCACTCACAGGGGCAAAAGTGCTCTTCAAAAGTTTTCTGAAATGAAAGTCCAAATTAAATTGTAAATTATTAATAAAATCCATTACCTGAGCATTGCCATAGGGCACGTTTTGGCAGTAGTTCTTGATGTCACTTTTACAAGCCTCATACAGTTCTGGTTCAAGTCTGATATCCTCAGTCTGCAGGATAAATTATAGTATGAGTATACTATAAATTATAGTATGAGTCTTTTAAATAAGACTCTAAAGACTTCTACTTCGTTAATCTATTAACTAGAGCCCTCTACTCACAAAAAGCAAGCAACTCTCACAACAGGCAGCTCAGATTCTTTCAATTTAGGGGTCTGGGGTGAGAGAAGTGGTGTTAGTGGGAAATCAACTTTGCAAATCCATGCAGTGGATCCGTTGGCTTTTCACACCGAAGGAAGGGTTTAAACTGAATTTTAGAGCTGGCAAGTTGTTTCCACTTGCTCCTCCTAAACAGGCATGAACACAAATCCCTAAAGACAGGTAAAATCTTCTCGTTTGAAAGCCAAAGGACATATTAATAGCCATATTAATTGGATGATCTGGATGATGTGAATGAAGTTTCCTTCTTTTTGTGACACCCATTTGAATTCTTTCATACAAAGGCAAAAGTGCCACCTCTTCTGATACGGGCCTACTTAAGGTGAAGCTTTAACACCGAAACAACATCTACTGGCCAAAGACCTGAAGAGTTTTATTGCTGCAAGCACCGCAGCAGGAAGCTGAGAGGCAGCCCTTGCCTACCAGAACACACACCACTCTTGTTTAGAGCAGCTGGAGTTGAGTCGCTTCATCTCTGCTTGTTTCCTCAGTCTGTAAAACGAAGCTTTTGTTCTCTCCTAGAGGACTCCCACAACATCAGCATGTGCAGCACGTTGCTCCCTACCACTAAACATAATCACTTCTAGCTGAAATTCCAATGACCATTTAGCTCGCCTTAGCCTTCATGAGACTATATTTAAGGCATTAAAGTAGACAATCATTACTTTCACCGTGAAGGGCACCTGAGCCTTGTGTTGTAAGAGTGGAAAAAAATAAATTAGATACATCTTATAAATTAGCTTCCTTTTTTTTTTTTTTCCCCAGGCTGGACAAACCAGGAAGCTTTAATTCAAGGACCTTGCTAGAAGAGCGGGCAGATGAAGAGTTTCATGCATGTTTACCATCTCGAGCTCCTCAACACGCAGCTGTTTGCGGCACTTCAGAGACACCCTGTGCTCCTTGGCATCCTGCAAAGTATCATTGCGCACAGTCGTGCTCAGGCAGATCACCACATCCACCCTGCGGGAAAGAAAACAGCTTTTTACTCATATACCCTTCACCTGGACCAGCCAAGGCTGGTGTTGGATCACCACATAGGAGAAAGTGACCCCAAAAATCCAAGAACAGCATAAAGTCCTCATGCACCTCTGCTTATTTCTAGCCGGGGTACGGCTCTATGTAGAGTAACTGGATCACAATTAAAACCTAAATCTCATCCTCTCTAATTGGAGTCTAGATTAGCAGCCAGGAAGATATTAAAAAAATCCCAGCGCACCCCCGGCCCAGCAAGACCTCTGCTCTTAAGGCAACGCTTTAGAAAAGCTTTACTTCATCTCAGAACTAGCTGAAGGTGAACACCCACGTGCCATTGCAAACAATCCTTCTGCGTTGTGGGAAGGGCATTTATATCATAAAATGCAAATAGTCTTGCTATCCACGAACAGCACTGACCTCGTGTGTAATTTAGCCTTACGCCATCGCAGTAGGCAGTTAAAAAAAAATAATCTTTATACTAAAATGAAGAACCCAGCTAAAAGAAGCGAGGCGTTTTCCCTGCCCAGATCAGCGACTGGAACAACGGCAGCCTGCACCTCAGAAGAAGATGAATCTAGCAAGGATATAAAACGTCCTGGGACAGGCAGTCCACTAACTGGAATCAAGAGGACTTGTAGGCAAAAGTAAAGCGGAAATAATTTTAAAGAGGCAGACGATGTCTCCACCTTAAGCATAAGGGAAAACACACAAAACAATCAGCCTTTGAAGGAAGTCCAGCATTCGCTGCCCTACCGTGAAATACTGTATAAATAGGTAATAAAGTTACAGGGGCAGAGTGCTGTTTGGTCAGGTGCTACGTACTTTTTTTTGATGTTGGGGCAAAGTTTCAGCACATCCTCCTTGCAAGCCATTTTAAACTTGTAGGAGAACCTAAAATCTTTCATTTGAACCTGCAAGAGAGAAACGAGGGGAAAAATAATCAAACCTTTGGTCAATCTCAAAGAAGGAGGGGTTTCATAATTAGCTAATTCCTGCCAACACCCTCAGGAAGCAGAACAGGCTTCCACCGGCAGCAGAGAAAAGCGCTGCTCACCAGCTGGAAGTGAGTAACTCCGATTGCACATTTCTCATTCATTTCCTTCTGGTGTTTGTTCTGTATTAGACACTCCATCAGGTCCCCAGAATCAATCTGGTTATCTGCAACCTCCTGAAGAAGAGATGAAAGGTTTAAAAATCGGCCAGTCTTACAACTCATGATTTTTATGCCCCTGTAGCCCACTGTGACCAGGAAATAACAGAACTTACAGTCCCACTCTCTGCTTATGTCTGATTTGACTTTTGAAGCATAACAAGCACACCAAGAACTAATACTAAAAGCCTTTAACCTTTCCCACAGTGTTTTTTTCCCCCCAAAGATCTTCGGGTGATTACAGAGCACTCACATGACAGAAGGTCTGGATAATGGGCTCACACGCTCTCATCAGCAAAGCTTCAATTTGAATATCCTGCAGAAAACACGCAATATTTCATTTTCACAGTGAATGGACAAGAAAAAAGGCTCTGGGAAAAAAAAACCCCACCTTTGGTAATAAGTTAAACTCAATCCAGTTTACAGGGTTTTGGAAGATGCAAGACAAGCCTTCCAGTTTAAGGGAAGAGCCTGGTCTCCACAGAAACTCACTGCTTAGATATTTCAGCCAACCCTCTCTGATCTGGATGCTAGAGCACTAGAGATCACCTTACGCCTAGGCAGGAGTTCAAGATCAACGATAGTTCTGAACAAACCATTTCATAACCACTGGAATGAGGCTTTCCCTAGGGCACAATGTCAATTTTAGGAGGTACGGGGAACAGTTTGGGGCAAGACAGTCAAATATGCAGCTTCATAAAAGAAGTAAAGCTGCTGACCTCACTGAAAACCTGAAAACTACTTGCAAGCAAGACCAAAATAAAAAAAAAATGAAGTCCCCTGATGTATCTTGACTTGTACTAAAGGTAACAGGCTCACCTGTGCAATCTTAACTTCACTACCATAACCAATTTTAAGCAGGACAAATGTCATCACCAGCCTGAAACCCTGAACCGTTGTTCAATTCTCTTCCTTGAAAACCCCACATGAAAACTTAACGTTGTACAGAACCCAGAGAGATGCATTTCTGCACTACGCCAACCTCACCTCTTTTCATCACTATTAAAATGACATGCTTAACTAGTCATGCTCAACTCTTGCCTTTATCCCAGGCTGACAAGCGCTCACCTCAGACTCCAGCTCAGTGAGGTTTCCCACGACGTCTCTGCAATCAGACACCAAGTCATCGAGATGGTCCTGAAGGCATTCCAGCTCCTGCAAAACCAGACATTTTAGTGTGTGAATCAAGAACCCAAATTTGAAGATATGGGCTCAAAATATTATTAATGCACATGAAACTGTCCTCTTTGTGAAGTCCTAAACCTCATTTAATCCCGCTCCTCTACTGGCACTCCCAGAACACACATATGAAGCAGGAATTAAGGATGCTGGTTTAGGAAGTTACCACTTGTTCTCAAAAGCTGCATGATGCGCTTCCACTTCTGGAATATCACATGTAATTTCCCCTTCACATAACCTTAATGAGCGGTTAATTAGCCAAACTACAACCTATGATGGGCACTTGAAAAAGACAAGGGCGTATGCTCTACTGCATCTGCTGTCGAATGGCTCCACCCCGACAGCTCCGCGAGGGCACAGCCATTTAACACAAAAGTATTTGTTGAAATTTTGTTAAGGAGCAGCAGATGTTAGTTCACATCTCTATAAACACAGGAAGCATGTCAGTATTTGCCAAATGGAAATGGGATAAAGTTTATGTGGGAAATGTCAAGCTTGTAATAGAATATTCCAAATAAGAGTCAGGGTAGGTTGGGGGGGGGGTTTGTTTCATTAAAGTCCTTCTTGTGAACTATCCCCTTCCCCCTTCTCATCCTACTACACATTTGAACCTACTGAAGCCCTGCAGTAGGTGCAAAGCTTCTCTGTACCACCTCCGTCTCTCAGTCCAGCACAGATTGTTTCAAACGGTGCATATTTTTAATATATTCTCAGGTATAAAGAGACAACTTAAACCAAGGTGGCCCTTTTGTCCCCTTTTTTGCCCGTCCCAGCCCTCCCGCTTCGCAGACCGGAGTTCCTGCGCACACTACCTGCCCCGTCTCCGTTTTTTCGCTGCACCACTTCCCCAAGTCAATCATGCACTTGTCCTGGAGGGCTGGGTCCAGCTTCACGTCCATGGCACGCTGGTGGAGGATCCTCTGCACCTCTGCTCGGCACTCTCGCGATAGCTGCAAACAGGGCAAAAAGCCTTTAGGATACGGGGTCTCTAAATCCCTATAACGCAAAGATGATGTTTTTAGGTGACCGAGAGCGACCACGAATGCCACCAGCAGTCTCAGAAAGCACAGAAGCAGTCCTGCACTGCTCAGCACGAACCTGCTGGGGCTCCCGCAAAGCAACCCAGGCTCCAAGAGAGTTTGGAGCTTTGTCGTGTAGTTTGGAGGGAGGCTCCTTTCACTCCACTAAAGTCAGGCATTCTTAAACTTTCACGTTGCTTTTCAAGCGAGTCAAACCAGCTCGTGCCCTCAACACCAAAGGGGAAGCCCAGAACAAGGCAATATAGTCTGGCTGTAATTTCTTCTTAGCAACCCCCACTGCAGCACTTCAGAGACAGCATTTGCCAAGACCGAGGAAAAAACAAACTGTAGAAAACCAAGGGGTACTGATATGGGGCTTGTCAGACCTAAAATGCACCGGTCGAAGCTTAAAACCTCGTACATTTAAAAATCCAAAGCACTGAGAGTCACCTAGCGTTTCCCGGGCAGCACTGGAAAAAAAGTCCAGATCTAATCCCTGAAGAGTTTGCTTTCTAACACTAAATTTCAAAACGACGGCTGCTCCCTTAGCCTTCTTTCCACCAGAAAAATACATTTAAAAGCCTTTTCTCTCTCTGATAGATTATTTGCAGGGTGGCTATTGATTTCTTTGGTCAGCACTAATATAAAATGGAATTAAGAAGTCTCAACTCAACAGACTAAGAAACTGCATTAAAAGAATTATTCCTACAAGAGAGATACTTTCAATCGATACTTGACCTCTGCCACAAAAGATCTTTCAAATCAAGCTGTAGAAATTAATTTTTTTAAGCCAGACCATTGTGTAAACCCACCAACTCCTAGGGGTGGCATACACTACAGTGCCAAAAGAAATGGAACCAAGTACCCAGCTGCTTTGGTAAAGGCACAAGAGGGCAGCAAACTTGGAAAGAGTAGCTCTAAACAAAAAAAAAAAATAAAATGTGATTATGGTGGATCTCCAGATTGCAGGGCAGCAAGTCACATCCCTAATGTCTTCTCTAAAGGCAGCATAAGCACATTTACTGGGACAGTACGTTCCAAAGAAATGAAAGGACGCTTTATATCACTAGGAAGAACTTGATGGAGTATAATCTGAAGTTGTACTCGGATCAAAACTTAATTAGAAACAGCCCAGGAAAGCTGGGCTTGGAACTCCTTTTTGCATAAAACCAATTGTGCAGCTATGCTAGCTATTTGCAAGGAATTACATTCCTCTTTGGGAAGACAAGGGGCAGGACTTGGCCTGTGTCTAAATAGGTGTACACAAGCTGTTGTCAGCACACAGTTCCCCCTGCGGGCAATTGTCACATCTTGATGTGGCTCCTTCGCCTTCCCAGGACAGCAACGCAGACCTCGGAGGCGCATTTGAGGTGGAGTTTGCACCCAAAGCGGTGCAAGTACCACCTGTGGAAAAGGCTTTTAAGTAGCTTTTGCAAGTTCTTGCGGTTTTAACAGCGCGTGTCCAACTTCCAAAGGCGTGTGCAACCCTTCTGTCGCAGATCAGAGAGCGGTGTTAAGTGGCACTCACCCTCCTGCCCTGCTCCTCTGTGCGGTACGCGTGCCTGTACAGGCAGGAGAAGACAGCCCCCGGGGGCATCAGCTCACTCGTCTCATTCCAGCCGTGGGTATGGCAGAGACGGGAGGCATCGCCCTGACACTTGCGGTAAAGGACGGTATCCAACCTGCAAACAGAAAAGTTATCGCTAGCACTTTATTTAAATCCTTCAACGTTTTTTCAGATTCTGAAATGCTTTCGAGGCAGAAAAAAATCCACTTCAAGTTTCACACACCACCACATCGTTTAGCGGCGGTGTCCAAGCAACTGAACCAACGGGCGGTGAAATGCCCGTCGCTCAACCTGGAATCAACTCCCCAGTCTCACAAAAATACACGAATATCTTTAATTACAGATTAAATCTCCAACGCTTCTTGAAGCGTCTCCCATTCTCTTCTGCAGCAAGCCAGCCAAATGCTGACGCACGGGAAAAGAAATCAGCTCCTTGATGTCCTAAAGCAGCAGAAAGGCAGGTACATACCATCCTTTGCTTGTTATAATACCTTACGTGTACTTTGTACTGCTGCCATTTTGAAATGCCAGTTTCATAAAAACCTCAGTTAGATAAATTATTGTCTGCTCTGGATTTGAGCTAACTGAAGACTCAGCATTTCTCGCTTTTGCGTACGAGAAAACTGCAAGGGCAGATCTCTTATGATGACGACTAATTATATTAAAGTTCAGTGAGATATTGCCAACTTCCCAAAACAGAAACTTCAGATTCCTACGCCACTTCAGAAGTCAAGCATCAAGTGATATCAGGGGATGCAGTCATACAGATAATGATAAAAGTAATAAGAAAACTACTGCGTGCATCTGTGCCTGGCACACAGTTAATACAACGGTTTTTATAAGCCAGTTCTAGGAAACAGTGGTTAAACAAGAAAGATGAGCTCACGTTGCCCAGCCTGCAGTATGAATTATCTTTACTCCCAGCAAAATGCAAATACTCAGTCTTCCTTCTTCCCGTCACTTAAGTTTGGTTCAAGCAATGAACTACCTGCTGGAAACACAGCACTGGCAGGAGAACCAGAAATGAAGTGAAACAGGAAGAGGAGGAAAAAAAAAATAAATTAAGTATTCTTGTCTACCTATGGAGATAGTTATGGAGATGACTAAATAAACAGCCACAAAGCCCTAAACTCTCTGGTTCGTGAAGCCCCATGTATTTTAAGAGCAGAGGGTTCACAGAGCTTCTTAAGAGTCAGCTCTTAACTACTGGCAATGCTGCCCATAGACACAGCTATGAGTCAGATTTTCTTAATGTCTGATTTGAATCCCCTTTGCAGGAATCAAAGCCCACGACTTCTTGCCTTACACTACTTGTGGTCACCGAGAACAATTACTCCATTTTTTGCAGCAACCCCATTTGATCCACTAATTCCACACTTCTCAATCTTCTTCAGAAGAAAAGCCAAAACACTTATTTTTTTTTTCCTCACTGGCCACGTTTAACAAATTGATAACTCTCCTCATCTTAACCCAGGCAGAAACAAGGGGCTCTGTATATATTTAAAACAAAGCGCTGCCATCTCTGGATGAGAAAGTTGGAAAAGCAGTGCTCCAGAGGGAATTACATCTGCTCTACAGGCTGCAATCACAGTGAGAGAATTGGAAAAAAAAAAAAAAGGCAGAAATGGAAGCAGGGAGCCCCTCACACAGTGGTTCTTTGTTACACTCGGTAGCGCCGTTTCCCTAACTCCCGTATTGGAGCACTCGGAACGGATAAAGCCGGCTGCCACCTACACAGAAAGTGACCTTCAACTTCAGTACGTCCAGAGGACGTCTTTTAATTAAAGACGCATTGAATTTCAGAGCTCTAACACGAGATTCTTTTTAAGGCTGCATCATTTCTAAGTGAGTGCCTGATTTAAGCGGGCATCACGCATACTTTTTCTAAGCAGCTTTTGCTTCTACTGTTCTGTAGACACCAATGCCCTACAGACCTGGCACCTCAGAAGTCCTCTTTCCAACAAGTATAAGTGATACTGTTTTACCAGGAGCTGCCAACGCATACGAACACTCAATACAAGCACCAAGAGAAGACACATCTTGTTTTACAGGACTCACTTCCAATCACGAGAGATGAAATACTGGAGCTCCAGAAGCCTGTGCTCACAGTCCTCTACCATCTTCTCAGTATACAAGTGCTCCATCAGGCAGGACAGGATCCTGCAAACACAAGAAGATGGTTAGGCAACAAACTGTTGTTACGGTGCTGAGCTTCCCTGTAACATTGGTGTTGCCAAATCAGCCTTTCCAATGAACTGCAGATAAGACGGTCAAACACAGTGAAGATCTATTCTCTTGCTTCAAGATTGCATCTAAAACAACTGTATACCACATTTTTACCCTCTAAAATCCCTTTGTTTCAGCTACCTCAGCAAGTCTGATAGATGACCACACCATCAGGGTTATTTTATATAAAATCTGGCTCAGGAGACACTATATCAGACCTGAAGATAAAGGAGACATTTGTCTCTGGTTTGCTTAACCAGGTGCTACTTTTCTTAGTGATATTGCTAAAAACTTAGGTCATCAGAGAAATTAGCACATCAAATGTTACAAATGTAATCTAAGGGCCTGAGATAGCTATGTCCTTCACCAGTGCTAAACCTGCCCTGATATAAAAATACCAGTCTGCTTGTACAGCAAGAATGAAGAAGGAGCTCAGTTGACACCTCCAACCCTGGACGAATTGCTAGACTGGAGCCCGTTGTTTCTTCTGGACGGGTTTTTTTAGCAGCTGTACTGGTCAGACAGCCAATCTTCAAGGATGCCCAAGAGAACCAAAAGCCAGAGGCACCTACATGGGGTCTCCGGAGCGTATGTGCTTGCAGGCCGTCTGTATCACCGACTCGCAGGCCTCGTTCAGCGCCCGGTCGATGCGGTAATCTGCGCCGGGGTCCGTTTCCTGGATCAGTGTCTGGAGCTGCACAGGAAAACAAATTAAAAACGATCAAAACGAGAGCACTTGCGACTTCTCAGCGTGGCAAATCTACGGCAATAACACCACCGCCAGGTACGACCTCTGCTCTACAGGGGATTATTTCATCCTCCTCCTCTCACTGGAGGAGATCAGTCGCGTACCGAAGGTCAACAGTAAACCTGGACCCATTATATACCAACTTACAGAACAGAAATGGTAAAAATTGAATACTGTATTTCTCATCCACCCCTCGCCCCGTAAGGCTGATGATGCCAAACGTGCCAATCTGTCCCGTTTCCATAAAGACTATCTACTCTTCTAAACTGAAAACCAAACCGATGTTTAAAGACCAGTCGCCGAACTACAAACAAAGTTTCAAACTACTTTTGAAGTACTCGGAGAGAACATAAAAATTTCACTGAAATATGGGATGAAACGTCCTGTTCTGCTGGGCCATGAAATATCATTTCCTCGAGCACACCTGCTCAAGCTTTTGGAAGGCCACAAAAAGTAGGTTTTTTTGACTAATCACAATTTAGTCAAGATATATAGATAGATTTGAAGGGAATTTGGGTAAACCTCAGTCTCACTCAATCTACAATTTTGGGGAGAAGAGTAACTTTCTGGGCCATAACTCAGCCCAGGATGCCCACAGCCCGCTTCGCATAGGGCAGACTGGTATCATCATTCGACAGGCAAACGTTTTTACCTGACAAATTTGGAGAAAAAACCCCCAAATTTTAAAAAGCGAGCTTGCTTAGAAGGCAACTGCATGCAGACATCAAATGTTCTATGCTGTTAACATCTCGACACTTATAATTAATGTTTTTTATTACGGGCCCCCAGCCCAACTAAGTCAATTTTATTCTCCGTCTTTCAAAGTCTCCACCTCAACACCATCCAGGAAACATTGAGGGGCAAAGCCCTACCATCACAAAACATGGAGAAGAGGGGCAAAAAAGCATCAGAGAACTGCAGAAAATAAAAGCATGAGCTATTTATCCCAACAGGAAACCTGTAATCAAGAGGCCAAACCACAGACTGCCCAGGAGGAACACAGGATTTCCTGCAACTTGCCCTTGGCCAAAGTTAATTAGGCCCAGCCTTGGTTTCTAAGGGACACAGCTTGGAAGAGCGCTGCCCAGCAGGCACCGGCTGATGATTTGAAAATTCTTGGGATATTTTCACTAAAAATAATAATAATAATAAAAAAAGAAACATTTTATACGACAGCGATCAAACAGAAGCCAATACAGGATCCAGATAGTAACAGGGAGCCATACCTTAAACAGAAGAAAGGAGAATTGATAAAACCTTTACAAA
>JAOXNO010000063.1:25801397-25815565 GCA_028565335.1 Limnodromus scolopaceus
TGGAGGGGTTCAAGGCCAGGCTGGATGGGGCTTGGAGCAACCTGCTCTAGTGGGAGGTGTCCCTGCCCAGGGCAGGGAGGTTGGGACTGGATGATCTTTAAGGTCCCTTCCAACTCTAACCGTTTTATCATTCTATGTTTCTAAATTAAAGATAGCACAAGCAGCCAGGAGTCGAGCCCTCTCCTCGCACACGGAGAACCAAAACCACTGCCGAGTCTGTCCGACGGATGGCGTCACCAGTGACAAGACTGGGCAAGACGCACCAAATTCAAACTTCACGAGGACGCTGGTGAAATCACGTCACAGGACTGCCCTGTGACAGGGGACCTGTGGTAGGTGCTTCTGCCATCGAAGCCATTGATACACAGCCCGGGAATGCCCTAACAGGCTGCCACGGCAAACCTTTCCTTTCCTCCTCTGGGAACTCATCACCGACCTGCGACAAATGAGCGAAGAAAATGGGTTCTTGATTACAACCACGTTCCCTTCAATACCTTGAAGCTGAGGCGCTGAACAGGAATGGAAAAAAAAAAAAACCTCATTTTTTCTAATCATTAGAAAGAAAAAAAAAAAAATCACTTATTCTCAGGTCTCAAAGGTCATAACACCCAGGAAAGCCAGGCTGATGCATTAGCAATTTTTCTGTGTAAAACAACTGTTCTGATCCAGTATTTAAGTTGAATACTTCAGTTCTACTTTAACAATACTCATTTTCTACATTTTAATTAAGTTTCCATTTCTTTCCAAAAGCAGCTTGATGCATGGAAAAGTAATTCAGTAGATAATGTCTTACCATTTTTAAACATTATTAAAAAAAGATAGAAACATTAAGATGCAAGCATTTAAATAATTACAGATCATATCAATTTAGTCAGGAAACATACCAAGCTTAGCAATAAAATCTAAAATTAGCTGCAAAATAATATCACCAGACTAGAAAGCTCTAGAAAAATTACTAGAGTGTTCAAGCAAGACTGAAATTATTCAAATCTAAGCTTCTTGCTTATTTAAATCAATCTGCCTGGGAGCCACACAAATTGTTGTGGTAAATTGATTTCCCCAGCGTCTGGTTCTCCTTTCGTAAGCGCCACGACAAGAAGAAGGAAAAGACCAGAAAGACCAGATGAGAACAGCTGATTCACAACGACGTCAGGCAATTCTGCATTCAGATTATACATCACAACGTTAGACCAAGTCAGAAACGTCTGGGCAAGCGAAGGCAGCCGGGCAGGGTGAGTCACGGCGGAGCTGCGAGGCGCAGACCTCGGCACCAGCATCAAAAAAAAAAAATCAGAAATGCCATTTTTCTTCTTCTCTCGGAGACAGCATGACTAATGCACTTTGTTTTACCTTCCTTTTACCTCATCCCTGCTACCCTTCAGCAACGCACACCTAGATTTTTGCACACGCAAGTGCATGAAACAGATTTTCAGCAAAGCTCCAGCCTTAACGCTTTTCCTGACGTGGAAAATACAGTAGCGCTTGGCTCCTCCTTGGCCAAAAGGCAGAGCACGCCAATCAAAAGGAGTCTTCCTGAAAAGTATGGCATACTTGATTAAATCAATGCTTAAAGTACTTATCTAAAGAAACACGCTGGTATCAACTGCAGCTTGTTTTTAAGCTTGACATGATAAAAAATAAAATAATAAATCAATCCCCCCCTAGAGCAGCATCACACAGAAGTTTCCAAGACTCACCCTTGGCTACGAGCTAATCTTTGGGTCCTCGGCGAGAAAAGCCATTTGAGCTTTTCTTCAGGACCAGGTTTTTGTGGACACGGGGTAACAGTGATAGCGTCTGTTCATGTCTCACAGGGGAGCTGCATTTCACATGAAAAAGAGTTATCCAGAAACATTTACTATATACATCTGCACCAATAAGGAAATGAGTCACCAACCCACTGCCAGGCCCGATTCCCAGCACACGGCGCTCCGGCTATTTAGGAATTTGTATACAAAATCCAGGGGGAAAGGCAGATCCAAGCCACAAGGCATTTTAAGGGACTGGATATAAAACAAATTAATTTAAATGCGGGCTTTTTTTCCTCCTTTGCTTGGGTATAATTTCTTCAAAAGCACAGGACCAGCACGGTATTGTACACAGCCACAGAACTTTTCACCTGGATGAATCATAATGTTTTCTTTATATAACTGGAAGGAAAGCAAAGCCTGCTGGTTATTTTAACCCTGGATAAAATCGCTTGGATTTCGTTCAACAGAAAAATCAGCATGAATAAGTCTTTACAGTCACTGCTAAGGCAAGGCTTCCATGGGATTAGTAACAAACTACCAGATAAAAATTCTGCTTGCCTTCAGAACATGCAAACAAAAGCCCTGTTACAGGATCAAACCGAGCACCTTTCACCAGTTCAAAACTGATTAAAGGATTAAAACAAAGAAAACTGTACATATGTCCTCTTATTTAAGCTCTGCACTTCCTTGGGAGGTTATATACGGTTTAAATTAACCCTGCTCCCGGGAGAAGCCTGGGGCACTGAGCTTCAGCGCGCTTCTCTGTAGGCACTGGTCTTCTCTGCCTTAAAAGCTTGGCTTTTAATGCATTTTGTGTTTTTGAGAGCTCCCTTCCAAAAAGCACTAGTTTTTCAGCTTGACCTGCTCAGCTCAATAGCTATATAGAGCCGCTAAGCCAAGCATTTTGCTTGAAAATTCTGACCGTAATGGTAGTTCAGAGGATTTAAAATGATACCACGGTAAGCAGCCAGATCAGTAACAGTTTCCCTTAAGCCACACGAAGAAATTATAGCTGACTGGTTTTGCACAGACGAACAACTTTAAAAAAGGAGAAAAAAAGCCATGTTTGATGCTGGATTTTAAAAGGGAGCTTGAAGAGCTTTCTGGAAAGCAACATTAGTAGAAAAATGTCTTACTGGTACGCAGGAGAGCCAGACACCTGCCCGCAAATCCTTCCAATTACTGTTTCCATAACTCCTACTTAAAAAGCTATGAATAAAGACAAGCTGCAATTAAAAAGACTGAGCACACCTACAGCTTCTCTGCTAATAATGACAGGAGAAAATAACAGGGGAGGGAGGGAGCAGGGAGCGAAGCAGTAAGGTAATCACCACCGCTGCAGATAGTTGGGTACCAACACCACCACCACTGCTCAACAATCCTCACCTGTCAAATTATGGGAATTTAATCAACAATTCCACTGCTCTAGAAACGGCTGGTTATTCTACCTCCTGGTTCTTTCTGACAAACAGCAGAATCAATGACAAGGCTTGGGAACACAGATGGACAAGCCAGGCTGGAAGGGCTGTGGGCAAGTACACGGACAGCGCTACACCTTCTTCTTCCTCTAACTTGAATTTTCAATTATACCTAAAAAGAAAACTTCAGAGTTTAAAGTATTTAGTAGGCAACAACTGCCACTTGATAGAAGATACTTTACTCCAGCCTCCCGTCAGTGGTGATGGCCTGTATATAGTTATGCACTATTAACCTATTTGAAGCTACACACTAGAGCAAGGTTTTCCTGCCACCTGAAGCCCAGTTGTGGCTGAAAAAAATAAAGATGCAAGTTGTAAATCTCTGCAGGCACGGAAACGCCCAACAAACAATACCTGGTTTTCAGGATTACTTCCAGTTTGCTGATGGCAGAGCCCAGACAGTCCTCACACAGACCCTGGGAACACGGGGAGATTGTTCTGTCCTGACCCCTAAGCAGAACAAATACATCTTCCCCCAGAGGTAACACTCGAGAATAGGACTTCTAGAGTCTGAGCTGTTCTTATTCAAGTGGCACGGGTACACCACGTGGTTTGCACGTCCACAAGAAGGCAGTGGCACAATCCTGGGGGCACGCAGGGAAAAGCTGACAGCGGTACCCTCAGGTAAGCAGTTTTCCACCCAGCGTGAGCATTTAAATCCCTTGTAAGCAGATTTCTATCTGAACGATAAGAAAACAATGTTGGGGTAATGCAACTTTTGCAAAACCAAGGTGAGATCTGAATGCTTTAAACACGGGTCAACACCGCAACCCTGGCAGGGGCGCACGAAGAAAGAATACCTGGCACAGCAGCAACCACTACTACCTCTTATGAGACACATCCTACTTGATTTATTGCTTTTTGAAGTGAAAATTAAACCTTATCAAAATATATACTGAAACTGAGCACTCAAAGCTTCAGTGGTATCATTTGGGTAAGAGCCCAAGTGTGACACGACAGGAGTCTGAGGATCTAAACCACAAGAGTAGACGAAGTGGGAACTCGGGAGGAAAATCTTCTCCAGCGACTACTCAGCATTCAGATGCAATCCTTAGGGGTTTCCCAAAATCCCCAATAAACAGCAAGTTATTGCACAGGTTTCTATGTGTTCTACATTCGAACTCGGACGGTGCCATAAGGAAGAGACAGGACTTACACAGTGAAAGCAAGATCACAGAATCATAGAATAGTTTGGGTCGGAAGGGACCTTTAAAGGACATTTAAAGATATTTTTTTGTGTGTGGTGTTATCAGCTGCATTTTGAAAATGCGTAGCTCGTGGCGAGTGCTAGGCTCGGCACCAACACGAGTGGTTCCCTGCTCCTTGCCCAGACAATCACAGCAATATATTACCTCCATCCTCGTTGCCCTCCAAAGCAAGAAGCAAGGACAGAAAAGCCTTCGAGCAAATTAAGAACTGCCACGTTCAGACAGTTTTCATTTAATCACAGGCCAGGCATTCCAAAAGCAACGTTGTCAGGCTTCCTGAAGCCCGCAAAATTGAATTTAGCAAATTTGGGTTTACATTTCTAACTATAACATAGCATCTCCCACATCACCTGAGGCAACCGGATTAACCAGGGTATTTTTATAATGGATAATCTAGCAAATTACCAAACTAGCCTTAACACTGAGGTCAAGAAGAGAAGACACTGCGGAGCAACTTTAATTTTCATCTATTTCTGCACAAGAAAGTTCACCTGGTTTAGCTCATCCTTTTTCCAAGACAAACCCTAAACCAATTAACTCCAAAATAAACCACTCATGAAGTTATTACCCATAATTAAGGTGGTGTAACCGTACTGCAAAGAACCCCCACGTAGACAAGCCTATCGTCCTCACACCTCTCGAGCTGCTGAAGCACCGCCGTTTATTTCGCTGTCGCCTGCATTTAGCGGGGAGTAACAGAAGGTTCACTGCCACCACGCACAGAGAGCAATACAATTAAGTGTCCATCTAACCCTCCTCAGCAATAAAGAGCTTTTCATTCCATCTGTATTACGAAGCAAAAGATTTTTGGTACTTTTTAGGTGTCCTTAAGTGAAGTCTACCAGAACTCAGGAAGCAGATGAATACTTGGCGAGTTTTAACACGGATCAGTTTATGGGGGGAATCCCAAAATCTCCCAAATACCCTCCCTCCCTTCTCCTTAACGAATTCTATATGGCGTTTTCTGCTAGTTTCTCGCTTGCCACTGGGCTGAAGCCTCTCACAACAGCCTCAAGGGTCAGCGCTGCTGGGGGAAGGATGACTAACTTTGGTCAACCTGAGCTATCATGGACCTGCTCCTCAAACCAATCCCCAGACCCAGCTCAATCAGGGAGCAGGCCAGAAGCTAGCAAAAAAAAAAAAAAACCACCAAACCCAAAAAACCTCTATATTCTCTTCTCTACAGGACCAGTGAAATTATCAAATCTGAAGTCCTGGGAGCAGCTCTTACCATAAGAAGCAAAAGGAGGGCACAAACCTGCGAGGAAGTTACACTTGCGGGCTGACAGAACAGCTTGGCTGACTCTCAAAAGAGTAACTTTTCTAAATAAAAAAGTTCCCACTGTGCCAGAGCGGCTGCCAATTCTTCAGGCAAACTGAATGAGAAACGAGAGCGAATTATAGTTTAGTATCAGGATATCTCAGGACTTATTCTGAACTCTTCACCGTACTGCATACACCAGATGCACTATGTTTCTCTTACAAAAAGCACAGGCAAAAAAAGCTAATTTGTTCTTTACCAGTTATGTTTGTGATTACATTTTAGAGCCCGAGACTTGCAAAGCCAGCATTTTGCAGGCAACCACCGAGCTGATAGAGACGTGCAACAACCACAAGGGAGCTCCTACACCAAACCCAAAACTCAAACCACTGCGAGAAAGGCTGTTTCGCTCTGAGTAAGCTCCCAGGCTTGTTACCACAAGCAGATTCACACATTTGCAAGTAATTTAAGACATACAAGGCTTCTGCCCATCTGAACTTGTAAAGCTGCTTCTCAGAGTGCAAGCAGTGTCACCCCGTTTCAGCGATGACGGTCCTATGTCCTCAAGTAACCGATTCCTACTGCACAAGGCAACAGTCTTCCGAAAACCCAGTTGCTCCACTCGTTCTTGCAATGCAAAACTGGGAAGAAAATATGTTATTAAAGCGTATTTTCTCCTCTCGTGCTTTCCAGAGAGCTTGGCTGATCCCAGCCTCCCCAGTCTTAAAGAAGAGGCAAGTGAGGATAACCTGCTGAACACGGCAGCCGCAGCAGTGGGCGGATGAGAGCTCCACGGCTACATAAATAAAAATTGCTTCTGTGAAGCGAGACTAATTGTCACTTGTTTTTAAGGAAGGGGGAGGTGGGTGCAACACGATTTGTCCAATCTAAGGGGACAGACACTAACTCTGCTATTTTCAGCTCAGGAAGTTATCACAAGGGCTCAGCTCGACTTCGGAACTGGAGGAAGAGGTTCTGCGTGGAAGTACCAAACATCTGGAACAGCAGGTTTCCCTACACATCGCTTCAAAACCAGAGCAGACATTCGCCCAGACTTGGCACTAACTTTGCTGACTTTTTGCAGTAAAATACCCACTAAAACAACCAGGCGGTTTCCCCATACACTTCTGGAAGACTTCCTCTCCATCAGTGACTCCGCTGTGTAGCGGGAGACCTGATCAGAACAAGCGAGGTGTCACTAACACAGGTGGGGCTCACCACTAGAAGCCAGCTCTTACTGCCCTTTGAGATAAGCGAATCGGAGTTAATCCATCAATTATTCGACCTGAAGACTTGATCTTCCTTCCTCATCTTCTATTTAAAGTTTCAGTGGAAGCAGGATTAGCAGTTTAGGCTTTACACTATAAAGACAGGAGAGCCAGGAGAGGTGCACAGCAGTCGGGCTAACGCAAGGCATCGGTAGGCGGTTTGTTGAAAGGCTTTAATTCTTATAAGGCAGATTTACAGTCTCTTTCTGAAAAAAAAAAAATAATAATGAAGTACAGTTCATGCAAGAACACTCCTGAATCTAAAAGTCATTCATGTTGGTTTTTCAGAAGTGTTTCTTTTTAATTAGGCTCATTAACAGCCTCCATGCTAACTTGAGCTATAATTTTGTACAAAACTGATTTTGTTACTACACTGCCCCACTCTAGTTAACACAATATTTCAGGCAAATTCACTTCCAGCTCCCTTTGCCGGTACAGTTTAGTGCTGTTTAGGACTGACCACACACTGACCACCATCTTAACCAGAGCCAGCTCAGAGGGGACCGGGTGACAACGAGCTTTGAGAAGCCAAAGGAGCAGAGACCTGACTCCCTCTGCAACCAAACCGTTTGGTTATTAACTCTTCCAACCGGCTTATACAGCTAAAAGTCATTTTTCCTCCACTTTAAAACAGACCCGGGTTTGTTGACAGTTGGGTGTTTCAACCTAATTCTCTTACAAAGCTTAAGTCTTAGGTTTTGGAGAAGAAAAGGGCTTTTGAGCACTTACTCGCTTCATTTTTTCCATTTCAAATTTGCTCAGTTTGCACAAAACATCTTTTTCTTAATTGCCAGCGGTAGAAACAAGCTGCAATCCGAAAATCAAGTGGGGATTTATTGTACCTTATACAGCTTGTGCCAAAATGTGTTACTACATCAGCTGTTACAATCATTGGTAACAGGGAACGTTGGCACAAAAAGGCTGAAGAGGGAAGATAAGATGTTTTGTGACATCAAAATAAGCGGATGCCTCAAGGACAAAGGTAAAACCTCACGTTTTGACCAGACCTTTACTAAATTAATCATCTTTACCTGCTAGATCAAAGCCGCTTTCTAAATACAAGCCGCACGGCAGCATTTAATGAAAAATAAAATTTTAAGTGATGACAAGCATTAATAACTATGCTAATTTCTTCATTTAGTTGGCATTTTGTCACACTAGTATGAAGAAATAAGTTACTTCACGGAACACTGCTGCTCCTCCAGGGAAATATTTGAAGCAGCTCATCTTGCCCGTTTTTTCCAACAGCCAGTTCTGGAGAAACCAGGCTGTAAATGCACTCAAACGATTCCCTGCGAGGGGCGACGAGCATCAATATTACAAAATTAAAAACTCTTTTCTTTTAAAGTGAGACAAAGGAGCCATTTGACAGCAGGCTGCAGTAGCTCTCTTCCTCCGGAGGGAACCACTCTGCAAACACAAGGTAGACAGAGCCAGAGATTTAAACAGATGCCGGGGATTTCCCCGGCCTAACACTTAGCATTTGCAAGCCTGATCTCCAGCACCAAGCAAGTTAATTTGCATGTTAATTAGAAACAGGTCACCAGAAAATCGCACCGGACCACCTTTCTGTATTGACTAGAAAGGACAAGGAAGTATTTGCATAAAGTCTAGGTGCCTTTTAAGGACGTTTCCACCTGTCTCCCAGCCACCTGAGCTCGCTGTGAATCCAGGTGCTCCTTTTTGTTGACCGAGAGCATCCCTTTCATTTCAATACACACGCATCTCGGGTGGCTAAAAATGGTTTAAAATCGGACATCTTTTGAGCGTAGGTAAACTACGCCAGAGAGAAAGCTTAGTGACTGGTTAAATCCGTGCAGCTCCGAAGCCTGAGGTTCATCCAGTTCCGCTCGCCGGCCACATCCACTGGCAACAGCAGGATGATGAAGAGAGGAGGCGGTTAGGAAAGGGAGCGTCACGGACATTTTAACTACCTGGAAACACAGTCTGTAGCATCCTTTCTCTTTGAACCTTCTTTTATACACTAATACTTACAGTATTATGCTTAAATCAAATGCCCCTTCAGCTTAGTTTTAGGGATCTTACGCTGCCAAGCCTAATAAAACTGAATTATTGCGGCCGTTTCTCATACACGAGACTCACGGGCACCTCAGCTTTTGAGAATTCATTTCATTTTCTCCAGAACCTCTGAGACTGATCACTTGAAGTTATTAGACAATAACGGCACAGTTTGAAAACAGAGAGCAGTACTATTACAAGCCTGTGCCTGGGTTTAACACTGCACTGCAATAACAGCAGCAAATTGAAAATACAAAGTTGTAGGCAATGGACTTGATTTAAGGCTTCCAGATGTCAAGATTCATGTGCATTTTTCATGTTTCTAATAGGCACTCTTTTAAGTGAGAAAGACTTGTTTAAGAGCTCCTTGGCCATGTTGCCCGTGGGACTTGCTCGATTTGGTCTGGAGACCAAAGCAGCTGAAGCGTGACAGTTCAGCCCGGGCTTAAGGATCCACCCTGCTCCACTCTTCACACATCATTTAATCTCCAGCTCTTTGTTCACACCAGAACCCTGAACGCTATGGCAAATACAACTGTTTGAGGAGCTGCACTGTTCAAGTTAATGGTTGATCAAAGGTTTGGGTCGGGTCCACCACACAACCAGGAGGCTCCTCCCAAACCAGCGTCAGCAAAGACAGCATTTCACATCAACTCATTCTGGTTGAGGGAACTAAAGCTCTGAAGATGTGATCCAGGATATCCGTGCAGCAGAAGGTAAAGCAGAAGGTGAGATCAAGAAAAGGATCTGATATCAGATCAGCTGGCTGCAATGTTCTCTTTGATTTTTAAGAAGCAACAGCTTTTGAACTACTCGCAGACAGCCTGCAAAGGAGTCTGCGTACAGCAACACGGCCAGACATCCCATTTTAACACAGAATTAAGCAGATTTCTGAACACAGCCATCAATACACCAAGCTGTGGACCACCAGCTGTGCTGCCTCTTTAATAACACCATCAATTAATTCAATTGCCAGAAGCTGACCCATTAAAAAAAAAAAAACCACACAACTGCGTTCGTTTCAAGTACCTAAGAGGTTGAGGAAAACTTAAAATTCAATTATGTTCTCAGCCATGGAACTACAAATAATTAGGCAGTAAAGGATGAAAACCCTGTAGCATTACTGTGTTAACTCATCAATTCTAAGAAGTAGAAAAGGCCATATCATTCAGACATGTTTCTTAGCAGGGCATCAACCAGACACACCTGATTTTTCACCAGCACAGCTGTGCCGCTGGAAATCCAAGCGGAGAGAAAACCCTTCAGCCAGCGCACGGGATCTGCACTAGGAATTCACTGCAGTAGAACTACAGAACATCTCTGCCTAGTCTCAAAAAATTTGCCAGTATGTTTGAAGTCTTTGATGTGATCCCCAGTTGCACGGCAGGTTCTTTTCCTCCAGCACAGCCAGAAGAACCCAGGTGAAAAGGGTATTAAGCAGAAAAAAAATAACCATAAGCCCAGCAGTTAGAAACCCTGTCCATATTTGATCCCCACCTTCTTGTCACAGACTAACTACAAGATTGCGGGAGAGAATCACTGGGATTACAATAATTTACTGAAGCTGTTCAAGCAAAGGCTCCGTAAAGGCCACGAGCCAGACGGGCTATGCCTTGTACGAGCACAGAAAGCACTGAAGAGTGATAACTGTCAAATAATTATTTGTTAGACTTCTGCATACAAAAAAAAAAAAAGCAAAGCTGTCTTCACTGACCCGCTGTTAAGGTTAAATCTTGTCCTTTTAAGTCCACCACTGGATGAGAAGTTTCACTCCAGCTGATATTCCTTGCCCATCCCTGTCTTTTTATATCTCTGCCTCAGGTTCTTTTTGGTCCGGGAATGTGAGCCATCATCCGAAGCCACTCCTCAGAGCACACAGCACTCACTTGCTAGTTAATTTTATCTCTAGTCATGCTCCAACAATCCCTTGATAACATAACAGGGATTTTTTTCCTTTTTTAAACAAGGGCTGTATCAGCAATGAAACAAAGCAGACAAGAGTTAGGCACAAAAGCAACAACATCAAATGGGAGATAAGAAAACACAGAAAGGAACTCTCTGATTACACTAAAGCATAAAATTCCAACTTTATATTCATTCAGGAATGAGTGGGAGAGGAAAAAAAGTTCATTGATTGTTTTTCAATCTTATGATCTTCCTGAAAACTCTCTCATGAAGTTCAAGACGCAGCTGGGCTCTGGTTTCTCTGGCTGCGAGTGACAACATCCCTCTCTAGGCTTCCACCAAGTTAACAAGTTTTTGGGGTCTAATAAAAAAAAAAAAAAAGCTTTTAAGCAAACTGCTGATACCTCAAGGAACTGGCTCCTCAAACTGCCTGCCCGTTTCAACTCCAAAAAGCTCCCTGGCAAAGGATCTGTTCAGTCAGCCCAGTAACCACCAAATCACTGCAGCAGGAGGCAGTGAAGGTTTATAATCTTCAGCAAGACCTACAACTTGGGGTTTGGAGATGCTTTTTAAGTTGCACCACCCAATGTTGATTTACACAGGGAACGCTCTACCTGGGATCCCCTTCATGAGACCACTATGCTCCTAACTTTCTTTTTACAAGGCACATGCTGCATCTCACACCCTTTTGACACCAAAGTATATGAACAGGGCAAGCCTTCAAGCGGTAGAGCATTAATTCATCTGATGGGCTGCCTAAAGCCTTGGTGTTCAGTCATTCCCTCCCCATCCGAGTCAAAACCCTTGATACGATCAGTGCCGCTACCAAAAGAGACCAGAAGCTGCAAGGGGTTGACTATACAAAAGAATAAAAGCCATCTGTCTAACAGACTTGGCATTTCTCACCAAATACTGCAAAGAATTCACGAAACAAAACTCAAGGAGATGGTGCTGCAGGCCGTTTGCTGAAAGGTTACCTTTCCTCCTCCGGGTGAGGCATTCGTTATCCACGTGCAGACACAGTTATGTATTAACCAGGAATACACAACACCGTTTTCCTAATTAGCTCAATCAGAAAAGCCTAAATGTATTCCAGCTTCCTTAATATGAACCAATGTAAAGACAGTACTTTATCCCTTAAGGGTAAAGCTGCCTGCCTGATGTTCTTATTTCATATTAATGCTGAGTCCACCGAAATCTATACATATCCATACATATTCTGGAGACAACCAAGTTTCTGAGATAACATGAGAAGTGATTCTTCTATAGGTCACTCTAAGAACATAGATACGCCAGCGAGTATTTACAAGAACTCTTTCCTCTTTTAGGAAACCACACACATCTGCCTCGTCTGGTCTACACCAGACATGTGGAATTGATTCCAAGCCTAAAGCAAAAACCAGGCCACATTAAAGACCAACTAATCCCACACATTTCAATACACTTATAGCAAAGATTATTCCAAAATCTCATGTTCTCTCTTACTCTCTGATCTGCACTTCCCATCAAAAATTCACAATTAATATTTCTGGAAGTGCTTAAGACTTCAGCTTGAAGTTACAGACAGCCTCCAAATACATAAAGCCCTGGTGAACCCGAACTTTAGAAACCAAGTGCCACCAGTTGTTTTGATTATATGCAGAAGATTTAATATATATATAGAGAGAGAGAGCAGGGTTTTTTAAAAAACAATCTGCAAGCAGTTTGAGGCCTCCTGGGTATTGATCAAGAACTTAATAGAGTAATTAGCCAGGGTTCATTAAAGCATGCTTCCATTAGCCTCCCTAGATATCCAATCTGAATTAATTTACCCAGCCATGAGCCACAGGTGAAAAATTTTAACCCCCTTAAGCCCAGTTTCCCATAATATGGACATCTTTTCCCATCCAGGCTTTATCAAGCCCTATTTCTATGACATGGAACCAAAATATTTTCTCCTCCTGACTTTAGTATCAAGCTCCTCCAAACAGTCTTGGCCAAGGTTTTACCTGGATGAGCTGACACTGTCCAAGTCTCTCCAAGGATGAGCGCATCTGGAGCGGGGACCATGGAAATACGCGAAGCCACTCCTAAGTGCCACCACTCAGATCCAAACAGGCTGACACCAGCTCCTGTTCTCCCCGAACAAGAACTCCTCCATGTTTCCTTCAGCCTTTAGCAGCAAAGCAGACAACCTTTAGAAACTTATCGCCCCCAGATTCAATTTGATTCTGTAAGTCAAATCAGTGCTCACTTCATCAATCGCCTAGACCTACAACTATTACCTATCACTTTGATTTATGTTAATAATATGCAGTGCATAACGATAAGATCATGATTTATTTTTTTTTATCTCCCTGTATGTGTTCACTCATGCAAACAGACTCTTTTAGAGCATCCCACCAGCTCTGAGACTTAACCAGGACGCAGAGCACCTGAAGCAGCCTTACCTGGACAGCAAACTGTCCCACTTCAGCCTCTCCTGAAAAGACTCTTCCGAGGAGTATATCACAAAACATGACAGAATAAAGCGAGACGTGGCTTTTCAGAGACTGCTCTCCCCTGAAGTACTCTGCTGAGGCTTTAATACATCGCAAGGACGGCATAAAAAGTGGGACAAGAGCTACACACGAAGGGCTGGCTGAGGCATGCAAAGCTCCAGGGGATGCTGACCTTACAAACAAGGCATTCATAAAAGCACAAAAAAAAAGAAAATCCTCTAGGAAACGTTCATTAGAACCTTTTAATCGTCTTCCCCTGACACACAACAAACAAAATGCTCGGTTCAGAAAGGAAAAGCCTAAAATATACATATAATTAGCCCATACTATCACTGTCATTATGGAATGCCACGGTGAACAGTGCTAAAGAGGCCAAACTAAATTTTCCATCACTTGGAATACATGCTGTCAGCTCCTCCCCCAAACCCACCAAATACATCCCTGACTCCATCCCTTCTTCACAAGCAAGCACTAAACCAGAGAAAAGCACTGTAACCAAACAGCTTGGAAACAAATGAGGCAAATTAATTGCAGTAAGATCTTAGGGTGCAAGAGCTGCATCTAGTACTTGAAGGCTATAGCAGATACGTATCGTTTTACCCACAGAAATCACTGTTGGGAGAAGAGCTGACCACCTCATCCAGAAAATACATTTCTGAAGAGTGACCAGACAGCTTATTCCATAAATAGACAAAAAAAAGAGACTGTTAATAAAGAAATCCAAGGTAATGGTGTTTCCCCTTCGGGGAAAAGGGAAACCCCGAATCCTCACGCACCAATTCAGCTGTAGCTGTTGAC
>JAOXNO010000063.1:25837520-25851265 GCA_028565335.1 Limnodromus scolopaceus
AAAAAGGAAGACTGACGAAGGAGGGGAACTGCTCCAGGCACCAGCGTGTCCCAGTTCCAGCCCACTGCCAGAACGGTTCCCGTCTCCTGTAAGCAGCACGAGCGGGACAGCAGGGGTTGTGTGGGGTTAATCAGCAGCATAATTTGGAAACCCTCTGTGGCAGGAGCGGGGACCGCTTTCACTGCCACTTGTAGATCTTCACCGTCTTCTCCGTCAGAGTGGCCAGGAGGTGGGTTTGGTTCACTTCCAGGGGGCAGATGTCCAGCACGGGCAGGTCGGCCTGCAGCTTCTGCAGCAAGGATCCGCTGCCAGCGTCCCAGAGCTGTGGGACAGACAAGGTCAAACGCCGCACGATCTTCCCCTCCCACCCAAAACAGCTCCCTCTAGAGAAAAGACCTTCCTCAAGTTACTTACAGGACCCTCCCTCTCCTTTCACACCCTGCTGGGATGGTCTCCAACAGACTTCCAAGCACAATGTCACCATGACTGCCCTCTCCTCTGACCCCAACTCACAAGATCTCCTGCAGCCTGTAGTCCACCCTCTGCAGCTGAGCTGCTTCTTCATACAAAGGGCAGCTCTTCTTCTCATCTCCCCTTTGCTCCCAGAGAGCCTGCATCCATCCCTCCCAGCACTTACCACATTAACTATCCCACCAAGCTTCTCTTACACCAGTTAGCGCCCAGTTGTGCCAGTGTGCCCAGCTGCATTCCTCTGGTGGGCAACAGGTGCTCGCTGCCTGTGTTCCTCTGGATGGATGTGGACCATATCCACTGGCCATGCTATCAGAGTTACACCTGCTGTAGCAGGTACAACAGACCGACGTGCCCAGAGTAACGTTAACGAGACAATTCCCCACCAAAACACACCGATCCCGATAAGGCTTCTCTCCTAAGAAATGCAATAAAACCCTCCGCCGCCCTGAAAAGAAGGAGAGATACCAGGGCAGAATTAGACGCCTCGTCGCCAGCACACACAAAGACGCTGCCGTCCTCCTCCGGGCTCTGAAAAATGGCGTTCTTGGTCAGCAGCTTGCAGGTGGGCCCAGCACTGAACGTCTGAACCGGGTTAGAAGAACACACCACATCTTCAGAGGCCCCCGCCAGCGGGCTGCTGGTCAGTTCCATCATCACGCAACGCACGCATGGGTTATTTTTACCTGCGTGGCAGAAATAAAAAGGTAACCTTTGGAAAAATTTAACTGCAGGCTAGTCTCAGTTGTAGGAATACAAGCAACGCCACCCTGCAGCTGCCTCCTTTGGCCATCACCCAATTCTTAGCTGGGTGCAGAAGCTGGCTGCTGTGGTTAGAGCAGGTTCTATGTTTCTGCTGTGGAACTGGACAAAGAGCAGGCCAGTACGGCCACGAACAGGTTGCACGTGCACACTGGTACATACTGGGCCTGTACGTGGCGAGGCAGTGCCGCGTGTTGATCTCTGTTTGAATATCGATGCATCCTCCGGGTTCCAGCGGCAGGTGATGAGGCCGGTAGGAGTTGCCAGCTTTCTGTTCCCAAAAGCAGGCTCCTTCCAAGGTCCCAGCCAGGATTCCACCGTAAGGCAGCGATGCCGAGGCCATCCGGGGCAGATAGGACAAAGATACCATGGGGCACCTGAAAGCATGATTGGCAAGAGTCAGCGGTGCCGGCCGCAGTCACGCTGGCCACCTTGCCCCACCTCCCTCCAACCACGCTGCAAGGAAAGGGCTTAAGAGGGCTACAAGCAAAGAACCCCAATGGGCTTGTCAAGAATCAGTGACATTCAACTTAACTACCGAGCCTTATGTTTTAAAGAAGCATCAGAACAGCCCACGTCAGATGCGTGTAAATCAGCATCGATTCCCTGAGTAGAAGAGATGGAGGTACCAGCACCTCACACCTCTCGTAATTTGTCCTTTCCAAATTAAATACTAAATGCAGCTCCAAAACAAATTCAGTTCTCCTGCTTAGGCTGCACCGGTAGGTCCATTTCTGAACACTGTGTGCCTTAAGAAGATGCAGGTGCCAAGCACTCATACTACATCATACACATACCATGCAACATTATGAGAGGCTTCTACCATCTGTGTTGAATTTGCATTTTTGAACAAGAGATTCACGTAAACCAATCTGAACTATTACAATCGCTATGGGATTTACAGGAGAAGCTATGTTTAGCTTAATGTATATCAGTGAAGTTGAGAGGAATGAAAAATCCTTATGCCATACTTGGATTTCTGAGGGACTAGTTCCTGGACGTGAGAGTTGGTGTCTCTCAAATCATAGATCATGATAGAGCCGTTGACCAGTCCAGCGTAGATGTAGTTTGTATCATCCAGACACCAGCAGCAGCTCCAGACAGGACGGCCAGTGTTGTACGTCTGCACCACAGTATTTGTTGCCAAGCTGCAGAAGAAAAACAAAGCGTTGGCCCATTGCACAAGATATCCACTGATGAGAAAATAGCATAATTAAGGTAAGCAAATCTAGCTTTTTAAAGCCTTTAAGACAGGAGCATCTCTCTTCAGACTGAATTCTGAATTAACTCCTCCTTTACTCCAGACGTGAATCTGGAAAAATCTAGACAGAATAATCACTGGGATATTGTCAAGTGATTTATAATTCTTCCAGACCAATGCTTCTTTCTCCAGATTGGTCTTTGGAGACTGGGAAAGGAAATCTCAGAGCAGGGTCTCAACTGCCTTACTGGAAAGGGAAAGCTAAGTTACTTTTCTGGAAACAATTAGGAGAAGTGACTCTAGTGTAATCCCGTAATACCACATATTCCTGAGATCACAGGGCTTCTCTCTTCAGATTACATCTCTCATTAATTATTTCCCTCTATTTACACAAGAGAAACAGCGCTTATGCCTCAAAAGGGTACAGTTTCAACCAGGGTCACGCAGCGTGTGGGGTACAGGTAGTTAAGAGCAGATTTATGGTCTTAATTCTTTAGCAACTCAATTTGTGGAAGGAAGAAGAGGGGAGTACGCGGAGGGGCACGACCCAGGACGGCAGACGAAGTTGGTGTCGGATGGGGATGTATTTGTGAAGGGCAACAGTCAACATAGGCTCAGCACACCGAGAAGAGTGCGAGACGGGGGACAGCACACCTCAGAGTGACTCTGGACACCCTTTACAACACACAGGGTGGGTTTCTCCCTGGGGAAGGCGATTACGCTCAGAACTCCCGAGAACGAAGTAATTGCTCCTGGCTAAGTAGAAAGGGAACAACCACAAAGCCAAATCTGGCTGGGGATAACTAGGGGAGAGTTTGGTATCAGGACACTGATGGGTTCAAAACAACAGGGAAACCACCCCGAAGTCATGGTGCTATTTTAAACACTTGCAAGCCAGAACAGGAGATTAATGGACACTGTGGATAATCCCTGCTTGTAGGATGACTGTGAAATCAGTCACTAGAGAAGAAAGATGACCAAAGGAGGACTTTTCTTTCAGAGGGAAACTGAAAGAAGTATGAAGGTGCTGCTGAAGCAAACACTTAACTCCAAGCCACTCTGGGATCAAGCACAAAAGCAAGAGCAACCCAAGTCAAGCGCCTGAGCAGATACCGCAACGAGAAACTGCTCTCCAGATTAAGCCATGAAAAGAACACCAACCTCATCGGTTAGAAATCTGACTTCAGCATCAGAGACAGCTTTGTTTACTTTCAACTAGTCTAGCAAACATTTCAACATGGTGGCAGGAAAGCAACATTCTTTACATTTTTGTTGCAGGATTAAGTTCTCTTCGTTGCTTCACTCGTGGGAAAGAATTGGGACTAATCAGCCACGGAACAGACACGCCTCCTGCCTAACCCTACCCTGACAGATGTGCATAAAGATGTTAAAATAACTCAATAAGGATCAGCAACAAAGTTTTGAGGCAGCTTAAGATGGAAGAGCAGCAGAGTAGCAAGAAAACACGCTCATAGGCTGGAAATTCTAACAGGACTGGACACGTCAGTTCTAACTGGACTGGACTCTCAGCTTTTGCTTAATTAGCCTCCAAAGTGCTGCTCCAAATCTCCACTAGCTCTAGAGAACCTGTGTTCCTCCAGCAGGTGCTCAGCAATTGCTGCCTACACAATGCAGACGAATTCCGTGCTCTGCAAGAAGTTTAAAAGCCAACATTAGCACAGGGATGAAAGCTCCCAACCTAAACACCCCTTGTTTCTGTTTTATGCCATGAATTCCCATGCTTCACTATCCCTTCAGTAACAGAAAAACAAGCAGAAAGTAAATTTCACATCGATATATCGTGCTACCTTTTTTTTTTTCCCCTCCTCAACACAACTTGGCCAATCCCTGTTGAATTTACTTGTTTTCCACCGAATTCTCCACCAGAAAATGATCAGAGACGGGTAGTTCTATAAAACCTCCACGTAAAAGATATGAAAGCATGAACAAGTATTTCTCTCTGCTAATTCCCACGTGCAGGAAGAACATACACACCTGATCTCATCTCAGCAGCATCTTTTGGAAAGCACAACAGCAGGTGCTGCAAGACATTTGTAGCAAGACAGAACAGAAACCCAACCCAGCCTCTTGCACGCAACCAAACTCGGCTGGGCCAGGCTTCTCCCCCGAGCAGGGCTCACCTGGTCAGTTTGAGAGTGTTGTCCAGAGCGGCAGAGAGCAACAAACCATCCGCTCGCCGGCCGAAAGCCAGGCCCCGAATCTGTTTGCTATGGATGGGGATGTACTGACTGCTCTTCAGGTTGGCCACGCTCATCATCTTCACACCGCAACCTGCCGCAGAAGGAGGATAAAGCAGGTTATCATGGAGCAGCATGTGTGTAGAACTAGGAATTCTACACCTCAACTATAATACCTTTACTGAAACCTGGGGGAGTGGGGGGGGATGATGCATAAAAGTTATTTGCTGTTCTGGATAAGAACCACCACGAAACGTTCTTTAGTTCTAATGGCAACAGGGCTAAATCCCCCAGGATCCCAGCCAGCAAGGGCAAACTCGACATTGGTGCTACAGCTGCCCTTACAAGAGCCTGCTGCTCTTTAGCCGGTTTCTTCCAAGACCTTCTTGCCCAGATAAAAAAAACACAGACAGTGGGATTACACGGCTATTTAAGAGAACAAGTGTCACTGCAAAGAATGCTTACAGGTGAACTTAACCTGTGTGCTACAAGAGTCACCACAAAGCCTCCCATTCAGAGATTCATTCCCTGGCTCCAACAGCCAGGAAAAAAAAAAAGAAAAAAAAAAAAGGTCAGTTGAATTCGGAAAACAATTCTCTTATGCCCAGATAAAGCATATTAATTTCCAAACCATTCCCCAAATAAAGTTAAGTTTCATCATTCAGAAAGCATTGGAGTACTTTGCAAATAAACTCTCCAGCTCCTAATGCTGGATTTATTTCATTGAAAAAAGGGAAGTTGGCACTGGTCCAGATGTCAGGTCACTTGCCGCAGGCTCTTAACAGCGAGACAGAAACGGGGCTGCCCATGACTTTTTGGCTTCTTGTTTCCTCACTGGGAAATAGAGCTATCATTCATATTAGAATTTTTTTTTTTGCTTTTGGATTTCCATTTTCTTTCTTTTTTTTTTTTTGTTGAAAAGTATTGACAAACCTGCTGCATGTGGATGAACCCACCTCCCATCTGGGGAGCGATGTTTCTCACTCAAGCACTGGAGCCTTCTCTACAAGCCCTTGCTCTTCCAGAAGACCCACTTTTTTTTTTTTTTGCACAGGGTCATCTTCATCACAGAGCACCAGACATATCTTTTACCTTCCTGTGGATGTGACACTTCCGCAGAAAAACCAGAGAGCCCCTGCTAAAATTCTGCCAGAGAAGTGATGGGGCAAACAAGCTCCTTGGCTTGGCAGAAGCTACCAATGCAGGGGCCAGATGAACTCCAGGGAGTCTTGTTGAGTATTCCCAGTTTACAAGGCACACGCAAAGGCCAAGCAAGAGAAGGGGGGAGCGGGGAGCAAGTAGGTGAAAGCTAAATATTTTTTCTATGAACCCCCAAATCTCAACTTGCTTAATTACCAGGAATAAAAGTAGACTGTGGAGAAGGCTGTGATACCACGAGACAACTCAGCGAGTCGCAGTATGCCATTACTCTGCAGTTCCCAGTCTGGGACACCACAAAAACCTTTTCCAAGTGGTACTTGCTCTGGCTTTGGCTGGAGGGGATGCTGCCTGGGAGGAAGGTGCGGGAGCTGCCGGGCTGCTGAGAAGCACTCGCATTGTGCTGGGCCACCAGAGCCTTCAGCTCCTGCAAAGAAAGAGACCCAAAGAGCTTTAATGCTACGTCACCTTTTGTGCTCTCTCTTCCAGATGCTCCAAGGGGACTTGTTCTCAGATAAAGAAGGGGAATATGGTGCAATTTCCACGCCATTCCTCAAACGCTGGATTTCTAACTCCACTGACTACGACAGCGGGCAACAAAAGCATTGAAATGCTATGCAAGTTGTGGCAGAATGTACTCAAAGTCTGTTATTGTATATATTAGACCCTGTGAGAGACAGGACTCTCGGGCCACACATAAAAGCCAATAACAATTATTACCAGATCAATGCTGTTTAGAAGAGAACGAACTGCCAAGTATTACATGCAGCTAAACCACAAAAGAAAGTCAATTAGAACCCTTTTCCAGAATTTCCAGAATACCCCATAAAAAAATAAAAGCCCAAGTTTCAACAGAAAGGGCGTTGCAGGAAACAAGTCAGTCTATTTAATGAAGATGACCCTGTTCTTGTAAGCCCCGAGCAGCAAATTCCAGGAACGACGCAACTCTCAAGAGCTCCGGCCCTGTTTTCCGCCACCTCCTCCCCCTCTCTTCCTCCACCCCAAGCGAAGAGTGCTGAAGGATGCTCAGCAGAGACGTGGCCAAGGACAGCTTCCATCAGCGACGAGGTATTTCTAGAATTCCTCTTTCCACAGAGATCATCAGGGGTGAGGTGGGCGTGCGAGTAATGGCACTGGCATATCATCAGTCAACTAAAAATGCCCTCCCCCCTCCCCCAAAATAAAAAGCATTTTGACCAACTTCTTGTAATCCAAGGGCAAAACGAGACAGTACAGAACCCTAGAGATATCAGAGAGAGCGTATATATTAAGAAATCATCTACTTGCTTTCTGTTGTCTGAGCAACATAGATTGAAATACTATGCAATTTTTAAACAATTAAGGGCCACAGGAGTGATATTATGAATATATTAGTAGATTGTAAGCTAGCTCCAATATTGAACCAGCCACTACCACTTAACCCACATCTAAGCAAAGGCAGCAGTTCTCAAAGAGGCAAGGTCAAAGATCAAGCTCTACATTAATAGTCATCATCAAGACCTCTAACTTCTGGAAACTGTTCAAGAGGAGAAGAATTCTGATATTTTACAGAGGTCTGATCTGTTTTGCATCAAGCACGTTGCAAATTCCCCAAGGGAATAAAAATCAAAGCTGAAGACTCAAGATGATTCCATTAGAGCAAGCAAAGACAAAACAACCTGGGGAGGAAGAAGAGGTGAGGGGGTGCAAATATGCTTGCAATGGCAGCTATAGCTTCAGGCTTAGAGTAAGCAGTCAACGGAAACACCGGTAACTTAGTAGAAAATTACTCTTAATAAAAAAAATTAATAAACTCATTATTTCTAAAAGGCAGGAGAACACCACCACCACTGAGGGTCAGAAGAGATTAAAATTATTTTTTTCTCTGGGGAGTTTACAAAGCTCTCCTTATCACCTGCATTCAACATTCAACTTTTACGCAAGTTATTAAAAAGGAAACCAGGCAATTAAAGCCACAAGGACTATTAGTACAATGCTTCCATTTAAACACAACGGACAAACCCAGCAGAATCAGAAAGTCTTACTGGAGACACATTACCAAGGTGATTAAAAGCGCTGCACTGCAGAACAAATTCCACTAATTGTGCTCAAAAGAACACTATTCTGGTAGTATGAGCCTATACCTTCTTTTAAGAGGTTTGCAGAGTTTTCCTGGTGTTGACTAAGGACCTCAAGGGCACGCTCCTCTCTCCACATTATGACTACCTCCTAGATTTCAGCTTGAATGAACACGGTCACACAGGTCGGGTGGGGAAAGAAGAGAATGTGCAGCAGAAGTCTTCCTGAGGAGTATGCGTGAGAAGTAGAAGAGGGACAGCACAAGGAACAGGGAAGGAAAGCCACCAGCCGCAACTAATACAGAACTGTTTTCTTTTGAGTATTAGGTTACAGTTTTAATAGCCGATACGAAGCTTTGAGGACAAAGGTGGTTATCAGATGGCTGTCACTCTCTGGCTGCGCTCCCACTGTTGGTCTTGCACCACACAGGCCCAGCCTTGCATTGAGGAGAGAGAAAAACATGACGACAAACACCTCAAACTACAGCACTACAGGCATTTCACCCTCCTTTGTTCAAATTCAGTCAAAAGGGACATGCAGCATTTTTTAATCGGCTTCAATCTACGTAACGGCTGAATGAAGCATCAGGTTTTACTTCTAGATCTTCCCCAGACACCAACTGGAGGTGAACACCAAGATCCCAAAGGTGAAAGATTTTTATGCAAGAAAACCATTAGCCTAAAACTCTTCTAAAGGAGTTAAGTTCACAAGTTTTTATTGATATTTTGCCATCCAATTCTTTTTGGATGATCTGAAAATCATATATATAAAAAAACTTTTTCAAATAGATCTCTAGAAATCAAGAAATATCTTGACCTCTGCAAGCCTCACAATTGCACTTTCTTCTTTACAGCAGCATGCAGTTTCCTGTCATTTTCCCATCAGTCCTCCCTTTACTGCTCCAAATAGAAACAGACCGGCTGTTTCCCACTTGAAAAAAAAAAAGAATCTCCTATCCCAGTTGATCAGTGGTATTAATGCCAGAAGCCAGAGGTGGTTTGCTTCAACTTTTATTGAAAATTTTGGGGGAGTACTGCAGTAGCTCGCAGCTGATTCTTAAGTTCTTTTTGCTCACAAAGGCAAACCTTTAGGCAAAAAAATAAAACCAACACAAAAAAAAAAAAAAAACAACCCACAGACTTCGGTAGCACCACTTCCAAAATTCAAGCCTGAATCTGCCAGGCAGCATGCAGCATATAGCTCTGCACAGCACCTACTGCAGGCTCATGTATAGAAACACCACCACCGAGAGCTTTCTGCCAGGTCTCTAGTTAGCTCCCGACCCTCTCTCCCCTCAAGTTCCTTTCCTCATATAGTTTCATATAGCTAAAGACTTCAAACCATCCCTTTTCTAGCTTCAAACGTCTTAACTTCAACAACGAAGTCCAATGGACAAGACTGTTAGTAGACAAGAGCTGGGAAAAACGCATACAAACATAAAAGGTGACATAAAACTAGTGACTGCTGATGAGGCACAGCTCTCGAGCAAGTTAGCAACAACAAAAAAAAAAAGGTTCATACAATGACTTTTGGGGGGAAACCAATGATATTTGCTTCCCGTAAAAATTCAGACACCACAGTTTGTATGCAACCAATGTACAGTGTAACCATTCCAATAAAGTTTGTGCAACTGAACTTTGCCATACCAAGTGTCCCCCGGAGCATACGGACATTTCGGACGTTTCTTCTGTAATCCCACAGCACTTTGTTTTCTAGACTGACTGGCAGCTTTGTGCGCTGCAAATTAAACACGTTTTCTTGTGCCATCAGTAACGTGGCTGGCTGAAAGGAACAGGGCAACAGACTCAAGATGTAACAAGGCAAATTCAGATTACGTGTTGGGGGGGAGTGGGGGGAAAGTCTTAATTAGGACATTTGAACAATGAGGTGTCCAGAGAAGCCGTGCGATCTGCTTGCACGCACTCCACACCTGGTGTGGCAGAGCCCTGAGCAACCCAACCTAACGCTGAAGTTACCCAACCAGGGTCCCTTCCCGCCTGAACAACTCCACGCAGGTGGTTGCTTTACTAGATGACCTCTCATAAGACAAGGAGCTCGTTAGGCATACCCTCAAAATACGATCAAACAACTGAGTGACTTATTCCAGACTTCCTGCTGATTTTCTGTTCCCCAGCAAATTGTCTTACTTTGAGTTTATTCATAGTATAGACAAGCACCTTAAAACCGCTGCCAGCATTCACATTAACCACTACAGGACAGTGATGAATGCAGTATAAATACTGAAACAGAGCTTAAAAACACAGGGTACTTAATCTTTATAACATGCGACTTCAGATCAGTTCGCCTGGATACTCTATCATTTAACACCAGAAGAATTGCAGGAAGACATTATGGACCTGCAGTTTTATTTTATTCACATTCTCTTTAGGCCAAAGTTTAAAGTGGACCCATTTTCTTATTAGCTCTGATGAACTTCATGCAGGAATTTAGGCAAGCAATTTATAAAGCCTTAAGTCACATGGGAAGACTTCAGCAGAGGATGTTGCTCAATGTAGACATAAATAGCTAAGGCTATAAAAAAAAGTCCCGAAGTAAAGAAAAGCATAAAATTAAGCGAGTTACTAGACAGTGAGAGATATCATCTACTTCATACAACAACAAAAAAGGTAGCAAACTGGCTGTGAAACAGGCCATTGGAAAACCTAGCACTGGTGGAAGATGCCAGATAATTCACAGTTGGAAGCATCAGTAAAGTCCAGAATTTATAGGAATCCTGCAGAAGCAGCTGGGATGGGTTACAAAATATCACGGTATCGCGGGAGCCAGAAAGGAAGCAGTCGTTTAGCAACCAGTCATTTATTTTCAGCAATTTGCATTCTAAGGGGACAGAGGTGCCTCTTAGCAGCTGTTCAACCCCTGCATCAGCCTATGCCATCGAAAGCCCAGCTCTCTGGGCACCGGAAGGTGCTTAAGTGGAATGTTGACTGACCTTCACCAAAAATTTAGGTGTTTTTTTTGTTGCTCTCTTGGTGTTGCAAATAGCCCTACCTCTTCACAAGCTCCTTCTGAAAGGCTCTTGGCTAACTGGCGATAACAGGTCCGTTACGGGTTTACTACAGAGACTTTTGAAGCTTATTTTGATGCATTTAAGAGGAAGATGAGGAGGATTAGTTTGGTGCTGCATCACCAGGCTTTGCCAGGCACCACAAGACCTGAGGAGGAACCTGCAACATCAGCAGCCAAAAGAAAAAACCCTCTACCACTAAGCTGTATTTGCAACTTGACTAGGTCTCAGAAGCACAAGTAGTATACAAGAATATGCCAGTCCGGGATGTTTATAATACTCCTGATGATTCACCAATTGAGTTCACTAAATCTTGCTGCTTATTATCTCCTCTAAGGGAAAACGCAAAAGGCGTTTTAAATACAGGAGAAAAAGGAATCCTCTGTGTGAGGCTCACCTGAACTTGCTTGCGGAGTTTGCTGCATTCGTCTGTCAAAACCTGCAACTGGAGACGACTCTGTGCAGATTCCAGCTCTGCCTGTTTCCGCAACAGCTGCTCCTTTTCTAAAGAGCTGGAAGAAGGAGAAGAAAAGCAATCCTTAGGACTAGGTACTGCCTGAGATGCTTCTCTGGGCTGTCTGTTCCTATCCCCAGACTGCATTTACCACTCAGGTAAATTCAAGAGTAAGATAAAATCTGGTACCACACTCATGCAGCACATTCACCTCGAGATGTTCTCGGTTATGCAATGAATGACTCACTCGAGTATTGTACCACAGAAACAACAGCCTTTCGCCTCACCCTCTCCAAGTGCGCTAATTTAGTAGAGGAGAGTGAAAGAGAAATCAGGGTGGGGATTTTTTCCCCCCCCTACAGAAACAGGTTAGCAAATTCTATACCATCAACATCCATGGTAATATACCGTGTCACTAAAACAGCAATATTGTCAAGCTATTAGGGAACTAATTTTATTTCAGGAAAATATAACGGTATCAGAAATACATACAGATAAATTCTCTGTGAATGCCCACAGAGAAGCCATACTTAATGCCTCACCTTGAGCCTAAAAGTGCATACACGCAATTTGGCAGCGGCAGTTTTCATAACTTCAATTTGTCTTTGATATATGCTTTACACGTGAAGGAGTAGTTAAAGAAGGGGAAGAAACACCGATATTCCATAAAATTATCTGCACATTTGGTCTCTAACATTGACCACCACATTCTGCACTTTGAAAGCAGCAGTTATTTCAGTAGTTGATGTGCAAGGGAGATCTCACTTGCCTAAGTACCTTCTAAATATACAAATCTAGTTGCACATATTTACCAAGCACAGAATTCTGTCATTTCCCTATAGCATCTTCACACAGTTTTTTTGCTGCATAAGAAACAGGTGAAATGCTGGATTTAACCATGGCAAACGCATCCTTTACACCAACACCCAGAGCCTGAAAGCTGCCTTTTTTTGGAACACGAAGAACAAACTCCAGGATCTCATATCTAATTCGAGGCTACGCACAAGCAGTATCAACGTGCGCATCAGCGCTGGCATTTGTCCTCCACTGGTGGCTGTGTGCCACCAAGCAGCCACCGCCAGCAGCTGAACCAGACTGACAGCAGCCACCGCTCTCTGCCTCCCCGCAGAAACAGGAGACCAAGGAGGGGCAGGGCAAGCAGGGAAGGGCTGCAGCAAGACAAGAAGCAGTTCGACAACAGCCTCTCCGTGAGAGATAACAAGCTTTAAACACCCAATGCCTTCTGTGCTTTTGGAAAAAAATAAATAAATAAAAATCTTATTTATAGTTTGTTTTGCAGCGTGGATCCAGTAAAAGCAGCGTGACCCTTCTAAAGGTACAGTTCAAACACCATCAGGCAGCGGCTATCTGAACAGAAGAGATTTTCCCTTTGTGACATTTACTCCTCAATCATTTCTGATCAATAATTACCAGGACAGCGAGCTTTCTGTTGAAAGACTGCATTGAAAGAACAGCAGCAGAGCTAGAGACATCTAAAGACCCCAATTAAATTCTATTCACTACAAGACTCAGGAGAACTCAGATATCTGCAGCCCTGTAATTTCAGAATAGTATCTGTGACAGCATCTTATTGAAAAGAAATTAGTCCCCATTTTCATACCTGCTTTTCCTTTTTTTCAGTAAGAAGTCTACATTTAAGTTGGAGGGGGAAGCAGAGTCATCGTAATGCTGGCTGACCTTTTGTAAGTAAAGCTACATGAAGAGTTTGACAAAGCAAGATGGAAAGTGATTCATATGAGAGATTACTCTGTTTAATGCATGCAGAAAAGATGGCAGAAAAGGTCAGCTACTCACCCCCCTTGCATTTCTAACTATGCCTCGCTTTTCTCATCTAATGATGAATTAGCAATATACAGCTTTTTGGCAACAACTCTGCATGTTCTCCCGTGATGACATTTCAGGATACCAGCACAAGATAGCTTCCATTATTTCAGGGCCGCAAAGCGCAAACTCAAGAACTCTGTTTCTTGAATTTTCAAAAGAAAATCCTCCTTCCAGGTGAGACACCTGCAGCCCAGCAAGGGCCTGGTCTTAAGACAGCCGTACTCATGATAATCCCCCAGGGAATGCACAAATGGCTTTAGACAATACAGGAAATTAAAGCATGACGTCGAAGGCAGACTGCGGCTCTCCAGGGCATGCAATCAGTGGGGGCGTATCTCTGCGTGGAGACTCTGTACCTTTTCATGCGCTCCTGTTCACTGGTGTCCAGCGCCTTCAGCGTGCGAGCGTACAGGATCACGATGTCGGAACGTTTCGCTTTCTTATTGCACTGAAATAAAAGACAAGTTCGGTTCACCTACAAGGATTTAACTGTCCAAATTATGCATCCCTCAGCATTATTATCCTCAGCAAGTTCGCCGATGATACCAAACTGGGAGGGGTGGCTGACACCGC
>JAOXNO010000063.1:25855268-25868311 GCA_028565335.1 Limnodromus scolopaceus
AAGGCCAGGCTGGATGGGGCTTTGAGCAACCTGCTCTAGTGGGAGGTGTCCCTGCCCAGGGCAGGGGGGTTAGAACTGGATGATCTTTAAGGTCCCTTCCAACCCTAATGATTCTATGATTTAGTATTCGAGGCAGATATTCTCAGTCCAGTGGAGGGGCACCACCTAAGCCTAGCTAACATCAGTACAGTTTTCAGCCTGTATGGTTATGGGCTCAACAGGAACCAGAGGCTTATATAAGCAAAAAAGGCAAGGGAATTCCAGAAAACCCAACAGAGAGCATATGGTCACACAATATTACACAGCACTTAACAGCTTGAGCTCCTGTCACGTGCAAGAATAGCTCAGAGCAAACAGAATGAATCTGTTCAAAAAGACACCTCATAGATGTGCCCTCAGAAAAAGGTGTCAAGGTGGGTTGGCCAGTCAAAACCAAACCTAAGGGCAGAGAGTGATACACAAAGGCATTCCTCAGAGACTGAAACAAAACAAAGCCTTGTTCTCATATTCTCTGGACATCAACCTCGGGTAGGAAATTAACTCTTCGTCACTCTTACATAAACAGCATATGTTCATCACAAACAACGTCACTGAAGTGCGCGGCAGCCTGCGAACGTGAGACTGGATAAAGGATTGCGAGCCAGGAAAAGCTGAGGCAAGAGAGAGACAAGCAAAAAGCCCACCGTCCTAAGTATCGCTACCTCCTCAGCTGAGTGTCACAAGAAGTTACAGGAATGACAAGAAAACTCTAAACCGAAGCAGATTGAAATCACAAATAATTTAAAAAAATGCTGAATCAGGTCCTTCTCTGAAAACTGAAAGCACCATTGATCTCCAGAGATGTGATTTGATGTCTTCAATAATACTCCTTGATAAGATATAACCGCAGAAGTGTTCTAATTACTGATCTCTCAACTTGAAGTTATTCTGAACGTTTCCAGGATTACTTATAGGCAGCAGCCTGCAAATAGCAAGACGACTGTATTTAACAGTAGGGTAGCAGTCACCCGTTGCTGCTACTGCTCTTAGGAACTGCCTGCCAGAAAGCCTTGTGGCAGCAGCCTGCTCCTGTCAGCTGTGGGCATGATGATCCCTCAGCACCGTCTGGTGTGAAGCTCGAAAGGATTTCCCCACCGAGTTTTGAAACAGCGAGATGAGTTTCTGAAATCAGTCTCTCTACACAGCTCAAATATAGCACAAACCTCCTGAGCTGGCTGCTGCTGGTGTCTCCTGAGCTGACGGTAACAGCGGTGCTGCAGCCTCCACTGCTTCCTCCTCCTCTTCCTCAGCAGAAGAGCTGCTGTCAGAGTCGCTCAGTTCTATTGTTTCATCCGAGCTGGGTTCCTGGTTGTCCCTTGCAACACGTGAGGGCTCCAGACGCGGGACGGGTCCTGTAGCAGGCTCTTGGGTCCTGCTGAGTTGAAAGTAACTGTCCAACGCTGCCCTGGGCCCAGAAAAGCAAGAAATAAAAGCCACAGTTATTTCAGGTAAGCTAAAGGCTCAGAATGTTCCTCCATGCTTGTTTGCATTCCTAGGCTCTTGACTGCAATAGGAAGATATGAAAGTTATCAAGAAAGACCTTCTCTGGTAGAAGGGCAACCCCTGTTCATAAAGCCCACTTTATGAACAATCTGCAGTATCGTACAGCAAACATTCGTTTTGCTCAGCTCAACTAAAATCTCCTTCTCGTTTACAACAATGATATTGTCTTCTTTTGGGGTGGGGTGGTGGTGGAGAGAAGAAAAGCAAAAGGGACATAGGTATTGTTCACTAATAGCCTAAGGAACTCCTGATTGCTACATCCAACCCTAACTTAGACGTGGTTCCTAAAGCCACCGGTAATACTAGATGCACAAGGTTTGTATCACAGTCTCATTCCATCGACTACTTTCTGCCTAGTCTTTCTACTTTCCCTCTTCTTTCCTACTGGAACTTCATCCCTGGATAGAAACCTCCTCCCCTCTCCCCCCATCAGCTCAGCTATCGTCTCAATTACCCTTCAGATTCAAAGCAGAAGTTTGTCAGGTTGCCTTCCAGCCCTGAGAACTCCAGTGACCTTCACACGCAATCCAAGGGCAAACAGTACAGTTATGTTTAATCATCTGGGAGGAGATGAGTTCTCGGTCTCACTGAATTTAAAGGCAATGCTCCAGTTAATTATAATTTCACCCTTGACATTTACAAAAACTACAAAGATGAAACGAAAACCAAACAAACCAGAAATAGGGACTTCTTTCTGGCTGGAGAGCTTCACCCTTTAAACCCATCACAAATAGTATTAAACACTGAATTTTTACTTTCTTTGCCTGGAGGTAACAAAAAAAAACCCTGCAGAAAAACATCAGTTCGTATGTTTCTGGAAGTTCCTGCAGCAATTGTCATCAGAAAACTTAATCAGGCAGTGCCCAAATCAAAGGTGAAATGCAAAACAGAGCACAAGCTCCACTGAGCTAAATGCTGGCCGGAACTGTGGAGAGTCAGCACTGCTGCAGGGAGCGCCAACAGGAACCTGGCAGAGGGGAGGGAACGGGGCTAGCAGAAGCTCTGCAAGCAAGATGGAAAGTGTGGAAAGGCTCAGGAGCCAACACCACCACTGGCAACATAAGAAACAGGGGGGATTCACTTCACAAGTGCACAGATCCTGCCGGAAGAGATCAGGGCCATGCCATTACTGAGCTTAAACGGTATGCGAGCTGCCCAGAACTTGGCCACAACCACACACCTGGACTGAGCTGGGCTCCAGAAGCCAGGAAGCAGGGCAGTTTTAAACTGATGCCAGAGTTGGTAAGAGCGCAGCTCAGACCTAATTTCATTTCTGCTTTACCTGGCACTGACAGTCCTCTGGGAACCACCCATTCTCTGCTGCCTGCGAGCTCTCCTCACTTGCGGGCGCTGCGTGACCTGTGGCACAGGCAGTGGCCGATGCGGATCGAGTGGCCCTTGTAGCCTTTGCAGTCCGTTGAGAGCCGAGGCAGGACTCGGCTGCGGGTCAGGCCCAGCGGCCGCTTCCCTTGTTGTACCAGCATTTGGTGTGACAACAGCGTCATCAGCAGGAAGAACTGGAACGCTGCCGCCTCCTTCACCGAGCGCTGGAGCACCGGAGGACAGCGCTGCGTGACCCGAGGGCTCTGGGGGAAGCGTCCTGAGGTCCTCCACAGAGTAAGCAGCCGCAGGCTGGAGATCAACTTCCATCTCTTCTTGAGCCATTTCTGCAAAGAGTTGAAGAAAACCAGGATTTATTTGCAAGTCTGCGCCCTACTTCTAGCCTGACAATGGCAAGAATTAGGTGCAGCAAACAGTGACTACAAAAGCCTTTAGAATTCAGGCTGGAGAGACAATTTGTCCTTTCGCCTTAGACACGAAGCGTAGCTAAACCCTCTCCAATCGATACAGGTATGTGAGCTGGCACAGCAGGCAGCACCCTCCCAGAGCCCGGGACTCAAAGTCTTTGCCTCAACAGCAGCTAACGCCAAAGGCACATTGCAAAAAAAAAATAATAAATCAATTTAAGTAAGCCCTTGGAGGAGTATGGAAAGTTAGGGATCTCGTGCTGGCATCATTAACTTGCCAGCAAATTCACATGGACCTTGGAGAACAGAGTTTGGGAATACTCGAGAGATTCTCCGTGGTGAGCAGCACTGCACAAACACCCACAAATAAAGCCAGAAACAAGCTCTACAAAGCAGTCCTTTGTCTGTCGCACTGCTCTCCGGAGGTGGGTTTATTTTCAAGTTTCTTTGAGTAAAATTCCATTATCGCTGCAACCCCTTCTCACAGGCCTTTCAGATACTTTATATTCACCAACACCGAGCCAACGCAGAAAGAGTCCCACAGCAGAACCCACGAGTGAGTCGTTACGGGTAACAAGCCACCTACAGCACCAGCATTTGTGGATCCATATTCACCCTGACACTAGATAAACATGAAATTTGCAGCAAAACCTCACGTATGTCATTTAAGAATGTCTGCCCTGCAAATGTCTTCAGGATAAAGATTTCAAGGTTACCTCCTAAATAGAAGTACAGAGGAGGCAACTGTCTGTGCATTGCTAATTATTATGCCACCTAATTGGAGCACTTCAGTCACCCCGTTCCACAGGCAGTCTTACAACACAAAAAAAAAAAGTTCAAGCTTATTTCTTAAACTGAATAAATACACGTGCCCCCAAAAAATCATCCTTCTTTTGGAGGGTGGTGTGGATTCAATTCTGCCGGCTGCTGAAGGTCATTCATTCTCAAAAAATACTTAGGCAATCATAAACCTGAAAGGCCTTGGGAATTGTAGACCTTTAGCATTACTAAGAGCCCAAAGCACACACCAAAACTTGGTAGGCTAAGAGCTATGCAAACAGAGCAAAGGCTGCTTTTAATCCACCTAGTAACTAGAAAATGGATACAAGAATTACTAGAGGGGGACGTACTAATGCCTAGATGTTTTTATAGGCCTTTTAAGAAGTTCTAACTTACAAAACATTTTATAATTCTTATAGTAATTTCCAATTCAGCCTAAGTTAGGCCACAAATAGATGTTAAATGCCACCTCCCACCAGAACAGTCATGCAGTCAAGATACTATAATATTCAGTGATCGAGTAGTGCTTCTCTAAGCTCACATTTCACGATAAAAACGCCACCTAGAAGGATAACAGGTCCTTTATTTCGCCCATAAATTAACTGTGAGACTTAAAAATACCGCATGCGTTCCCCATTGTGGGTTAACTAATCCTGCATAACTCCTAATAAACAAGAAAAAAAAAAAAAAAGATGTTAATATTGGCGCTTTCACCACTAAATCTTGGAGCCTTCCTGCGAGGGGCAAAGGCCAGTACTTCCTCGAGAACAGCCCACCCAGAAGTCACTGGAGGCACCCACAGACAGAAGGTCTCTGTGAACAAGCTTCTTGGGCCCGGGTGAGAAGAACCAGAGTGCTGTCAGAGGGCAGAGCCGGGGCAGCAGCTCCACAGGAGGCCCTGCAGTACCAACCAGACGGCTGAAGGCTGAAGCACAAGCTCCCCACTGTGGAGGGGCCTCCTTACCGCACGCACCCCGGTCCTACCCCGCAGCTCCACGGGTTAGCGTGCTGCACCCGCTTTAACCAAAAAAAACCCCAAACACCACCCAAAATTAAGCGCGCCCTCCGCAACCACGGGTTTATATCTGGCTTCTTACAGGGCTCGCTTATTTTAACTACGAAATCCAGTCACGCAATCAGCGAGGAAAGGGGAGACTTGTCCTCCCTCAGCCGCGGGCACACCAAGCCCCGGGGACGCCTCAGACCACCTTCGCCCAGGCCGCCCCTTCACCGCCCGGGCCGCCTGGGAGGCCAGGCCGCGGCGGGACCCCCGCAGCTCTCCCCAGCGGCAACCCGCGGAGGCCCAGCCGCTCCCGTGGTGCTCGGGGGACGCCAGGCCCGGCGTGGGAGGAGGACCGAGCGGAACCGGAGCGGGGGAAACCGTCCCCACCGCCCCTCGCTCACCTGCCGGCGGACCCCACCGCCCCGCTCGAGCGCCGCGCTGCCCCGCCCCCGTCCTCGGCACCCGCTTCTATTGGGCGAGCCGCGGCCAGGCCCGCCTTCTCACTGGCCAGCCGCGCTGTCCGTCTGCCTGAAGGAAAGGCGGGTGGGAGGGGCGAGGGGAGGCCTGCTCTGATTGGTCAGAGGGCCGTGCGGGAGCGCCCGGCTGATTGGGCGGCGAGACTCGCTGGGCGGGGAAATGGCGGCGCAGCGCGTTTCCATTGGGGGAGCCGCCCCGGCGGCGAAATGAGCGGGAGCTCGAGCGGATTCAAACAGGGGCGGAGGTGGGCGGGGTGTTGTCATGGCGGCGGGGCCCTGAGGGAGCCGTGGGGGGAGCCGGGCCTCAGCGTCCCCCGGGGCTGAGGAGAAGATGGCCCCGTCGCCATCAAGAGGGTGCTCTCCTGTTGTCCCAAAGCCTTTCACCTTTTAAAAGCAGCTTCTACCTTTTTAAAGTACGTCATTTGCCCACCAGCTGCCTCCCAGGCGAACCCAGGCCCCTCCTGGAGGTGACATGGCAGCCTCGGGGTCTGGAGACAAATGCAGATGTGTGGAACCCTCGCTCTCTGGGAAGGCAGGGAAGAGGGGTGAGCGCCCCACTTTGGCCTTGTTATGGTTTGAGGAACCCACAACAATTTATTGCCATTTAGACAATCATTCTCACACCCAATGACCCCTCCCCATACGAGAAGGGGAACTGGGAAAGAACGAGGAAACCCAAGGGTTGAAATATAAACAGATTTAATAGAATAACACTAAATAATTAACATTAATAACACTGAAGAACCAGTACTGGTCCTGACATCGACATAAAACACAGGAGGACTGTCCCCAGCCCGTTCCACCCCAGGGACAGCCGGTGTGGGACACTGCCAGCGCTGCGGCTTCGGGAGGAAGGGAAGGGCTCAGGGCTCCGGCACCGGGGCAAGGAGTTCTCAGGGGGGCAGCCATCAAGGAGGGAAGAGAGAGAAACTCCTCAGCAAACTTTCTAAATTTCTATGGAATGTGGCGTTCATGGTATGAAATAACCCCGTTGGCAGCTTGGGCCAAGTGCCCGGGTCTCGCTCCTCCTTGTCCACGCTCCTGGGGAGCTCGAAATCACTGAGACCTTGAAACCCGCAGCTGTAAATACTTTCACCAATTCAGACACCAGGGTCTTCTAAAAGTGCGGTTTATCCCAGGCGTTGGAAGAGACCTTACGGAAAAGTAAAATTACTGGAAGAGACATTAGTCCTGTGTTGCTCGAACCAGGAGAAGCCTGCAGGAGGAAGGCCACTGGTTTCCCTTGGTTTGCTCCCGGAGGTGCCCAGCAGCTTGTGGTCACCCCACCCTGCTTTCCGCGGTTAACTTCCTTGGTTTCGGCTTTTCTCCAGGTCAGCCAGCAAGTCCACAATCTCTGCAAAACACAAGGATGGCGTTAATCAAAACAGAATATTTGTTATAGGTTTTTGTTGGTTCCCCCCCCACGCACACCCGATGAGAAGATAGATCTCTCTCACTGATAACATCTGGGACATGAAGTCCCTCTCTCCTCAGGCCAGCAAGAATGGGCAACTGTTAGCAAGGAACAGCCCCGAGAAGCCTCACGTGAGTACAACCGAAAGAGAAGCAGCCATGAATACAGAGACATGTCTGGAAACAGCTGTGAGGAGATCTCCTTCCAGCTCAGCCCCACACGGGCATGGCTGGGCATTGGATTAGAGGAATAAAGACATGCTATGTCCTCTGTGTGGATTTGACAACATCTCTGATGATTTTTTTGGTGTTCTCACTTCAGCCGGGGTGATTCCCGGCGGCAGGGTCTGTTGGGAGACAGAGGCACAGGGAGCACAGCACATGGCAGGAGCTGGGTGGTTTCTTACGCACAGTCTTGTACACATCTCTTGTGCGGAAACCATCCCCGTAGGATGGAGTGGGTGAGACTGAAGGAAGCTTTCTCCCCTTGGAGGGATGAACTGAAGGAAGGGTACAATCTCTGTGCCTCCAAGCACACCAGAAAGGTTCCTCTGTCTTCCAGTGGACATCAATTATTTATCTGATCAGACCCAAACCAAATTTAGAGACAGTGACATCTTCCCTAAACATGAGGAGGATCGTCTTTCCTTTGAGGGTGGCAGAGCCCTGGAAAGAGGCTGCCCAGGGAGGCAGTGGAGTCTCCTTCTCTGGAGACATTCAAAACCCACCTGGACAAGTTCCTGTGTGACCTGCTCTGGGTGGACCTGCTTTGGCAGGGGGGTTGGACTAGATGATCTCCGGATGTCCCTTCCAACCCCATGTGATTCTGTGATTCCCCACCGCAGAGCAATTCCCAAGATTGCAATTTATTGCTCAAAGCCCAGGGCAGAAAATGTTCCTGCACCGTGTGGTGGCTTCTCCTCCAGCTGAGGGGATCTGCAGGACCTGAGCGGAGATTAGCCCACACACCCCTGCTCCCAGCTCTGTGCTCCTCTGAGAGAAAAAGCTTACTCTTACAGCGATGCCAAATGAACAGCTGCTGATTACCCTCAAGGCATGGAGAAAGAGAGGTCTAGTATTAGGGGACTCGTTAGCGTGAGAAGGTAGGACAAGGAGTGATCTCCAAACACAAAGCCAGACAAATTCGTGTGGAAAATAAGGGGAAAAGTGACCCCTGAAGCAGCTGATTGAAGGATACAAAGGCCTGTGGAGCAGATGTCTGGGACACTTACCCTCTGCAGAAGGGCGTTGGGAAGGGTCAAATGCCCGGCATTGGTCAATGATTTTCCTCAGGACTTCAGGACAGTCTTCCCCGACAGGGTCCCGGTAATGGTGGTCACAAATTTTCTCTATGATCTCCTGGGTCTTGCAGCCTAGACAACAGATGAGCAAACAAGAGTGTCGGGACAGAGCTCTGCTGCCACAGGAGAGTGCTGGGGAGGAAACCCAGTGGAAAGCCGGGCCAAGAGCCTTCCTGCAGCTTATGGCATGGAGAAACCAGCAGAGAAGCCACCCAAACTATGTCTGCAAGGAGCCACGCTGTAACTGGCATGACACTGTTGGGCTCCAGTGGAGCAAGGAGATGTGTTTATGCCTCAATGCACAGGAACATCAAATAGAGACAAAAATTACTTGCATGTTTGTGGTTTAAGCATGTCCCTGAAATGCTTTACTGTATTGGAGTCCCAGGAGAAGCCATCAAGCTGAAGTGCAGACCCAGGCACACCAGGCACTGCCACTGAGACCCACATGCCACGGGGATGCTCCGGGAAGGAGCGGGGAGAATCCAACACCAGCCAGCAGCCCCACCGGGCTGTGTGGCTTTTACGTGGGGGACAAGGTACATCTGTCTCACCTTCAAATGGGATTTTGGAGGTCGCGATCTCCCACAGCACGATCCCGAAGCTGGAAGGAGACAAGCAAGAGTCTCAGCATGGATCCTACCACCTTCTACTAATTCCTAACGGAAGGGACTTGTTGGGCTGTGCCAACCGCAAACTGCTGCTTATCAGTCCAATTAAACCTGGCCTTTCTCCATAACTCAACGGCTACCCTGCCCGACATCTGCCTGCTTTGGGGCATCTCTCCTGGGAGGGACAGACACACCTGTATATTTCAGAGGGCTTCTTGTAGGGGTAGTTCCTTTCTTTCAGGTTCTCGGGGGCGATGTAAGCCAACATAGAGACCTGTTTCCAGTTCTTCTTGGCTTTCCTCTTGATGGATGACTCTGTCTCACCCAGCTCGAATCCCGACAGCTGATGGGCAGAATGAGAGAGAGAGAGGGGGAGAATTGGTATAAACGCAGCCTGTGGAAACCTGTGGCATGGCTGGGGACTGGCCCAAGCTGGAGGAAAGAGAGTGAGGTGCCCTGGGCAGCAAAGAGCCCAGCATGGGGCTCTTTGCGCAAGCAAAACCCTAGGTGGAAGCAGGTGAATTGCCCTAGCTTCAGCTCATCCCAGGGTGGATGGCCCAGAAACGCTCATTTTGCTGACAATAAAACAGAGATAATGATGAACTGAGATGTCTAAGGTGACAGGGGAGATGACTGTACCCCAGGTGTTATTCTGGACCATCATAATTGCCTTTGGTGTTGGTGGGGGAAGAGACCCACAAAACCCATGCAAAACTCCCAAAAGCTTCTCCGAGCGTGGTCCTTACCTTCACACAGTAATCCCCGGCCACCAGGAACTTGCTACTGCAGATGCAGCCATGGAGTCGGGACTTCTCCTCTGTCCAGTGCAACCTGCAGCCAGATGGAACCAAGGGCTGGTTATGGACCCATCCCCACCTTGAGTCTCCCTCTTTCCATGTAGGGGAGGGACCGACATGCGCCTAGAGAAGCCAGCAGCTTTCTGCCTCTCTTGGAGGACCAACCCTGCCAAGCCAACCTTTCCAGCAGGTGCTGAAGGAGATGCTGTGGGCAAAATAACAAGTCTTGCAGATGAGCAGGGCCCATAAGAAGAACTGGCCGTGCTGTGGGGTGCTCCTGAAGCTGCCCTATGGGTGCGTGGAAGGGGGTTTCTCCCTTCCAGGCCTTCGCAGGCCTCAAGCCAGATGTAGGGGCCAGTGACCAAGGTGAGATGGGTGCTATACCATCCAAACCCACTGCCTACCTCTTCACCAGCCTCCCATCCCAGTGTCCCAAGGTGGTGGAAATAGTGTCTAACAGGATACCACTGCTTACTGAGAGAGACCAGGAAGCTAAACGTGGCTTGTGGACCACCAAGTGGACTCACTCACCGCTTTAGGCAGGAGCTCACCTGTAAAGGCCTCTGGCGGCTCCCAAGGCCATCCGAATGCGGACCTCCCAGGAGAGATGCTGTTGCCTGGTCAGCACATCCCGCAGCGTCCCGTGCTTACAGTACTCCATGACGATGGAGAAGCAGGGGCTCCCATCTGCAAGGCAAAACCTTGAGCATCCCACCTTGTGCCACCTCCTGGGAGGGGACCACAACAAGCCATCTGCCACCAGCTAGCATCAGGGGCAGGCAGGGGAGAGAATGGGTGACACTAATGCGAGACCTCCTACCTTTCTCCTCAATGCAGATCCCATACATGCGCAGGATGTTTGGAGACTCAAACTTCTTCAGGGTCTGAATCTCCCTCTCAAAGATGTCTCTCACCTTCCTGCAGAAAGGGACAGCATGGTGAGGTCCACAGAGCAAGGCATGACATGGTACCGTATCACCCTCCCCTCCTGGCTGCCCCATGTCACTCCTGCCCAGAACAACTCACGCCGGGTCAGTGGTCAGCGGCCTCTTGAAGGTTTTGATGGCGACAGGATACTTGAGGTACTCGCCCTCGTAGAGGTCAAAGCTCTCGGTGTCCTGCAGGTGTCTGTAGAAGGTGAGGTGGTCCCGATCGATCTCGGTGATGTCTTCTCTTTTACCAACATTGACCTTCTTCAAGGCTACTCCCGCCATGGCCCAGGAGGGAACAAGGGACACGTTAGGCAGGGTTCGGAGGGGAAGGACACAGTGCTCAGGGTGCCTGGAGGTGCAACGGTGACTTACATTCCATCACACGCACGATTTGGTTCAGCTCGCTCTGCATCCAGTCTACTTTGCTCTCCACACTTTGCCTGTCGATGTAGATGTCCCCAGACATGTCTTTGGGCTCCTCGGTACCTGGGGAGAGAAACATGCAGAGGTGGGGCTGTTAGATAAACATTTAGGAACGAAGTGGTTAGATTTTCTTGTGGTTTAAATGTCTCTTTGGCTCTCCTTGACCATGGCCATCAGCCAAAGCTGGGCAGCAGCTGGGAAGAGGTGCCAACCGCTGGTCTCGGGGAAAGAGGGGTCCCTAAATGCCCACTTACTTGCGATCACCTGATCCAAGAAAGCCCTGTCGTCCATCAGGTCCTCGGCGTCCTGCCTGTAACGGGTCTTTGCCTGGAAAGCCTCCAGGAACGCCTGCTTCTGCTCTGCCTGCAGCAGGAGTGAGAGGCCCTGGGCGATGTCCTCCAGGCTCTCGTTCACCCAGACGAACTCTTCACTGGTGCTGTGGGCTTTCAGGAACTTCTGGATCCAGCTGGTCTGGGTGTATTTCATCACCAGTTTCTGGGCTTCCCTCATCACCCGGAGCAGCTTCTTCAACAGTTCCTCTTCGTGGTGGGAGATGTGCATTTGCGGCTGAGCCTTGAGGATCCTCACGGGCTCCAGCAGGATCTGGATGCGCTCCACGAGGCGCTGGCACTGGTGCTTACAGCACTTCACCTGCTCGAATTGGGCGTGGATGGCCTGGGCCAAGGAGAGGACCCTCTCCACGATGTCCATGCTTGCAGCAAAGGGCTCGGCCGCTGGGGACACGGGCTGGCGGCGTCTGATGGAGGTGAGCCTGGGGCACTACTCGGAGATCAGCCGGATGCCACTTTCCCACGCCTTCCACCCTAAGGAACAGCCTTAACGTGGCACACTGCCCTCCAGGGTCTCCTATAGCCCCTCTCCTATAGCCAGAGATGGTTTGGCTTCATTTACATAAATTAATTTAGCGTTAGCCGTACCCGGAGAGCTTATACACAGAGGAGCAGGGTCAGCAATGACCCAAGGAGCATCCCCCAGGCAGCGGTCCCTCGGCACCAGCCCCACACCACCCTGGGGTCCTGCCCACAGAGCATAAAGACCCATTTTCACTTCTGGCCGACGTCTCTCTCTGTTACCGCCCGTCTAATAAAAGCTTTCACAGCTTTTCACGCCTTCACAGCCCCGGCATCCTCCTCCTCCATAGTTTCTCCCCGTAGCCCCTATATTGCCCGCTTAAGATTTTTAAATCAAACCCTTCCTCTGTGCTCAGCACCCCTGCGGGGATGGTCCCCGCTCCCCAGCCCGCGTCCGAGCGGCAGGGACGGAAAGCTGCGGAGAAATTAGCAGCAGCCCCCCCCCTTCCCCGTGCTGTTGAGGCAGAGAGAGGGGTGCCAGGACCTACCAGCTGGAAACGAGACAGTGAACGCACCCCCGAAAACAAGCTGCAGCCGCTCTTACTTTCCTTCCTCTTCAGGGTCTCTCCAGCAGGGCCCCCATGGAAGAAGCTCCTCCGCTCGCCGAGAGGAAAAAAAAAAACCAGCTGGGTTGACCTGGCCCTGGCTCCGTTCTTCTCCGCAGACTGGAGGGGCAGGGCAGGACCGGGGTGAGTTTATAGGGCGCTTTGCCCCGGGGTGGCTGCTCTTGGGCAGCGGAAGGAGCATTGAGCAACCTGCCGTGGCTTCCCATCGGCTCCCCGTTCCCAGAAAGCCACTCGGGGTGGCGGAGGAAGGGGCCACGTGAGCCACATCCCCCTACTCCCCCCCAAACCCAACCCAACCCACCCCACCCCACCCCAAAACCACCCTGGGTTTTTCCAGCTGGGAGAAGGAATTGCCAGCGGGAGGAAGGGGATGCTGTGCCCCGCTGCGTTGACACTTGCTGCTATTTCGAGCGCCCCAACCCCTTCTTGCTGTGCCGCCAGCAGCGGCAAGGCTCACCCAGGACACCCTGGACATCAGGACCCTGTCCTACACCAGCATGTCCTTTGGCACCTTCCCTTCCCCGTCCCCACAACCCCAGGATCCCCCCCTAACACCCTCCCCCCCCCCCCCCATATCAA
>JAOXNO010000063.1:25920441-25935747 GCA_028565335.1 Limnodromus scolopaceus
TCATCCTATGGCTCCCCTCCCTGATCCAGAGTCCCTCCCCAGCTTTCCTGGAGCCCCTTGAGGGACTGGAAGGGGCTTAAAGGTCTCCCTGGAGCTTTCTTTTCTCCAGGCTGAACCCCCCCAACTCTCAGCCTGTCCTCCCAGCAGAGGAGCTCCAGCCCTCCCAGCATCTCTGTGGCCTCCTCTGGACCCATTCTAACAAATAAGATGTAATACACGGAGATATTCAATGATTATTTCTCTCTGCTGCTTCCTCACTTTTCAGCTGTGAGGCTGGAGGGATTTCACCCTTGACTTTTCATATGGGATCCTCATGGCAATTTGCCTGTAGCTGCAAGAACCGCTGCCTGGGGACCAAGCCCCCACAGCTGCTCAGGGTTCACGATGCTCAGAGGAATACCGGAACCCAGTCCTACACCCCCCACCACGGGGACGGGGAAAGGGGATCAGAGACTCAAGGCACAGCACTGGTTTCAGGCCACATTCCGATGTCTGGGGAAGAGAATGAAATAGGACTGATGTTAAGAGCCTGTGCTTCACATGGCTGGGTCTATAAAAGGCAACAGTTCTTGGGTCTGATATGCTGTAAGAGGCCACTGTGGCACACTTGGAAACCTTGGGAGAAGAGGAGGCACTTGGAGAGTGCAGAAGACTCTACATTGCTCTGTGCAATGGGTACCAACACCAGAGCTGAGTGGAAAAACAGGATAGCGAGAGCAGCAGCCTGGGGTTTTACCCCCTCCAGGAGGACAATGCCAAAGACTGGGACCTCACACTCCTAGTCATTGCTTTTCCCAAGTGACCCCATTGTAGATGTCGCTTTTCTAGGCCTTTTAAGCACCAAGAGGGATTGTTAAAATCAACTTAATCATGTCCAGCAGTAGAGCTGCTGAGAAGCCCTTCAGCAGTTCTCCTTTATTTAATGTCTCTCTGTGCGTTCGCTCTCACAGCACAAGTGGGGCTGGTGGGAGTTTCTCACTCACCGTGTATCTTGCCTTCCAGACAGGAACCTGGCAGGGAAGGATATTGAGGTATTTCCGAGGCTGACGGTAATCCCAGAACTTGAAAAAAAACCCAAAAAATACCCAAAAAGACAAGCAAAGGCAGGAGTCAGTTGGTTACACTCTCAGGTTGCAGTTTTCCATGTGGCTTGCAGATATAACAGAGTAAAAAACATGCCAGGGAGCCCACAGCATCGTTAGTAATCCCGTTCATTAACAGCAGAGATGGCCCCAAAGGACAAATATCAAGCTACCAGCATTTGGCAGCATCCCTTAGCCAATGAGCGACTTGGGGTCATATTCACAGTGATCATAGCTTGAGTAATTAGAGCAGGGAGCCAGGCAGCCTGCTTGGGCTTTCAGAGGTACAAGGTACCCAGCAGGCTCCCAGCCAATGTGCCAGTCCAGACTGGAGGCTGCCTCCCCCCGTCCCCCCCACTGTTACTGCTAATTTCCTAATGAAGAATCTAACCTTTTGCTTTGCTCGAATGCACATCAATTGCGCTTGCCTCAGAGCTTAGCTAAATGTGAATGAACTCCATTTGGCTGACACACAAAGCACACTATTTCCCCCCCCCCAAGTAAAAGGCTTGCAGGCAGTGTCTTATCGATAACCCCATTCAACGTGAATTTGGGAACCCCAGGGGCTGAAGTATGTCTCCCCACAAGTTGCTGCGATCAGCTTGAGGGTGGCAACGCTGCTTTTTGGGGAGAAGGCTCTTCTGGCATGTGTGGCCAACTCCCTTCTGGCAAGCAACAGGCAGAGGCGGTTGTTTTCAGCTTCAGCACTGCCCAAACCACCACAGATATGTGGCAAACATATGTGCGCCCATCCTGCAGTGATTTCTCTGCCTGTTTTGTAAGCGCACCCCTGGTTCAACACGCACAGGCTGCCAGAAACCAAAAAAAAAAACAACCAAGGATCCAGATCTCGCCAACAGCAAGCACGGCACAAGACTCCAGCAGCAGCAGGAGGGGATCCGCTCCACCATCCTGACATCTCCTAAGGAGTCATCCCAGGAGCACCACTTACCCTGACGGAGTTGTCCTGGCTGGAAGTGGCCAGCGTATACTCGTTGTCAGGATGCCAATCCAGCCCGTGGATTTTAGAAAGGTGAGCTGCCAAGTACTCCACTGCAGTGCTGGGTTTCTGCAAGGAGAGACATTTTCCTTCTCAGCGCAGGGATCCTAAAATCTGGTCTGGTTCTTTGTCATAAAAAGAGACACTTGAACAAGGGCAAGAGGTGGAACACCCTCCTGCTGGGGAAAGGCAAATTGCTCAGCAAAAGTAGTTGAAGGAAAGGTCCTGCAAAGATGTGGCTAATTCCAGTCACCAAATGCAGCCCTGAGCCACACTCAGCAATAGAATTAAATACTATGAGATCAAAATGTTAATGGGTACGATTTCTAGGGAAGGTGGCTATCTACACGTTCTCTTCGGGCTCATGAGCTCCCAATTCTCTCTAGTTTAAATCAACCCACGAGAGAGATTTGTGATGAAGTAGTACATTTTTCTTGGTATTTATCTGCAACCAGAGGGTTGTCTCTGTTGGGTAGGTGCCAATATGCCCAGGCTGCTCAAGGGACCCTCAACTCACCCTTTTGTCCCATATTCGGACATCCCCGTCGTGGCTTGTCGCTAAACAGTTAGCGTTTTTCTTGTTCCATTTCACCTGGGAAGCTCCAGCTGTAGCACAAAACAAAACAAATGAGTCAAACCAAACAATTAAAAAGTAAATGGCACAACAGACCCTTGACCTGGGCTTCAAGCTGTTCTTCTTAGCACAGGAAAAGCAGTTCAGAGAAAAGATATCCCAGAAGCCAGCCCGAAGGATGTCATGAAAACGACAAACTCCCGATTCCTCAGCTGAGCGTCGGTGTCCTGAAGACCTCAAAGCAAGAGATCTTCATCGCAATTTCTAGGCATAAGCTGTACCTGATTTTTTAAAATACTTGGGTCCACTACCTCAGACGGAGCAACTACCTGCAGGCAAGAACTGCAGGGTCATCACCCTCCTCCTAAATCCCTTCTGTTTTCATTCAAGCTGCTTCCAGGTGCTCAAGGATGGATTCATTTGCCTCCCCAACACCCTCTACACTATTCAGTGCCATACAGGGAATCAGTGGTATTGATCTACTATTAAAATACAGGTGTAGAAGGCCGCAGTGTGGGTGGACCTCGTGTCTGGCCAGCTGGAGGTCGAGTCATTGGGTGGATCAGAAGGCCCACCAGGGAAGTCAAAGACAAAGTAAGTGTAAAGAAACTGGATGATGGCCCAAATATGATTATATGATATCATGAGGGAGTCAGTCAAAGGCCTAAAACAAGAAGTTGGTTGATTATTTCTAATAAGAAGCAAAATCCAGTTCCAGTTGATGTCGATTGTTCAGATATTGTAAGATAAATACACGTTCTGTTCACCCTAATTCTGCCAGTATTTTCCAAACATTTTAAGCTATCCAGAAAAGTGAGGTCCACAAGAAAGTGAAATGGATCTCAGCCTGCTGCTGCTCCCCACCTTCACTACCCACCTCCTGCTGCACGGTGCGCAGATTCATCCTGACAACCTGGCAAAAAGCTAGTCCAGGGGCAAAAAAAAAAAAGGCTGCAAACAGGCTGCCAGTGGATTGATTTGATCCACTCACTGATGGGTACACGATCGTCTGGACCAGCACTAAGCAGAGATGGGAGGAAGGAAGCTTTCTGGGGAGCTCCCTGCTGGGCTGGCTCAGCTGCGCCATGAAATCTCAGCCCAGGCACCAGAAGCAAATGCTGCTTCTGATTTAGTAAGGTTTTTGGTTTTTGCATCACTGTGATAGAGGGGTTTTCTGGCTGGGAGGGAAGCGGGGGGGCCACTGGAGACATGTAGCCTAAGGAGATCGAAGCAGCAGAGCATGAGATACGTGTTAGGAGGACTGCTGCGACACTGGGGATGGGAACTCAGGAAAAGGAGGTCCTGGGGTGCAATTTAGTTTCTCTGCTGATTCAATCAAACATAAAAGGACACAAAGAAACTGCAGACAGACAACACAGGACAAGCAGCACAAGAGCAGGAAGAAGCTACTCTTGCCTACAAGGCACAAATGACATGTGAGTGTCCACCAACTTTGGGATAGATAGCTTGAGCACCACCACTGCCCTCCGCACTTGGAAACCTCCAAGGGCTCCACATCTCTTCAACGTTCTGCTCCTCTAAAAGGAGCTGTGAACTGGAGCCTCTCAGGCTGCTACTACATGGGACAACCACACGTGGTGGCACTTCTGTCCCCTGCCACGTTCAGCCTTGATGCGAGAAGGGAGGGAGGAATAACAGCAGGGGCACAGGACGCTAAAATTAGGCATTAAACAAGCCTATAATGCACACACGCCATACTTACCCACTGCAGAGAGGGACACTGTAGGCTTCCTGGTGTCTCTGAAACAAAACATGGCCAATGTGAGTACCTACGGCACAGCCCAGCCTCCCCACTGAGCCCCTTGCTATTCCAGGACTAATTTTATCACCTCCTCTTGGGAGCTAACGTGCCTTTCTGCTTACCAAAATACACCACGTTAAATGGAATAAAGGAAGAGGTGACCAGCTGGAGGACAACAGCCATCCTGTCTTGCCAGTACACACAGCAGCGAGTTTAGGACGTAGGATGGAGTTTTAGGGGACTAAAAGGAGGAGGAAACACGTGCCAAGCGTGGCATGTTGCAACAGGGTGGGCAGGGAAGCGGGGCTCACAGAGCGTTGCTGCAGGAAGCAACAAAACAGCCTTTCCCAGGAGGATTAAAAGGAACACACAGAGCTGGGGAAAAAACTCGACAAAAGCCACTGATGTGTCCGTCAAGCCTTTGCAAGACCCTGATTCAAGGCAGATGGAGCAGTGGCCTCAGAGCAAAGACTTCACATCCAGTGTGTAACAGAAAAATTAGTAAGGAAATAAGCCCAGCTGTGTAGAGACTCTATAGACCAAATTCTGCAGTGGCAGAAGCCCGTGTGGCACCACGACAACTCCTCGCAGCCAGGACGTGGATCAAGGCAATGATTCGCTTCTCGGCCTTGCTCCTCAGGAATTCACCTGCCCTTCTGTGAAAAATGCCAGTGAAAATAAGGAATATCGTCTTCAGCTTTTTGTGTTTGCTGAAAAGCAAGACGTTTTCTGGAATGGACTGCACCTCTCCCTCTAAGAATTTTTACCTAATCAAAAAGTTGTGGTTTTGTATGAAAAATGAAGTGGGGAATTTCCAGCTGCCCTTACAGCAGGGCTACCTCCCTCGGGTGCCAGCAGAGACAGGCACTTCAGCAGGAAGTATTAACTTGCTGGAGGCCAGCAGCACCAGGACCGTGAGGACCTCGGAGACCTTGCTAGCACAAGTGGGATGTAGAGGCCGGTCAGAGTCTGCCTAAGCCAGTATTTCTGCACAGGTGACACAGGCAGACACAAAATGATGGAAGGGCACAATAGAATTAAAGCAGGGCTCCTGATAACCACCTTCAGAGAACTCTATTTTTCGCTCAGCGCTAAGATAGTATCACAGGAGAACACAACCAGCAGTTATTGTCTCTCTATGTCTTTTAATTACACATTAATAATATATTGCCGTTCTCAAGCACCATTTAACCAAGGATGTAAGTGCTTCGTAGGAGCCAAACAAGCCTCAGGGTAGCCTGGTGCAGTGGGGTTATACAATTATCCTCCTATTATAACTGAGCAAAAGAGGCAGAGAGGGACAAAGCGAGTTGCCGGGGGTCATAAAGAGGCGCTGTACAGCCAGCAAGAGAAAGCAGCAGTCCTAGTGCCAGCTCCTCACTTCTCAGGTGTAAAATGTGGGGGTTTAACACCAGTGGGTTTGGAAATATCTGTTACCCTGAAACTACCCATGACAGAAAGCGTCAGGAAGCAAGGGAAAGCACAAACAGGAAAAGGTTCCCGAGTATCACCGCCAGTCTTCCCACCACTGGGGGAGAGTCAGCAACAATCACTGAATTTAGCGGAAAACGACTATAAGATCGTGAAACGGTGCTCAGTCGTTCAGCTAAAAAGACCCCAACAGGCTGAGGAACACCCTTGTGTTCCAGGAGAAGCCCCCAAGGAAAGATCTGAAGCGGGCAGGGAGTGAAGCCAGTCGGTATATTTTCCCACTCAGGAGCACGACTGCAGCTTAACTTTGCCACTCCGCTGCCCGTCATCGACTCCGAACGGGCATGAAAATAGGGGAACAGCAGTCGTCGTTGAGATTCCGGGGAGCAGATGAAGCCCCTGGAAGCACCGCACCCATCAGTGAGCGCTCTGCCCCACAAGCTGCTAATTATGGAAAGGAGCCCAACGATTTCCCTGTCGTGCAGAAACATACTGATTCTTACTTGATGTCCCAGATGTAGATGTACGTGTCAACGGAACTGGTGACCAGCAGGTCTGGCTCAAACACCGCCCAGTCCAGGTCGCTGCAAATACAAAATCATAGTAGGTCAGCACAGAAAAGCGCACACAGTCTGCATCGACTTCTCACAAGCCCCCAGTACATCTCTCCAACAAATTCATGGCCATTCCATGACACCTACTGAAACTTTTTAATTAAAATGCAAGTTCTTAATCATTTCTCTTGGTAAATTCCAAGAAGCAATGAAATAATTCTAAGTAAATCCCAGTGAAGCATTCTCCTAGCCCTGAACGTTACAGTCATCGTGTGTGTGTTCTTTCCTCCACAGGAAAAGGGACACTGTCTCGGGGAGCTCCCAGTTACCACATGTTCCTGGCATTAACTGGAATACCTTCCTGTTGGGCTCACCAAGTGCATCTGGGACACAAACAGCCTCCAGTCAGCCCAAACAACTGCCATTTCAAGGCCTGTGATTACTTTCCAGAGTCAGAAGCTGGAGTAAAAACCAGCGCTTCGTCTGCATTTCCAGCCCAGCACTAAAGTGCACCCCTAGAACCAGCGGCAGAAATCTCCCCTGCACCACTGTAACTTGTTGTGAACTCCATCTTTGGGATCACCTGCTTTAATTAAGCTCCTCTCACACAGAAACAAGGCTGGGATTTAATTTACTAAACATGCTGCTGTCTGTTTCCCTGATGAGGGCTGTTCGTTACAAGGACAGCAGCCTAAGGCAATGACACTCCAGCCATCAAAAGCCAAGCTGATATACTGGAGGGAGCCACGGAGGAGACGAGCAGCTTGTCATCTCCAAACGGGAGGGCAGGACAGAGGGGCAGGCAGTACGGTCCAGAAAAGTAAGTAAAACCAGGCTCCACCTTCTATGAAACAACCCATCGTTTTCCACCCAGCAGCATCGCTCGCTCCTCACCTGATCACACGCGTGTGTCCTTGCAGCGACGTGCAAACTTCGCCATTACCTTCCTTCCACTTATACAGGTCAACTCGCTGATTGCTCTGAAATTAGAAAGAAGAAAGGAGACGTGCCAGACGGACAAGGTTATCACAGGAATCCATGTGTCAGGACCAGGTTTCCTTCTGTTTGAACAAACCCCGGTTTACCAATGAGTCACGCTGCGATTAGCAAAGGCCTTGCCCAAAGCAGGAGAGCAAAGATGAACCTACAGGCTGGAAGGACTCTGAAAAGCTTACACTTTAATTACACCCACTTAAAAATGGAGATAAACAAGAATAGGAGGGAAAAAAAACAAAAAAAAAGCCAAACGTTGCAAAATGTTTCCACGAAATGATGTTCTCGGAGCTTTTATTTCCTAACAACATGCTGTAACTGCAGGCAACAGGCAGCCAAATTCTCTCTGCAGGGATACCCTGCCAGTCTGTTCAGCTTCATAACTGGAGTGTTCAGTGAGGGGGGGGGGGGATGATGGATCACCACTGGTCCTCCTCAGCTCCCCCTCCATTCCCTTCTGGGATAATCAGGGCTATTGCCAAACGAACAATACAGTCTGATGGCTTCAAGGTCACCTCCTCAAGGGTATTTCCATCCTCACCAGCCCAGGAAAAAAAAGCTTTAAGTGCTTATCACTAAGTGTAAACCACAGGAGCAAAGCAGATGAATCAATGACAACATTATTTAGGGCTTCTTCGCTCATTCCAGGAATAAATCCTCCCCCAAATGCGGCCACACACAGAGTTACTTGAACCTAGTTACTATGCTTTAAGTTTATATTCTGCCTCAATAAAGGTCTTCGGCCAACTCTAACCTTTCTGGGGCAGGAATTGCCTCTTTGGGTGCCTATAGAGCACCAGGCACAGTGGGGTTTGGGCAATGACTGGAAACTCACATTGATTTTGCAAGAACAGAAATAACATGACTTCAAAATTTGATCTTTGTTAACCCCTTGCTTTAAAACTTACAGGTAGATGAGGGAAAAGATAATAGTGAAAAGATTTATTTTACATTTTTTTGTGACAGGATTTTGTGATGGTGTTTTGGGGTTTTTTTTACCCCAAATCTGCTTGATATGAATTTGAACTTGCAGATGGATAAAACTCTCCAGCTTTCTCTGAAATGGAAGGTCTCATCCCAGCTCAGCAATAATATATGGCATTTCTCTAATAGCTCACAGCAGGGCTGCACAAGAGCTCGAGGCAAGGAAAACTCCTTGCACGTTTCTCATCGACAGAAGGATTTAAGGGGGTAGAGTGAAACTACTCAACAGGATTTGTCCAGGACTCCAGAGTTGATGCTACAAGGTGAGGACCACCAGAAGTTTCTCAGACTCTTAGTGGGGCACCAGGTGTGGGAGAAGGACAGCTCCTCCCAGCACAATCTTCTAAAATAATGTGCTTCTCATGATAAGTATCAGTATAGGCTTCCAACAATTTCATCACCCTCTTGTTCAAGCATTTGTGACCACACAAAGCAGTAACAAGGATCTAGGATGGAAAACAATGGCATTTCTCAAACAACAGCTTAGGAGTCCTCAGAAATGTGCTAGAGCCAGAGGGCAGACCCAGCCAAGCACAGCAAGAGGACATCTTTCAGCTCTTCTGGAAAAAAGCTAAAAAAAAAAATATATATAAAAAAATTAAGCCCTCATCCAAACACAAGGACAGGCTTCCCCTCTGCCTGCACCACTTCCAGTTAACAGCACTGCAAACCAGGTTGAAGCTGTTGGAAAACAGGATGGCAGCCTTTTACACTCCCTTTCCATCCACAGGGATCAGAGGGAGAGGACCCCTGGGGCTCTCTACAACGCTCGTGTGGTATACGGCGAGCTCAACAGCGGACTCATGGGGGCCTGACAGCCAGCTTGAGTCCAGAATTCGCAAATCTCATCTTCACAGTGTTGAATCCAAGCCGATTTAGCCTTCCCAACACATCTCTGCCCCCTGAGGTGTGACCCTCGAACACATCCAGGCTGCTCCAGACTTGACCTGGGACACACAGAGCCAAGCACATGCTGTAAATCTGCTTTCTGCTTCTAAACAAGACGGGCTAAATCCTAGTCCTAGGACAGGGCTGTACTGCTTCAGCACTGAAATGCCAGCTGACTGGGAGATGGCTGGAAAGGAGGCTTTTCTGACCCAAACTTTAAGATGTCGGTCATGTACCAGAGGCGGGAGGAGACAGGCCGGGGAATGTCAGAGAGCAAACAAGCCAAAGCTCCTAATCGACAACACTGCTCCACTTTTAAAACTGCCTTTAATGTCAATCGCAGCCCGTCCAGGAAGCAAAAGGAACAAAAAAATCCCAGGAAACCACTATCAGCTAAGTGTTTTCTCAAAAAAAAAGAAAAAAAAATAGATTACACTTCTCCACCCCCAGCTATTCCAGGACTCTCAGGCTGTGCAACACAGCAGCAAAGACACCTCGCCGGGAGAGCAGCCCGTACACGGCTAGCGCCGGTTGATGGCCAAGAGGGCCACTAGCAGAAGCTCAGGGCTTTGGGTGAACAAGCTACAGAGCATGATAGACTGAGTAAAAATCAGAGCTAAAAGCTCTCCATCCCTGCCTATCTGCAAACCTAGATTGTTGCAGCGGTGAGCCAGTATTGACCCGTGCTATTTACAGGCTGCCTGGTGCACCACATCCCACCAGGAAGGCAAGGAGGTGAAAACAAAACCAGCACAGAGCAAGAAATTCAATAAGCGTGCAAATCTCATAATGGAACGGGAGTTAGAAGGAGAGCACATCCCCCCTTCCTTCCAGAAAAGGACCATTTGGATGCCTGGTTTATTTGGCGGGGTGTTTTATAAAAAGACAAGCAAGCAAAACTGGATTCAATACCGACCGACCACTGAGAACCACCAAGCCAAATACCTCACTGGCAGTAAATCAGAGTTAGGCCTTGACCTTGCGATGTGACTTGCAGGGATATGCCCGTGCCAGCTCCACGCGGCCTTCCAAGACTGCAGAATCCAGCTATGAAAGACTGAGGAAGATGATGAGCCACAGCTTTTAAATAAACGCGCTTACCGAAGCGGCAAAGTAGTACGCGTAGCTGTCGTGCGGGTTCCACTGCACCGCCCCGATGTCCCACTTGCTCTGCCGGGAGATCTTCCGATGACCCTCGTTTGGCGCATCCAGGTTGACTATGTAGAGGAAACGGCGGCTGCAAGACACACAAAGAGGTTCTACCCCACAGGACTGATCTCAGGAGCCCAAGCTCACATGGAGCTCAGAGCCTTCTGCCTAGGGGGGCAAAGAAGAGAAGCGTTTGACAAGACAGAGGAAAATATTATTCCTGGGAACGCTACATTTGACTATGTACTTCCAAAAGGGCTACGTTAAAAAAAAAAAAATATGAAAAGACACACTGAAATTAGACAGGATTTGCGAATGTAATAAGTAGCTCAGACCACAGAAAGCCCCAGATAGCCAGGATACTAAAGGAAGCACTGGGAAATGGTGCAAACACATCCAAATACGCTTTGCTGGCCTAACGCTGCAGCAGCAGAGCTGAGGTGGCCCAGGGCTGGGAGCGCAACGCAGCAGGAGCCGGCACCGAGGCTGCTCTGAGCAAGAGTTAATGAGCCTTGACAAACACAAGATGATTTTAGGTGGTTGCATCTTTCCACACCCACCACGCTGTTTGGGGGGCTTGGTGCCGCAGACAGTCCAAGTCCACCTGCACAGAGCCAGCTCAGCTGCAGCAGCTTATTAACGTGGGTGGACACAGCACTGCACCCATCTGGTTATGTATTACTTACCTGAGCTAACCCCTAAATGCTGCAGAGATATATTTACATGATGCTAAACCCGAGCTTAAACATCCTGCTGGATGCGGCCGGCTCCCCACAAAGCTCGGCAAGGTACCGTTCCCTCCACAGCGTGACTCATCTCACAAGCCAGATAAACCGCCCAGAAATAATTGCCAGCCAGCTGAACTCTAATGGAAGACCAGCACCAAACCATATTGAACCATATATAATTAACCACGCCAGCATCGCACACGTCGGCTGCGTAGCAAGCGCACAGCTGCTCTGAACTTTCCCAAGAGAAAGGAACATCAAGAACATCTTTGCTGCCTTTCCAGACCAAAGTCCTCAGGGCTCCCTACTCCGAAGAGCGAAGATGCTTGAGATCCCCCCTGAGGCTCTCGCACAGCTTTTAAAGAAAGGAGGGAAATCCTGAAGGGCTGCTGGGCACGTGGGAGAAGACTGAAAAGCAGAGGGTCACAGGCCCCATGTGGAATTGCAGACGGGCTGTCCCCAGCTTGCTGTCGGCCCAAATAAGCCAGCTGTGAAACCGGGCAAGCGTAAGGAGGAAGAGGCATCAAGTTAGAGCCAAACCTGCTTCTGAGGTGGTTATTCCTGTGCAGGTCTGCCAGACTAAAGGGTTTACAGCTGGGCAGGCAATTGCTGAGCTGTTTGAAGACTTGCCCTGAAGGTGGCTACCTAATGCCAAACCCTCCTGGGAGCTCTGGAAGCTACGGCACCTACTGCTCTTGTTGAGCATCATCCCACATTGAACCAGCAGAGGAGCAGGTCCTAGACCGTGGCTCCTCTGCCCAAGTACACCACGGGAACATTTGGGGCAAATTTGGTCTTAAGGCAATGATTTAATCTGTATTTCAAGCAGAATCCAAACAGTACTTTTGCATGATGCTCCACCTTCCACAAGCGGATTTGGGAAAGCACGTATGAGGAAAGCCAGGACGGTACTTTATTGCGCTGTTGTTGCTGGCTTTCCCCTCTGTATCCCACTGGAAACGTGACCCAGAATCCTCTTCATCAGGCCTTGAACAGAACTCAGCTGCACCTTTCTGAAGCAATCCATCAGCCCTTCAATCGAGGTCAGCCCGAAGGTTGCTGACTTGGCTGGTGGAAATGACTGTCACACGTTTCTGACGGGGACTGTCACACTCACCCGGAGAGCACTGCGTGCTGTCCCAGGCAATCCACCGACATCGCAGTCGCCTGTTAACGAGAAACAGAGAACAAAACTAAATTATACCTGTCAGGTCGGCTTCTCAGTCAAACACACAACTTTGGGGAGGAGTTCCGGAAAATCTGCCAGCTCATCTTCAAGGTATAAACCGCTATGGTCAGAGTCAAGGCTGATATCTGTCAGGGATGGCAGAAGTAACGTCCCCTTAAAGAAGCACAGGTGACTGATGGGGTGCAGCGGTTGATTTTGGGAGGCAGGAGAAGGCACAAAGAACATCTTTATTAGAGTAAACTGAAGACAAGATCTGGCAGACCCCATTACAAGCCCTGAGACTGTGTTCCCTTCTCCCCACTATGGCAATCACAGTTGCAGCCTTTCAATCAGCAATCTCTAATAATCCTTATTAATCAGCCTCTGCTCCTGCTCAGGAGCTTTCTCAGTCTCTCTCTCTCTTCCATTGCAGGGCCAGATTTAATTATATATGTACTGGGAGATAGAAGTGCAACCATTTGTGTATGGCTGGTCTCCAAAAATGAGAGATGGCTAAGAGGCATCAGAATTTACTTTGGCATTGGCTGGAAAGAAGGCCAAAAGATAACTTAAATGCCATAAGAAGAAAAAAAAATAGACTGTTTGAACATTGCCTCCCCCTCTTTTTGTTCAGAATGGAATTGGCTGATCATGTCGTTTAATTGCCAAGAGAATAAAGGAAAATCTTACTTGAAAAGCTGAACAGTTCAGCCCTTAAACATAGATGTGACTTCAATGCAGTTTTTAGCATTCGCAGTACAAAATCAGAATATGCCCCACATTCTTCAAACTGCTGTCACCTTCAAAGCTACCTCTCTGAAGGCTGGGGATGTCTCTGCCGCTGTTCCGGATTCTGCTAAGTACTCTCAGCGTGGATGTAACAAGACTTCAGGATGTCCCACAGCTACCACTTAGAAGCATCACTAAAACCTGACAGGCAATATGGCAATCCCGCTCCGCCTCAATCAGATTTGACAGGAGAAGAACCATCACAAAACCCTAGGTTTTTTTCCAACCAGGGCCCCATCCCCTGCTTGTAAGAACCCCAACCAAGGGAAAAACAGCATCAGGGGCTCATTCTTCACTCGAGACCAAGAGTCCACATGGCAAAGAGCTACAAACGCCTGGAGGGTTTCAGCAGGAGCCCTCAGTAAACCCCAAGCCTAACATCTAGTCCTCAACCAAGCTGAGTTTCACCGCTTTTGCTATTCCAGGAATAACCCTCTTTCGTTGTTTTTTTCCTAGGTCGCAAACCCAGTCTTCCAGCAAGGTTCTCCTAGTCCTAAAACTAACACTGTCAATAAGCAGCTCTAAAAAAGGGTAAAGAAGCTCTCTAAATGGTAAAGAAGTAATTCCAGCTTCCTAGATTTCACAGCACCTTGCAAAACAACAAAGCGGGTTACTAAATTTATACAAAAAAAAGCAAGCAGGAGAAGGAAGTTTTCCCAGGTGATGCACATTTCTCTTCTGAGGAATTAAAATGAGGGTCATTAAAGCCATTGACGGAACCAGAACTTTCTGGTGTGATGAAGAGCTAGACAGCCAACAGACTTCATACAACCGTGGCCACCTTTCCTTAAGACAGGAAAAAAACCTGTCAATTTAAAGTGATTGCTAATTTCCTATATGAGTTTATTTTCTCCGATGTTGGCACCAGGATCTCATAAATCCTTACAAACTGTTTTTAATAATGAACACTGGTAAATTGTTTTTCCAGGCACCAAGCATCTTAAAGCGTGATGAACAGACAGAATGAAGTAAAAAGCTTCATGCGTCAGGCTGCTACTCTGGTGGGTCACAAATGAAGCTGTTTTATGGCAACAAACAGTTCCCTACGATACTACAGTCTTATCTAGGCCACAGGAAAAAACTCAAAGAGCTGCCATTTAATATACTTGGTATCTTGATATGTCAGCCTTCACAGCACAACCTTGCGGATAAGGGGAGTTGAAATTGAACAAACCAACCTGAAAGTAGCTTTTATCCTAAAACAACCATCAGAATAGCTAGAATTGCTGTTTATGAGTAACAATTATGCGAATAAGCACGGCAGGAGCACTGCACATTTGAAAACCAGCTCTGAGCCCACAGCCTAGGCAGCATCTTTGCAGACTTCAAACGACTACTTTGGCATTTCACTTGATTTCTGCTAGGGCAAGCCAAGGAAAACACCTTGTCATGTCTGAACTTACATCAGTTTTCAAATCTAGCTTCATTCTCTCCACCTGAAAGGCAACAGACCAGCCCAATTTGCCAGGGCTATACTGGTTTTCAAGCTCTTAGCAAGAAAGGCTTATTCCCTGCATAGCTAACTTTCCATCTACACACCAAGAACGCCACAAATTGTACTATTTCACTGTTGGATGTGGTGAGCTTCACTGTCCTTTCGGTAGCACGGACAGCCTGACAAGAGCCCGTGGGTCACCTTTAAATCAGAAGTGCCCAGAAACTGTCAGCTTGTACAGAAAGGTGACACTTGTAGGCGATACCAGCTCCAAACTACCCAGGGATTTTCTGAAGTGTTAAAGGTTGGGTGCTGTAGCTTCTGGCATGGCAAACAAAGACAACTGCAGCGCTTGCAGACATCTACGGGCTATAAACACAACAGCTGCCAGCTCTTTTGACTCTGTGTTCCATTCAAATCTGTTTTGGGGCAGGGATTTTGGAGAAAGAGTGGCCTACAGGCAGAGCTCAAGCCTGCTACAGGATGATTACAGCCAAGGTGTTTCAATCTCTCAAGCTTGGGTTTCCCAGCTGCAGAAACGTTCACGCAGACTCCTGAAAAAATCCTCGGGCACAAATATATAAATGAGTTTAGCTTTGAAGGAGTAGCCTAGCTGCACTGAGGCTCTCTGGTTTTATTTGAAGGAGCAGGTAGGTCAGCACAGCTCTAGAAAGATTACACCAGAGCAAACCCAGGCTGCCCAGAGAGGTTGTGGAGTCCCCTTCTTTGGAGATTTTCAAGCCCCGCCTGGATGCCGTCCTGAGTAACA
>JAOXNO010000063.1:26031876-26044063 GCA_028565335.1 Limnodromus scolopaceus
CCTCATCTTTAGGTGGAACTTCTTACATTCAAGTTTGTGCCCATTTCCTCTTGTCCTGTCCCTGGGCACCACTGAAATAAGACTGGCCCCATCCTCCTGACACCCTCCCTTTAAGTATGTATAAGCATTGATCAGATCCCGCCTCAGCCTTCTCTTTTCTATACCAAAAAGACCCAAGTCCCTGAGCCTCTCCTCGGAAGGGAGATGCTCCAGGCCCGGATGATGTTCATCCCGCCAGTTGATGTAAAGGAAGGCATGGAGCCAAGAAGCACATGAAACAGGTCTCCAGGGGCTTGCCAACCTGCAGCCTGCCAGAACGAGCACGCTGGTGGTTGGAGCAGCCCAACAAGACACACAGCTCTTGGAGGAGGAAGCTGGGCAATGCTAGAAAAGGCGAGAAAGGAGAAACCTCTACCTGCTGATGCCCCTCAATGTGACACGCAGGGAAGGTCTGGCACAGCCCTTTGATGACAGACATCGCAGCAAAGAAATCACTTATTATCAAGGGTCACCAGGGGGGTTGCTACTGAGGGGTTACTCAGGCTTTGATACTTGCTTCCCCTGTGGCTGGGCACAGAAGAGAACACTTGCCTCAATTTTTTTTGTCCCGCCAGCAGCTGCAGTAACATGTATTTTTCAAGTTGTCCGCTGTCGAAACTCAGTTGCCAAGCTGCAGGCAACCTGTTCCACCAGGCCTGCCCAGCTGGGAACAGAGGAACGCGTCAGAAACGTAATTAAAAGTGACCTTTCAAGGCGATTCCATCACAAGACCCACTGATTGCCTCATGAACTGAAACAAAAGCAGCTCTGAGGCTGGCTGCCGCTGGGCCGATGCCAGCAGCGACTCCTGCACCACTCCAACAAGAACGACAAAAGAAAGAATATTAAAGGGCTTTACAAGGTATTAATTCAGGTTATGCACATTTCAACCTTTCCCAGACCCTGGGCCAGGAAATTAAAAAAAAAAATATATAAAAATCCTCTGGTCTGCATTATTATGGGAGACAATAACTCTCCATGCAGAAACCAAAACACTTCTTGTTCTCCATGGGGAGAAATGGGAGCCATTAATCCAGCTGGAAGAAATCACAGTCATTACTAAGGAAAATTACAAGACCTTTCACTTTTAAATACTTGATAAATAACTATTTGCCTGACTGTTTACTGGGATGCTATTCACACATTGTAATCCAGGAATAAACATGAAAATAAGTATATTGTCAGTAGTAAAACAAGTAGCTAGTGTCTCGCCCACTTGCAGACCCTGTAATTCACACACAAAACCACTCGCTCTCATCCCTTTCCTGTAAAGATTTCATTATGCTGCTATGCTATTAAATTGCATAATGAGGATTCCAAAACACAGAAGAGTTATTAATTTTTTGAGCCGTGCTGGAGCCTGGTAGCACAGATGATGCTACTGTACTAGGTACAACTGTGAAATAGAAAGGTCTTCTATATTTAAAAGTTATTATAAGGAAAATATGCTAGAAACTAGATCACTAAGAGCCTCTAATACTCACAGGTGTCCTCATTAGGACCCTTCATCTCTGAAACAAGCTCAAAGTGGTACCCAAGCATTTACCCACCTACTGTTTTGTGTGCCCAGCTGCGAGTACATCACTTCCATCTTCCACTGAAGAACTTCTCACCCTTCCCTTTACATTTCCCCATTGAACTGCTGCAACCCACCTGCGTGGAAGAGACCCCAGTTATCTATGCTGGGTACCAAACCACATGAAAACAACCCATGGGCTGTCCCAGAAGTCGTTCCACAGGAGCACTTCCAGTACTGACCTGTAGCATCATAATTTAAGAACGAGTGTTTGATCTGCTCCCAGCAGTCCCCTTAGCCACATCAGCAGCTAAAAAGGAGAAATACAGGCTAAAATGAGCACCGCATTCACACAGCTCCAGCTAATCTGCGGGGCTTAAAACCAAATTTTCATGCTTTTGGTTCAGTGGCAGAGTAAGTCTGATACACCGGTTTTTCTCTCACGTTCTGGTCTTTACACCGGGTGCAGGGTTACTGGGTGGGAAAAGAGAGTCCCAATCCATCACATCATCCCACTCCTGCTCCCACGGCACAGCACAACACCCACAGCCCAGGATTCACCCCAGTTCCTCGCCTCTAGCACAGCTGAATCCAGACCTGTTTGCCAGGAACAGAACCAGCATGAGGGAAGCCAAGGGTGCAGTGTGTCAGGAAAGTGCCCAGCTCAGCAGCAAGGTGCCCTGCGAGCCCTTACGGGAGCTCATCAGCAGAGCCACATCCTCGCAAGGAAGGGAAAAGGGTCTCAGAGGCAGGATAGGGAGAGCTGGGAAAGACAAACAGCCACACCAAGAAGGCTTGCAGCCTTCTGCCCATAGCCTGCTGTGTGCAATAGCAACATTATGTATCCCAAGTGCCAAAATCCCTCCAATTTTCTCCCCAGGTGGCTCAACACAACTGCACTCTCCTAACCAAAAAGCCTGAGAAAGCACATGTTGGTATTTGGGTATAAGGGGGACCCAGAGCTGAGAAGACAGTTAGGATCCCTCATCCCAGCAGCACAAAGGTACCATCGCTCCTGACCTCCCTGCTGAGAGATTGAGGGAGAGTGGAAGCTCTGGAAAAAGCCAGCTCTCTACCTCTCATACTCAGGACACACAGTCCTCGCTTGGGAAACCTGCCCCACTTTAGACCCGACACAATTATAGAACTTTCCACACGATCTTAATGTTGTTAGCTCTGGGGAATCACAGACCAAGAGGGGGGAAAATGAGGCTAATTATGCTTTTCCAATATTCCCCATCTGTGTCTAGCCTCATTAAGTAGTCCTCCAGCCTTCTGGGATGATCACTTGAGGAGCAAGCAGTACTCATCGACAGGGGGTTGTAAAAAAACACTAATCCCTTCTGAGCAAAGAGGAATATTTTATCTGAATGTTTTTTTGGTGGACTCTTATGCTTGAGCTGTCACTTTCTGGGTGTCTTCCCCGGAGAGATGCTCGAGCCTGCAAGATCCTGAAGCCACAGAAGCATGCACAAACAGCACCTTCCAGGAGAGGATTAAGTCCTCACACAACTGACCCTCCAGGCCACATCTGCCTGCACACACTGGGTATTTATTCATTTTATGCTGGATTACCTGGTGTAAAGTAAACGGAGCTAAAACTAACAGGCCCCATCACTCTTCTAAAATTTCAAATGGAAAACATTAGTTTTCCCCCTTTCAAAGAAAAACCAACATTCTCCAAACCAGGTGGGAGAAGCTGTTCCCTGGGAAACTGAGCTTATTCCCTGAAGCAACACAGACAAGACCAGGCTGGAGCGACTGATAATTCTGTGGGCTGCCTCTCCGCACGGAAGCTGCTGGCTGAGTTTTAAAAAGAAACAAATCTGATCAGAGCTCTCCCGGAGCCAGGCAAGGGCCAAGCTGCCTGCCTGGTGCTGCTCCTATCCAAGCTGTCTTGCCCAAGCTGCATCTCAAACCAATTCATCTGAAAACAAGCAGAGATGAACAGTATTTTAACATCAATAATGCAGAAAAAGTACTTTTTGGCATCCATGTCCTAACCTCGTCAGCCTTGAAGGAAATGACTGATTTTTCCAACACCTCCTGTATGACAAAGACTCTGTGACAGATGTAAAGAAAACACATGGGCAGTGGTGCCACCTGAGATGCTGACCAAGCTGTCAGGCCCCTCCGGGGCTTCTGCTCGCTGCTTCTGCAAGAGGTTCTCCAAATCCAAAGGGAAGTAACACGCCAGTTACCAAGCTCCCACTGGGGCTTGCAACTGGTAGAGCACATCAAACATTGCTCTCTGGAGTCGCCGAGCCACAGCCAGGGCACGAGGCTTCACCTCCCTGTGAACTGCAGCTTCATCCACCCCAGTTTTAAGGTATCTCCAAGCATCGGGTCTCTGCTTGCTTCTTTGGATAACTATTCCCTTGGCCAGCCCCAAATCCCAACGTGCAGTATGCATTTCGGCCTTTGAGGCATCCCGTTGTTTTTATTTGTGCTTCCTAAAAGGATTAACTTCAAATTATGGAATGCACCTCCGAGTTGAGCAACCCAGGTGAGCAGATCGTGTGAACGTGACAGTCCCCTGACCCCGATACCCACGATTTGAAAATATGCCGAAAGCAAGACAGACCCCTGCAACCCCCAAACTCCTGCAAAGCCGCCCAATATTCACGTTACGGGTCCCTTCTCCTGCCAATGCAAGGAGTATCGTAGGTTCCCAAGAGCCAGGGGTTCAAAATTCACTTACAGCTATGAACACCGGACATGAAGGTTCCACAGAGCGCAACAGGAGCCAACACGCACTACAAAGGAAAAGCATCCCCATGGGGAAAAGGCCAGGCTGAGCTTGACTGGGTTTGTAATGTGTTAATGAGATAGTAAGGCAGAGAACAGCTTGGCCTTCCCTTCAGGCTAACACAGAAACCCTCCTGCTTCAAAATCTCTTAGTTACAGAAAAAAAAAAAAAAAAAAAGAAATCCATCTCAAGCTGCACGTTCCGGCAGGGGAAACCCCAAGCCCAAGGGCTGCAAAGCAAGCTCTGCCAGCATCTCACCAGCCAGCAAAAGCCCCTGCCCGAGCCTGGAGCCGTCAGGAATGAGGCAGCAGCTTGGAAGCAAGGGAAACGTGGCAAGCAGCAAAATGCTGGGACTGGACGCGAGGCCCCTGTGATGAAGGCATGAACAGAGGGATGAAAGCAAGCCCTTACGAATAGCAAAAGAGCCCCTGTGAGGCCTGAATAGGTCACTAAGCACCTTCTACTTCCAGATTTTTAAAAGTCAGGAAATTGTCTGAGTACCAGGTACAGAAACAACTGTCTCCTGCCTCACCCACTGGGGAAGGGTGGGAATTTTACTGAAGTATTTCCACACTAACTACACACAACACAGGCAGACAACACTTGGAAGAACCTAGAAGTGAGAGAATGGAGTCGGTCACCCAGTTCCCAAAGCTGATGCAGCACCCAAATACCACAGGTTTGAAAGCCCTAGAAATGCCCAAGTTAATCCGGAGGGCAAAACCATCATTTCTGAGATGCTCTGAGACTCCTCCCACCTCAGGAGATCCCAGCTGAGCCGTCTTTTTCATCCTACTGGTCACCAGCCAAACTGCACAAATGAAACCAGCACACATCAAGTCTTTCCTTAAAAGCATCCAGCCGTGGCAGGAGCGTAAGATGACTTTCGGGGGGCACATCTGCTCGGTCACTTTGGGATTTTCAGAAGCGTGGTAAGATAAAGGAAGAAGACAAGGAGCCTGCACGTCGGTGAACGCGGTAACGCCCTGGACAAAGCTGGCACTACCCTGTAACACTTCGCAAGTCACAGCCCCTTCGAGCTTTAGTTTCCCCATCCAAGCAGAAGCCTCATCTGTGCATCTCCTAATGAAAATCCTGAACCGGAGCCGTTCATTAGGCCATTCCCCTTCTCAAAGCCCATTAAGCAGACCGTAACATGATTTATTTCAGAAGCAAGTGCTCTGGCTTAGAGTTCTGGCTGGGTTTCTCACCCTGTTTATGGAAGTTTTAATTTCTGCAGCTGCCTTTGAGGAAGGCAAATGCCTAACGAGTGAACCAGCAGCACACAACATCGCTCCTGCTCGCGCTTAATGACCTCATCTCTGGGCCACCGTCGTGTCATTCGGCGCTGTACGACATTAGGATCCCCCAAGGAAATTCCGAAGCGTGGGGGAATGGATGCACACAGAGGAAAGGTTATCCAAACGTGCCCCCCGGACCCTTTCATTCCTAGGCATCTTTTGAAAGGTAACATATTTTCACTTAGCGGCTTCAAAATAAATAAATAAATACCTAAATCAATAGCCATTTTTTAAATTGGAAAAAGCCAATATAAACTGTGGATAACCGAGGCACACTCTGACCTCTAAAAATAACAACAGAGTAAGGACAGGGACAGGCTGCTGCCTACAACGCCAAGATCAGCATTTTGGTGCTTGCTGGTAGAAAAGCAACCAGCCACTTTTTAGGCTGCCGCCTCTAAACAGCGGGCACATTGATATTCCATGTAGTTCTCGGTGGTTTGATTTGTCTTATGGTCCCAAGGCATCATCCCCAGGCTCCTAGCGCTCAGATTAAATTGCTGGAAAAACCTTAAAAGCCAAGGTTTTTGCACTGTGCAAGCCTCATCGAAGAAGTGGTATATCACCGGTGGAAAGTTTTCTCTAGAACCCCTCAGCCAAGGAGGACTGAGGATAAAACTCTATGAACATTTAACATCGCCGGTCATCAACATGAAATTAAAGTCCTCAGAGAGGCTGGACTTTGGAGCAGCTTTTCAAGGGGCTACTGAAATTCGTCTTATTTTTCCTAACACTTCCTTGCTATTGTAGGGAAAGCCACTGCAAAACTCACTCCAAAATATGACGAGTTGTTTCTTCCTCTGCCCCTATTTGTTCAGTTCACTGTCTTCCATATCTAATCGGAGCACACCCGTCTACCTCATCTGGTGGAAGCTGTGCATCACTTGTTATCCACCTGGAAAAAAGGCAGGGCATTCCAAATATAGGGCTGATTCAGACAGATTCTGATAAAGTTTCCCCACCTTCTCACATGTATAAGCGACACAGCAAAGGCTTTTGCAAAAAAAAGCACGTATGGAACACGTCACACACATATCAGCCTTGAACTGACACGCACACAACATCGATAAAGATACACACAAACTACGGATCTTCCTCCTCATTTTAAAAGCAACTGTCCTTCACTTAGCTTTGCACAAAACCTCATGAGCGCAAAACAAATGACCAAGATTCGCACCCAGCCAGAGGTGTGAGCACGCTGCCAACCCCTTGTTGTTATTCATCCGCTGCCTTTCCTGAAAAGCATCACAGGGCAAGGAGAGAGTTAATGGTATGACATGTTCTCTCGGTGCTAATTAGCCTAACACATCTGACTGAGCCATGCTGAGACCACGGAGCAAGAACGCAGATGGACAATTACACATTTTTAAAATTACTCTCTGTGCCAGCTCTAAATCCTGAGACTTGTGGGAGTGAATTCCCTGCTCTCTTTTCCCCTTGAAATACTTTTAACTCTCGTCAGCCTCAGCGTTCTCCCCACTCCTGCTCAGTGCTTGCCAGGAAGAAGCAGCAGAAGCACTTGCTCAGCTACCCGAACTGTCTTCAAAGCAATAAAATAGGAGGTAGTCTCCCAAACTTCTTGGCTCACACCCCATTTGCTTCTCAACTTGGTCACATTTGGTGGGTCTCAGTTGTCACACATGGAGCAGAGAGGACATCACAGCCCCTGAGAAGGAAATCACAGGCTGAACAAGGCCTTTGGAAAGCTGGAGCTGTTTTCAGAGGTCTGGTCGGCTTCTCCTGCAGCCGCTTCCACCCGCTCTTCCCAGAAAAGGGTCGGGATCAAGGGACGAAGTTCTGGGAGAGGAGAGCAGATCTGGGGTTAGAAGCAGTGAGCAGTAGAGGACATAGGTGCTGTTCCTCTATTCAACAAGCACACAGATGGGCTAAGATCAAAAAAAGAAAACAAGTATTTCAGTAACGAGAGGCAGCACCAAGAAATCCCCAAGAAGTAGCATTAAAACTGCAGAGAACTGAGTTACAGCCTCAATTCTGCTGCGCACAGGTCAGCACTTCTCCTCGCCGCGAGGGAATAAATCAGTCCTTAACCAGCTCTGCAGAGCTCTCCCGAGTACCTCACCGAGGTGAAGAGTCTGCAGAGCGGGCTCAAAGCTCACTACCCCACTCACCCAGACCTCAGTTGAAGGATACATTGACCTTGAGGACGCTGTGAGACACAAAAAAAAAAAAAAAAGAAACTATGGCCACGGCCTGTAGCCCTGCCCACACAATTCCCATTCTCAATGGTATTCTGCACTATTGGCCGAGAAAGGGCTTTTATTAGCACAGGCGAGCTTCCCGACAAGAACCTGCCCTCAGCCACCTCACTTCACCTTTGCTTCTCCTGCTCCAGAGGTCATGAATTTCCCCACCAAAACCCACTGATCCCACTTAAGGCCCTTAAGCTCCAACTTAAGGACAATCTCCTCTGAATAATCTTTTTTTCCTCGAATCCTTTAGGTAGGATGAAAACCTGTGAAGCAGCAACCCAGAATGAGTAATCAGCTTTTTTTCCAGCAACATCCTCGCTGATACCCATTTACAAACAGTAACAGATGAAAATCAGGTTCTCTTTAACTCCACACTTCAACTGTGGCAGATGAAAATCAGCCTCAGACGCTTTATGTACCTCTTCAAAGCTTTGTATTTTGCTTTTAAGATGTGACAGCCCCACTGTGAACCATCATCTTCCCTAACCTGGGATACAAGCTGCCTCCCACCTCTGCTCAGCACACGGAGCCACCACAGCTCGTTTCCTCGCAGCTCGGGGGACACACACACACACAAAAATAAAAACATTCATATTGTGGGAGACCAGAGGCTATTCTACATCACAAATCTGATCTCCTAGAAGAGTCAACAGCAGGGAGCTGTTATCCAGAGATGGAGTTCATGTCTCACGTATAATAGCCCAAATTTTTGACATGAGTTCACCCAGTTCCTTCTATGAAACTGTATGAGCTTTTAAGTATTCGTTATATCCAGCAGCAAGTCCCACACTCAGCAGGACGCTGCTAATTGTCCAGGATGTTTGGCACCTGGCCCTTCCCAGTTTTATCTGGAACACGTAATGCACGAGCGAAGGTTGGATCCCTAGGGATCCTGAGCCATGAGATCCAGGAGCCCTGGTGAATCAGTGGATGTCATCAACTCCTCAGTTTTCATATTCCCAAGCAGGGAACAACACCACTTTTTTCAAAAGAAACACAGACAGAAAGTTCGGTAGGAAAGCTAAGGATTTTCCCTCTCTACATTTCTAAAGCCTTCGAACACATCAGAGAGCTTTCTGCTCCTTTGTATATACCTCTGGACTAAATGCCTTGATAAAAGCAATCTGAAAAAGCAACCGCTATCCGTGGAATTGGGTCATCGTCTGTCCCTTGGATCAAGACAAAAAGACCCCCGTAAGTCAGGTGATTTTCACGGCTGTGAATTTAGGCTGAGAGCTCTCCCAGTGAGACCGCTGCGCAGGACCTGCTGGCCCACCAAATGTGGGCATCCCAGCACCGAGTTTCAAAGCAGCAGCAAGCTTTAATCAGGCAAACGCTGAAAGAATACTTTCAAAAGCAGCCTGAATTTACCAGGAAACAGGCACTTAAGAAGCAGATAAAGATTACCGAGCTCAACCTGAACAGATGAGCTTCAGTCAAACTCAGCAAAAATCTCACGCATCTGCTCAGCCTTCAAATATTAAAGTAACAAGTTCACTGGACATGTATTTAGCTGTTGGGGAGGTCCACGGTAAACCCCCAGCTCCTTGGCTACAAAGGATTCAGGTCCAGGGCTCTGTGGTCTGGTAATTTCTGACATAGCAGTAAGAATGATGCCTTCAGCACCGATCAGCTGCTCGGCAGGAGGAAGACACACAGCGCGCAAGAAAGTACCGGCTGGATCTTTGCACTCACTTATCCCAGCATCTAAACAGCAGAAAGGAGCTCACACAGCAGACGCGGAGAGAAGACCTTGAAAGCTCTTCCTGAAACATTTCTACATGGATCCAGGCCCAGCACGCTGCCAGCAGCCATGCAGCTTCTACGACAATTCTGGCCCCAGATGTGGTGAGAAGCCAAAAATTACATCACAAGAACACCTGCCAGACATGCGAGAGCGCTGAAAGAAAGAGGTTCAGAGTGTGCGAGCACAGTGAAAAGCTCAAGAAAAAAAGCTCAAGGGTTAATTCAATATCTAATCTGGAAGTCCACCAAGGATCAGGAGCAATTGTCTCTGAGAAGTGAGCTAGTTGCCACCTACTGGCGGTGAGGATTGGGGACCACAGTGCTGGCCATCGCCCAGCCTGCTGGGAGTCTTTCTGGATCCCCAAAACCGGTGCTCCTGGAGAAAACAGCCTTGTGGGAATCCAGAGGGACAGGACAGGAAGAGGTTTCAAACTAAAATCAACTGCTGCTGGCATTCAACGACCTGATATTGCTCTTTCACGTCCTCACGCTGACTGTGACTGACACCACGGGGCTGGGTGACAGCTCCACGTACGTGAGCTCCGTTCTGCTGCAGTCCTGGATGGACACAAAGTTGATTTTCATGGAAGGAGCAGAGAAGAACCATTTTGACACGCTGAGCTCAGCAGCGGTTTAAAGAAAGCCAAGGGCCAAAGCAGCTCGGACTGCCAAAGAGAAAACCACCCTCATCATACAGCAATCACCTTTTTCAACGGATAAACCCCGGCACCAGGGGTGCGATTCCCTATTAATGCAACCACACGGCCCGCACCACGAGGCAGGCCGATAAACCAGGGGCTTCAAAGGAGCTTAAACCCCCTCTGCCAGTGAGAAATGACTTGAACTTCCATTTAGAGGCTGAACCGCCTTCGCAAATTGCTCCCCCTGCCCACAATGACGGCCACTGGGGTGACAGTCACCTGCTGCTCCTCATCTGTTTAACACCAGGGAGGAATGAAAAGCAGCCAGCAAAGTCACAACTGGAAAACAGAGAGATCAGTTAAAGGTTGCTTCTAGTTCCAGGATTCAACAGCTTTGGTTTTTTACAAGGTAATACTATATCATGTATTTTATAAAATTAAAAGCCAGGAAATTTAATTCTTTATTTGGTAATTTGTAGTACTCTGAACCTGAAATGTGGCATTAGCAACTGATGCCAGCACAGACTAATCAAAATGGACATTAAGTGCAACAATAACCTGTAGGGGAGTTGATAGCTTAAAGAGGAAGGTCTTTCGCTATTCTAGCACATCCCTGTAGCTGGAGACTTCTTTCAAGAGACTTCTGTGACTCCAGCCAGGCAAGTGAGATTATACCATCTTCTTATAGGAGAAAATAAATTGCTCTGCAACGTGAGATCAGGGTTAAATGATCTTCTGTTAAGAGCTTCAATGAGCAGACTGTTGAAATTTGTGCCCTGAAACTATCAGCGCTTAAATACTGATCTAAATTCTTCTCAAGCTTTCAAAAGAGCAACACTCAAAAGTAGCCCCAAACCATTTAGAAAGGGAAGCAACAGAGACAGCTCTCTCATTTCAGTTCTTTCAGTCCAGAAACACACACACACGCACGCACAACCACCGTGCGTTGGCCTTTGCAACCAAGAATTTGCCAGCTGCTTCCCCAGGCAAGGAAGTCAGCGTTTGGTATTCAGAGCATTCGCAGACCTCGGGGTCGCGCAAAGACAACCCTCTCGCTATTCCAAGGGAAAAACAGCCCTCTGGTCCTCACCCACTGCCCTCACAGCAAAGCACCGGCAGCTGTAAGCAGCGAGAACTCCTTGTATCCTGCCCACAGGATACCCGTTGAAGAGACGCGAGATGTAGCAAACGGCGCAAAAGCTTCCCCTTTGAGTATTGCAAAAACCAAAGCACTGAATGATTTTTTTTTCCTCTTCTCAAAGAGCTAAAGAAAGTAGCAGGTTTTAACCCCGGCACCAGCAGAAAGCAGTCTCTCCAGACCTCGCTGCAGGCTTCCTGCTGCCGGCTCTGGAACCTCTCGATACAAAGGCTGCTGCAAACAAAAACAATGCGTTAGCTTTGGTGGCTTGCAGGATCACAATCTCATGGTTGACCAGGCTCGAGCTTCTGCCTTTTTCATCAAAATTTAATAGAAATTTATAACGAGTCCTCTGCAGTTCCCCAAGGGAAACAGTCAGTACTGAGCAGTACAAAGGACAATAGAAAAGCAACCGGTGCAGAAAAATGTGTCTTTATCTAACTTGGAAACTTCTTACTATAGCTATTAAAAAACTACAGATAAGATGCTGATGTCAAAAGCACAAACTCCGCATCTTGGGAGCCCTGGACAAGTTCTGTTCACATAAGGCAAGCCACTTTTTGAAGGACAGAGAAAGTTTGCCCGACCCCTCCAAAGAATATTACCAACAAAAGCAAGAGCAGCACGAGTCAGGCTGATCCGTAACGGCCACGCAAAATCTAAAATGCCAGAATCAGACCAACGTCTGAGCAATTCTATGCTTAAATCATAATTATCTAGAGCTTCTTGTCATAGAGACAAATAAACAAAAAGCTTCAAGGCAGACATTTTTACTACCTCCCTACATTAAAGAGTCCTTCTTCACAAAAAAACTACACAAAAAAATAATTCCTTTCCACAAGTGGAA
>JAOXNO010000063.1:26076783-26087051 GCA_028565335.1 Limnodromus scolopaceus
CCTATTGTCCACCAGGACTCCTAGGTCTTTCTCCTCAGAGGTGCTCTCCAGCAGGTCACCCCCAACCTGTCCTGGTGAAGGGGGTTGTTTCTCCCCAGGTGCAGCACCCTACACTTGCCTTTATTGAAATTCATCAGGTTCCTCTCTGCCCAGCTCTCCAGCCTGTCCAGGTCTCGCTGTATGGCAGCACAGCCCTCCGGCATGTCAACCACCCCTCCCAGTTTTGTATCATCAGCAAACAAAAAGTACATGGAGGAGAAAGCCAAAGAGCCAAAAGGCCTTTTCTGTTGGGTCTTTCCCCTGTTCCAAAATGATCACAGGAACGGGTAGGAGGAAAGCGGCATCGCTACAGTGCCCTCTGCAGCATGGGACACGAAGAAAATGTCTCTATTCCACCTAACTGGCAGAAAGATGAGTTAATCAGAACCATGCTGGCTCCCCAGTCGCGCAGGTTTGCGGCTGTAAAGTGGCATTACTGAACAGCAATATTCAGCCCTGTCATGCGGATCAAAGCAAGCAGCAAAACAAAGCCCGTGACGGCCTTTGCTGAAGCTTCAACTCAAGCCATAGGTGTAATTTTCCTTAACGTCTGCTACCAAACGAGTCTCTCACTAAGTCAATACGGCGCCAATTTTCAGTCTGCAGCCTGACGAACCGAGGGAAAGGCTGGCTGAAGCAGTGACTGGCAAATGCCACTTGTCAAAAGAAGAAAGGCAAAGGCCTCCGACTGAAATCAATACATTTCTGTGTTTGTCTTCCCAATTCCAAAGAGCCAGCAAGCGTGCTCCCTTTATTTTTATTCTCTGCCCACCAGAATGGCTGAGGAAAAGCAGTAAGACATTCCTCACAGGTACCCACCTTTTGCTCGAGTGAAATATAGGAATTGTCCATGGCAGTCACTGGTGACAAGACGGACCGAAAGATGATTTAAAAAATCCCAAAGCCATTTTGCAAATACAGCCCTTCACAAACAGGTTATTCCTAACTTCTAGCTGCTCGTGAATCTTAAGCACTGGTGTCTCTCAAACACACATTGCCAACAGCACACCGACACCGCAGGTGACATCCCTTTGGGTCACCTCCATCTCTCTTTTCTAAGCACCATAGGGCACTTTCCTAAAGTAACAGGCTGTGGAAATGAGGCCCACTGGTTACCTGAGCCATATACACACCTCAGCTTAAATGTTGTCTTTTCAGCTTTCATTAAAGCAGCAGGGAAATAAAGTTTTCAGACAGCTACTGAACTCACCGCGCTGCTGTTACCACTCGGGATTACTGCTTTTGGAGCGCTCTCTTAATACTGTTTCAAACAATCGCGTGCAATGAATCTGCAACTGTTATATTTTGCTTTAAAAATAAGCTAAACCATACAATTCATCGTAAGTATTGCTCCTTACTAGACTGTCTTCAGTTGGCAATCCTGCAATTCCCTCTTCCTGATTCATCTACAGATAAAGGCGAATTTATCCCTGAATATTATGTTTCTGGTTTCAGTACTGCAAGCCATGACGAGCAGGACAGGGTAGATTCCACCCTCTTCTCTGTCTTCCTGAATGCACTGCTGTGGATGCCACGGTCCAGCCAGCAGAAACAGAGCCAGGAACTAACACCCACCGGACCGACAGTCCCAGGCCAGGTCCAGGCGGATCACTCGAGTCCTACCCCTTCCTCCTCTTACCTCTCAGCGACGGAATGGGCCATGTTCTTCAGCCGTTCTTTGTTCGACTGGGGAGTGCTGATCTGGGGAACGATGGGACTGAGGAGCTTGTTCATCAGTTCTAAAACTTTGTCGTGGTTCTGTTGGTATTAAAGTTACAGACAAGTGATGAAGGGAGCACGTTGGGACTTAGTGTTTTAATCTCATTGGAAAAGCAGAAAGGTCTCCTGAAGTGGTGCCCAGTGCAAGCTCAGAGATGCTGCCTCCCTCCCACAAAGAGTCAAGATCATATTAGTTATGAGCAACATAATGCTGCTGGCTCGTGTGAAAACATATTTTCCCCTAATCTTCCTCTAAAACAGTGACTACGGTTGCATCCACGTCTATTTCAAATATATTTTGAAAGGAAACAAGAGTACTCACGATACAGCACAACTATTTTAGGCTTCAACACCTATGAAACTGGAAGAGCACACTCCAGGTAAATACCTTCACCAGCCCCAATAAAATCACGCGTGGGGCAATCTCTTCAAAAGACCACGCTGATCAAGAGCCAGGATGTCTTAAATCAGAATGGGTTGGAGCGCAATCCTTCTGGGTTTGCTCACCAAAGCCCCCCTGCATGCAGCCAAGGGCTCTGCTTTAACAGCAGCAGAAATAACCCGCTTCAATAAGGGCAATTCAACGCCCCGAGATTAAATTTAACACCCTAATCACAGGGAGAATGTTTGGAAAAACGAAACCAAAAAACAGGTGAACCAGGTACATATTTAAGGGAGCGCGTAGAAGATATTTACCTTGGCAAGATCATAGAGTTTTGCAGCTTCTTCGAACAATCCTTTATTTTCTGCTGCAGAAGCCACTTTGTTAATAATGGGGTTTGTGTCACTTGTGAACTTGTCTATCACTCCAGGCTAAAGAGGTGAGACAAAACCGAAAGGGGAGAAGAGAAATCAGAATGCCTAAAAACTCCTGAATATTCTATCAAGGCAATGAATATTTCACGTGTTGGATTATGATGAGAATGGCCTGTACATTTCCATGGGAACGTGCAAAAGGGACACGGTAAAAATAGAAAGAGCTTTTGTGAGAGAGACTTTCCCCAAAACGGAGTCAGCACTGAGACATCTGCAGTTTCAGATTCGTTCCAAATGACCCAAATAACAGGTCAAATTCTATATTATTTTAATTGCTGATGACACATTACAGAGGAAAAGAAAACACAAAAGACTTCAGCATCTAACGTGCCTGGGTCTCCAGGGATGCTGTTTGTGCACACAGGTTGCGAGTCAAATCCTACACGGATAAACGGATGCGCGACCAGAATTTTAAAAGAAACAATAGACACAAGTAGGATAAAAGGGAGGAAAGAGTCAGAGATACCTGGAAAGGATTTTACTGTAGTTGAGGATGTAAAAATAAGATTAAATCATCTAGAAGAACTTATTTTAAAACGGAGACTGCTGGTTTCATACCAAAGAAACATGGAATTGCGTAAAGTCAAGAAAACAGGATTTGCAGCTAATGGTATAATCTAAAAACTACCTGTCTTGCAAAGAACTGTAAAATGAAAGAATATGTGTCAAGATTACCAAGTTATCTTGCTCTTGTGTGTGCAATTTTACTGACAGAACAAAACCACCTAAAAGAAAAACCTGCCAGAAATAACTTTTTTTTTTGACAGTAGAAATGATTGCGGCGATGAGCCCTCATCTTAAAATTAAGACTTTAAATATAAAATAGAAACAGAAATTGTCAACTCACCTTCCTACTACCATCGTTTTCCAGCTTTCCAAGAATCATATCAAACTATATCCACACCGGTGTGAAGTAAGAAAAAAGGAAACAAAACCAGAGAGATGAATTGCACGCATTTCACAACATGTTTACTAAATACAAAGATGCAGTCATGGGTGAATTAAAAAGTGATCGATGTCAAAATTATCTGTATATAAATAACAGGCACAAAGACGGGATTAATTATGTTAAATATATGGTTGTTGAAAGATCTCCCATCATCTAACTTTGCATCAGGCAGAAAGAGTAAACAACTGCGTAAGACTGTCCTACCTAATAAAAATTTCAAGGAAGAAGTCAATGTCAGTTGAAGTGAGGAAGGCAAAACACGGCCAAACATACCTCTCTGCTTTCAATCGCTAGTTCACTGACACAACGCAAGAACATATTCTCTCCTTGGCTGTCCTTCTCATTCCTATAGAGAAAGGGAAGGAGGAAGACACTCCTGTTTCTGAGGACTTCCCAGATAAGAATAATTAAGCAGTAATAACTAAGAAAAAAAAAATCTGGAGAGATATATTAGCTCCTACCTGAGAAAGTAAAAATACTGTAGAGCTTCCCTTGGATCTGTCGATTCAAACTTACGGGTGTAAAGCATCAACAGCCGCACAAAATTTAGACGCCTGACACCAGGAGGGTCACCAGCTTCGTGGCTCACTGCAATGTTGGAAATGATGCTATCAGAGAACCCAACGCCAGGAAACAGTGCTCCAATCTTCATCTCAGATTAGTCAGAGCCACGATACAGGGCTCTAATGCAACTAGAACACTTAACTTTTAGGAGATTGCTCCGATAAATGCTGTTTGACCAATTACATAGACCTGCAGTGTCTACGGGGGACTCTTAAAGGTTCAGAAAATATTTCTTTGCTATAAATAAATGTGCAGGACTTACACAGCTGCGCGCTCTGCCCAGAAGACTTCAGGAGCAATTTTAACTCAAAGAGGACCAACGCGACATGAACGGCGTGACAACGCAAGCGCTCTGTCCGGAAGAGAAAAGCGATGGCAGCTTCAAACTGCGCTGTCAAGAACAACACTTGGAAGTAGAGCGAAGGCTGCTGGTTCACCGCAAAATGGGATTCACCTGGAAAAAAAACCAACCCACATAGTGTAAGGGAGAATGATTCTGCAATCAGAGATGACTGACAGTGGGCGCTTCCTGTCAGAGGGCATCGCTATTGCTCGCTCAGTGCCAACAGAAATAAATACACCAGACAAAACCGAACACCTAATTACACGTCAGTGGCTCATCTATAACTGTTCCACTGCAATATATCACAAAAGATAAATAAGCATGAAGATACATTCCAGAAGTGAAAGAGAGTAAATAGTTTCTCAAAAGAGTTCCTTTGTTTTTTTTCAGACAATGAACCATCAGCTCTCACAGACTGCAACAGGTTCTCTAAAGACCTCAACATTTCGTCTTCATTTGTACTTAAGCCAAGCAGCATAATTAACATTAAAAACCTGGATTTTACTACTCAGTTACACCAAGGGTAGCTTATTCTATTTCTTTTCCACACATTTTTGTCTGGGTGTCAGTGATGCTACAAACCAGAAGGTTGTGGAGAATCAAATTCTCTACGTTTTGGGTAGTCCAAGTGACTCAATTATGATTGACTGGAAGATGACTATAGGAAAAGGTATTCTCTTGGGCTGTGGATGTTCCCAAAACCTTCTGAAGTGGAAGGAACTGTGACTTGGGTCCCCGAAATAGTAATTTAAAGGAAACAACAAACAATGGATGCAGACAGAGAAAAGCCTGGGAAATACATGCCTACATTAGGGGACACAGGCTGTCCACGAACACCCTACAGATGCCTGTCACCAGTGGAGAGGTTTTATGTGGAGTTGGGTTTTTGTGATAACAACTGGGAAGAGCCCTAAGAAGAAAAACAGAGGCCCAAGTGATGCATCTCTCTGTGGTTCCTTACCATAGTCTTCTAGCAGCTGCTTCTGGAACTGCGATAATGTTAGCCGGTCTTGCGGAGAGCTCGCGCCATCGTCATCAAAACACACTTGGTTCAGCTACAAAACACATCCAAGAAAAAAAGAAACAGATATTTCAACTTCACCTTGCATGAGGGATGCACGCAGAAGATACTTTGTTCCATCTGAAGCCCCTCCTAAGATTTGACCAACTGACTAGAAACTACTTCCAGTCACAACGTTGGGTCCAGCCATTGCTGGGAAGCAAAGATGTCTAAGGCAGCAACAGCAGAAATCCCTGCAGTTATAACCCGGGGGTCCTTCTGTATCTCTCCACTCCATCAAACTCCCATGCTGGGACTCTGAATACTCACTAAGCAATAATTAAAAGCAGTATTTTTTTTTACCCAGTCTTAACAAATACCTCATTCTACTCCCTCTTTCTGATAAAGAGGAGAAATGGGGAATGACCGGTATCTATCACACCCCAATCAAAACTGCAAGGACTTTGGTCTATAAAGATATTCACAGTGTCGTCTTCTGCCACTTGACACCAACATTTCAGCCCTAATCCATCCAGAAAGGGAAATTCAAAGATCCTCACTGTACCAAGCTAACGCTACTTGTAAAAAGAGCTGACAAAGATGAGTGTCAAATGAAGAACATGACACTGCCAAAGACAAGTGTCCCCAGCCCTTCACTGTCTCCAAGGCAAAGCCACCTGCGTGACACTGGTGCAGGACTCCAGCCTAGAATTGGGGAGGGTGGAGCAGTGCAGAAACGCAACACCATTTAGACCTGTCCTTAAAACAACAAAACCAACAAGAAAAGCCAACAAACAGCACGACGACCCCAACCCCACACTCACTTTTAGCCAAAGATAGTCTTCTGTTTTATCAGCGACTTCACTCTGGTTATCTGTAATGTCACAGCGGCCAATAATACAGTAAACAGCCCTTTTGTAAGGGTCGGTGTTATTTCTCAGAGCTCGTCTGTAATGGAGACGCAGTTTATTTTCTGTGGCAGGAGACAGTCTAAGGGAAAAAGAAAAGATTGAAGGAGGAGACATGAAACCCACCTTTCCCCGTACGAGGAAACGTGGATACAAAATCAGTGTAAATAGCTGGAGATTCACAGCAAAGGCATAATGACAGCAAGCACTGGCCGGTATTTCCTGCACTTTCTATTTACATCTGTAGGTAAAAATTTTGCACACATGAATTTAAACGTATAATTAAAGTTATGGAGGATCATCTTCAAATACCCACTGCAGGGAAATAAAATTAAAATCAGATGACAGTCTCTTTAGAGGTGCATTAATATCGTGGTAGACGAGCTATTTTTGTCTGGCTGCTATTTCATCATTTCAGAAAAAGAGAGCTCACAAAGTCTTTGAAACTCTTTGGGCTCGTAACTAACAAGTGAGCACGTCGTTGTGCCATGAAGTCGTTTAGGAGAGACACTTTCATCTTTATCATTAAATACTGTCATAATGTTCTTTGTCATTCTATTTCTTGCACCCTCTTGTAGAGAATTTTACAGAATTGAATCAATAAAGTGTGCTTCTAGGCTAAGACAGTGTTTGTCAAATCCGTAGGCAGAGCATCTTTGCCTAGCTATAATAAAACCAAAATAAATCAATTACACCGTATCTCATTAAAGCGTTTGCAATGAAAACAATGACAGGACCTTCACTGAGGTTTCTGGAACAATCGTATAATGAGCACTCCCAGATATTCTCTACAAACCAGGTTAATTTCTAGAAGAATAACATGCCGTACGCTATTTGGTAAATGGCACTTTCATTATTTTTTTTTTTGTTTTTTGTAATTTTTTTGTTGTGGGTTTTTTCTTGGTTTGTTTTTGGTTGGTTGGTTGATTTTTTTTCCTTTCCCTTTTTTTTTTTTTTGAAGACATGCAAACTGGTATGTTCTTGCTCACATTTTCACACGTGAAGAGCCCCAGTGCATTCAATGTGTTGCAGGATGAGAATTTCCAAATATGAATGAAACTGGGTATCACAAATTCACGTCCTGGCACTTACCCGGGCCCTCCAGTTTCCCCCAGTTTCAGCCAGTACTTTAGCCCAGTCCCATTCCCTTGCAGGGAGCACAGCTATAACGCAATAGCTCACTATGAGCTCGTTTGAAATTCAGTGCAAGTGGAAAGATTAAGCAAGATAACCTAAACCACCACGGCAGAGCTCGCAGCACACCTGAAGAGGCACAAACTCAACTGCTTGCAACCACATCAGCAGCAGTTTGGCCAGTGGCCTCTGTCAGTGATGGGCAGCAAAAACTGGGAGAGGAGAATAAGCGTAAGGAAGACGTCGGAGTGCATAAAGGCCTCTAACAAACACTACTTGCTTTTACTGTGTGGCACTCTTACGAAAACAGGTGTAGTAAAAAGCATTCCCCAAAGGAAATTCAACTAAAATAAGCGACAGGGGGAATAAAAAGTCACAGGATTTGTGAGAGCAGACTAAATCTGATCTATTGTATGTAGTATCCTACCCTTCCACAGGGCAGGTCCTGTGGTAAAAAAGCAAGACATCACTGTCTTGTTTTTGAAATGCTAATTTTTGTGTATTTTCAAAACACTCTTTCTCTATGGAGATTCCTAGACTTCAAAGCCACAAATTAAAATATGCAAACTTCTTACATGTAATTTAGGTAGGTAATATAAACACCAGGCAGCCATCACCACCAGAAGAGACCTGAGCTTCTTGTATTTCTACCAAGCCACGGCAATTCCCACCCTTCAACCTTCCCTAGTTCCCAGTTACCTTCTATCTTTACTGTGCATGTACTCCTGGAACCAGGTTTTAAACTCTCCCAGCTGGTGCTGTGCCCGTTTCACCACGTGCATGGCCGCAGCCAGATCTCCACAGCGCATGCAGTAGTAAATCAGTGCCCAGACGGGATGGCCTTCCACCTCACCATCCTGAAAATAAAGGAAGAAATAATTAAATATTTATTTTTTTTAAAGAGGAGTATTTGAATTTGCCTCACTCATTATTTCTGCCCTTACACCCACACATGGATTTTGGTAAAAAGTCCTGTCTGTGTTGCAGAAACCAGGGCTGATGAGGGTTCAGCTTTGTGAGATCCGCACACATTCTCGCAGCGAAGGGTGGGACACTCATCTGCTTGCCCAGATTTCAGTTCTCAGCGAGGTCCTGACAACCCCAGAACTAGCATTCAGATACCCTCCCCACCCCAGAGCTGGATTTAGATTACACCACTTGAGTTCTTAAAAACATTTGTACCGAAACAGAAAGGTACCAAACTAATCACGGATCTCAGCGGGTAAGAAAATGACAGCTAGACTCAGCTATGTGGCTCCAATATTATCATTTATTTTATTTCATTTAACTCTAATCTTTCAGCTCAGCTTGCCTGCTCATCTGGTGACTTTGTAGGTGTGCAAGTGAGCGGGATTCACTTTATTCAGATTCCTAAATTGAAGGCTTGGGCTACAATTCAGATTAACTTGTTGCATGTTTAGTCATGAACAACTGGTGTCACCACCTTACAGTAAGTGCAAAAAAAAGAGAAAAAGCAAAACAGGGAGATTACATCATAAACGTATTTTAATACTTGCTTGTTGATCTCTAAAAATTCCGCCAGAAGAGACTATAATGGCTAGAATTTAGAACTCAAACTACTAGGCACCACCCTGCTTCAGGACTAGTTCTGAACTCAAAGGGGTTTTGTCTACTATCTTCCATTTTTCCTAATGAAAAATTCTAGAGAAGGGCTAAACTGCCCTAAAAGCAGTTTAAACACTAGAAAACCCACTGGAGGCTGCAGTAGTTTCCTGGCTGCGCTGAAGCGAACAGATCTGTGTGATTATTTTAGCTCAGCTGCTGGAAGTGCTGACCGTACCTGGAGCCCAGGGACAGGCGCGGGGAGTTTGATGTTCAGGAAGCTGCGGACGAGTTGGTAGGTCCCTGGGACTCCCCCCAGCTGAGCCTGGTGCAAGTTTCCAAAGACTGTCACAAAAGTGTAATTCTTGTAACTGGAAAACAAGACAAGGAGAACAAACAGGTGAACAGAGTGAAATACACTTGTTACACGTCCCCTGCCTCTCAGACCCAACCGAATTAGCCATTTAAAGCAAATGACTTTGATGTTCAAACATCATCACCACAAGAACACGAGGCAGAGACTTGCGTTGATTTAGGGAGATCCTCGTATTCAGCAGGTTCACGAGAACCTGTGTCTCAACGAGAAGTTGTGGTGTACTGCTCCGAGTTCATACGAGGTTCCTCTCATTAGGTTCTCCTAGCACTAAATTAAACTCAATTACTTAACTGGCAAAAAGCCTTTCCATCCTAATGCTTTAGCTCTCAATATGTCTGTCTCTCCTCCCTGCCCTACGGACAGATACAAACAGGAGGGCCATGGACTTACCAGAAGGATATCACAGAGAAAATGGGAATTTAGAGGAAAAACAACTAGTACGGGCAGCTTTAATAACACCTTCTAAAATAACCCACCAAAGCCTTTAATCAAGGCAGGTCAATTTAATGAATACTCATGTTTGGAAGCAGAAAGTCTCAGAAGTCTGTGCACTGAAGGAATAGCTATAGAAGCAGCAGCAGTAAGTTACATGAAGGCCTTTTTTTCTCTGCAGCATAGGACGGACTCGTGCAGCAGCAGACTATAAAACCGAAGGGTTCTGCTAAACACAGGCAAGTATCAGTCTATCTTGATAACTAACGTTATGGCTGAGTTAAGCACGTGCTCCTGAGGGTTTAAGACCGCGGTTCCTCCAAAGCAACTATCGGCAAGAAGAGTTAGAATCATAGAATAGAATCATAGAATCATCTGGGCTGGAAGGGACCTTCAAAGGTCATCTAGTCCGACCCCCCTGCAGT
>JAOXNO010000063.1:26094148-26108067 GCA_028565335.1 Limnodromus scolopaceus
TTGTCCACCAGGACTCCCAGGTCTTTCTCCTCAGAGCTGCTCTCCAGCAGGTCACCCCCAACCTGTCCCGGTGCAGGGGGTTATTTCTCCCCAGGTGCAGGCAGATGCATTTAGACCTTGGGCAGTATAGAGATGCTTTACCAAAAACCCCAAAGAAACCCCATTTTTTCTTTTAGCAGCTGAACTTCCACTAAAAATACTCTTCACAGTCACTCCTAATGGATACTGATATTCAGAAACATTAGCATTTTTCTTTCGGTGCCAAATCATCTGACACAAATTCCTTTAAACCCACCTAAAAACCGACAAATTCTTTGTTCTAAAGAACAAAGAAGCTGTTAAAGCAGGTTTCCTGGGAAACAGACATGATGGCAGAAATAGCGCTTTGCAGCCTTCCCCTACGCTGTGCCAGATAAATTGCAGAGTTATTTAAAGTAACGCTAAATTATGGACGTTGTCATTAATTACTGATGAGGTTTCATCTTCTAAAGCAAGTGAAGAAGGGTACATTGTGACTTAGTGTCACTTTTCAACCAGTGCCCAAACACTAGAAACGTAAGGACTGGGGCTCTGCTGTGTGAACCTGGTGCCTTTTTCTCTCCGCTGCCGCTTTGCAGCCCCAAAGAGCATCCACGTGTCGCCGCTCCAGAGCACGGGGTGTCACCGACGGGTTCAAACCCACCGGGAAGGAGCTGAATTCAGGAACCCACGCCTGAAATGAAGAAATAGCTGCACTGGGGCTTGGGGCTTTTTTTTTTTTCCTTTCCTTTCTCCAGTTTTAATTTTACCCTGAGTGTAATGTTTTGAGGCTCGCTTATTAACAGTATGACGCAGCTGAGAACTGCTTTAAAATTCTTTAAAAATTCTTTTAAAATTCTTTAAATGTCCACTACCAACTTGGAAAGTCCTTTCCTTCAGCAAGGAAAAAAATTCAGGAACTCAAGAATTTGTCTTGCTTTTCCTTCCTACGCCAGGAGCCATGGGAACAAGCTCATTTCCTACTTTTTCCATCTTCATACTCGCATTCTGGCTTCATCTTTGAATTATTAAACTTGAAAAAAGCGCTAGCTCAACTGAACTCTCTGGTGGCTGTGCTAAAAGGAAATCTCAAAAGGCAAGCTAAAAAGCAGTGAGTCAGCGTGGGGAAGGCTGTTTCCACTCTTCACCCCCAACTGCAGAAACGGAGAGCCGTGCAGGCAATTCCGCTGTAGCTGGTACCCAGCGTTTGAAGAGGCATCCCCTCGGAGCTAAATGGGGGGAACTGGGGAAGGGAACTGGGGAAGGGAAGGATGTCCTTTGGTGGCAAGGCAGAACTTAGCAAGTTTTCTAGGGCAAGATTACAAAAGATGTGTTGAAAGGAGCAGCTAGGTGCATATAGAATCAGCTGTCAGGTCAGGCTCTCAAGCTTAAGTGGAGCGGTAAAAGGAAAACCAGGGAGGTGGGTAACGCACAAAGGACTGCAGAAGTGCAAGTGCACACACACACACACACACACACGCACACACACACACACGTCTCTGCATCTCCAGCCTGGTACCGCTTAAACGGCTCCTGCTAGTTTTATCAACCGCATTTGCTTCTCCCTGCCCTGAATTTAGGTCTTTCCAAAGCATTCTTCGGAACTGCAATATTTATTCTGAACATTATCCACCCATGAAAGCTGCAGCTATATTGCACTGCCGCCCCATTTTTTTTTTTTCTTATCTTGAAATTCATTTCGCCTAACGATGCTGCTTTTCAAAGGAGTCCTCCCTTCATTTGTACCCAGCCGAGCGTTCAGCTTCGCTTGCACACCAAACCACGTGCATCCGAAGATGAATTATTCATCACCCTCATATGCATATGCACATTCCTCGGCAGAAGTCCGGGCAGACATTTTGTCAGCCCTCCAAATGGCTTGGCCAGTAGAGGCGGCGAGTAAACTAGGCAGGAGACCGAGCTGGAGAAACACCATCAAAATACGCCGCGGTGCAGTGGAGAGCATCTTGCAGTCCTCGGGATTTAAGGGATATGATTTAAGGGGCAGAAGAGAAACCGAGAGCGACGGCGTCTCTCCATCACTGCGGGAGCGGGTTGTTTGACAGCAGGAGTGGAGATGGAAGAAAGAAAAACCTGGAATAAGAGGACAAAAGAAACGCCTCGGCCCCTAGTGGAAGCTTGGAATAAACACCTTGAGAGCATAAGTGATATCTTGAAAACAAAACCTGGGCTTTTCTCCCTTTTCCCCAAGAAGCACCTTTTTATTAGCTGTGTTTTTCCCTTGCCAGATTGGAGGACAGGGAGAGCAGAAAACCCTAATGGCAAATCCTGCGCTAGGTTCTTTGAATCATGAGCTTTGCCTGTTAATTGGTCTTATTTCCATGAATAATGTGTTGGTATTTCACTCTGCCCAAATTAGCTTGCCCAAAGCTTGAGAATTGGCTCGCAGGCAGACCGGCCCCCCTGCTGCATTTGGATCTCTGCCTTTTCAGTTGATTCTCCATCTCCAGAGGATATCAATTAAACCTCTACTATATTCTACAGGCTGTGTCTGTTTGTGTCACACACACACAAAAAACTTATTTGACTGGCACAAGGCTTTAGAAGAACAACCTGCTGTGGGGAGGTTAGATAACAGGCTTTTAACGCAGTAGACGCACTTCAAACCTCTCAGACCTTTGACTTCTTCAGGCTAAGACTAGAATATATCAAGGATTTTAAATGCTCTTGAAACGACATACTGATACTACAAGTGCTTTGAAACACAGAGTGGAGTATTATTGAGCAATAGTGTATATTGAGTCTTTAAACTCATTCATGAAAAACATTAGAGGTTTTTTTTTTTTTCCCCTCCCTCCTACCAATTTGATGTTCTGCGCCTCGAGTGCCGTGGACTGGGGGCAGTGTCCATTTGACACCAAAACACCAGGAAAAGGGTTTTACCTTTTCAGAGTAGGTTATTAAATTGCTTCTCCTCGCAGTCAATATCCACACTTGGGAAGGAAAACCCCACGGCAGTAACTCACACACAAACCAAAGATGTTGGAAGCTCTCAGGATAGCTGCCAAGGCTTTGGACTCACATCCGAAAATAATGGGAGAGCTGTTCCTAGTTTTAAATGAATTCAGCCTGCATTATTTAGCATTTCTAATATTGGAAAGCTGGACAACCTTCCGAGAAGTCACAGTAAAGTATCAAGTAATATACTTTCTGGGGAAGACAGCTTCTATAAAAAGACATATGCTAACTGGGATTAACCTATATTTAAAAGAACAGTAATCAGAAAGGGACATTTCATTAACAACTTTAATTATTTCCAAATCCCTATACAGGTCATACCCCATTAACACCAAGGGCTGGGTTTTTTTTTTTTATTTTTATTTTAATGCACTTTGAAGTTCTATAAGTCATTCCAATGAACAAGATCATATTTTTTTTTTAAAAAAAAAAAGGTGGGGAACGTGGCTATAAAAACCCGGGCCTGTTTTCTGGCCTGAAAGCACAGCAATTTGCATCCCCCCAGCCCCCATCGCCCTCCTTTCAAGGTCCCAGTCCTCGTGGAGCATCGTGCAGGGGCTGCGATGTAAGCGTGTGCTCCAGGGATCCCAGCCCGTGGCTGATGCCTCGAGCTCAGAGGGGTGGAGTTCCCACAACTCCGCGCCTAACTCCTCTGCTCATGTAACTGCGGCATTCGATTTAAGAGAATAAAGCGTAAAGCCTGAAGTTAAAACATTCCTTATCTTATGGTACAAGTTGCTAGTCAATACTTTTCCATGTTAAACACGGGGTCAGTCTTGCCCAACAGATTCGGTCCCTCCTGGATTAACCTTGAATTGCTGAACACTAGAGGTCTTAGCAGCACAAAATTTTAATCTGCGCTACACGAGGCAGCAAGGTAAAAAGGAAAACATACTCTTTTTTTTTTTTTTCTTTGAATATTCATTTGGTTTTGCCAGGAAACCTGAGAGACTCCTACAACAAGCCGTAAATCCTGGCTAGCGCACCGTGATTGGGGAAAGAGACATTCCAAGACCTACGTGTGAGCCCAGTCCCACCTGAGAAACTGTCTGCTCTCATCAGCGTTGCAAAGGTTTCCTGAAGGTGAAGATTACCCCAATGTGTTTTCTGTCCCCTGAGTACATTAACCCAATACGTGTCAGCGTGATGAAGTTTCCCGCTTGCACGGATGTTGCTTAAAACATCGCTTCAGCAATAGGAGCTCCACTGCTGCTGTACCCATCAGTCAATAAAAACAATCATAAAGGTTTCGCTATTTTGCTAGACAATGCATTCTGGCCGCTCTGGGATTAAACAGAGATTGGATATTTTGCATTTCCACACAGTTGTAGCTACAGAATAACCCAGAGGTGGTTTCAGCAGTGCTGCCAGCCGCACACATGTTGTGCACAACACTGTGCGGTGTTTAGAAAGACAGAGTTACCTCATTTTCCTGAGTGAAATCGAGAGCATCTTCCCCCGATGCAAGCAGAGTATGAAGAATCCTTTGTTTCACCTGTTCCCATTCAACCAGCATTGACTCTCGGTGATACTCCTCAGCCATAGCAAAAGTCTGTGGGTGCAGAAGAAGAAGAGCTAAGGAACACCCAGAAACACCACACAGCCTAGTTCTGCTATTAATAGACCAGCTCAAAAATTAAGCAGAAAATAGATAAACCAACCAGGTCAGCCCTCAAGAGCTAATGATGTGCCGCACGTTATTTTAACAGGCTTCCTGTTCAGGTACGAGGGGATTCAGAAAGTAGGTGTGTGTGGAATTAAGACAACCCTCACATACCCAGCTGGTGAAACAGCGAGTCTGTGTCTCTCCCACGGTGCTGCGACACACAGAGAACGCAGCAGCCTGGAAATCGATAGGTTTCTCTCTTTTAATTTAGCAGCACGGACACGATATCCAGGTCATCACCGATCCGCGCGGTTTGTTGAGAGTAACTTCTCTAATGGCAACCAGATTTTCATCTCCCCGGAGGCTACAAAGGTTTGACTTACTGCATTCTTAAGAGATGGGTGTTTATGGCCTGTATTTCATTTGCAGGTCTTTACCGGTATGTTTTTCTTTCAAATGGGAAATAGAATAAAATAAAAGCATTAAGGAAAATGAACCAGTGCCAAAGAATCAGAAAGTCTCTCTCATCAGGAACGTAACTCAGGAAAGCACGTTAGAAAATTGTATCCTGAGAAGGAACATCCTTTTACCTTTAAAATGGCTGATGTGCCACATTGTCTTCAGCTCCAACTGGGGAACTCATGGAAGGAAACAGCTTTTCCCCTCAATATTCCTTATTTTGGCAATTGGATTAGGATAGAGACGATGCTTCACTACCTTTCCTGTTATTGTTGGGACGATGCTAACTAGCAGCCCCAAGTACACTGGGACAGGAAATTCAGAATATTTCCACTAATTCTAAATAGAGAATAAACTATATTGGATCTTCCAGCTCCTTCTCTTTCCCAACCTTCCCTTTCACACAGCTTTGTGCTGCAGGTTTGGTTGGCCGAGTAAGTTTTTCATCTCATTAGAGCCCGCTGTTAATATTGTCAATTAAGGGGCAAAACATTCCCCAGTATAAATGAATTGATAAGAGGCAGTGACATTTGGCAAACATTTAATTACGGTGCACGCATGCAACTAGAGCGTAAGATTCGTGTTTCTTTGTTTTATAATTTAAATTCACTTCATACCGTCATGGTAGAATATAGGTCTTATCCTTACCTTCACTATAATCATTCCAACAGGGTTTTCAGTGTGCTTCAATAATTACAGTATAATTATATGTAATTAAAATAATTTAATAATGCTTAACTACTATTTCTTATCATTTGGAAGAAACACAGGCTCGGTTCTAAACCTGATGCCCCAAGTGCACGTGGAGGGAAACAATCGTAACAGAAGCAGCAGGAACCAGGCAGTGACATTTCCCAGCAGCGGCTTTAAGACAAACAACAGGAAGCCTTTTTCCACGCTGCATAATTCGATTGTGGAAATCACTGCCCCAGAACATGACAGATACCGAAAGCATAAAGAGATTCAGAAACAGGATCAGAATGAATTTCACATCGCAAAACAGCTTCCAGCATTGGTCCCTTCGAGGGCAGAAAACTGGACTCAGCAAACCCTGAGCCTAAGCGGCAATTCCTGCGTTCTTATTATAGCATTTTCTTCAAAATCTTTTTTTTTTTTTATTTTTTCCTGTATGAGAGATTGGCTTTGGACAGCGTGATGCAGTATGATGTTCTGGCTCTTCTACAGACACAGGAATTAAACCTTACAGCACGTCTGCTGCCCTGGCCTGAATGTGGTCGTACGTATTTCAACTCCCGAAACCTGGAGAAACAGCTACAAAAACCTCCTTTATCACCTTCACTGCGCGGGCAGTCAGCGCACACGGCATCTCTCAAAGGAAATAACCCCCACATCCTAACATCCTCATCCCTAGGAAAGGCAGCATCCAGGCGGAGAGGGTCGGAGCGAGCGTGCTGTGCCTTATGAACAACAACTGCTCTGCTCAAACAGATTTAAAACACCATGAGCCTCCTGGCATGTTGAGATACAGCTGAAGTACCTCTCCTGGAAGTTCTATGTATTTCCTAATGTCTAGTTTTTCTATATTCTCAATACGGGCCTCTGAAATTCCACTAGTTTTATTAAATATCTAATTTATTAATTCCTTAGGGAGTCCCTCCCTTTTTCTTTTCTTTTTTTTTTTTAAATAGAAGGTGCTTGCTTCCAACTTACCCTCTTCCTCGACTCTTCAATGGCTGACAGCAAGGCATTATCTTTTTCATTCTTCAGGAATCCCTGTAGAAAAGGAGAAACAGAGCTTCAGTCAAAAAAATCAGCCTTGGCACTAACCACAGATACATACTGTGGCACTCAGCTCTTTCAGCTCCGAGAAGCTCTCGCAGCTCTCCCCAATCCACTCCTGAGAAGTTTAAAGGTCACCGTCCTTCACCAGAGGTACAGCAAGATGCCCATACAGAGCGATGCGGAAATGAAAACGCATTAATCCCCTGTTTTAATATGCATTAAATCCTAGTGAAACGTCCTGCTTCTATTCTCTTTTATCTCCGCGTCCCAGCAACCGCTTCCTCTTGCCCTCCATTCGAGGGAGCGAGGATGGAAGCTGGTAGGAGCGATAAGCCGAGATAAGATTGTTGGACTTGAGTGTGTCGCACAGAAATAAAAAATAAAAGAGGTTTTGACTTGGCAGTTTCAGGCAGGAGTGGAGCCCTCGGAGGCCCGATAGGAACTGTGAAAAAAGAGCCTTAAAAATAGTCAGTCGAGGAAGGATGGAAACAACTAAATGGCTGGAAAGCATACAGGAGAAGTTTACCGCGCAGTCCCTCTCCGTGCATACAGCTGGAGCGGGTAGAAAATAATACATAAGAATTATATTTTTAATCTCAAAGAGGTCAGGTGTACATGAACAGATGCGCTTGTTAGCTCCTTACCCCAAAGGTTACTTTCGTGACTCATACTAGGAAACATACGATATTCTGAATTTTAAACAACTAGCCATGGGGTAAACTGCAGTAACACACAAAACCAGGAAACCTTTATTACACCCTGACTTGAATATCTTCATTTTGTGTTCTCACTCTTACAGCACCAGTTAAACAAACCAGGTCGATTTGTACTCCCAGACTTCAACTTAATCATTATTCAAATGGTAAAAAAGGAAAAGAAGCCTTTGTCTCCCTCTGAAGTAATCAACTATAACATTATCAACTCCATTAAGCTCTAACATCTTACGAGCCTCTACGTTCGCTCCACGGCTCTAAAATGAAGAGCTGCTAACAAACCCAGGAGTGGGAAGTCAGTGTTCCGTGCTTTATGCTTTTCCAGCGAGGAGACACAACTGCAGCAGTGTCTGAGGGAACTCATCAGGAACCGGGAGGCTTTTCGTGCCCTTCGTCTTCCCCATTTTCCTGCAAATAAACGGCTCCCACCCCAACAACCCGACAACGTCTGCACTGATCCATACAACCCAGGTAGATCTCGGGATCTCCAGAGGAGCACGGAAACTGGCTGTCAGAGGGATTTAGACCTTCGGGAAAAGAAATTTAGTCTTAGGAACAATCCTGCAGCAGCACTACAGGTATCACAGATTGCTGCTTCGCTCAAGGAGGTGAGGAGAGCTTAAAATCTCCCCAAACTGAAGAAATCTGGCAGGAAACCATGCCGCAGAGACGTGCTGTCTGCCCTCCTGCTACCCAGCACCAGTATGTGAAATAAAGGGCATCGCATCCCTTTCCCTCTGAAATATGTAGAACGTGCAGTTGAGCTGTGGGACAGCCTGTGAACCCCTTCAGCTGGAAATAGGAATGTGACCCCTTTCTGCATACGAGAGATAAAGATACAAGATATATATATATATATATTCTGTATATGAGAGAGAGAGAACAAACTGCCATCCTCCGAGACGGACAGATGCTGTCGTGTCCCCCTCCCAACCCCAAAACGGCCCCTGGATGACATAGGGAAGACGGTGGCCGCTTCTACACAGTCTATTCTTCATTTCATCACCTGCCACGTCCCGATTTATCGTCAGACAATGCCCGCTGAGAAAGCGCAGTTACGGTTTGAAAAAGGGAAGCTAAATCCAGACGCGTGCACACGTCTGGGGACCAACTAATACAGTCACCAAGGCAAGGGCCACTGCAGCCTCCCAAGGGGGCCAAGATCCCATAGAACAGAATCATAGAATAGAATCATAGAATCATGTGGGATCGGAAGAGACCTCTGGAGATCATCTAGTCCAACCCCCCCGTCGAAGCGAGTCTACCTAGAGCAGGTTGCACAGGAACGTGTCCAGGTGGGATTTGAATGTCTCCAGAGAAGGAGACTCCACCACCTCCCTGGGCAGCCTCTTCCAGGGCTCTGCCACCCTCACAGGAAAGAAGTTCCTCCTCATCTTTAGGTGGAACTTCTTATATTCAAGTTTGTGCTGAAATCACAGAGCCGATCTTAGCTCCGTGCAGGAAAGGCGGGGAAGGATGGAGACATGGCTTTGTAAGGTTTGTCCGTTGGTGGAAGGACTCTGGGAGGGCAACAAATTCTTTTTTCTTTTTTTTTTTTTTTTTTATTTTACTTCCCCCCCCCCAACATAAATTGGAGAAAAATTATCTGGCATTATAACAAGCAGTGCTTCTAGACCTTCAAAGCACTCACCAACACGTGAGCAGAAGCCACAGCCACATTTCTGATGGCCGGGATGTGATGCTGCAGAGAACACTGTGTGTTTGCCGTATCCTAACAACGCTGCTAGTTTTACACAGAAAAAAGCCCCACCATCATCTCTAAGATGCAGACCTGCAGCTATGTGGATGCGATGGAAGGTGCTGAGCACTCCCAGCCAGGCTTGCCGAGGTCCCAGGTGCCCTGTCTCCCTGACGTTCTGGGAGCACTGGGCTCCTGAAAGCCCTCAGAGATCCAAGTCCTACCCTTGGTTCTCTCCTCAGAGGGATGTGTGCCCTGAGCTGAGCAGGTACCTGCACAGGAAGGTCCACACCGATGAGGGTAATCGGCAAGGGAATTTAAGATGTGCTTGAACTTGCCTTGAAGTCAGTAAATCCAGGGTGAGTATCTTTCTTAATGAAACCTCCCAGCTCCCAGAGAGTTCACCAGGTCCGTTTTAAGGGATTACGTTGCACCGAACGCCAATTAGGGGATGATAATTGTCTTTTTCAATCTCAAAACCTCCTCCGTTAGCAAACGAAAAACCTCACACATTCAAAATAATACTTGTAATGCCTCACTGAGGAGAGGTACATTTTAAAAAGGTTGCCCTATGCCTTGTGCTAAACATTATGACTGCAGCATGACAACTGCTGCTGCAGTTAATTACAGGCTAATTGTTAAACCTCAGAAGAGGGAGTTTCAGCAGCTGATGCTGGGGCTCCTGTTACTGCTCAGGAGATGACTCCTGCTTAGTCAAGGCCAAACAAGAGGTTGTCGCTCTGGGCTTTGGTGGCCAAAATCTCATCCCTTAAGCAAGTGAGGAGCGTCCGGCTGCTCTAACAGTATTTATTCCCGGGGTTTATTGCATTGCCACCTAGTGGTAAATTATGCTTTGGGCACTGGACTTTTAGATTTCACGGGTGTATATAAATGCACACAAATGTCCATCTGCGATGGGAAAAAGCAGAGCTCTCCGGAAGAAGGAGAGGCAGAAGGATGGAAGAGATGCGCTTTATGCTGGAGAATTTTGGTCCACAAAAAACCAGCTTCATGGGTTCACTTATTTCTTAAGTCTGGACCTTGAAGAGCGCTGGTCGCGCTCACCGAGTTACACCTGCCCTAAAAGCTTTCTGCAGTCCCAGAGGAAGGGTTTGACTTTGCCAGGAAGGTTTGTGGAGCGTAGCGAGGATACGGCAGGACGGTGTTCGGCACGCACGGGGAGTACACGGCCCACGTGGCAGGAGCTGCCCTCTCCGGGGAGATGCTACCGATTGTACAACGAGCAACGAGACGTGGCTTCGTATTCAGCATCCAAAGAGAGGAGCGGGAGGAGACGAGAGAGAGATCGTTAGGAGACAAAGGGCTATTTCACAGCAGCAGATGGCAAAGACAGGAATAGCTAACACCAGCATGGCTGAAACCTCAGAGGTGAAATCCTCACCTTGCAGCTCTCCATGCCGTTGCAAGGCAGCCCAACGTAGCCTGGATTTCGCTCGAAAATGAAAATTTATCTTATTTCCCCGAGGCAGGTTTACGCAGAAAGCTCACACAGCCCTAATGTCACATCATGCTGTCCTGCTTTAGTGAGTGGCATTTAATTTTCCTCTCTGTTACTGCGGGACTCCCACACGTTCTTCCTGCCTCTCGTTTGGAAGGGAAGCAGCACAACTCTTCTCCATCACAGGTTCTCCGCAACACTCGCTGCTGAATGTTTCCTACACATGGTTTATACAGTATCTGATGAGATGGTGTTTGCAAAACAGGGACACAGGCATAGAAATACACCCACTCTCCCACCTCCAGGTTCCCATTTTCCAGATAGCTCCACTTATTCTTGCACGTCTACTGGCTCTCAGCACCTTTCCCCAGCAGCTTTCCCCTAGTTCCTCTTGGATCTCTTATCCCTTGGGTTCCAGTCTGATGTTCTCACCTTCTCCTCTCTCTGCTGAAACCCTGCCTGCCTCGCTCGAGGATGGAGATGTGGGCCCACCAGTGGAGGGGCAGGACCCCCGGGAGGTCACACCATTTCCCTGCTCTTGCCATACTCCTTGCTCCCACCGTCATTTCTCATCTCGGGCATCCTCTGCCCAACACAGGTTGATGTGACAGGAACCAGCACCTGCCTTGCTCCAGCCTGAATTCCAGCAAGAAAAGCGTTCCAGTAACCAATTCATTATCGGTAGGAAAGGGCAGGCGGGCACTGATGGTCTCTTTTTGACAGGAGATTGAAACTCTCCTCCACTTACCGCAGTAAATGAGGTTAGTAAACTCTCTCCTGGCTGGTAGAAGCCTCCTAATTACTTCCATCAGCCAGGCCATACTTTTAATACTTGATCTTAGTATTCAAGCTGTCAAGAGAAGGCGACTGTTGCCAAAGAGTATACTGAGGCCTTGGATGTTGACAGCAATGCTTACTTTTTCACTGGCAAGGGAAGAAAGGAAAAAAAACGAAATGAACAATCTGGGGCAGTTTCAAGTCAACTGCTCTTTGATTAAAATATTTCCAAATGCTGGATTTCCCATAGATCCAGTGAATCCTGCAAAGGACCAGTGGGGATGACGATTATACAGGTAACAAAAGTCACGTTTTGGCAATGGTTTGGGAACAGTAGCTCCAGATGAAGCACCTGATTTTATTACCTCTACCAGCAATTTTAAGAAATTATTTGCTAAATACAATCCTACTGCAAACGTGAATGTGTCTGAGCACACTCCCAGGATGGTGCACAGCATTTCTGGCCATCTCTCTGGGAACAGAAAATGAAGCAAAACTACCTAGAACACACTGCCACAATAACAGACCACACTATCTAATATTGCTTTTTTAAAATCCGAATTATTGTTTATGCTGAGGCAAGCATCAATGCTTGCTGGCTGGCTTTAAACAGCCAGGTGGATGGGCCCATGAGCAATGGTGTGGCCAATTAATATATTCCCGAAGACGAGGACATGCTGGCGTAGCACGGGCATTTTCTTTTTGCATGGATCACCCCAGCATCTCTTGGAAGCTTCTGTGGGGTCTTCCTAAGATGTGTTTTACAGAAAGCACCAGCTTTTGCTAAAAACCACACAGATAAGCAGCCTCACTACCTACTTTGGCAATACAGTGTCCTTCAAAGCAACAAGGCAGCTGCCCAAAGATCAGCTCCCAAACGCAATGAGCTCAGAACATTTGGGAAATTGGTTTTCTCCTTGGAGGACTTTGGATGGCAAAATTGCTACGGGGCCAAAGCAGAGAGGAGGAGAACCCAAGGAAGGGTGATTTACCAGCCTGCCTCACATCAAAGCTGTGTGAGAGACAAGGAACATTGTGCAAAGCCACAAAGGTCCACTAAAAAGGACGAGGCTCGTCCCACAGCCGCATAAAGTCTTCAAGACAAGGATTTAGCAATATGAAGTTTTCCCAGCCTAAGAGAGCTGAGCTCGTCAAACTACAGCACACATTTCTCAAGTTCCTCACCTCTGTGTTTGGAATGGAAAATCCTTCAACGTTTTTCTGAACAAATTAATTTACTGTTGACTAAACTGGAGAAAAAGCATGGAAATACCAGCAGGGTTTGCAGTTTGCTAAGACCCAAGAACAAGTTGTTGCATCACAGATTTTCAAAGCTGTGCTGAAGCTCGAGAGGGGAAAACCACGCAGACTAATAGCTCTAACACAAAACTGGGCTGCTACAGCCAAACACTGGGCTGGGGCAAGACTTGCTGCTCTGCTCCCTGCCTTCAGAGGGGTCTTGAATTACGTACCCCCGTGCACAGAGTCTGTGCTTCATGCTTGTATCCAAACATTCAATTCATTTGAAAGCCATGGTGGGAGAGCTCTTCCCGACCCTGCAAGCAGAGAGCATTTCAGTGGCACATTAAAATATACAAACACTGGCCTAATCTCTGCTCTGTTGCGTCACCAGTAACGACTTTAAAGGTTATTTGACTTTTTTAAAGAGCTTTCTGCTCCAGCCAAATCAAAATTTTGTGGAGCTGCAATACTGTCACCTTTTATGATGGAGGAGGAGCAACATGGACCTCACTGCAGTGGCAGCAAGAGATACAAGAGCCTATGCGGACCGATGAAGGGGTCTACCACTTGCCCACAAGCCTTCTTCAACCGTTTGGGTCCAACCTTCGCCAGAGACAAGTTCTGGGGCAGGAATGGGGCTCCCCTACCCCACCGTTGGTGTAATGCTCAGTTTTGAATGCAGCCTTTAATCCCTGTCACAGGGTGAGTGTAGGCAAATATTTACAAGGCGCTCACTGCTGCAGGTTAGTGCCAGCAATGCAAAAATTAGTACTTTTTTGGAGTGTTATTTTACTAGTTTAGACTGTTTGATCTGTGAAACTCATGCAGTTTTCACAGTAATCTTCAGACCGTACCCAGGAACACTGGATTTTGCTGTGTTGGGTAAATATCATTATTCCTTCTAGCTGTGACAGGAAAAACTCAAACTGTGGAAAGCAGTGCTCCTCGGGAAACCACAGATCAGCTCCTAACAGAAGCTGGGGCAGATGGTGCGTGCTCTTTGACTTTTGTTGGGACTGTTTGGATTTGGCAAGTGGAGACTGGAAACATGCTCCTTAGACAGGCAAACAGACTTAGGGGGAAAAAATACAAATACCTCTTAGCTCCTGCTTCAGCCAGGAGATCATCCATTAAGTGCAGAAGAGCTAATATCAAACCATCCAGGTCTGATCCATCGCAGCACAGGAAGGACATGGAGCTGTTGGAGCGGGGCCAGAGGAGGCC
>JAOXNO010000063.1:26108167-26120611 GCA_028565335.1 Limnodromus scolopaceus
GGTGAGAGCCTGGCCCAGGTTGGCCAGAGAAGCTGTGGCTGCCCCATCCCTGGAGGGGCTCAAGGCCAGGTTGGAGGTGTCCCTGCCCAGGGCAGGGGGTGGCACTGGATGGTCTTCAGGTCCCTTCCAACACAAACCATTCTACGATCTCCCAGCACCGAGGCACCATCATACCCCACACACCCAGCCGCAGCCCTCCGAAAGGCGTTTGCAGCAGTCAAGGAGAACGGAAGGTGTTTGCAGCAAATATAAGCAACATTTACCACGAAACATACAGGGAGCGTGGCTTTATCGCACTCAAAACGTCTAGAAAAATACCACTGTTCATATTTCCTATGGAAGACTGTGCCAGGCGCTCACACAGCAGCCCCAAAATTGAACTCTCACTGCTACACGTTCTGTGTATAAACAGAGATCAGCACCGCTGAAAGATGACTCCGCTTAATTTTAATTTCTTCTAATTCAACATCGGATGCTCAGTGAGTTCAGGCTTTCACGCACTACAAGATCTCAATATTTCACTTAAAAACGGGCTTAACTCCTAAGACAACATGGAAATGCACTGCAGTGTTCCCACGCGTTTTAAGATTTCTACAAAATATGTCAGAGAAATTTGCAAGATTGCACAAACCCGAGCGTAATGATTAAAATGAGCGAAGTAGGACACCCAGTTCTAAAGAACACCAATCACAAGGTACGTAATTTATATATTACTTATACATTGTAGCTAATTATTGACATATTAGTAATTATCCATACTGTTTGTTGTGTCTTTCCCCTTCAGACCGAAACCAAAATAACGTCAATTACACAGATTAGTCTCTCATCCCCGGGCTCTGAAAATCTTTGCCCTGTCATGTTGGGCTACGCAGCGCATGGGAATGCTGCTCTCGGTGGGTTTAGTAGGCTTTTTTCAATGTCACAAATGCTTTAATGGCATAAACCCAAGATAACAGCTATTTTAACCTACAATTTTACACCAAAGTTATTCAGAACGAGGTTCTCTTCCACATCCAATTATCAGCCTCCACTGCACATCTCGTTTTTGACAGCAATTATTAACGCGATGCAAAAATAGCGTAAGCAACAGCGGTACCTTCTCTTGTGAGTCTCACTTCGTTCCCAGGCGTTTACCCATTTTCCACCTCCCTACAACGCAACTGGGGGCTGCGCAGCAAGAATCCCAGGTCCTACCAGGCTACAAAGCACCAAGGAAATCTGTGCAATAACCAAATACAACGTCTTGAACAACCTCAACCTGCTTAGAGGTCATGCAAAGAACAGAAAGAAGGAAAACAGTGAAAAAAATATAAAAATATCTATCTCCAAACTAGATAAAGAAGGTGGACAGACTCGTCTGCCAATCACAACAGTAGGAAACGTTACTTGAGAGCCACCAGAAGGAGCTTGTTCAGCTGAATAACACTGGTAATCACACCTGAAAGCATCTCCGACAGCGTTTCTGTTTGTCTTAATAAAAGATAAAGAAACCAAAATGCCACGGAGGCAGTTAAATGCCAAGTCATCTCACTTGGAATACAACCTCCGGAGCGAGGGAAGGTCTCCACACAGATCAGGTCCGCGGGAAGCCCGTCTCCTTTAGAACCGGCGTTTCACCGTCAGCATCGGCACAGAGCGAACGAACCCCACAATTTGAAATCTGAGTTTCCAAACACCCCGCTATTGGTTTTTCCCAAGATTTTTAACTGCGGAGGGATGACCTTGGTGGTGGAGCTTTGCTCTGCGCCACGACCAGCGGCTACAGACTCTCCCCTGCGCTATAAACGTCCTTGTATTAGCATCCCGATTAAAAAATACAACCCCACAAAAATCGTAAATGCATCAAGAGATTCGCAGTCTAAGCAAAACTCAGGGCTTTGGATTTTATTTTTTTTTTTAGTTTAGTTTAGAAATTAAATTACGAGGTCAATCCAATGGGCTTGAGATGCACAACGCAATCCTATATTAAAAATATTTATAGCATGCAAACAAAGGTAATTTCTGATCATTAACTGGAATAAGTTATTATATCCGCCTCTCTGGTACCACGCTTTTTTAGGGAACACTGGGAAAAAATTACAGATTAAAATGACTTAAAATCTTCATTGTACAGTCATAACTAAACCTGGAATGCAATACCTCTGGCTGGAAACACCCTCGCACCAGGCAGGACGCCCTCAAATCAAGCCATCGAATATAATTTCACTGATGACGCCATTTTCTTAGTTCTTCCGCTGCCATTTTAGCATCGTGGTTACTCCACGTTTTCCACCAGAAGTTCTTCCCCCTCTTAAGAGGCAACCCCGCTAAAATAATGTGGTGGCAAATAAAACCCGGCCGTTGAATTTCTGCCCGCGTCAGGTCCCTGCATGGCAGGGGCAGGGGACAGGGACGAAGCCACGGTTGCCATCGCTGACCACACCTGGATTTACCGTGGCAAGCGCTGGTGAGGAGTCTCCTGAGACGGGGTAAAGCTGAGAAACCAGCCCCTGGAAATCTGGCGGCACCACACGAAAAACTGAGAATGCTGAGGAAAGAGGAGTGTCCAGCCCTGCTACGGGAGGATAAACCCACTAGCTAATAAAGGAGTAGTCTGAAAAGAAGAGAAAAAGGCAGAAAGGAGGCTCACTGAGAAGCTTGCAGCTGGACTAACTGCACATTAGCATCAACGGATATTCAGATACAATAAACTGTTTTAACTGGTGGCAGAAAATTAATTTCTCAGGATCACATCCGAAAACCAAACTGCCGTCCCTACCACCCGAAGTATTTCCCAGCCTGAAACGGCACATTTCTGATGGAACGCCAGCAAGAAGGACAAATGATTTAAACAAACCTGCAAGTCATTACCAACCCAGTCTCCTCTAACCCACTTCTGCAAATTTTAGTGCGGTCCTTCGGTCTCCCCTGCCCCTGGAAGCGCTTTATCCTTCTGTCTGTCTCTGGGAGCACGTAACCTGGCTGTCTGCGAGAGAGAGGGACCTTCTCAGGCTTCTTTTGGAAAGCAAAAACGTTGTTGGCATCTGCACATCTCTTTCCTGCACAATTTCAGATGCATAGAAACAGTTAAATGCCTTCAATTCGTCTGAAACTGTATGTAAAAAAAAATATAAATAAATAGTAATGGAAAAAAATTGGTCCTCTTTACCTCCTCCGCTGAGCCTGACACTCTCCCTGTTCTGGGGCTGACTCAAGCTGAAGGATTTCGGCTGCCCCACAGCAGAAAGCCCGTGTGCCGCCCTCCTGAATGTTCCTCGGGAGCACCACTTACCTTTCTGCTTCAGTTAAAAAAAATAAAACACCAAAACCAAGCTGAAATCTTCCAGCCTCCAGCCCGAAATCGGCACAGAGGGACGGATGCGGCAAACGCTGGCTGCCTCCGAGGGACAACGCCTGGTTCGGAGACACCAGAATCCCCGTCGGCGCTGGAAATGCCATGACCAAGTTAAACTGGGATGCAGATCCCACGCCCCAGCACGGGTGGGATCTTTCCTCCACAGCGGGGTCTCCCCTCACGTTTCTATCGCAATTTGAAGTCTCCCAGAAAAACCCACAGAGAGAAAGACAACCTTCCCGAAGTTAAATCCACTTTATTTTGCTGATAGTGGCTGGCTAACCCTACCAAAAGCCAAGATTACATGCACGTTAGTGTGAAGAATAGAAGTTGTTTTATCTTTTTTAAAATACGCACTGGAATTTCAAGAAAATGGGCAAAATTTGAAGTTCAGCCCTCTTAAATAGCACGAGATGATCTGGCAAAACCATCCACCTGACTTAGAAAAATAATCCCAAATCATTCTTCCTAAATATCTGTAAATAAATCACAGCTACTTTGTTCACCTAACAGGTATTTGCAACATGGCAGCATATCCCTTGAAATAAATATAAATATTTTACTGACAGTGAAAGCAAGCAATTTGGAGGAGTCCATATGTGTCATGATATCTTTTAAATCCTCAATTTAAACATGCCGTGGTCTTTAGAAATGGTGTTTCCTTACAACATTACTGGTACGTTTCACGAAGTTAATTATTAAAATTAGCTATGAATTATTAATTGCAGATCATTAAAATAAAAAAATCGGAAGTCTAGAATATGCCTGCTGCAATCATGTTTAAAAATGTTTGACGTTACAAAGCTCGGAGAGGAAAGCACGTAGTAAAAATCTCTGCTGCCACAAACGACGTGACAAACGCTTTATCCCTTTTCTCAGCTTGTTTCTCCTATTGTGCCATAAACCTCCGGGTTTTAAACTTTCCCGACTCGGGGCATGGGAGCAGCGTGCTGAGGATACACCGGAGACAAAAGGTTTTCCATTTTTCTCCGCCGGCTGTACCCCACCCTGGCCAAGGAACTCTCTAGCAGAGCGTGCCTTTATTTGCGCGTCGCATTAACCCGGCACGCGAGCTTCCCGACTCTGATGGAAATGAAATGCCAACTCCAGATGCTGCCAACAGATACCACGGAAAACCCTGCTAGAAGAGACCTCCAGCTAATTAATAATTACAGCCGGTTTTTGCATATATTAATTTCTGGAGCTGGGCGGGGGGGGGGGGGATGGGATTTTGAAGTCTGTCTCCCACCCACTTCAGACAAAGGAAAATAATTTCCCCCCACTGTACCAACCGCACGGATAACGGAGCCGTCTCCCGTGCGGGGTCAGTGGTGATGGCTTCCTCCATCTTTTCACACATGCAAACCACACGTTTCATTGTCTTTTACTTGTTTTCTTGCTGAGCTGCTTCTGTGGCAAGATAAAGCCCCCCGCACCACCACCACACACACCTCAGCACAAGTAATCTTGTTCCAAAGAGGCAACTTTTTTGGCCATGCTCTGCCACGGTTCCCGTGTCTCCCCTCCCGAGCATCTCTCAGGTGACAAGAGCGCAGAAGAAGAGGGCATACGGGCACCTTAATTTTTGGGGAGGGAGCCCCGAAGGAGGCAAGTCTTTCTCTGCTGCACGAGCCCTCCTGGCACAGCACGTTTCACTAACCTGCTTTCCTCCGTGTAGAGGAGAAAGAATGGGAAAAGGCGATGGGGGGGAAAAAAAAGCAACCCACCCTGGACTTTTGTCCCCACGCTGAAGGCAGGCAGAGCTTCCCCTTGGCAGGCAGCCTCCCAGCCCCCAGATCTGAGAATATAAAAAAAAAAATCAGCTCTCACCCACCCAGCCCCGGCCACCACATTTATATAAACGTTAATTCCCCGACTGCTTCCCTTTTGCTACGATTTTACTGGCTTAACCCCTTTCATAACGTACCCCGTTCACTCGAAAGAGAGGTGGGGTCTGGGCTGCAAACTCCAGTTGACTAAGCAAATATACTTCCCCACCTCGGAAGGAAAAAAAAAAAAAGGACATCTCCCAGCGGCTTCTTTTACTCTGGGAAAGTAGAGATATTTTCTGTCTTATTTTCTTTCTCATCCCGCATCTGAAATCCTTCCTTCATAATAAAAGGAAAGAAAGTTTAGCGTGGCTTCTAAATAAATCATAAGTGTAGCAACAGAGGAAACAGAGTGGACCGATATCTTTGCACCACAATGAAAACTAAGAGAAAAAAATCATATATTCAAGCAGCATCTTTGGGTTTTTTTGTTTTTTTTTTTTGTTTAAAATACTCCCATAGACAATTTTATAGCCTAGGGGAAGAGAAAAAAAAAAAAAAAAGAAAAAACAGGAATAAAGGCATTTGGAAAGTTCCGCTACTGCATTTCTGCTTAAAAGAAAAGCCAAGTCAGCAATGTCAAGAGGGTAAGTAAAAAGGCAGCGGGATGAAAGCCCGAGCAGCCCCGGGCAGCCCCACCCAGCAGCGGCTCCAGCCAGGAATATTCCAAGGGAAAAGGCACGGACAGACCTTCAGGTTTCCTTTTCTGCGAGCAAAGGAGGATTTCTCCGAAACTACCCACCTGTTCTCTGTAATTACTCACCTACACATCTCAACAACCTGCAGCAACAGCACAAAGACAAACCGCCCCAGAAGACACCTGAAGGAAAACTCTCTCTTATCAAAGCAAGCTTTTCACCTTCATTTTATATATTTTTAAATACATACATTCCTACCTGTAGGTCTCAGTACTGAGGAGTTACAAACCTGTCAATGCTGGCTGTGACTGCCACACTTCAGTTGCCTGGTATTTAGGCTTACACAGCTGTAATCTTTCTGTATTAAACGCTCAAGTTTTCTCGGCTTAAATAAAAATAAAAATAATAAATCAAACCTGCAAGTCCTGAAATGGCTGAGACAGTCAAGAGTCCAGCAAGACAATAAGAAAGCAGCTGCTTTCCCCAGCTGAACACCACTGTCTGTAAAGCGTCTAATTTTTTTCTTTTTTTTTTTTTTTTTTCTCCAGTGGTGCTTTATTCAAATTCTAGGGAAAGCATCAGTCTGAAACCAGTAACTGATGGGAGTAACAGTTTATAGGTTACAGAAGGATATTTTATTGTTAACGGACTGTACCATGTAGGAATTAGGAGGGGGTGAGGCGGCGGGGAGAGAGATGCTACTATGATTTTTTTTTTTATTTTTTTTTTTCTCCCTTCCCCGAGCCACTGCAATTACTCTGATGTGAATTTTTGATGACTTCCGACATATTGCATGGTTAATAATCGTTTCAGCTGTCATGTTTGGTTAATGTGGAAAATGCATTTGCTGCATTGTGATGCAGCACTCCAGCCCCAGACTGTAACACCAGTTGTGAAGCTATTCCCTTAACCCGAGCTGCATGAATTTGCACATACCATGAGGCTGAAATAAATGGTAGTTTGATTTTTTTATACAGCGACGGAAAGCTTCTGCCATTTTAGACCCGCAGAGCCCTGGAAACAACTTGCACGGGCAGATAATTTTACTGCATATTAATTGGTGTCAATGTTCTTTAAAGGAGAGCTTTGATTCTCTATTGTTTTGCCGGGTTTGGTTATTTAGCAGTTAAAAGACTTAGATACTATTTACATTAAACGTCGCTCTTTCTCGTGGCTTTGAACAGGTTATTTAATCGTAAGCATCTATACCTCAATGAAAACTGTCAGCCCTACAGAAACGCAGCCCTGTTATTAATACAGGCTTAGCCCAACTATTTCTTCTTCCCTGTGACACTTACAAACGTGTTTTTACAGATGATGTTGTCTTACAAATGATTGCACATGAGGGGTTAAAAATATATATGTATTTATTTGCTGCTTGCAAATAAAAAGGATTTTATTTACAAAAAGTACCACTTCTTCACCCACACTTCAACCACCGAACAAAAAAAAAGTACAAGGATACGTAAAAATACTAACGTGCCTTTCGCTGTCACCAATAGAAAAACAATGCTGGAAGCGGCCGTGCAATTACGAGAGGGGATGTAAAACAGCAGAGATGAAGCCATGCTAAGAGCCAGTCACCCGATGATTAAAGTCAGGCCAGTATATTCCAGCAGTCAGGTGATGGTGCCATCATTACAGTGCAGAAAAAGCCAGAGAAGAATCGAGAAACGGACCACCCCCATCTTAAAGAAAAAAAAATTAAAAAAAAAAAAAAAAAATAAAAAAAATTAGAAGCACCAAAGAAATCGGGAATGCATTTGCTGATAGGCAAAACGTTACCGCCCTGAAGAAGCGTTTCCCAGAAGGTGAAGGTTACTTCCAGAGGTCCCAAGCAGCCGTTTAACCCACGGTGCCGACAGGGCTCCCGTCCCTCTGCAAACACACCGACAACGGTGACACTCCCAAATTCAAAGTTGCTTCTTTTTAAACCCCGGAACGGCAGCCCTGCTGCAATAGCACTGCATTTCACAGCTCCTTCTGCTTACCAAAGGCACATCTTGTCTCCGCAAACACACAAAAATTAATCCAGACTTGGGATGTCTACGTTTAATTTAATGAAGCACAGAAAGCTATCAGGAGAGCGTTTTACTGTGCATTAACATCGACGTATCTGCAGAATCACCACCAGTACCACCAATTCATTATTTCCACTTCTGTTTTAATTAAAACAACACTGCAGGGGTATCGGTTGGACACAAAGCACGGGTAAAAATGGTGCAGGGTATTTCATATAGAGAAAAAACTGAGTGTCTGAATTAACATTGTACGCACTGGTTGGGGAGCAATTCCCATTAACAGCATTACATCTGTAGAAGGTGCTCGGTGATGTGGGGGTACCTACCCCGAAGGCATCACTGGGCGGAGTGGTCTCTTCTATACAGTGTGTATTTTGGCTTTGAAACTAGCCAAGTTGATCCTAAGGGGGATGGGAGCAATTCCCATTAACAGCATTACATCTGTAGAAGGTGCTCGGTGATGTGGGGGTACCTACCCCGAAGGCATCACTGGGCGGAGTGGTCTCTTCCACACGGTGTATTTTGGCTTTGAAACTAGCCAAGTTGATCCTAAGGGGGGGATTTTCCTCAACCCACTGCAAGGAGCAAACCCTCCCTGCTCGTACCCAGCTGAACACTGCACCGAACACCTGAATCCAGGTACACAAGGAGTCTCGTGAGCAGAGAAGACAGGTCCAAACCCACCGACTTTCTTAGTTGCATCGCAGGGACGACCATTGATCACAAAACAGCTACACCCATGAGTGGAGGCAAAGTCCCTTTTGGGAGAGGAAGGGTATACATTTGCAGGAATAATTTAACTCCGACGTTCCTCCTGCATCTCTGAGCATCCGTGCCTGGTGGTGTCCCCGCAGCTGCACTTGCCTGGGTAACGTGCCAGGCACCTCACACACATTTTTGGATGGCTTCATCCCCTGTTTTCCTCTCTTTACGTGACCCACTAGTGGTGCAGAGCCAGGGGCACAGAGGATACACACGGCTTTTGCTTTCTGGCCAGGTAAAGGTACCTGGAGGGACAGTCGGCTCTTTGGGACAGGCTGTAGCCTCCTCAGGGGTTTTAGGAGTGTAAGGACCCCACTGGAGCTGCCAGCCACAACTTTAAAGAGGCTGCTTTTATCAACAGACATTCTCTGTTATTTTCTGGCCATGTAATGTTACTGCAGAAGCTACTCCCAACTGCAGAACTACGCATTACAGATCGGCACAGTTTAGATATATTTTTGTTTTCCGTATTGCATTACCAGCTCTCCGTACCGCAGCGAAAGCTTTCCCAGCGTGGCTCGGCACAGCAACCGTCTCCCCTTACCTATGGATTTCGTAAAGCTTTGAGGGATACGAGCAGAAGCTACTCGCCCCAAACGGCTGTTAGAACAAACAGCTCGGAGCGGTAGCCCAGCTAAGATGTCGGAACCGCTATCTGTTTCGCTGGCAATCAATTTAGTGGAGTGTTCAGGCAGCTCACGCATCAATCACTGCTGCGCTCAAACGGGAGCGTGGGAGGGGAAGGGAGAAAACTACTGCTCAGGGCTGCTGGGCCACGGCTGAGGAAAACCGTAAAAGTTTTCCTTCCGAGTAGAAAGCATCGTATCCCCAAGAGAATGATGGTGCAGAGATCACGCAGAAGCCGCTGGAATATGAACACCTCCCTCTGTGTCAGGATCGCTCCCTCTCTCCCCACCTCTGGGTGTCCACAATGACCTCCTTCCCTCTTAGGTACAGCTGCTGCACCTCTGGAGCGAAGGAGATTCCTCCACACTAACTACAAAAATCAGAGATGCTATCACTCCTACCTTAAATTCAAGAAAAAAAAACCCATAAAACATGCCCATCTACAGTCACTGTAATCTTTTCTCCCTGTCTTTCACAGTCTTGCACTGGGCAGGGGTAAGAGGGAGAACAGCATCCCTGGATCTGCTCCTGTATTAGCTCCTTTTTGAAGTCCTAGAGCTGTGACGCCTGCCACCGTGGGCGAGCATTAACCAGCAAAAGCAAGAGACATTGCTGGCAGGGAGTTAAAACAACCATAGGTAGCTTCTTCCCCCCCCCCAAAAAAATCTTTTCTTCTCTGCTTAATCCAGTGCTGTGGCAGCAGCAAATACTGCACTGTCATACTGGGTCTGGAGCGCGCCTTAGAGCATTAGCTCCTTTCCTCTCCGCAGGGCTGGCAGGGTGATTATCCAGCATTAAGGACACGCCAGGTCGTTTCAGAAAGGAGAGCTGGCATCCCCAGCACACTGCCTCGCTCTCCAGCCCTGCACACTCATCCTCTCCCGTCAGAGGGAGACGCAGAAAGAGGAGCCGGAGGGTTCAGGAGTCCCGATTCAAGCAGGTCGCGGGGAAGAGGATAGGAGGAAAATCCAGGCTAACGCTTCCACATCAATACGGTTATATTCGAATATATTTGCATGGAAACAGCGCAGAGCAAAAAGTCAGAGGGGCTGAGTGTATTACGATTATACGGGCCCAGCCGGCAGGGAATTTGGGCTTTGTGGCAAAGGGCTAACATTCAGGGACTAGGAAAATGTGAGTTACCCAGAGTCAAAGCAAAAATTGGGACTGGGAAGTGTCCGGCTCCAGTAACATCTAACACCATCATCACAGAAAGCTGTCCTCTCGCAGGGGAAAAAAAACAAAACCCCACCAACTCACTCAGACTGGGAGTCGCTGGCTTATTGCAGAGCTCAAAGGGAGACTCGAGTTTCAACGCAGCTTTTTCTGGGGCTAAATTTGCACCAAACAAAAGGCAGGACGGAAAGGCGCAGAGCGGGACGCACCTCCGACTGATTGAGGAGCACCGCTTCTTGTGAGCGGGCGGATGGGGGGCAGGAAAAAGACTCACAAATCCTGGAAAATGAGAAGAGCACTGGGGTCCCAAGCAGGGGAGAGGCGGGGAAAGCCCAGCCAAGCGGAGAGGATTAGCACCAACAGTGGCAGCGCTGTTCCTGCCATCCGCACCCCGCACCCCAATTAACGCTATCATTTGTCGGGATGAATGGGGGACTTGCTCTCCATTCGGCAATTTGACAGAGTGTCACTGAACTACCTCACGTCCATATTTATCCAAGAGGGGAGAGCAGGAACCGGTTTTAATTAGAGCCTTTTTAACAAAGAACCGAGGGTATTACCCATGCTCTCACCATCCAGCGATAATTGAGATGTAATCGTTTAAACAAAGCGCAACAAGTGTCCATTTACCCAAAGCCATTGTTAAATATCTACTAGGAGATTATTTTCAAAATTATAATGTGCCATGAATATGCAAACCGCTTTCCATCTTTAGCATTAAAAAGAATAATCACCTTTTTAATAAGGAAAAAAAACCCAAACCCCCAAAAAACACAACTGGAAGCCAAACAGCTATTTTGCAGCAGAATTTGAGGAGTGTTTTAAACATGCCAATGCTAATTTAAAAAGGAGGGGGGGGGAGGAGGGAAGAAGTGATGGCTCTGCTTCTGGGCCATTAAACTCTGCCTGGAAAGCCCTCTTTTGTACAGCATTAGTGCTTGCTATAAATCTGCAATTATGCAGAGCACGTGTTAATTTTTAATTCAGGAGGCTAACCCCCCCTTTTTATATACGAGCCCTGAATGTCAGTCCCTCTCGCCCACGACTGCAAGCACCGACACGACCGAATTCAGCGCTCGGTGGTAAAAGCACGCTCTCCCTGGGAGGTTACACCACTGTGCGTCCGAAAGCAACTCAGCTCCCCAGTAAAATAGCTCTTTTATTTCTAAAACTGTCGCCTCGGCATCGTGGCGGGGAAAATCCTCTCAAATCCCACAGCCTGTTAAACCAGAACCGTATGGTCACTGATACTCACACCTTCGGTTCAGCGTTCTTCTCTCCAGCTACTGAATTTCTTAACGCAATTTCACCCGAAGTCAAATTCCCACATCCCTCAGATTCCCAAGCACAGGGAAGGGCGGGACGAGGAAGTTGCCCTAATGCTACCTGGAGTTAATGACTGCAAACAATAAGCCCATCTTTCATCTCTTCTGACTCCTCCTGATGCCTGCAATCCACGGAGGGACCTGACTTAAGAGCAGGCTTTGACACAGTCCGGCAATGAATTATTAACTCCGTCGGAAGCCGCAAAGCATCAGCTAGTAGCAATCATGATCCTCCTACGACGATTAACCAGAATGCAATTAGCAATGTCCCTGCTTCTTGCAAAATGTCTCCGAATTCTGCATTGCGTGAAGCCCAAAAGGCACCACGGAGGCATACACGCTCACACGTTCAAAAGCAAAAACAATTCTGTGCTTTTAGCATATTTTTTTTTCCTTCAGGGTTATATTATCAGTTGCGAATGGTCTGAGAAGAGAAAACTCTGCCCCCCCCTGCATTAGAGCAATGACACATGGACTTGTACCACTGCGAGGAGAGTGTCACGTGCAGGATCAAGCCCGTATTCTTAATTTCCCCAGCAATTCAATCCATGCAGCCACAGAAACCTGCCCGTGGTTTCAGAACCATCCTTTCCCATGTTACATCATGAGGCAGAGGCTGTTTTTCCAGCCCAGGGCCCAAGCGGGCACATCCAGAATCACAGAATCACATGGGGTTGGAAGGGACCTCTGGAGATCATCTAGTCCAACCCCCTGCCAAAGCAGGGCCACCCA
>JAOXNO010000063.1:26127901-26146758 GCA_028565335.1 Limnodromus scolopaceus
GTGGTGGGAGGTGTCCCTGCCCAGGGCAGGGGGTGGCACTGGGTGGGCTTTAAGGTCCCTTCCAACCCAAACCATTCCATGATTCTATATTGGGCAGTAGCTGTACCGACTCAGCTTTTAGTCTCTGACTCTAATCAACTCCTGGTTTAATTAATGGGCTTTTGCACAGCCACATTTCTAGCTCAGGGCAGCACTAACAGCAGTTTTAGCGTATTTGCAGCTCAGAGAAGATGAAGATCTCCAGCCCAAACTGGTGAGAACCACTGGAGGTGCCTTTACAATAAAAGGGTGGTTTCAGCAGAGCTGCAAGTAGATGGTGTTCGCAGCACGGCTTCAGTTTCTGGTTTCATGTGGGGAAAGGAGCTCTGCTGACAGTCACTGTCCCACAGGGGTAGCCCAAGGGCTCTTCTTCTCTACACATGGAGAGAAACAACCTTATTTTTCACAAGGTCCGGTATCCGAGCAAGGGAAGGTGGAGGCCAGTGAAACGCTGTTGAATACTGATCAGGACTGTGAGCAATAAAGAGGTCGGAGGAAATAGTAAAAATGAAGACATCCCTATAAGCTTCCACTACAGAATCTCACAGTCTTGTGAGAGCCAGTGGTAAACGCAACTTTTATTTCTGAAGTGGAGAAACTGATGCACGGGAAGGTATTCCTTGAACTCGAAGTCAAGCATGAAAATCATGACAAGAATTGGATCAAACTCCAGCTTTCCCTATTTCCTGGGCTGAAAAACAGCTGCCGCAGAAGGCTGTTTTCTAAGTAAATATACCCATCGTGGGGTGCCAGTCAGGCAAGGATCCAAAAATTCAAGGGTCAGGCGCTATTCAATATTTGAATCAGTGCAATAAAACACTGCATAAATATTTAAACTGGCACTCCTGCTCCAAAATACTCTTGGAACGTATTTCAGCCGCTTGCTTTCAAAGTTTGTAACAGACATTCCCTTCTCCCTCCCGTCCTGTGGAACCGCTGGAAAACCCCCATTCCCTGCTCATCCCAGCACATCTGACAGCACTTTCCTGCTTTGGTTTGAATGTGCTGCTTTCAGTCACCAAGTACAAATGGATAAATCTAAAGTGCCAAAATCCTCTATCCTTAGCTCTTTATGAGTCCTTGTTCTAAATTCCCCTCAAAAAAAAAAACAACCCACAACAACCCAAACTCCAGAACACTCTCCATTTTTATGTCTCATTTATAACCTCTGGCTTCAAAAGATAAAGGCTTGGGCTCCATTTTAGCTGTTCTCACAATGTGGGCTATAAAATAATCTAAGATGTAATTTGTCATTAGACACTTCCAAACTATGGAGGACACATAATATTTGCTTAGATCTGAATATAAATCTCAAGAAGTCAAAGCACAGTCACAAATGCATCTCGATAATCCATGTGCAATTGAATCTCTTAACTGTTTTAGCTTGACATAGAAAAAAATATCATGCCAGTCATTAATATAAGTTATGATTATGAGATTATAGGGCAACATTTCCCTGTTATTAGTCACTACCTGTGCTGCCCTGCTCAGCCCCTACTTTTAAACCATGCAACATTCAATGAGACAGAAGTTGGTTTAACTGGAGGTAGAAGCGATGCGGACGTGCACTGCCAATACCCCACCTGGCCGCACACTCCGACACCTCAATCCATTGAATGACAGCTCTCCTGGATATTCCAGTCCTGAGATCTCCACGGTTACACTCGATACTGATCAGCAGAACCCGCTCCCATTTCAGCTTCATTTCCCTGTGCTTCTATGTCCTGGACCTGTCGGTATAATTGTGCTCCAAAACAGCTGAAGTTCCTCTTGAAAATAAAGTTTAAAGTTCTCTTAAAAAATATTTCAATAACACATTTTAAGAATCACTAAGGGTTTTTTGTTTGTAATAAATACATCTAGCTACTAACGGCAGAAATTTGACGTAGCATCTGATATCTGCAGAGTTTTGCTTCTCCTACTGGTAGCGATAACTTGTTCAGCAGATGCTTCCAGTAGCACCTATGCAAGTCCTTCAAGAGATTAATAGTAAAAACAAACAAAATCCCAAAACTGAAGCAAACCCAAAAAACACAGAACAAAAGACCGCTGGTCCCTTAACAGTTTTAGTTTCGCTGGGCTATCAGAAGTAACAAGGAACTAAATCTTCGGTATTAATGCCAAAGGAAGCTCTGATGCTCACACAGGTAAGATTTCTCCATCAGAATGTGCCGTGGTGTATCAAAAGGCACCGCTTTCGTACACACACTCTGAAGGGCTGCGCTGCACTCAATTCGTTTACACTCACCACGGCCCCGGAAAAGAAGAGTCGTCCAAAGGAAGCAGCTGTGAGATTCTCAGCTGGAGTAAACAAGATTTAGACTGTGAAGCCCGTAGCCATCAAGGAAAGCTGAATTTATTAATACACAGCACTGCTTTCACAAATTGTACCGGAAAGGCCGTACTTCAGCCTTTCAAATCCAGCCTTTCAAATTCAGTGCCATCAGCCTTACTCTAAGCAGCGTCAGAGGAAGAGGTTTCACTCCTGGTGTCACTCCTGATTTGTTCTGAAAGCTAAAAGTTCATTTTTTAAGACGATTAGTCGGTGCTACACAGCAAGTCCAAACATCTGGTGTTTTAACTATAGCAAAGGGTTGTTTCAAGATGAGAAAAAAAATGGAGTAAAACAGATCAATAAGCTCAGGAGTTCTGTTTAAACTCTGAGGTCCTACCTACCCTGCCCAAGAACAAAAGTCTCCAGGAATTCACACATTTAACAGAACTCCTCACCTTCCCAAGGAAGTGCATTAACTACACATTCAGCTTCCAAAAATAAATTGCAACACTTGCTGAAAAATAAATTGTGAAAGAAACAAAAAGGCCTTTTCTTTAGTCACACGTTACAGTGATTCAATTTCACTGTCTACTGCATGCATTTTATATAAGGCAGATAGGTACAGGATACTGGCCATGAGAGTTTTCAATTTATCACTCTGGAACTTCAGTTAGAGAAAGGATGAAATCAAGCAAGCCACTGCCTTTGCCATGAGAAAGAGAGAGCCTCACTAATGCCAAGGCACAGCCTGCCCGGCCACCGATGCTCCTCAGTTGTCCCATACAACCAGGTTATAACTCTTGCACCAGATGCAGTGCAAAAGTGAGCTTTTGCCTATTTAACTTGCTTGAAGTCAATTAATCAGCAGATAAAACAGTGCCAGTAAAAAACATTTCCATTGTAAGTGGCGGCCATCCTTCTCCTGCATCAGCATCTGACCCTTTCTAAATTCAAAGTTTCCATGGTAAGGCTCAGAGAAAAACCCTGTTTCAAGAAACCAGTTAAACACTTGGCTCCTACAAACGGAGATACATGTGGCCACGGACCAGTCAAAGAACATCTTCTGCACAGTGTAGTCAAAGGGTCCAGGCTTTAAGGAAATGGGAAAAGCTTACACCATCCTCCTTGGTGTGAGATGGCCATAGCCATCCAGCATGCTTCCAACAAGACAAACCCTGGATTTGCATCTCCCAGTACCAAGATGCCTTCTTCCCTGTAGATGACACCAACCAGGGGTGCTAAAGGCAAAAGGATCCAACTCAAAGGTCTGCATAAAACCAATGGATTTAGAAACTTCTCTGAGGTGACAAGATGAACCTGCTCTGGATGCACTTCCCACATGCAACATGTTCTGCTGAGCCGTCTCTGCAACGACATGAGTCTTTGAATTGCACTTCCCACCTTCCTCTCAGGATATGTGGTTTCAAGCAATGTTTGTTGCCAGGATGCATTGCTAATACATAATATATTGGCTGGAAATTAGCATTTCATCTCAGAGAGAGAAAAACGTTACGGGCACTGCTAAAGAGGCAATGAATGCTGAAGAGTTTGAGGAAGAAATCTTGTGAGACAAATAGAGACAACCTGTAACCAAGAGAAGATAGATCTATTGAGACAAACAGCTAAATCCTACCCTTTAAGCCAGGCTGCAGATTCAGTTCCCTGATGCTCGCTTTACTGCTGGAAGGAGATCTGTTCTGCTATTCTGCTGCAAAAGGACATTATTTGTCCACAAAGCTCAGCTTTGGGTGTTTATTAGAGGGGTAACTTCTGACTAAAAAGCAAGACTTGCTTCTTTTTTACTGGTGATGCTTTGCGAAAGGCATGTCATTTCTGGTGTTCCTGGAGAGGGACGGACTCACATGTAATATTCCTTCCCCAAATCCAGCATCCCTACATGTCAGCAAGAACCATCAAAACAAGCCCCGGATTCTTTTCATATGGAGGACTGCCCTGCTGACTCAGTGGACCTACCACAGACAAGGGGGCAGGAGAAGGCCTAGAGGTCCCCAGCTGCCTCCTGTCAGCTTTCAAATGACACAGCACAACACATCCTATGTGCTGGAGAGATTCCTCTGAAAGAAAATGCAAAAGGCTCAGACAAAGCAAAGAAAAAGCAAGCAAATACATACAATACCCCAGGGAAAGAAGGAAAGGAGTTAACGATTCTGTGACTGTGACTAACAGGAATATAAGTGAGTAGCAAGCTACAGATCAACTCTGAGCCAGAGATTTTACACGAGTAGTCGATGGTGATCCCTTCCCAGCTCAAATCTCCCCCAGTTCCACCCTGAATGCCTATTTCCATAATTCACTGAATCATTAGCGTATTAAAAACAGAAACCTTTGAGAAGAGGCAAAGTTTTTCCTCGGAAGAAAAAAACCAAACACCCAAACAACAACAAGAGGACATTAGAAAAGGTAGAGAATAAGGCATCTAAGGGTACAAAACCACAGACAAACAACAAAACATTTAGCCTAGCACATTAACTAATTATGTACATCACTATCATGCACTTCATCCTACCAGCAAATATGAAGCCAAAACATTAACCTCAAGTCAAATAGCAAAACAAAAATAAAAGAAGCGGTATTGATTTGCTCTCTCTGTTGAGTAATCAAGCTTCTTACCATTAGAAATGAGCTGCAAATTTTCTGGATAAGCCATCTCTAGCCTTGGAAAAACTGTATCAAGCTAGACAGGGGCTAAAAAGAGAAATATAGCAGGGTTAGCTCTGTGAAAAATAACAGAGAACAGTGTCCAAATTTGCAATTCCACAGCGAGGTGGGTCTCTGCATCCAGCTCCACCATTTAGCTTCCACTAGGACCTCAAGATGGGCATGGTCTCTTTTGGTCAAGACAATGGTGAGTCTTTTGACTACTGAATTAGTGCTTGTTTCAGAATCATTAAAGCCTTTTGGTTTTTCTATCTACTTAGCAGGCAGAGTAAAAGGATTTAAACATGCCAGTCTCTGTTATAAGCCTTGGGACAGGAGAGGAAAGAAATAATGAATGTTTCAGAGTTACTATATGGTAACCATAGCAGGCAAAATCAATTACTGCTAAGAGGATCTGGAGATAACATGCAGGTTCCCACTCATCTATTTGAAATGTGGGTTGTTTTTTTTTTTTTTTTCCTTCTCCATTTCCTCCCCCACTTCTCTTCAGAAATGTCTTTTCTCGTACGTTAGAACCTGGCCCCAAGAATCCTACTGGCTTGCAAACACATTTAGAGATAAGGATTTGTCATGATACTGTACGGTATCCCCACCTGTGCGCTCCCACTTATCTGAGATTAAAATCAAACCCTTCACAGATTGCTACTTCTGCCTTTCACACCGAGTTTGGCCACACTGAACTTTATTATCAGAGAAACCAAACAATGCTGTGGCTTTATCAGGAGCACCGTGTAAAAGCCAGACAGCCACCCTCAAAAGAAAAACTGCAGGACGGATTTGGGGAACTAGCACAAGTGAGTGTACCCTCTCACGTGCCGTGAGATGGGAACAGTTTCGGGATGGATAGCATTAAAAAAAGGAACCCAGTAAGAGCTTTAAAAGCCTATGAAATAAGTGGTCTAGAAAGTGTGGATTCAGAAATCCAGTTCATACAGGTCTGAACAACAAGGAAAGGATGTCTGTTTAAAAGATGCCAGGCTCAAAACCAATAAAAGGAAATAAATTTTAACACAATCTGTAATTGAATTGTGGAACTTACTACCACAGGAAGACAGCAAGGCCAAAAACATAATGGGATTAAAAACTGACTCAGTATGTATATGGATATTGACAATATCTAGAGCTGCGTTTAACACTAAAATTGTGGAAAGAATTATTATCCCTCATGCTTCAGGGTTTTAACCAATTTCTAACCACTAGAGAACAGGGTGAAGCCTAATAAAGCAAGCAGATATCCCCATGAACATCTCTGTCAGTGTTTCTCCTCTGAATTACCCGGTGCTGGGCGTAAGCACATAAAGGCAACTGAATAGATGTGTCCCAAATCCGATCTCATAAATCAACTATGACAAATTTGTTTTCAGCTAATCCCACCTCTCCGATTCAAGCTTAGGACAGCCAATTGAACCATTCAAAAAGGTTTAATAAAGCTGCTGAAATTGAAATTAAGCACTGCCATGTTTACCCCAGCCTTTGAGCAGCACTCACGTAACGCCAGCAAACCTTCCCTTTCCTCCCTCAAAACCACCCCACAATAAACACTGATGATACCACGTAATCCAGAAACCGGTGCTTGAAAAGGACAGTCCTACAGGCAATTTTATTCTCTATGCAGTTATTTTAAAGCTAAATCTCTCCAACCTTCTCAAGCCGTTTTTACCAAGCAACAATTAAGCATGCTGTTCCAATTGAGTTAAAAAATTTGTGGCTCAAAATGCTGCCTAGGCAGCTCCTTTCTGGTATCTCCTTTCTGTATCTCCTTGCACACTTGCTGAGATACAGAGTGGTATAGAAAATCTCCAAATCATCTCCCTAAGCTTCTTTCGGCCATTTCCACGTGCAGGGAAAACCAACATAAACATATCGCAACAACCGTTTTTTGTTTAAACCGGAGTTTAATCGTTTAGCTCAAAGTAAGTTTGCACCCAAAATATTGTCAAAGCACAGACCTGAGTAAAGACCGGGCAGGAGGTAATAAATGAATCCAAAATAGGAAAGCAAAGGGAATAAACAGAACTGGAGTAAGGAAAAAAAATGAGAGTTGAAGATAGATGAGAAATAGGGGACAGGAAAGAAAACAGAAAGGAGGCAGCGAGAACAGAAGTTGTGCCAAAAATCTAAATAAGCGAAGCAAATGCACGTGTCCTTAGTTCCACCCCAAAAGGCTGCAACTTTCTTTCAGGAGCGTATCTTGGCAGGAATAAGAATTCATTTTGACTTCAAGAAGGAAAAGTTAAAAAACATCCATACACACAACCCAAACATTTCTTCTGCAAACTGCCAAATTTTCAGGCTGCCGTTTTGCATGGGGAAGCTTAAGCGCATCCACAGTTTGATGCCCAGGCGTTGGTAAACAGTTTACACTCTTATTAGTTAGTGACTATTTTAAACCAAAGCTTGATAATGGCTAGGATTAAGATTTTGGATGTGGAGTCAAAGTGACTAATTACTACAGTGGAGAGGAGGGCACGCACAACAATGTACCTGTGGCCTTTCCCAGACTGCTAAATTACGCAAATGGTTTAGTAATAAACCCCGGTGGAATTCATCAGTGGAGTAACACTTTCAAGAGGCCCGAGTAAATTAGGGGGCGGGGGGGGCCTTGAAAGGAGGGGAGGGAGTCGAGAGCTGCAGCACCTGCTGGGTTTTCTAATAGATTTGATGAACAGCCTCGCTGGAAGGAGAGTGTCCAGGGTTTTACGCTGTTTGTGACCACGGGAGTTCAGTGAGACGGTGTGACCTGCTCACGTTACAAACTTCGCCTGTGAAAGAGCGATTTGTTCTGTCCAGCGCACAGCACCACCTGGATAGGTTGAAAAAGATGCTCAAGACAATGCTGAAGTAATAAAGACATTAGCAAAAAAACCCTGCAAAAACAATAGCTCAGGAGAAAGGTAAGAAACCCACCTCTCTTTGTATAGGTTGGTTCCAAGCCACCCCGTCCCATTTCAGAAAAGTTTGCTGAATATCAGAATTCTTTCTTCCCTGTTGCAGTTGGAAAGTTTTTTCTTTATTTCAGAAGTGAGAACTGAAAAGCCATACTGACTGAAAGAGCTAAACGTTCGTTTTTCAATCCCAAACCTACAGCTTAAATCCTTTAACCCACCACAGCCCTGGGACTGAAAGCTTCTGCCATCTGTGAAAAGTCCATGCAACAAGCCCTCTGCGTGGCCACGAGAAGGGCTTCCCAAAGCCCCGTGTCTCCGGTTCCAAGGACGTACCATGGTCCACTCAGGAAAGAATTGGATTACTTCAAAAATAAATACATTAAAAAGAAAAAAAAAAAAATCAACCACACTCCAAACTGTGGCCTTATGCTACTACTATCCAAAACACTGCTCATATTTTAGGGACCTAATTTACCTTTTTGTTAATTTTTCACATTTTTTTCACCCCCTTCAATGCAGGAAAGATGAACTGGGTTCACTTCTATGTATAACCAGTTCCACTGTTAAATTGCAGCCCTGAAAATTTTTTCTTTCAGAGCTACAGTCAAGGTACTGGAGGAAATCTCCAAATCCTCTCCTGGAGGAAATCTCCAAATCCTCTCCTGTAAAGTCTAGGCTTTTTTCATAATGGTTTCAAGATTGATGGAAATATCCATATTTTACAAAACAAAATGGTGGGGTGCTTTGCAAAAAGCTACATTTGAGCACCAAATAAATAAATAAATAAATGAACCCACCTCTTTAGCCCAAGTAATTGCCGTATCACACGACACGTGGAGGTGGCACATTGCCAGGCTGCAAGAATTTGCATCTCAGCATCGTTTCTTCTCACCAATCTCTATGGCCACAGAGATGAAACCGCTCTACTAAATTTTTCCAGCACCGTGAAAATACTAATTCCAATTGTTCATTTGCACATGCTGAGCACACACTGTCTAGGTCAGTAGTCAATACAAGACCTCAGTGAGCGCTAAATTAATGGGATGGCGTGACATGTAGAGGTACCGCGTTGCCAGAAGTGCCGTCCTCCTGGTAAGATGCAACACGGAGTCTCAAAGTCATTAACGATCCCCTGGTACTTCTTGTAATACTAATGTTGCTCCGAGCAGGGGCTTGGTGAAATTCTGACTCACGTAATCACACCCCACCAGCCAAGGTTCGCTCTAAAGTTTGAGCTACGCGTGGTGTTTTAATGGGTCCTGCAACGCTGAGAGCATCAGCACGGGAGAGGCTGCATTTTGGATATGTGATCTCCAAACTGCCTTTTATACCATTATTTGTCCCTTCACAGGGGTACGAGTTGACATTCCATTAGGAACTGGAACAATTTTCATCAACGGGCAGAGCTAAGCAGCATGAGGAGGAAAAAAAGGGGAGAGGGGAATGAAGTCAAGTGTTATGACCCAAAATCTAGTCTCTGTTTTAAGATGTTTATGATAGATACTTCAAAGATGTTTATTAAAAGTCTACAGTCGTACCTATTTGAGATGCAAAGAACATATCTGGATTAAGCAGACAGGAAATATAAAGTGTGCCAGGACATAGCAGAATTTAAATAGATCAATAAACAGAGCTACTGGAACAAGAGTTCTCAATTTTTCCATCTCATGACCTTGCATTAGCATAAAGTTTTGAAATGTCTCTTTCATACTCTCTTGTTTACCCGTGATGAAAGAGAAAGGCAGATCATGTCTCTTCTCTCCTGTTCCTAACCCCTTAGGGTTAGGAATCTACAATTGGACCATGATGAACTGGAAGATCACCACGTAATTATTCCAGGTAGCATGCAACCAAGCACACAAACCAAATTTTAAATAATTCAATATCACAGCGTTCATAAAGTGAGTGCAATCTGGCCAACTAACAAAATGCTATACAGTATTCTACATTAAATATGCTATGGTTTGGGTCTTTGGGGGGTGTTTGTGGTTGTTTTTAAGGTAAGGCCAGGGTAATTTAAAACTGCACTACTAAACCACGCTACTAAACCAGTAATGAAAACTAGGGAAAACTGCTGCTTAGATGTAAACTAAGCACATGAGGGAAAAAGTGACAAGCAAAAAAAATAACACCCCAAAACCCCAACACATTCCCAATGTTTTGGGCTTCTCTTCTCCCCCCTCCCCTTTTTGTACACTGTTATTAACTCACCTACCTGATCCAAAAGGAGCTGGTTTGGTTGGGGTTTTTTTACTTAAAAAAACAAAACGAAACAAAACCCCTCCAAGAAAAAACCCACACTGTCTATGAAATAGAGAAGCTTGCGCTCTTAAACCCCATCTCATCCCAGCCCACGCACCCTTTGGCATTTCCCAGGGCGTTCTCTGGTCAGCACAAGCCTTGGGGGGCTCGGGGACAACCTGCTCATTCAGAGACTGCCACTGTCAGCAAGGTGGCAGCCAGGCCACTGAAGCCCCAGCTGCCTGGCCAAGGCCACGGGCTGCGGAGAGCCATAGACAAGCTGCAGGTTTCCTTTAGAAGCATATGGAAAATTGTTACTCGGTACCTAAAAGAAGGGAGACACGCAAACACATCAGAGATGAGATGAGGAAGTTTCTGTGGTTTGTATTTCTATGGTCCACATCCCTTAACTCCATTCACTGCATGTCAAGAACTCATTCCTTCCACATCACCGCTTTCTTCAATTGCGTTAAAACTGCCTCTGGCCACATGTAATTATCCACCAGGATATTTATATTCTTGATTTACATGCCTAAATGTATCCATTAAGGGTCAGATCCTGAATGAAATCAGTGAGACAACCCGGGCAAAGAAAGCAGCAGGGTTGGATACGAGCATGCACTAGTAATGGGAGGATAAAAATTACCTCTGAGATCCTTTGTAAAGAGGTATTTTTGGAGCATAAGATTTCTACAGCTTTTGAAGAATTCACAACTATGAGCGCAAATAATATTTTTCATTCAAACTGCAGTAATGCAAAGAAACCAACAGTTAACCACCGACCCTAAAAAAGCCAAGGTGGAAAGTTGTCCTCTCGCATTCAGCGTCCTGGCTCTGCAAGGGTTAAAAGGTCCCCACAGCTGTGCTGGCATCATCGATTAGGGTGAACAAGGAAGCGACAGAAAAATAAAGCCACCTTAATTTCAAGCTCCATTAGAACTGAAGGACTTGTTGGGGGGGGGGGAGAAATCAATGTTTGGCAAATGGGAAAGGACAAAAATCTGCAAAGGGAAAAATGCATTTTCAGGCTAAGCTAATGCAAACAATGGATGGTGAACAGCACTTGAGGCCGCCCCTTTAAGGTTGTGTCAGCATTTCCATTTATAAACTCTGATTTTAGTTACACTCTAGTAGATTACCACAGGCTTTGGTATTATTCTAGCAGATACCACAAAGCGTATCGCAAATGGTAATATAAAATAGCAGTAAGAGCTCACTGGCTGAATAATGCACCCTTTCGGTACCCGATGGCAGAGTAAGCCTTTTTAAATTACGAGTCATACATGTACATACACACAAACGGAACACACAGTGCTGGGACCCAGATTCTACTAACGCTAAACCAGAACCCAAAGCTGCCTGCTTATGGTACTCTGAAAAACTTGAAAATGTCCCAGGTACTTAATTTCAGTCTGCCTCACTTGCCACTTGGACAGATTTCAGTCTTAACCTTCTGCCCTCATTTAGATAAAAGCTCTTATTTCTGTATCTGGACTTCCAGAGTGATATTCGGTCAATACTCTGAACATCCACGCCCAGAAATGAAACCCAAACCCCGGTAGGTAACCTTTAATTTCAGTTCTGCCTAGATCAGAAGGCCAGGGTGAAGCTGTTGTACAAATGAGATAATTCAACGAGGTTTTCCTTCAGTGTAATAGAGCCAGGACTTCCCCTCAAACTTTCTAAGCATACAAAACAACGTATGGAAGGAGGGCTCATGTCCGTTTCTAGCAGATCTGCACAGAGCTGGCTTCGGCTTTAAAAGTGAGAGCAAACCCAGTTCTTCAAGTTACCGCCATAACATTTCAAACCAAGCATACCAGGGAGGGCTAAACCTGGTACCACACCAGTGCGACCTCTTCAAACCACAAAGCACACAGTAAAGCACACTGTGATCAGTCAGAATACCTTAGTGAACGTAAATCAGGCCTCGATCCTGCAACTAAGCCCCACCAGGTACCCCAAACACCTTTACTAGAGCAGCACCGAACCTCTCCGACATCCATACGCAAACCAAAACATGCAAGAGCAACCTGCTCTGGTGGGAGGTGTCCCTGCCCAGGCCAGGGGGGTTGGAACTCCATGACCTTTAAGGTCCCTTCCAACTCTAACCATTCTATGATTCTAAGAGCAGGTCCTATCTTACATGTCACGATAGCACACATTCCCCCTTCCCAGGTCTCTGTGACCTGAGAGAGCTCTGCCACGACAGTGCTCACCAGAAGAGGACATTATACGTTTGCATCTTTGGAAGAAAGCAAAGAAATACCTTTTCTAAACAAAATGTCAGCATTACAGTTATATACACATACCCCATCTCTCAGATACCAGCTGGCACGATCAACCCTTTCCTGGATTTTTAAAAGCCACAAAGAAATGAACAAAAACCCCTCCATGCTAAATATGGCACCAAGACTCACTTGACTACCATATTCAATTTCAAAAAGATTTTGCCAAAATAGGGCTTTCTGACAATTTAGAAAAATCTTGATCTTTATAAACTCTTGACATAGGAATTGTTATGAACCGGATTTGTTGCGAGAAGTGTTTGTTGTGTTGCATGCCATTTAAGAACAGAGTCTTTGAAATGAGAGAGGAAAAATACAAATTCTATAATTTAATGGCAAGCCTAGAATCTTTTTCATAGTCTTCCCGGCCTACTGCTCTAGTGGGAGACATTTCCTGGACTCACAACCCTTTTATGTGCAAGCAATCTACATTTTACAACTGATAAATAATTCAGATAATTAATTGAGCTGCAATTTGGTGCACTTCTTTTTAGTCAGCACTATGGAGTACCATTTAAAAGAGGTTCTGTACAGAAAGTCCCTCTTGCTCGTTAACCCAAGCTGAGGCTTCTGTTAAGGTGAATTCCTAGATTCTCTTAACACTTTCTGAATGTCTCACATCAGTGTCCTGGGACTTCATGCCCTAGGATGCCGCTCTCTGATTTTTCTTGATGTGTTTTACTCTCTACATAAGAAATCGGGTATTTCCTGGAATTCTCCTTCTGCAGTGCTAACTGTCATTATTTGAGACATTAGATTCTAGCATATCTCTCTGTGCTGCCCACAGACAGGCTGCTAGAACAGATCGCAACATAAGAAGGAACAGAGACAATAAGTAAATACTTTAGGTAAGAAAGCTGGAGAAGCTCAAGCAGACTATCAGAAAAATCACTGGAAGCAAAGGATCTTAATCAAATGATGTTGTAAAGTATTTATGAACCTGTAAAAACTACCTGCTCAAACTGAAGCTTGAGGGACACCACACATACAAGAATAATTAAGAGCATTAAAGAATTTACACATGACGAGTAAGTTTCAGACAGGATTTAAGGCCAAATAAATTTGCTGCAAACTACACAGGCTTGTGAGTATGTGTGTTGTGCATCAGGAAAAGATGGGACTGAGAAAGGACAGGTGAGCCTACAATACCGATGGTAATCTGTGAACCAAGTTCACGAAGTATTTGGGAAGAAGGCTTTATTGGTTAAAAAAAAAAAGGGTAGTGGTAATGCTAGAAAGTGCAGTGCTGCAGGTTTGATGCAGAACAGAACAGCCCTCCCCAATCCACAGAGTTAAAGCCTACCAGTACGGCTGTGCCAATCCTGAGTAACAGCAGAGGAATTAGCAAAGTCCTGTAAAACAATAAACTAGATCGCTCTGCCTTCCAGGATGCAACGGGAACAACTTACAGAGGGAGAATTCCACAGTGTAAAGGCATAGCTACATCCAGCCTTCAATAAACAGAAGCAGCCTGAAGAAGCCTTAGGAAACTAATTAGCTGGGAAGAATAAAAAAAAATAATAATCTCAACAGTCATCAGAAGATATAAGAAAAAGTAACACCGGAAGAAGCTTTTGCTGTACACCTTTATCTAAAGCATCAAATGATTTTAAGACCTACTTGGTTAACAGAGCTAACTAGAGGATGATCAGCAGTGTATAATATGAAGGTCCTCTTAGATAACTAACACCACAAATTTCAGAAAGACTACTCTGGGAGGCCAAAATTCTGTTGCCGATGACTGCGCACCAGCACCTCCAGATGAGAGCAGAGACTCGTCCATATTCTAAGCAAGTTACTTTTCAGATAACAGGCCTCTGTCGACATCAGCCAGACAGCTTGAGATGTGACTGCAAATACCCTCAGACAGAGCAGAGGACGGCGTTCTGCAAAACAACATAAAAAGCCTGGCACCTCTTAACCGCGCAACAAGACAGGGGCAAAACATCTAAAGCTGACGCTTTACTCGGGTAAGATGGTCTACAATGGAGCGCTTTGCCAAGCTTCCCACAGCAAACCAGTTTTAGCCAATTTACTATGTTTTCTACACATGGCCTAAAAAAAAAAAAAAAATAATAATTAAAATTCAAAGCACACATGTATTAGGCCTCAGACATGAGTAGTTAGGTTTAAATTAAAGTGATCACTGATTAAATCACCAGTGTTAATCATGATTCAAAACGGCAAGCAGGGAACTTTGATTTAATGATTTTAATCCTGGTTTTCAGTTGTACTTTTTAGCTGTTTTCCTAAAGGAAGGGCTGAACCTCATTGGCTGATTCGGCCATTTAAGCACATTGATTTGCAATTAACCATCGGTTTTATGCTGAATTTGAAGCTTTTCATAAACAGGAGGACACAATTGTATCTATATTCACAATACACATTTATTTTAAAAGCACAGTATTTATTCAGAATATTAAACATATTAAGCTCAGAAACAATGCAGGAGAGATTTCTTATTTAGTAGATGACACTTACACATGCTCTTACACATGTGCTTCATGCCACGCTCTACTAGGATGGACTAGAATCCTATAAGAAATAGACCATCTAAAAATGTTCAGTCAATTAAAATGTCTTACATAAAGACAAAAGTAGCCAGCTTGGATTTCAAAATGTTTGCATTTCCAATTGTCTCCATGAGACCAAAGAAATCGTTAACTTTAGTAGCAAAAAGACAGTCTGAAAATGATGGCTAGACACAGAGGCATTTCAGCACCTAAACATGCAAGCAGACCAATATTTAAGAAACTTTCAAGAATGCCTACACAAGGTAAGTACCCAGTTCCCACAGTAATCCCCTGGAGTAGAAAACAATGGGTTTCAGGTCCCAAATTTGTTTAAGCATGGCTGAAAATCTCTTAACTTCAGGCGGTAAGATATTTTTAAGAAAATAATAATCTCCTCCTACATCCTTCAAGCTTTTCTGGTTGAGAAATCTTATCCGTCACTTATTTTTTATTTAAAAAATAAACATGCTTATTTTTACCTAAGCAATTTTAATGGTTTAGAGTAAGCTTAGTCCATAATGTCAACTGCCACAAATTCAAACTTAAACACTTCCTTTTTAAAAGAAATAAACACATTCTAATGAAAAACATTCAAGTATTGACACGGGTCTTAAAAGAAATATACTAGAGATGAGAAAATATACTGAGATGATCACCAGAATATACCAGAGTCCCTATATCAAATTATAAGCCCTTGAGATCTGGTATAATTAAGAAAGAAGAAAGCCTTCACGTTTTCATTAGATAACCAGTAAAACGAAGTAAAATGCGAGTATCACACAGGCCTATCCATTTTCTCATAAGCCACGAATCTCAGATCCAAAGAGCCGAGAGCTCCACTGCTTCTAGGCTTGAGAAGCGACAGTAAGATTGCTCTTGAAGCAGAAAGGAAAAACACCAGAAATCAAAAGAGAATTAACAGCAGTAGTAAACCTAAAAAAGAAAAAAAAAAAAAAAAAAGAGAAGGAAGAGCTCTTGAAAAAAACTCTAGACAGAATGGGGTCAAGGAAGACATGTATCAAGTTTAACGTCACCAATTAGAAGTACACCATCAGAAATTGGAACAAAAGAACAAAATGATAAAAGACAGAAAGCGAAGAGCGCCAGTGGTTTCGAGCTCTCACTCTATGATCATGCAATAGATAATCTCCAGAGTACACTAATTTTTAGTGAAAAAGAGGGGAAAATCATCTGGGGAGGGTGAGAGAAGATCACCAAATACGCTAGGAATTGCCTTCTGGCTAGGAGTTGCCAGAAGGTGAAGAGGCTCAGAGGCACAAGAAGAAATCCCATCTTGGAGAAACCCGTTAGACACTTGGAGCAGTCAGTTCTCACACGGACGGTCACCCCTCTGCGTTCCCAGCCCAAGAGCACCGAAAGCAACCCCAACGCACCTCCCTTTCCCTTCTGAAGTTAAGTAGTTTAGGGAATGCTACATCTGTGAAAAAGAAGAGCTTACAACTCTTTTGACCCTCCTAACGTAGCCATCTGCCAGTAAGGAGAGAACATACAAGCTTCTGAATGATTAACCAGCAATTCAGGCTGTTATCGTCAATGCAACCCACAACATCCATTCCATAACCAGCTCTTCACCGACTAATGAAAAGTGCAGATGTCTTCACCATGAAGATATCCTAAAAGGCCAGGCAACTATCATAAAGCAAAAATAGATGGGCCACAGTTAATTTCTAAGACACTTGGCCAGACCGATCTACAGGAAAATTTACAAGATTGTTCCAATCAGACATAACAAAAGGTCTCAAAACCATGAGGGAGAGGTATCTCTGTGCAATTTAGGCTTCCAAAGCCAACAAAGACAGGTCCACAAAGACAGTGAGTATGTACTTAGTTCCTCTTGACTTCAGGAAGAGTTTGGAACCTGAAGTACTTCTGCCAATATGGTACTTAATGCTGCTTCTGATGGCTAACTCAAACATCCTTCATCAACGAAAGCGGCATCTCTCCTCTGTACCTCCTCTAGCCAGTGAGTTAAACACACAGCAAGACTATTTCCACAACGGCCTTAGAAGAGCTTTGAACCACAGCACAGGAACGGCAGTTACACGGACAGTGTAATTCACACAGCAGAAATGCCCCCTACCTGGATGTCAGTGTCCTTCACAGGTTCGAGAGGCTCAAATGTAGTGGCTGCACTCAGACTCTCCAGTCGCTGAGAAATGTGAGATATATCAAGCCCTCTAGACCCGAGAAGAACAGACCTATAAGGAAGAAATTGTACAGGTATGAAATCAGTATTGAACAGACAGAACTTTAAACCTAAATCCATTGCCAATTTAGGTCAGCAGCTAGCCATGTAGGGACAGTGCTCCCAGCTGTGTTAGGAAAACCGCATAAAACCCAATGTTGGAAACGCCCTACGTGTGCATCTAACCACCTCAGCCCTGCTCAACGCTTTCTGCTGTTCCACTGCAGTACCGCACAGCTGCCAAGTCCTTCCAGATAGAAAAATTTCCGTAGCATGTTGGTAAATGTCTTCAGCAGCGGCCGGAACAAGGTACTGCACTTTTGGACTTCAGTGCCTGAAATGAGGAATGGTAGCTCCTCAGATAAATCCTTCAATTACTGTATTATTTTTTTGTAAGTAGGAAAATGGAACCCCAGCTTTGCAGCTATTCTGTGACTCCTGGGCACGTCCCTCCTGGCAAGTTTCCCCACGTGTTAGAAACCAAACCCGTAAACAGCTTCTGCCCTCCACGTTGAGTTTCTGACGCCGGTGCCCCGTACTTACGCCTTCACATCTGCAGTCTCCTGGGAAGTGCGGGTCAGAGTGCGGGAACGCAGGCGCTCCCCCGCCTGCTGGATCTCCTGCAGGTTGCGCTCTACATGCGGGAGCTCGGAGATACCTTCTGTCTCAGCTGCAAGCTGTTCTGCCTGCTGGAGAAGCTCTCCAAAGCCTTCAGTATCCATCGCCGTTGCAGGTTTCACCCAAGATGCACAGAAACCTTCAGAAAAAGAGAGAAAATCCTGGCTCAGCTGTGAACAGTTTCTATGCATACAGGGGGCATGGACAAACCAGCAAGAGCGGGTCTTCTAGAACAGGATACTCCTCTGTCCATCCTCCCCAAGCGCTAAACATCAAGGAACTAATTTCAAGTGGTCTCACAGAGCTTTGCCTTCCAGGACTATGTTCTTAAGGTAGATCTATGGACCTGTCAGAAGTGCAGATGATGATGCAGGGACGAAGATGCCATATGACAGCTCATATATTGCTGTGATACAAAGGGCAGTGAAAGCAGAGGAGTCCCTGTGAAGAATTTGGTGTTCATTTAGCTATAAACTACTTGTATACGCATAAATATAAGAAGTTTGGAGAGCTGGACTCAATAACCCTTATGGGTCCCTTCCAAGTCAAGATATTCTATGATTCTGTATTTTTATGTTATAAATAGAGACATATACATATGCATGCATAGGTATATATGCATATGAGGGCTAAAAACACACATAGCTTATGAACATGAGGTTAAATTAACAGCAAAACAGACGAGCATGTACATGTACATAGACAGCTGTAACTCGCCACCTATTAAAATGTGTTAATCCATACGTCACAGATGCTTGGGAAAAAAATGTAGCTGCAATGATGTCCACATTAATGAAATATGAAACCCAAACCCTCAACTTCACGCACCAAATCCACGATCAGCTCCATGCTACAAGCATCTGGCACCTCTGTAAAGCCACAGAAATCACAGAAATCTAGTCTTGCTAAATGGTGCTGCAGATGTGGGAATCTCCAGGCCAATCTCTCTCCCTCGTAGCACTTGCACCCTAACCCAAAGTGCCGGGGATCAAATAAGACAAGCCACATCTCAAGCATTAACTCCAGCTCTTTATCACTGAATTTCACTGAATTTTTAGAGTTGGAAGGGACCATAGAGATCATCTAGTCCAACTCCCCTGCCGAAGCAGG
>JAOXNO010000063.1:26185655-26196357 GCA_028565335.1 Limnodromus scolopaceus
TACTAAACCACTTAGGAAGTAGCTATAAAAGACAAATCCAGGCAGTGTTCTGGGAGAGGAAGCTGTTACTGGGATTAAAACTGGGTCTGTAATGCGTCCTGCTTGTCTGTACAGTAGCCAGTCTAGAGTCATGTTGTGATTTCCAGTTAAAGGGAAGCTAAATGTCCATCGCTCTTACCTGACTCGCTCATCTCTGACTTATTTCCAGATCCACAGTTGAATTGTTGTAAATTCACACCTTCAGAGTCTCTAGAGACCTGTTACAACCCTACTGTTCTTTCTAGTTTAAAAGGGCGCAGCTGCACCTAAACCTTTCCTTTAAGGAAGCACATTCAGGGAACAATGGCTTTATAGATTGTGCTTGTTTTGGAAGACTTGAATAGTTTGCATTTTCTGAGTTGAGTCTCTTATGAAACTGTAGGCTGTTTCGATTCTTGAATTTATAAATGGACAATCAAGTCTTAGAAGGGGGAGTATTGTTCCCTTGGAGAGTTTGACTGTTGCTGGAATCTTCAGTCCTTGCTGGGTGCTCGCAATTTAGGAGCTATTGTTACTTGTGAGAGGCTTTGGAGAAGATCTGTCAGATGGAAGGGTAGAGGGTTTGGAAGCCATATCTTCTGCTAAAAAAAGTCAAGGAGCAGTCAACTGAATTTAAGAAGTTTGTGAAGGATTTAATTTAAAGAAGTTTCCTGAGCTACATTGTACAGAAGACCAGATGGACAATGGCAGTTGTTCCTCCTGACATTAAAATGTCTAGTCTTAGTGCGTGGAAAAGACAGCATTTCCCAGCCCTGAGAGCCTTAGTTTAGTGAAGAATTGTAAGGTAATGGGTCTTAAAATGAGTGAGAAATAGGCTGGGTTGTGACTTTTCCGTCTTTTCCTGCATATTCAGGGAATATTCAGTCTCATGTTCTAATTGTGTTCCAGAAAATGTCCAACTGTGGGAGCTGTTAATTTTTATCTCGTTAATCTTGGGCAAAGACTTTCTACCAAAAACATCTCTAGGGTTATCCCAACCCATGTAATGTCGAACTCCTTACCAGCCTCAGCTCCTGAAGCTTTAAGGAATGTTGTGTGTTTGGAGGAGGTTTTCAGAGGCAATGTGTTAGCACTGATGACCACAGGAATCCTATGAGCAGTTGTTTTGCTGCTTGTGGTGGGAAATACTTGGTCAAAGTACACGGTTTGAAGGCAGTTCTGCAGTCTTTGAAGTGCATCTTAGCGCTGGCAATGCAGCCTGTGTGAGGAAATCCTACGTGGCCTTTGGTGATTTCAGACTGATTTTTTTAAAGATAGTTACTTCAGTATTTAATGCTTCCTGCAATAGACTTATTTACTGTTTAAGTAGTGTGTAGTTCATATGATGGATTGTGTAGTCTGTTTTCTGTTACCTGAAGATGCAGAAGTTTTCACTGCTGTGTCCTTTCTCTCTCCCTGCTTTCCCCCAAGACTGTTACTGCCCTTAGCCCCATGTACGGCAGTCGCTTTGGCTACGCGCTCTCTAATGGCACCGTTGGAGTTTACGACAAGACAGCCCGCTACTGGAGGATTAAGGTTAGTCCGGTGGTGGAATGTCATCACTGAAAGCTTTGAAGGCTTTTAGGTACCTAATCTGAGGTTGTCCTGATGTTTTCCTGACTCCTCAGGTAAACCTGGAATTTTCTGCTGAGCATAGCACTTAATGTAATTTTGTTCTTACGAAACCTATTTTTGTAGATACGTGCAAAGTTAATACCATCTGCTTTTGGGACTATTGGTGATGGCTTAAACAACACTGATACAACCGTGCTACTAGGGATGCTTCAGCTTGTTGTTTAAGCAGTAGAAATGCAACAGAGACATTTGAGTTCAGTGTTAGAAAATGCCTCCAGCTGTATTGTTGGATCAATAAACTGTTTTTCATAGACTGAATTAATCTTGCATTGTCTGTGTTCGAAGCTAATTTTTCACATCAAGAGTAATTTGCTGCTGCAGCAAATCCTATTAGCAGGATCCTTTCCTGATGCTCATTTTAATATTCTTCCTATAACACAGATTAGAATGGTCTATTTAATAGTAATAAGAGAAGGGATTCCATAGGAGGTGGCCAGAAGGTGCTAATGGCTTTCTTCAGTGGTCTCATTTTATGACAGTGTTGAAGCCATGATTTTTTTTTTTTTTTTCCTAGAGAATTTGGCTTTTTACACATTGTTTTTGTGAGTTCTATTTATTTGCTTGGATGGAAATGTTCTTAGAGGAAAGATCAGGTCATCTGAGAGCTGTGGACTAGATTTGTAACGCAAGGGCTAAGATTTCAGAGATGTGTGACCTTACAGATAGTGGTGCTCAAACTTCCTGTTAAGAGACGTATTTCTATTCCTTTCTGTTATCTCTGAAACTTCATACTCCTCCACTTCAAGCATATGCAATTTAGAAAACATACCCAGGCTTTATTATTTACTCTTTTTTTTCTGTCCTCAGTCTAAGAACCACGCAATGAGCATACATGCATTCGACCTGAACTCTGACGGTGTGTGTGAGCTGATCACTGGCTGGTCCAATGGGAAGGTGAGTTTATACCAGAGGGAAACGAGGAGCTGTAAATCTGGAAGCTGTGTTTTGAACGAAGGCTGTTCAATTGTCTGAAGGAGAACAACCTACAATTAAAGAGACTGTTGAAAACTGAAGAACTAGTGCAGTAAACCTCGTTTGGCTGGGGAATCCTCTTGCCAAGTGCAGGATGAGAGAAAAGCTGCTTCCTCTGCTTAGCTGAGAGTTGATTGCTAAGGTGTGGTATGTTGTTTCCATGGCAGCAGAGATCATATGCCACATCCTGGAGCTCTGGAGTGTCTCTTTTCAGCAGTGTCTTGAGCACATGCTAATAATCCTCTGCGACGTTTCCTGAATGTTCTCAGACTACAGGGGAGACAAAGTGGTTGTGTAACAGGAGAGCAGCGTCAGTCTTGGCTATGACAGTGCTAGAACAAATCCATCAAGTGTTATTTAATTTTATGTAAAGACATTCTATACAGCTCAGTCCTAGTTTCTTAAGCCTGTTGCTTGGTATTCCCCTTTGCCAGAAATGACTGTTCTAGCTTCCAAATCTCTCCTGGACACAGCCTGCCAGGGTTTTTTGTAGAGCTATGCTTCTTTCTTCTCATTTCTGATTACTCTCACTAGCCTGAGGGAATTTAATTAACTTCATATCGAGCTGGCAGCGTAGAGCCTAGATACGTTGAAACTTAGGTTGGATTAGGTGTATAGCATTGTTAAAGAGAGAACCTCTCCTCGCTCTACTCTCTTTCCTGTTCTTTTCCACTGGCAGACTCTACCCTGCTTGTTGGTCTGAAACAAGCTCCTAGAAGGAGTAATGCTGGGTCCTGTGCTTTGGAAAAGACGCACTGCACAGAACCGAGCCCCCTCTCTCTGTTCTTCTCCAACAGAAGATAATTAAAGGTCTTGGTATTTGGTATAGAAACAATTCATCAGACATGGACTGCAGCTAAGAGGAGAGATTGTAACTCTTGCATTAAAGTTATTTCTGGTTTAGCCCCATCGTCGCTGCGTTGACGTGTGCGTAACCTTCCCAGTGCAGACTTGCAGTCCCCTTCTTTCCTTCCTCTTGTTTGTAACTTAGGGAAGTGTCTCTGAAGAGCAATTCCTTCCAGCTGAGCCTGTCCACAGGTCGTTTACTTGATAGTATTTTTTTTTTACTCATGTGTGGTGGTCTGATCAGCAGAGCTGCAAGTTCACCTGCACTTCCATGAGCGGAGCGGTTCCAACGACTCCAGAGTACAGCATAACATATATTTTGGAGTTAGCTTTTCTGCTCATGGTGTGCCTTCGTTGTTTCAGGTTGACGCACGCAGTGACCGAACTGGGGAGGTCATCTTTAAGGACAACTTCGCTTCCTCAATTGCAGGAGTGGTGGAGGGAGATTACAGAATGGATGGGAGCACCCAGTTAATCTGCTGTTCAGTTGACGGTGAAGGTAAAAGCTTTGTTCAGGGTATTAATTTAAGACGCAATAGTATCAGACACATCGCATCATCTCAGATGAGCTAAACGGTTTGGTTCTGTAGGCGTTTTTGCGTGCCAAATTCCCTTTGCTTTATGTGAAGTTAAGGGAATTTTGAGTTACGCTATCTGCAAGCAGGATTTTTAATATTGTTTTCTCCGATAATCGGCGTGTGTTTCATTGCGATCCAAGAAGCCATCAAACTTCATTTGCCTAACGGAAGAAGTCCCAACCTAATAATGCAAAGATAACTATATTCAGTACAGACTGTGGTTCTTCAGGCAACGTTATTATAGATGAATGTATAGGAAATCTTTTTTTTCCTCTATGTGATAATTCTTTGGTAGCTTTACAGTCGGTAAAGGTGTTCAGAGAGCTGGGGGAGCATGTGTTTTGGTGTTCCCCAAAGATGAATACTTTTTATATTAGAAATCTTAGATGTTAACAGCCCTTTCTTTCCTGGAAAATGCTATCCTGAGACTGGAGAACGGGTGGATTTATCCCGCCATGCATTCAAGAAGTCAGAGCTGGCTCCTGTGAGTGGAAACAAATATGATCACAGATTATTTAAATAAGCTCAGCATAATTTACAGGGATGGCTCCAGGAAAGACACTGGTGTGATTATCCGACTGCTTGGTGTCGGTGGCCTGAGACAAGCAGGGCTGGCACAACCCATTTGGAACAAAAGCCTTGTTAAATAGCACAGCGTTTTGCTGTCTGTCTTAATCACAGGCTGTGGGGATTTGCTGTGCTTGGGCTTCGGCATATAAACCTTTTTCCCAGGCTTACGGAAGTGGAACGTTGTACACGGTTCTGAAGATACCTTGTCCTAGCAGAGCTGTGTGGGTTAATATCATCCTTTTCTGATGGGCCTGCCGTAAACAAGCCTCGGCATAATGGGAATCCCTTTAGGCTGGAGACTACAGGCGTCATTAAATAGTAATAGCGCTGTTTTTGGGATTGTATGAGCAGTGCATTCTCATAGTCCTTGTCATTAGATTCTGTTTGGTGCCAACATCCTTTCACATGAGGTGCTCTGTGCTTCAGTGTGTTTTCTGTCTTGCTCTCATTTTAAATGAATGAATAACTCAAATCATGAAGCGGGTCCTTTCATCGGAGGACGGTGTGCATGCTGAATATTTTTCAAGTTCCCTGTGACTTTTTACAGGGTTTACAGAGCCGGGCAGCGTATTCTTCGCAGGTATAAGATTTTTGTCCCTGGCTTTCATCGTCAGCTGCAATCAGGGCACACGGCCCTAGAGCAAAATGGAAGTTTATAGCAAGCATCTTTGTCTCATAGTCTGCTTAGCTCTTCTGTCTCTCCAGGCAGTTGGAGATATTGCCCTAACTCTGGGCTACTGGTCTTACCCCTTGAAGTATCCCTTGATTTGGGGGAAAACTAATGTGGGTAAATCTTGTTTACTGGCTGATTGACAGTGACTTACAGTCACCTTCAGACAATAACAACTCCTCTGACCAGCTCTAGAAATCCAGGTACGCGTTTTATTAATTTTGCATAATTGCAGACTTGCCTAAGCACCTGAAAGAATGGTTGCAGTGAGAATCCTCTCGCAAAAGGACAGGGCACTGCCCTTGTTTGGTCAGTTAAAGACAGCTCAAAGATAGCTTGGAAATTCACTTTTTTTTTGTTTTCTAAAATGTGCCGTTCTCTTGCCCTGATCACCAGGAAAGTCAAAAGCCTCAGTGGGTGTAAATCAGTGCTCAGGTTCTCAGCTGTATGGTACCAAATGAAGACTAGAATCAGTGTCTGCTGCTGAGGTGGTACATGGGAGTCTTGATGCAGAAACTACAGTTTTGGGGAGGCTGTGGAAGGCTTTGCTGAAATTGGCTATGTTTTGTTTCCGTACAGTCCGAGGCTATCTGCCAGGAGGTGAGGAGATGAAGGGAAACCTAATGGATACAAGTGCTGAGCAGGATCTGCTCCGAGAACTTAGTCAAAAGAAGCAAAATCTGCTGCTGGAATTAAGAAATTATGAGGAAAATGCAAAGGTACTACTTAAGCAACGTGTAGGGCCAAAACACACCTTTTCCTTGCTATAAATCTGAAGTAATCTGGGGAGCAGTCTTGGGGCAGTCCAGACAAGTCAGGGCTGTAACCTGTTAGGAAGAATCGAGATTGTCTACTGGGGATTCCTGCTTCTGCATCTGGCTTGCTGCCTGTGCAAGTTCAGAACTTGCTTTTTGTATTTTAAGAAGTAACATTTTCCTTGCTCCTTCGTCTTGCCAGGGCAGCCGTGTTTGGAGCTGGATTCTGTTCAGCCCTGTGCTTTGGTTTATGACTGCAAATTGTAGTTTTCAATGCATAAGCCAACTCGGGGGTCAGAGGGGATTGTGTGAGAGGATCAGGTAATTAATTGGGCGAGGGGTAGGAGCACTGCCAAGGCGTAAGAAGCGCACTTGAATTAAAGAGCTTCAAAAAATACTCTGAGGAAAGAGCAGGCTCATATTTGAGCAGTAAATGACCACCATAGCAAAAGCGTGGAATTGTATAAGCTTGTGCTTAAAATTGAATATATGTTAAGCACTTTTCTGAATAAAGATGTGAATACAGAGCTGAGCTCCATCGACAGTAAAGCACTTGAACAAATTGTAGCATAAGTGTCCACAGCTCCTTGCCTAATCCAGCCGCTGTTCATAGCAGCGTGAAGCGTCTGGGAATTGCTGTAAATAAAGCCTTCTCTTGAAAACAAAAAAGAGAACTGACTTGTGCGTATGTTTTCTAGGTTGCTTGAATGGAAATCTTGAGATTCTGATACTGAAGGGTGTGTGTTTTGCAACAGGCTGCGCTGAGCACTCGGTTGAAGGAAGGTGATGGGCAGAGAGGTGTGATTCCAGCAAACACCCAGCTCCAGACAGCCCTCTCGGTTAATCTGGGCTCCGACAGCCAGTCTGCCCATGTGGAGCTGTGCATTTCCACCACAAACGGTGAGTGGTAACCTGCAACCATTGACATTCATTTCATTTAAATTCATGCAAACCTTCAGTTATATTTAGCTGGTGATTTGCCTGTCTCCCCTTTATTGTCTGTAATTTCCCCTTTGTGGTTGCTTTCCTTTCACACAGTTTCGAATCGAGCTGTGTTCCTTTGATGGGTCTCAGAAGAGAGGAGTTTGATGGAATTTGTTTCTTGTTACGCGTTGTTTTCCAAGGCAATTAACATTTAACTTGGATGAAATGAGTCTTGGTGATCCCTGCAACACTTCCTGTGTTGACTCTAAACATTTAACCTACAGCCCGTGTTAGGGAGGGTGTTACGTTAACGCAGCTGGGCCTCAGCTGGCTTCATGTGCAAAACTGGAGCTACCCCAAGACAGCAAATTCACCTGGTACCAGGCGATACAGTCGGGTCCAGGTGTGGTATTGCTGGTCTTCTGGGGTATTTTAACAATCCAGGAGGGGCGTAAAGAGTTGGCTGTGCGTAATTCGGAAAGCAGTGGTGGTTTGTTGCCAGCTGTTAATTTAGGAACTGCTTTTTCTTCCTGTTGCTCAGACACAATCATCCGTGCCGTGCTGATCTTTGCTGAAGGCATATTTGAAGGGGAGAGCCACGTGGTACACCCCAGTCTCCAGAACCTCTCCGGTTGCGTTCGTGTTCCCCTTACTCCACCCAAAGACGTCCCCGTGGATTTGCACATCAAAGCCTTTGTGGGTTACAGAAACAGGTGAATTTTGTGTTGGGATCTCTGCTGGTCTCCAGAGCTGACTGTGTGACCAGGAAAAGCGATGATGTGCCTTTGTGCTTGTCCCATGCACCGTTAATTCCCTGGTGCCCCACTTCTCTGTGTTACTGGAAGTAGAGCTGGAATATCTTCAGGGCAAGTAGAAAGTAGCATTTGCCTGACTTCAAGACAACACTTTTCCAGTTTCCCACAGAAATAAAATGTCTCTTCATACACATTTGACACCAGCTTTCTCTCTGCTCGCATCTGCCAGAACTGGCGGTGCCCCAGGAAGCTGCCTTCTTTCCCTGAATGGGGAGGTGTATTTTCAGAGCCAACCACTGCAGGAAGAGTGTATGGGACTGAATTCCTTCCCTTTTTTTTTTTTCTCTATTTGTCTTTATTATTGCTTTTAATAAGGCTTCCCTGAACCTGTAAAGAAAATACTCAGTCACATAGTAAGACCTTATACGTGTTAGCCTAGAGAATTTATGTCATTGGAAGGAATATGGAAAATGTAAGCAGTAGGGAGGGATCATTCAACCTTGTGATGGGATAAGCCTGGAATTTCCAAGTTCCAGTGTTTTTTCTGGGAAACGGTAAGAACTGATGACACGGCTGGAAGCTGCTGATGTCAGCAGCCAGCTAAAAAAAGACCAGAAACCGTTGCAATAGGTGAATCCCTGGTTATGTTAGTAACTGTCTCTCTCTTTCCAGCACACAGTTCCATGTATTCGAGTTGACAAGACAGCTTCCTCGCTTTTCCATGTATGCCCTGAGCAGCCCGGACTCGGCCACGGAGCCTCTGAGCTTTGTCAACTGCACGATGAATGAGAGACCACAAAGGGTGAGTTTCTGCTCTGCTTCCTATATCCCTGTCCTGTGTACGGATGCTGCAGGTGGAGGGTTTGCAATTAGCTTGAGATTTCCGAGAGCAAAAAGGGAAAATTATGCAGTGAACTGCAGTGCTGGCCTTTGGAGTCTGTGTATTACAACTTGACTCCGTGCTTTTTTCCCTTCTTTAAAAGACTTTCCTTAACTGAGGCATTCCCTGCTTCAGGAATTCCTGCAGCTGCAGGAGTTAACGGCCTGAGAAGGTGAAGTGTTTCAGACACTGTATTGTCTGCTGTGTGACAAGGGATGGAATGCCAGCAGCAGGAGCCCTGTAGTGAGCGGTGAATTCTGTAAATGAACAGAGAACAGGAAAAAGGTGATACAGACGAGCAGCAGTGCTGTAGTTCTGGTTCTGAAAAATCTGAGTTATGGGATGGCAGTAATTAGAGCTGGTCGTTTCCCTCATAACTATAGGTCTCTGCCCTGTTTACATGACAATTACCGCATTAAATAGCCAAGGTGAAAAACAAGGTGCAAAGAAACTCTCCTTGAAAGAACCAAGCCTTGCTTCCCAGCTTTCTCCAGTCTCAAGGCGTGGGCTTATATTTTCACCTTGGGCTGTGGCCCCTGGGTTTTGGATTTGATTTTCCTAGGACTATTCAGCTTTGGAGCAAGGATTCCAGTGTCCTCATTCTAATAAGTTCATTGCGTGGGTTTTAGGGGATGAAATTCAGTAAGTGAAACTTCCAAGGTACCTTGCACAGAGCACCCTGGTGCAAGTCACGTGCAGGGACGTCGCGTGGTTCTCCAGGCTTTCCACATACGGGATGGCTGATGCTTTTCACTTTATTTTTGCAAGATTGTTATGTGGCTGAATCAGAGCTTCTTGCTACCAGAGGATGCGGAGTTTCAGAGTGCTCCCTTCCAGGTTTGCTTCACTTCCCTTCGTAACGTGGGTCAGCTCTGCATCAAAATCAAGCCTGGCGGAGAGGTGAGTACCTTCAGGGACAAGGGGAACACCCTTTTAATTATAATCTGGTGAAACTTAAGGGTGGTGTCAATACGAGGCAGTAAAAATGAAGGATGAATGAACAGGCAGAGAAAGCACTTGAGTTTTAGGGAAGGTTTGGGAAACTTTTGTGTCTGTTTACTGTTAGTGGGTACAAGTCCAGGGCCAGTTAATGAAAAAAAGCCTGCTTAACCTCCAGATCTGTAGGGAATGTATCTGTTCCCACACAGGGTGGTTTCAGGGAGCCATAATTTTGAGGCACAAAGGCTGCCTGGAACTTTTGCGCTGGTCCCGTGTGCACAAGATGCTTCTTTGCCCCAGGCCTGAATAAAAGCCCCTCTGAAATTAGTGTCTCCTCATCTCCTGAAAGCCTAGAGCTTGCTCATGTGATAATTTTGCCTCTTGATAGAATAAACTACTTTGAGGCTGGGTAACTGTTTGAGAGGCAGTTCTGGGAGATGTTTTGGCATGGAAGAACGCTGGAGCGCTTTCTTTCCTTTCTGACAGATTTCCATCAACACAGATGATATTGATCTGGCTGGTGACATAATCCAGTCGATGGCCTCCTTCCTGGCCATCGAAGATTTGCAGGTGGAAGCAGATTTCCCCGCTTACTTTGAGGAACTGCGGAAAGTGTTGGTCAAGGTGAGAAGGCATCAGGCGTTTCTAAATTGGCAGCTAAGCGGTCACTGGGGGCGTTGGTATGAGAAGATCTCCAAACTGATGTATCTTCTTCATGGGAGATTGGCCAGCAATGGCTTGCTGTGCAGAGACACCCTTGGCTTTCTGTTTATTCTTTGTGCTATGGAAGAGGCCCAGAGTGCCCTTTCTCATGCCTGTTTGCCTTGGCCAGGTGGATGAACACCACGCGGTGAATCAGAGGCTCACTGCCGACATGGCTGAGCACTCCAACCTCATCCGCAGCATGCTGGTTCAGGCGGAAGACGCGCGGCTCCTGGGAGACATGTGAGTAATTGCTGCATAGCTTGAGTGTTTTGGGTTTAGAACGGCCAGTCTTTGCTTTTCACACAGAATCAGAGAATCACATGGGGTTGGAAGGGACCTCTGGAGATCATCTAGTCCGAGCCCCCTGCCAAAGCAGGGCCACCCAGAGCAGGTTGCACAGGAACGTGTCCAGGCGGGGTTTGAATGTCTCCAGAGAAGGAGACTCCACCACCTCC
>JAOXNO010000063.1:26224428-26239496 GCA_028565335.1 Limnodromus scolopaceus
TTGCTCTCTCCAACTCCCTGAAAGGAGGGTGTAGCCAGGGGGGGTCGGTCTCTTCTCCCAAGGAACAGGCGATGGGATGAGAGGAAACAGCCTCAAGTTGCTCCAGGTGAGGTTTAGGATGAATATTAGGGAACATTTCATCACCAAAAGGTTCATCAAGCATTGGAACATGCTGTCCAGGGACGCGGTGGAGTCACCACCCCTGGGGGTATTTAAAAGCCGGGCAGACGTGCTGAGGGACATGGGTCAGTGGTGGTTTTTGTCAGTGTGGGGTTGATGGTTGGACTTGATGATCTGAAAGGTCCCTTCCAACCTGGGCAATTCTATGAAAGCCTCAGCTTTCGGGGCTTGGGCTTGTCACTGAGCCATGGGTGGATTTGGGCAAAGCTCTGGGGGTGTTCTGCTGCGGTGTCCGTTGGATTCTGCATTCGCCCTTCTCCAAGCACTGCCTGTCCTGCTCACCATCACGTTTTCCCAGTCCAAACTTTGCCTTCTTTTATTTTTAAAATAACATTTAAAGTCATGCAGGTAAGAGCAAATGTTCTCATCATTTAAGAAAAAAAAAAAAACCAACAAACTGTAGCTCTTGAAAGCCAAACCTAGCAGTGTTACCTGCATCTTGGCTTAGTAATTTCTCTAGCTGAAATACAGGCTGAGCGAGGGGGCATCAGAAACCTGGTTGAGCTTTCACGTGTCTGTCAGTCCAAGGCGGTATTGGTTGGACGTCTGCTCCACAACGTGCTCGCTTTTGACTTGGGTGCTGATTTTTGAATATCCCGAACACGATCAGCCTGTTGAAGCTCAGTCTGAGGACCCTAAGATAAGAGCACTGGAAAAGTTGGTTGTACATCCTTTAGAAATGACAGGGTGAGGCTGCCTCATCATTCCCCCCGCCTCCCCTTTATTAGTGTTTTGCATAGGTCAAACTTAATTACAAGTGTCTTGTCAATGTTAGAAGCAGTTTTCCCAGGCCCGTGTGTTCCACTTCTTGCTGCTTTGCTTTAAAGTAGTTTCCTGAGATGGATTTAAGCAGTGTTGTTGAAGAAGGGGTCTGTGCTATTCGGTGTGTTTTGAGACAATGTCTGAATCTTTTTCCTGTGACAGCAGATTCAAGCTGAGAGTTTTTTTGTTTGCCATATGTTAAGCAAAATGAACACCTCGGTAGTCTGTAAGTTTTGTCCTCATGTTCCTCGGTGCTAAGATTTGCTAATCTATATAAAACAATTTATGGTGAAGAGGTAGGTTTGTGTGTTGGATGTGCTGGTGTTTCCAACTGACTGCGTTAGTGTTTCTAGAAAAAAAGTGAAGTGGCTTATCAGTTACTGTACATGTCTTGGAAGAGGCCAGGCTTAAATTTCACCAAAAAAAAAAAAATAAAAAGGGCAACTAAAACTATTCTGTGAACAATGGTGGGTTTTGTTAGATTCCTTCTTTCCCCTCCTCTCTCTTTTTCTAAATAGGGCAAAAGTATTTGTTGCTGACTGCTTTATTTCTCTGCAGGTACTGGTGAACACTGCCTGCTGTTTTCTGATGCTGGTTGCTAAGCTAATCCAATGCATGGTGTTCGGTCCCCTTCGTGTCAGCGAGAGGCAGGTAAGGCATCCCTTTGTCACCTTGGATATCTGCGCTGGTTTGTCATTTCTTGCTGTACGACTGGTGTGGTTTTTTGCATGGGATTGCTGAAAGTGCACAAGAAAAGTGAACTTCAGAACAACTTGAATCTTACCGTTTAGGCTTCCTGCTTTTGAAAATATCTAGTAAAACCACACAGAAAACTATCTGCCTTCATGGTTAGCTAGGTTACCCGTAGCCACAAGCTTCCAGCTTATTGCTGAAGGGAACTTTTCTTTTTCACTGCAGCTATTCTATTTTATAAGCCCGCGGTCAACTCGAAAATCTCCCTTCCTTAGTGAACTCTGTCAGGTTTCTTACAAGTGCTGATTGCTTACAAGTGCGCCTCGCTCAAGAATATTTATAAAGTGTTCTTCCCTGTTCAGTTGGCGTTTGGCAGCGCTTCTCCATTGCGTTTCGTAGTTAGTTATAAGCGCTGGCAGGCTGAGTTCCCTCTTGCACCTTGTTTTGTGCCTTGCACGCTGGAGAAGCGCTTTCCAGCCTCCGACACGGAGCTGGTGGTTTATCTGCCCTCAGGTTTAAGAGGGGAGGAGGCACATGTCCAGAAGAGGGAGGTAAGCAGGGCTGAAAATTCCAGCTCTTGGGCTAGGTGAGAAAGTTTTTAAAAATTCAGCAAGGGAACCATTAAAACCCAGGCTTTTTAAAAACAGGTTCCTGCAGAGGATAAAAGCAGCAGCAGTGGCTTGAATAATGTCTGTATACTTTTTTAAAGAGAAGAAAGGCAGATGCATAAGTTGCTCTGTGTAAATGTGGTTTGAAGTGTGTTCATGTATATATTTTTTTTTTAAAAAGGTGTAAATGCAGTTCTTTTGGAAAAATGAGAATTTTTGACACGTAGAACCGAGGCACGTAAAGCTTTGTTAATAGTCGTGGGTCTCTCAATGCCTATTGTATTTGTGATTCACACCCCGTAGAGCCTCCAAGTGGAGTGTGCTAAAAGCAAGGCGCTCTCAGGCTGAATTGTGCCACGTTTTCTTTCCAGTCTGTGTTGACTCTAAGGATGTGGAATTTTAACCAGTGATAATTCCCAGGATGTCCTCCACCCTCTTAAAAGCCGAAGAGAAAAGCAGTAAGAGCGTGGATCCCTGTGCGTTTGGGCGGTGGGAGTGCGCCTCAGCTCTCGTGGAGAGGAAAGCTGGTTGTTAATATTGGCGAGCCAAAAACAGCAGCATCATGAAGGAATTCTGGGCCTGTCTTAGCTAAACTCGTGGTGATTTCATCGTGTTCTTTAACAATTTCTTTCTTTTATTTTCTTTTTTTTTATCCCCAACAAGCTGGCTTGCTCTCTGCTGCTTGGGACCATCATATTGTTTCTTTCATACTGCGTGTGGGTGGGAATAATTTTTTACTTTTTTTTTTTTCCATTGCTCACCCATCTCTCCTTCTCCACTGTAGGCATTGTGCTTTTTAAGAGCAGACTTTGTCATCTTTTTTCTTAATCATCGGTACTTTTTTGGCAGGTTTTTGGAAGCAAGATGCCAGGCTATTTATTTGGGCATCTTGTCTAACTAACCATGGCAGTTCCAGCAAAGAGGACTTTGTGTTTGTGGCCTGGTAGCGGTGTTGCTTGGGCGTGGAAAATCAAATTGAGATCAGACTTGGTGTGTGCTGAGAAGCTTTCGGAGCGTGGCAGGAAACTACGTTGTACGCTGTGTTGCACAATTATGCTGTGGTGGTAAAAAAGGCTAGATAGGTGCTAAGGACTACTGATACTTCTAATATGTTTTTAATTCAGTAAGGGTAACAAATACTATTCGAGATGCATATGCAGCAGGCTTTTGCTTACCTAGTGTCACATTTCTACTCGTATCTTTTTATTTTTCTTTCTTTCTTTATCCCCTCCTTCTCTCCCCTGCATGTGGATTGTCAGTGCTTTCACTACAGTAACCAAATGTCTTTCTTTACAGCATCTCAAGGATAAATTCTGGAATTTTATTTTCTACAAGTTCATCTTCATTTTCGGCGTGCTGAATGTTCAGACAGTGGAAGAAGTGGTGATGTGGTGTCTCTGGTTCTCTGGGCTTGTGTTCCTTCACCTTATGGTTCAGCTCTGCAAAGATCGCTTTGAATATGTAAGTTTTGATTAAGGGCTGCCTTTTGGGGCACACAAATTCTGTCTCTGGTTCGGGCACTGGCTCATGAGAGGTTACAAACAAATCATGTAGACCTTTTCCCCACCCTGAGTTGCTGGACACGTGCACCTCCCAGTAGCTTTGAATACTTGCTTTAAAGTGCAACGTCAATCTTACTCCTTCGGTTTTCCCATCAGACAAATTAAGCTGAAGATGCTTATTTTCTTTGATAAATTGCTCCTTATGCTTGCCCTGTAATTACTATTACATAACTCCGTGAGATGTCTTCATCTCTCTCCTTAGTGAAGAAATCTTGACAACAGAACATCCCTCAGCTTGGTGCCCTTCGGTATGGCTCCGTAAAGCCTGTTTCTGCTGATTCTGTGCTCAGGTCTCAAACTCGTTTACATCTACCAAACATTGACTGCCAGTGTCTTTACAATATACAGTGCCATTTTCTCCATAAGCTGTATCATAGTTTCTGTTAATACCAGGAATAAATTCAGTAGAGACGCAGAAATTGAAGGCTGGGCAAGGAAGAAGGAACTGGAATTTGAACAATAAATCTTGCCCTTTCAACATCTATCATGGACGTGCATTTTCCTCAGCTCCTCTGTCCTGGAATAAAAGTGTGAACGAAATTGAATCCGTGAATTTCCTTTTGGTGGCCCTGTGCTTTGTAATATATATATATATATATATATTTATTAATATTCAGTAAGGCCTGTTAATTCACAAATAAGTAAGCACTAAGCTTGAAACTAGAAGTGAACCAGGCAGTCATCTGGTATTTTTAGTGTTGTTCAGGAAGCTGTAAAAGAACAAAGCCCATGTGGGAAGAAATCCTAATTATATTCCTTCTGCCTTCAAAGCATGTCTCGTACTTCTTTACTTGGACAAATGGTTTTTGTGTGATCTGCCCTGCAAACTCAGGGGGATGGGGAACCGAACCAGATATAAACAAGAAAGAACCAGTTTGAAAACAAAACATGGGAGCCAACTTCACCCGTCAGACCAGAGTGAAGCTTTGGGCAACTTCTTTTTTTACTTCTTCTGTTCTTCCCCTTTTTGCCCTGAAAATAAGGGGATGGACCACCTAAGTATTTTGTCCTTTGGGTCATCTTTGGTTTAGACAGGCTAGGTGTAGTCTGCCGTTTAGGTAGTTCAGAGAATTAATACACTATATATGCTATTCAGTGAGACAACTGGTTTTGGTAGACTCTGTCCAGCAGTTTCTTGCTGCAAGTTAAATTTTGGAGGGGGATGTCTCTTTCTTCCAGAAGAAAATGGCATTGGAAGAACTAGAGGCTGGAAGATAAAGCTGGACGAATTCAGGTCAGCTGTAAGGTGAAAAATTGGCAGAACAATTATTCTTATTGCTCAAAAACTGTATATTAAGGTTAGGTGTCTTTCCAAAATGCGTGTTCTTAAGCAGATGCTGTGGACTTGATGCAGAAACTACTGCATGAGCAAGTGTCCGTGGTTTTCTTGCATGGGTGATCTAAACATTAGCTCAAATAATGGTCATGGTCCCTTCTGGCTTTAAAAGCCTGGTGAGTGTAAATGACAGCGAGATGAACGAGACTGTGGGGTGCTGTGTGGTTTTAGCTTTATTTGGCCTCATTTATTACCACATTGTGTGGTTGTGGTCTTGGTTTTATTCTAGAAAGCAAAAGATTTTCCTGACGGAGGACTGGTTTGGTGGGGTGACTGTGGAAGGCAGGGTGGCTGAATTATTCCTTTATACCTCTTACACGTTTCTGTGTTTTGTGTTGCAGCTTTCCTTTTCTCCCACCACGCCCATGAGCAGCCACGTCAGAGTCCTGACCCTGCTCATAGCCATGCTCCTCTCCTGCTGTGGATTAGCAGTCGTCTGTGGCGTTATCGGCTACACCCATGGCATGCACACCTTGGCTTTCATGGCAGCGGAGGTGAGACACGTCATGGTTTCTGCTTTGCTTTTCACCCCTCGCTTGGGGGGGATCGTGGTTTTCTTTTAGTGTCCCGCGAGGAAGACGCTCCCACGATGCAAACAAGCCCTCTGTTTTAGATAAGTGGATCACCATGCTTTCTCTCTTTAGAGTTTAAGCCTGCAAAAAAGCTTGGTCTGAGAAGAGGATGAGAGGATAAATCCGTCAGATGATGCTGAAATGAAATGGCAGCCTATGCAAAAATAATGATTTTGCTTCATGAGCAGCACAAGAAGAGTTAGTTGAACCAGCCACTCAAGAGAGGGAGAGAGTGTAGATGAAAGTGTAATGTGCACCTCAGCCTGTTTCTTTGAGGTTGTGTTTTATTTCTGCCAAAAAGGAATGAGACTCCCATCCTTTCCTTAAGGCATACTCTTGGGATTCGCTTCAGTTTGCGCAAAGAGATGCATCTCAGCTGAGATGAGCAGCTCCTGTTTGTGCGCTCCTGAACCCATTGCGGTGTGGAGTAGACATCAATACGTGCGTGGAGCACGTTTTTGATGTTATGGCGGGTTGTTGTTCCTCTGCCTGAGGAAGTGATAATCTTATACAAAGGGGGTGGTAACCAATATAATTGCAAATAGGTCGCGTTAACACATCCTTAGTTCAGATAACAACCAGCGCGTACGTTTTATTTTTCTTCTCCTGTCTTGAGTTCATATTTGGAGTTAGTGAGGAGGAAAGAAAACAGTCAGCTGGTAGTAGGAGAACATGATGCTGGTCACACCACAGTTCAGTTATTTAATACGTCAGTTTACTTCCCCTTAAATACAAGAATATGCGAGGCCAGATTTGTAGTTACACGGTGGAAGGGGACTGGAGATTTGTCGGTGTCTCTGATAGGTGGGATCTCGTTGGCCTTGCGCCTCTTATCTTGGCTTGGCAGGAGGATGTATCAGCCTCGTGCCAGCACGGGGTAGGTTTATCAGGGAGCGTTGCGGTGACGAAGTGCTGCCTCGTTAGCGCTCCGCCGTGTAGTGGTGTACGTAGTTTGGGTCCCAGCTTTTCCTTTCAGTGGGAGCTGTTCTGTCTGCTTATTAACAAAAGAGTGACTCGATCTGTGGTCCTTAGCCAAGCCACAGGTCCCCGCAGCCGCTGCTGGCCAGCAGGGGAGGTTTGTGGGCAATGGATAGGAAGAGGTCTTCTGCTCTGGCTTGCAGCAGCTGGGGTTTGAGGACGTTCCTGAGCGGAGCATTGCACAAGCCTGTTGGGCTCGATAGCCTCAGATGGACTCTGGAAAGTTGGCTGATTGTTTATTGAACTCATTTATACTTTGGCCTCCGCAGTATCCAAAGGCACATTTAACGTGGCTTTGTGTACAAAAAAGAGCTCTTTTGGGCGTTCTGGATCTTCTGTCTGATAATGTCCCTAGCTGTCATCTAATACATTTGTGGTGAAAAACCACAAAGAATCATTCCCTGTTTACTGTTGTTCACACCGTTTGTTGTTTTATAGACCTTTCTCATGTTCTCCTGCTGACTTTTCTTCCAAGCAAAAGACTTTTAGGCTGTTTAATCCTTCCTCGTATGAGATTGTCTAATATCTCGCTCTTTCCTGAGCCTTTTAAGTACGCCCTGTGTGGGTTGGGTGACCATGAGTAGTTTCCTTGATTTTAGTACCCAGCGCTGGTGCAAGAGGAACCAAACATTTAGATTTCTTTCTGTACTGGTACTAGCAGTGACACCTCGTGGCAGTTCTCAAGCTCTCGGCAAAAAGCGTTCAATCTTGCAGACTAAAATGTTTTCCTGGTGGTGGCTTGTGTGATGCTGTGAGAGTGACCCTGCCAAGTGTCTTCCATTAGTGTGTATTTAATTACATTAAGCTACATTAAGCTATTCATCTCTCTCTCTCCTGACTCTGCAAACATTGATTTAGCTTGATGCCTCAGGGTTTTCAATAAAGCAATGTAGATGTTTTTCTCGGGTTTTACTTAGGCTTTCCCTTGTTCTGTGTTTTTTGTCAGCATTTTCTTTCCTGGAAAGGATGGGTGTGAAATGTGCAAATGCCCAGAGAAGGTTGAATAAGGACAGTCTGTATTTTTGAGTAAACATTAAGCTGTTTTACCTTAATATATGGTATTTGAGAATTATGGTTTAGCAAGTAATGTCTAGTCTATCTGTGTAGCTTTTTAGTTGTAAGAGGGAATTGCTCCACTCCTATAACAGCCATCCTCTGATCCTGTTTCATACAGTGCAGTTAAGGCTCTAGAGTGATTTAAATCTTAGAGTTGTACCTTACAGGTAACAGTTTATTTTCCTGTAGAGCTTCTTACGTCGCATCCGTTATCTTTGGGTTTGCGTGCCTTCCAGTCGTGTGCTCAGCTACGTGACTAGTGTCTGCCAGTCCCGGGGGGAGAAGCGTGTGTGGAGCAGAGCAGGGCGAGGGCTCTGGAGGTGTTGGTACTGAAAACGTCCTGCTCTGCATTTAGAACCTCAAGATTCCGGAGTTGTGTAACTTGTGATGCAACGTTGGACATTCTGCAAAGTGTTTCTGCTGTCAGAACGTTGAAACACGTTTCTGGAAACAGTGGAGGAACCAGAAACCAGCACCTTGACCCAATCCGCACTTAGCTCGTCCTTTTAATTTTGATGCTTCTGCTGTCTGCACTAACCAGTATAAATAGAATCATAGGATGGTTTGGGTTGGAAAGGACCTTAAAGACCATCCAGTTCCAACCCCCCTGCCCTGAGCAGGGACACCTCCCACCAGACCAGGTTGCTCAAAGCCCTGTCTGGTCTGGTCTTGAAGACCTCCAGGGATGGGGCATCCACAGTCATGTCTTGGCAACATTAATTTCTTAAAAATTGTGAACATTAAACTCCTGAGATTTCTACCTGACAGACGTCTTCCTTGTTGGAGACTTCATGCTGCCTGTAGTGGTTTTGACACAAATCTGTGCTTGATGGCCTATCCATCCAGTAGCTTGGGTAATCGTTCTGCTTCACCATTCGCCTGGTTAGAATTTGGACTTTTCCTCTGTGGTCTGCTCAAAGCTCCTCCGTTGCCAAAAAGCTCGTGTGAACCAAGTGTAGTCTCTTTTTGGTACCCACATGCCAGGTAACGGGAGACAGAAGAGGGTTTCATAACGTGCCTCGCAGGAGCAGCTGGGGTGCTAATTTAACTTTTTTTTTCTGAAAGATGTTAGTGATGAGAACAGCACACCGTGCTACACCACTTGATGTTACCTCCTTGGCTTTTTTTCTGTTATTTGAAAGATGTGTGTGTGTCTTCTCCTGAAGCCCTTTTTTTGGATAAAACATTGCACTGGTGTTTAGTCCCAGGAACACTTATTTTAAAGCCAACTAGTAAACAGTTGGCAGATACGTTGGATATTACTGTGGGTTACATATGCATCAAAATATGTTAAGAATGCTTTTCCCAAATGGAAAAAATTCTTTAAACCAACTATTTTATTGCTATATTGGGAAGTTAGTGGTTTTGGTAGTTCTGTACTGGTTTTAATGCTTATGCTGAAGGCATGCCATCAGACCAGTCCTACAGAACTGGTTTCAGTTGCTCGTAAATTCCCTGCATCTTGGTGTCAGCTGGCCCCTGGTAACTACGGGGCAGCCTCTGAAGGGGGTTTGTCCTCTCCCATTTTCTTTCCCTGGGAGGATACAACAACGGGATGGGGCTCTGTGGGCCTGACAGGTTAGAGAGAGGTGATGGGGCCATGTTTCTTAGATGACAAGAGCCCATGGCAATGGGGTTAGGTGTTCTGGAAACAGACCTTTCTGCTAACTTGACTTTACACTTCTGATCTGCTCATGCTTTCTGATAGACTCGGTTTTTTTCCTCTGTACTTAGCCTAGAGAGGTAAGTATGATTAAAGAGAGAAGTTGCAGTGTTCACATTTCAGCAAAGGGGAAAAATTATTTGAAAGTGCTTCCATGATTCTTCCTCGGATTCCTGCTATTTGGTTCTTCAGATTTTTCTTGAGCAGTGGGATGAGGAGAGGTGTGCTACCTTCACGTGAAGGTAGTTGCGGGGATTGGGGTCTCAACACTCAATGAGTGGTAAGAATCGAAAAAGATATGTGTTCTACAGAGTGGGGGAAAACGTGAGACTTCACAACAGTGATGCTAGTGGCTGCTCCAAGAGCATCGTGTGCTTGAGAACAATTTCTTCTGTATTTATGAATAAGCTTCATGTTTGTCACAGGTACATAGTGCACACAGTCATCTGCAGCGACTGTTGGTTCACAGGAACTCCTTAAGCTGCAGTAAATGCATTTTGGGTTATAGTAGCTCTTACGGAGCCCTGTAGCTCCTGCCTCAGCATCACTGTCCCTGCCGGGATGTTGGTAACGTACCTTTTTTTTTTTTTCCTCCTCCTGTCTCTGCAGTCTCTGCTTGTGACAGTCAGAACAGCACACGTGATTTTACGGTGAGTACCTTATGTTTTGCGGGATGGTTGTTCGAGAAGGTAGTGCATACAGCATGTTGATTTAAGAGGTGTATGTAGTTACCTTGTTGAATGGCAAATGCCTGTTTGGAGAGGGGCAAAGGTGGTTAACCTTACCCTGTATTGTTTTTAAGCAGGAATTCTGTAGTGCATGGGTAGCTTTAGTGGGTGCTAATAGTTTGAGGCGTGGATTAAAATGGACTGGTGCTGCCGTATGGGGGTTGATACATGCTACTGGATGTCATCCTGCTGGGTTTCTTTTAAGGTCTTAACCTCTGGAACTTTTGCTTTGAAAAAGTAATATGCACGTGTAGCTGTAATGCATGTATGTATACGTATGTAGGACGTGATGTGTAGCACAGAACCTCTCTGTCCAGGTCACTGTTGGCATTTCAGGTCTGTTACCAAGCTGTAGTGCCTCACAGTGCTGAAAAATGTGAGTCTGTAGTTACTATAATCCCAAGATTGTTACATGCAGGGGTTTTTAGCAAATGCTACATCTTCTCTGTCAGCTGGTGGTATCTGTAATGCCAGTGTGGGCTAAACATTGACTGCCTTTTGCCTTTTTAAAGTGTTGCTGTTTGAAACCAGTAACATTAAAGTTCCCCAGGAAAGCACAGAGTGTGGGCACTGAGCTTAGGAAGGGCAAAGAATCCGTATCCAGAAGTTGTTTGAAAAATGGAGAGAACAGTCTGAATGCTAGAGATGCTGTTTAACAAAAAAGATAGAATAATGTTAATTTCCCTGCTCTTGCAGATACGTAATTCATCTCTGGGATCTCAACCATGAAGGAACGTGGGAGGGCAAAGGCACTTACGTCTACTACACAGATTTTGTCATGGAGCTAACCTTGCTTTCACTGGACTTGATGCATCATATTCATATGCTGGTATGAAATACTGGACTTAATGTTGAGCAAATAGACTGACCTTAAAGTAAAGGGTGCTGGGTATACATATTTTGTATATTTTTTTGCTTTGCTTGTATTATGAAGCAAGTATTACAGAGAAGCTCTTTAAATAAAGAGGAAAATATAGTGGTGGGGGATGTGTGTGTGTGTTCCTGGCATTCTTTCCTCCTGTCTAACTGGAGTCCTCACAAATAACTTTGTTATGGGGTATTAACTACTGTATAATTATCTGTTTAATAGGTGTTTAATTAGCTCTGTTACTGGGTAATACCAGAGTGAATTATTTTCATGGGCAGCAGGTGGCATTGAGCTGAACAGAAGCTGAAGGTGTAACGAGTAGCAATACCTGTGAGCACGTGTGGTTAGTCTGAGTGGGCTCAACAAAACAAAAAGTCTTCTGTGCTGGTTTCTTGACATTTTTTTTTTTTTTTCTCTTAAAACCTGCCTCTTGGTTCCCGTGGTGTTTGTTTCTAACCACCGTTCTGTTCTTTCCCAAAGCTCTTTGGCAATATCTGGCTGTCGATGGCGAGCCTGGTGATTTTTATGCAGCTGCGCTACCTGTTTCACGAGGTTCAGCGAAGAATTCGGCGGCACAAGAACTACCTGCGTGTGGTTGGAAACATGGAAGCAAGGTGAGCCTCTTTTTTACTCCGGGATCTTAATGTGGATCTTGGAGAGAGGATCCCGATGAAGAAGTTGAGATTCTTTTACATTCCTTTGACACGCGATGGCATGGTGTGAGCTGGAGAGATGCAGTCTCGCAAATCCAGCTTTTAAAGTCTGTACACTTAGGGTATGATTTTGCCCATTTTATTTGTTACAGGGGGACACGCTTTTGGGGTTATAACAAATGCTTAGGATAGACTTTTATAACAGCTGCATTAATGGCAGTGTATTACTGGCAAGAAGTGAACGCCCCTGACGAGGATTTCTTCTCCTGTATTCCCTTGTGTACTGCCCAAGGTGGTGGGGTGCCTGAGCTCTGCCTGTTTCAGTTGTCCAGTAATGGCTTTGGCTGTGATAGAAGTAAATGCTTTTAATTTCATTAGGCCATGCTATTCATTTACTGCCTGAAATTAGAGCAGAATATTCACTAAAACCTGCGCAGCTTTAAGTATGTGTTTATTAAATCTGAAGCCAATTTTAAACAGACTCTATACTTGTAGTTGGGCTGAGGAGCACCTTGGGATTACTTTATTCCATGCCCCTGTACCGAGGCAATATAGAGCAATCGAGATGCCTGCTAAAACCTAGGGTTGTGCCAGATACTGCTGCATCTCTTAGCCAGTGTTTTCGTAACTCAGCTATGTCCTAAATAATTTTAAGAGCAACTGGGACTTACTCTTTCTGTGCATCGCTGTGCCATTTTCATTGTGGACTTCAGTGGGTTTGACTAGCTTTGATGCTTGCTGCTGTAGTCCAGATGGAGAAGACTGACTTCTCTAGAAATTCCTGAGGTTTCCTTTGTGAAAAGCCATTTAATGGCTGTATTACCAGGTTAAGAGCTGCATAATGAAGTTCATCCACAATGCATTGTTTCTTTCCAGTGAGATGCAGCCGCTAAACCCCTTTAAGCTGCTCACAAAGCTGTTTGGGTTGCAAGTGTCTCGGGCTTCTTGTCTGAGCGACTTGATGTGGTTTTGTCATTCTGATTGTTCTGGAAGAACCACATTCTAGCTTCCTCCTGAAGCTGCCAATGGCAGCGGGCTCCCTGCCTTTGTGTCATTGTTTTTCGGGTATATTCCACAGCAGCAGTGCTGTGAGATGTTGGTATACCACTCATCTCTGTATCGTCTGTGTTTGTGTAGTAGCTGCTTGCATGGCTCTAGCTTAAAAAAAAGAAAAAAAATAGTCTATAATCTCAAAGACAAATGGGGTTTGGCAAAATCTGAGGCCCGAATTAGTCAGACCATAAATGCTTATGATCCCAAGAAGACATCTTAATGGGTACAGCTATTAAAACTCATTTAGAAAAATGACATAAGCCGAACCTATGCATGTTATAATTTGAGGTTCTCAACCTAATGATCATACTTCTTGGAAGATACTCAATCAAAGCTTAAGTCAAATCATAACTTCTGTCTCTTCCTTTTTCTTCTTTGTAGGTTTGCAGTAGCGACACCGGAGGAGCTAGCAGTCAATAATGATGACTGTGCCATTTGCTGGGACTCCATGCAATCCGCACGGAAACTCCCCTGCGGCCATCTCTTCCACAAGTATGTTGCTGGGGCTGGAGAGGGTGCACCTGACTGTAGAAGGAAAGGATATATACATATATATATATATAGGCGTGTCTGACAATAACAGCAGGATGACAAGTGCTGTCTTACTGCCTGGGTCATCTTGGTCTGCCTGTAATAACAAAGTACAAGTCACGTTTGCTTCACTCGTTTTGATGTTTGAGTTGTTTCACCTCCTGTGTTGTTTTTACCCCCAAACTAAGAGCATGCATCTTGTCAGCTAATGGGTAGGTAGTGTTGAGTTATGGGATCTCAGCTGCAGGTCTGTACCCTGCCTTGCTGTGTAACTGCTCAGTAAAGCACACTCTTTCGCCTCTTGCTTTATCCTCTTCCATGAGGATGTGTTGATTTTTCAGGTGAGGAAGAAAAATTAGAGTTAGATCCTTAAGTACCTTTCAGATACTAGCCTTAAAGAAAAAATGGGGAATATTTTCATATAGTGCATCCTTGCATGGTGATGAGTCCTCCAGGACAGCTGTGGAGGCTGGGTCTGATTATATGATTTCATGGTGGGGGTGAGTCCATCAGGGCTATAAAAGAGGTTAATCAAATTAGCTGAAGAGGTCCCTAAGCACGTGGAGGTTGGAACTAGGAGGCTCTTGACCAGAGGATCACTCTTTATACTGTTTCTGACGCTCAGTAGTGAATAGTAGCAGATGCTTGTGGAAGCAAGAGGCTTGTGCTGAGCTAGATGCACCTTTTCTTAGATATTTTTTAGCAACGTTTGCATTATCATGCTTGTGCTTAAAAATGAAAGGAGATAGGGGGATTGACTCGGGCATTTCTGACGCACCATGTGATTAACACGCGTGGTCAGTTAAATTGTCCCTGTGGTGTAATATGAGCAAGGTACTTTCTGCAAATAGCTTTTTACTTTTCTGGTAACTGTCAAACCAGAGGTTATAGTCTGTGTGCTAATTTGTTGTCATTTATGACAAACCTTGCCATAAATATTTATCTGTGTTCCAAGAAGTCTCTAATGAGATAATGTGCCTCCATAGCAGAAACTCCTCTGCCAGTGCTACTGAAGCGTATGAATTTTTAATCACCTACTGAGCACTCAAGAAGCCCAGGGTCTTCTCTTCACAAAGTGGTTTTCTCTGTGTCTAAAAGCATCCTTTTGGCATTTTTTTTCTGAAGCTGAGTTACGCTTCCCTCCTTGGTGCATTTGGGGAGGGAACGTGTTACAGTGGATGACTTACACTTGCATATAAAACCAGATGTAATTAATAACCCTATTTACAACCTAAGAATGGTTTCTCTCCTCATAAAAGCCTGGTGACTGCCAACAGGCTGAACATTCTGTCCGTTCTCAATCACAGGGGAATTGTTTCATAGCCTTTTATTTGGAGTAGAAGAGAAGATGGCAGGGAAGATTCACATTGCTGAGATCAGCTCTGTGCCTAGATATTAAGGAATTTTAATGGGAGTAGGTGTCTGAATCCTTTAGGCTCTGTTGAAACTTCCTTCTTTTGGAAGGAAGATGGTAGATTTTTACTGGAGTGCTTTGGTTGTTTCCGCGAAACCCATCACTGATTTTTAAACACTGCATGTTTTTTTTCAAACACTTCTCGGGGGAGAAATAACCCCCTGCACCAGGACAGGTTGGGGGTGGCCTGCTGGAGAGCAGCTCTGAGGAGAAAGACTTGGGAGTCCTGGTGGACAAGGGGATGACCATGAGCCAGGAATGTGCCCTTGTGGCCAAGAAGGCCAATGACATCCTGGGGGGCATCAGGAAGAGTGTGAGCAGCAGGTGGAGAGAAGTCATCCTGCCCCTCTGCTCTGCCCTGGGGAGGCCCCATCTGGAGCACTGGGTCCAGTTCTGGGCTCCCCAGTTCCA
>JAOXNO010000063.1:26538786-26549674 GCA_028565335.1 Limnodromus scolopaceus
GTCTTTTTTATGGTAGGGGGCCCAAAACTGGACACAGTCCTCGAGGTGGGGCCTCACCAGTGCCGAGTACAGGGGGAAACTCATGGGGAACTGTCTCTAGGTGGGGGGGTGTCTCCTGGTGTAGGGTGGAGCAGGGGCAACCCTCTGCTCACCGACAGAGGCTCGGCGGCGCCGCTTCCCTCCCGCGGCGGGGCGGCCCTCGGCCCTCCCGGGGGAAGGCTCCCGCCCTTCAGCACGGCCGCCGGGGCGGGCGCCGCGGGGGAGCCGGGCCGGCAGGAGGCGTCCGTCCCGCGGCGGGGAGGGAGGAGGGACGCAGGCGGGGGGGTGCCGGCTCTCCCGGAAACAGCGCCGGCCGGCGGCAAAGCGGCGGCGGCTGCCGCGGTGGGAAGTCGCCCTCTGGTCCTGCGCCCTCGCCGCCGGCGGCACGGAGGGGTTGGGGCGGCGCGGAGCGGCGCGGCGCGGCGGGCGGGCGGCATGGAAGCGGTGCCCCGCGAGGAGAAGCCCAACCCGCTGCGGGATGCCAACCTCTGCTCCCGGCTCTTCTTCTGGTGAGCGCCAGGGCGAGGGCACGGGCAGCATGGAGGGAGGGAGGGCAGCCGGCGGCGGCCCCACCACCATGCCGCGGGTCGTCCCCGACCAGCGGAGCAAGTTCGAGAACGAGGAGTTCTTCAGGAAGCTGAGCCGCGAGTGCGAGGTGAGGCGGCGGCGGCGGCGGAGTTCCCCCCCTTCCCTTCCTTTCCTTTCCCCTCCTCTCCTTCCCTTCATCCATCCGTGGGGAAAGTTTCGGCGGAGGGGCCGGGGAGGGGGGGGGGAACCCGGCGCCTCGCCTCGCCTTCCCCTCAGCGGCGGGGAAGCGCAGTCTGTGCACTCCGCTTCGCCCCCCTTATCGCCGGGATTGGGCCCTTCGCCTGATTGCGCGCCCCGTGTTCCCCGCAGATTAAATACACCGGCTTCAGGGACCGGCCCCACGAGGAGAGGCAGGCCCGCTTCCAGAACGCCTGCCGCGACGGACGCTCCGAGATCGTAAGTGGCGCCGGGCTGCCCTCCCCTCAGGGCCCCGCCGGGCGCCGGGCAGCCGCGGGGGGGGGGGGGACGACGAATGGGCCGGGCCCCTTCTCCTCCGCCGCTCGGGCCCCTTCTCCGCCGCTCAGCTTCCCCTCCGTACTTATTTAGAAATATATATATATATAAAGTTTTTAGAGAGCCTGAGAGGCGGGAGGCTTCGAAGTACCTCAGCGGTGTGGCGGGAGCGGGGGGCTTTGGCGGGGGGTGGCCGGGAAGTTGTTCCGAGGGGACAAATGACACCCGACTCCGAGGGATGGGAGGATTTGGTCACAAAATGATATCAGACGGCGAGAGACGGGAGAGTTTCCCCTGAAGAACAGCGCTTTTTTTTTTTTCGGGAAAAGGTGTCCGCTGGCGCTGCTTTGGCCCGGCCGGGGCTAACGGGGGGGCGGCGGGAGGCGAGAAGGAGCCCCCCGGTAGCCCGTGGTGCCCGCATCTCCCTCCCTCGGCACATCTTACAGCTGGGAGCTGCTCGTTTCAATAGTCAGATGTCAGATGTTTTTTCCTCCACCCCCCCCTTTTTTTCTTTTTTTTTTTTTTTTCAGAAATACTAGCTTTCAGGAATGAGTAGAATCGTTCAGAAAGACGCAGGCTAAAACTCTTGGTTGAGCCTTTTGCTGTATCTGTGAACTAAATCAAATGCTTGTAGAATCCGGCTTTGAAACTAGCAACTTAAGCCCCCTTTTTTTTTTTTTTTTCTCATTCATTAGGGTTAGTTACAGGCTACTCTCTTCTTCAAAATTAAGAAGTGAGATGAAGTATGGCTCGGAGCAGTCAAGAACTGACTAGTTATTTCCTGATTTGATTTCTGCTAGATGTCCCTTCTATAGGAACAGTGTCCCCCTAGCATTGTTGTCAACAACTTAGCTCTTTGCTGTTCTTAAAATGCAGAAGTAACCTCTTTTTCATTTATATTATATAATGAAAGGCGAGGTAAAAATTCCCTTCCCATAGAAAATAGCCCCTACTTTCACCAGGTCTGGTTTATGATGATCCTTTAGTTTCACGTGGTATAGATATTGCAGTGAAATTATTCTTATGCACAATGAAATTATTCTTATGCGCATGCAAACAAATATAATTGAATGCCAGTTACTGCAACTGATCTTGTTCATTTGCATTTGTGAGTAAATGGATATGCACTCAAGTACACGGATATCTTTTACTAACTTTTTTTTAGGTGGATCTTATCTGCCTGCTTATTAGAGGTCTTAGAACCTGTACTATTATTTTGTGAGAGGTGCCCTGTAGTCAGTCTCTTAATTTCACAATTTTTTTAACATTCAATTTTCATTGTGCATGTTTAAAAAGTCACCAAGGAAGCAATGGGTAGATGAGGGAAGTGTAGTTTGCTAGCATTTGAAGTTCCTGAACAGATAAAAGTGCGTAGTGTACCTGGATCCTTCCCTAAAAAAGAGAAAGGACATGTAGCTTATAAACTAGCTTTCTAATGCAGCTTCTGCAGTTATTTATATAAATGGGAAATCACTGTAGTTTCACCTTTGTACTTCCAAGCCTGCTGCTGTCTTTCTCTGCCATAAGTTTGTCTAAGGGAAGCAACCAGTGATGCCTGTTCTACGTATTTTTACTTCTACTCAGTTGTAAAGCAGTCTCTAAATTTCTTGGTCTAAAACATCTGGTTTTGTTTTGTGAACAGGGCACAAGTAGTCAGGTTTATTTAGAAATGTAGTGTGTGTAATGACTGATGTTAAAAAGAGCTAGCAATTTTACTTTTTTTTTTTTAAATCTTGAATGTTTTTCCAGACATCAAGGATTTATTCTTTTATCTCCAAGGGGAGTCTTTGCAAATGACCTTACATATTTTTAAGCAGGCAAAAAAACGCCGAGAACAGCTTAGGGATTTAATGTAAAACTGGCATTAAGTTGTTGGTTACTTCTATAAAATAACCCTTGATTGAATAAAGAAAATAATTACCAGTATTACTCAGGAAGCAACTGTGAAATATTAAATGAGATTTTGGGTTTACTGGTATTGCTCTTATAACCTGAAAATAACTTTACATGTTTAGTTTGTTTTGGGAGGCTTTCTAACAGCCTATTTGTTTGGAAGGTCATTGTATTTATGTTATCTACATGTGGGTCAGATCACCCTTGTACTACCTGATCAGCTTTTTTGCAAAATTTGAGGCGTATGTGTATGACAGCATTTCAGACTGAACTTTAAAAGACTCTGTATAGAAAATTATATTTTTCTTACTTTCAAGTTTAAGATCAAACTAGTGGTGCGACTGTTTTTTTTTTTTAAGTTTTTTTAAAATTTGCATGTTACTAGAATAAAATTGTTGGGTTCAGAGTAGTCCTGTGTGGTTACTAGCAAGACTGTTCTCGAGTTTTTTCAGTATTAACCTATGATTTTGATTTGAGAAGCATGTGGGTATTTTAATTGGATGATTTTATCTGTTCAAAGGGAGGGAACAGACTTCAAAAATCCAGTGAATACGTATCTACATAGCTTTTGAAAATAGCCTATGGTTTCAATGTTGTCTGCGTGACTCCGTGAGGATGTGGGAATCTGTGTGCTTTCATTTTCTTCTTTTCTCTGATAATTTTCCCATGGTTTTTCAGGGCCCGCCAGCACAAGTCGGGGGGTGGAAGCAGGGAGCCATGGGCACTTAGCTGTCTGGCTCAGTTTCCCAGAAAGCTAGTCTAGTACTTCTGACCCAGTATCCTTAGGGCCTGCATAAACTGGTGTGGTCTGGAGGGCTGCAGAGGTCAGCTGGGTTACACTCAAAGGTCTCACTCTGTGGCATTTTGGTTTAAGTGTATAAATTCGGGAGCATAAAAAACGCATTTGCTAAAGATGCTCAGAGGTGGGAAGGCAGTTCTTGAATGGGCTAGGTGATGATGACTTAGGAGTCAAAAATATTTGAAAATTAGGAGGGTTTTTTTTATTTTTGGTTGGTATGTTAAATAGAATCACTTAGGAAAGCAAAGGGATAATACAAGCTAGGCAGCCTGATGGTCTGCAGCCCTCGCAGTTTTGATCCTTCCCATTAGTGCAAGTGTATCCTTGATGAAGCTTCTATTACGTTGACTGAAATGTTTGTCTCTGCGTATTGTAGGGCAAACAAACACTAATGCACCAATACAATATTGCACCCAGTATTAGTAGGACTGATTTGTCAATGTTAATGATGTTGAGAACGTGCTTAATAGGAGATTTTAAAATAAAAATAAAAATCTGCTTTTAAGGATAGTCTGGAATAGAAGCTGATGGCAGAGTATTAGTCTCTCTTGGTGGAGGGGAAAAAGTCAAGACAAAGCACTTCTACTTTGAAAATGGGAGGTATTAATCCTGTGAGAGACAGCATTGCAGGACATGACCGGAACTATCTTAAATAACACGTAGAGCTGTTGTGTCATAGGTAGCTGTACAGTTACACCATGAAGTTGCTGAATTCTGGGTTGCTTGAAAGAAATCTGCTTGTCTAGAAATTCAAACTATTAAAATAGTATTTGTATAGCTTTTAAGAAAAAAACGTGTTCTGGATGAATGACCATTTAAATCTAAGTGATCCAATACAGTTATTTCATTGCTACAAATTACGTTTAACCCTGGGATTTTGAGTAGAGTTATATTCTGGAAGCAGGTTTGAGTGTTAGCAAACTTACAGGACATACATGTACCAGAGAAGGGTATAAATACTGTGAATCAAGCTTCTATTTGCAAAAAAAATTTATTTCATGTCTAGAAACTGACATACTCTTCATGGCTTGGAGTTGATAAGATATACAAATAAATACAGAGAGTTTATAAAGAAAACTGAATCTTATTTGCATTTGAATCCATAGAAAATTATTTCTTTGAAAGAAATGTGTGCTTTTTCTAATATGGTTAAGTCAGTCTTTTTAATAATTTTAGGAATGGTTGCCTGTTTTCACTGGCACAGCATCTGCTGATTTGGATTTCACTGGTGTCTCAATTTGGTGACAGGACTTTGTCCTGTGAAGTTTAATTGAGCTGTGCATTGATGCTGCTTGCCTGTAGACGATAAAATAGGAGTATTTACACTTTAGATAAGTGTTTATCTAGGTACGAGTAGATTGTGAAAGAAAGCGAGTAGTTTTCTTTCCAAAAAAAAGTTGTCCCTGGTAACAGGTCTCAGGAGTTAATTTTCCATCAGCCTTAATTCTTTTAGAGATATGCAAGCACTTTAAAAAGCGTGGGCAAATTTTAGTGTTGCAGGTACTAAGTTGGTGCAGGGTATCCATACAGAACTGAAAGGACAGATTTTAATGTCAGCAAAACCGATTTAAAGAAGTATTGATTCCATGTTGTATTTTATATCCGAAGCAGCCAATGGCAGATGTTGTCAAAATGGAATCAGATGTTTGTAATCTAATACTTAAGAAAAATGATGAGTGCATGTTTTTGACTTTAAGTATTCTCTATGCTGCCTGGCTTAAGACATAAACTGATGTAAAAATAAATGACTGTCTGCATAATTTATGTAATGTCTTGCTCCCTGATCCTGTTTGTATTGATTTTTCTAAAAGGCTTTTGTGGCCACAGGAACCAATCTGTCTCTCCAGTTTTTTCCGGCCAGCTGGCAGGGGGAGCAGCGACAGACACCAACCCGGGAATATGTCGACTTTGAAAGAGAAGGAGGCAAGGTAAGAAGGAAATTGTTGCCACTGAAGGAAATTTTTATGTTATGCTTATGATCTTATTAGTATGGACTGCATGTATGATGCAAAATTACTAGTATTTCACATCTTGGTGCGTGTAGGTAGTACCACGAGTACAACTGAAAGTTGGTAGGATAAAATCTGGTATCTCCTTGTTTTAAAGCATGATAATATTTCTGGAGGGGAAACACGTGGGCAGTACTGGTGACTACTTATTATTTTGAAGAACAGAACTTTATTCCTCCTGTTATGCTGTGATAATATTTTGGGGAACAATTTAAATTTGGTGTTGAGTAGGTCCTTCTAAAGTGGTTCAGAAATTGAGACTTTGGCCAATGAATTGTGCTAGACTAATGAAAACGGACACTTTGAACAGGTTACTTCATTGGCTCTTAGGTTGCCAGTTGATACAGCAAGCATTCAGTGTACTGCTTAGTGGAATGAGGCTTTTTTTCTGAGTTTCACCATGTGCTGTAACACAGAAGAAGCATCGCTTTCAGAATTGATTTCTGAATATTTTTTTTTTCTGAGGTTGTTGTCCCACGGACTGGTATTGAAAACTGGAATTCCCTAATGACAGTGATGGTTACTGTGAAGATGTGTTAGATTTAAAGTCAGAAACCTTGCTTAGTCTCATCAGAATAAAGTTATTGAAATCACTTACAGCTGGTTTTGTTTTACAGGAAAAACATACCTTTAAAATGTAGATGCTATCTCTTATGTATAGGTGCTTTGGGACTGACCCCAAAATCACTGAATTCAATAGAAGATTTTCTGCAGACCTCAGTAGGTTTGGACCACCACTTAAGCCTCCATAGCCTTTCTGTTTCAGGCTAATTTCTGTATAGTTTTTTTACTTTAAAGACAAAATTCTTGCTTTGCCTAATTTTTTTTTTTTTTTAATCGACTCTTGTAACAAGTAACAGCTAATGCTACCAAACCTACCAGGCTGAAGGAAATATTTGAAGCATATTCAGGTTTCAAGGCACGTTGGGTCTTTTAAATGCTGCTAGGTGGAAGAGAAATATTTCCTGTAGTGGGAAAAGTTGATTGGAAGAAAAAAAAAATAATTCCTGAGGGCAGATACGGTATTTGGAATTCAAGTTAATGGGTTTTTTTGGGAAAAATTGTTTTCCATTTAGTCTTGTGAGGCTCGATGAAGTTTGACAAATTTGGGGAGAAGGAGTGAAGTTGGCTACGCTGGGTACTGACTGCTTTGCTAAGGAAACTGAATTGAATCTGGCTCTTATTGAAAAATATTGATTCTGGCTCACAATTGAATGAGGAATTTTTCTTGTAATGTGTAAGAAGACTGAAGTCTCTCTTCTTGCCAGTTCAAAACTAATTTTATTTACTCCTATGATTTTTTTTTAACTTTGTTTTCTCTGAATGAGTTCTTAAAGTACTGAACTGCTTCATCCATTTTGTTGTGTTGTCTTAATCATGTAAGAGCGTGGTAGATGTGCTGTGTATTAAAATAGATCATGAGCCTCATTAATGAATGCCACTCCCTGTTTTATGTGTGTTTACAGTAAATTCTAGAGTGCTTCACTGAAATGTTGAGAAGATTTCATCTGAATGAGGCTAGAGGTGGACAGACTAATAAATGGGGGTAGTGTTCTGCTCTAGTATGAACAAATCATAAATTCACTGTTGTAATCAAGCTTTACTAGTGTAAACAGCATGTGAATGTGGGCTTGCTCTGCGCGGAATTGAACTTGTTTGAAAGTGAGCCACTCCCATAACTTCAGAGGAGGAGTAAGTAGAGTGGGAGAGCGTTTCTTACCTTATCAACAGAACCAGATAAGTGTTTCATAGGAATTGTCTGAGATTTTGTCCTCTGTAGGCTTTTGTCATTTGGTTTTATTAAGAATTTCTTTCATAGGCTTCAGCAGGCTCTTAACACCATGTGATTTTTTTGTAGCTCTGTGCAACGTTGTTTTATGAGCTTTGATTCTTGAGGCAGTGCATAATGTGTGTTTGTTCATCGCTGGATTTAAGCCAGCAAGGCATGTTTTTAATTACATGAATAAAAAAAGGCTATGGGGGGAGCTGTCAGTTAATTATTATTTTAGGCATTAGTTGGAGATCTAGAATGTAGATAAACTTACCAACGCTAGAATATTTTTATTCTGGAATTCTGCTTTGGTGTTTGGCTGAGTAAATGATGGCCCAAAATAGTTTATCCAGAGTTGAAGTATGTCACTATTGTGCCTAAGCAGCTTTGTACACAGATTGACGATGCATCTGCTAGAATTGCTTCTTAAATGATTGAGTTTTAGAAAGAGCAGCACCCTTGTGAATCCACGTGAAAGTTGTGATTCTGTGAATATCTGCTTCGTGGAGTTGAGGTTTTTCATTCTGGTGTTTCTTAACTGAGGGGTTTTTCGTATGCTTAATTTGCCTTTTAATTTGATGCATCTGATGTTCACAATGGGTGGGTAGGCCTCTGGTGGATACCCTGTCTTCATTAATTCAAGAATTGGATAGCTAAGTGTTCATTTAATGTTTCTACTCATTTTAAACTCAAGCTTAACGTATTATTTTTTTTTTGAGATGGTTTTAACATTCTGTGCTGTCTTTGACCTGTAGCAAATTTAATTGTGTTTTTGAGCAATTTTTCAGGTTTGTCATAGCAAAAGAAAAGTAGCACTAAAAATAGGTCCCTAGATTGTAAAAATCGTAGAACCTTGTATTTCATTGTGATTGTGGGGAGGTGTGTGTGGTGCATGAAATCCAGTGTATGTCCTGTTTCTGCATATCCGAACCATACCAAGGCTTCCTGATCCTTTGTGTTGCCAGCCAATGTCCAGTTCTTTTTCTTTTTAGGAATAAACGAATAGATATTGTTAAGAAATTCAGAGACAGACAGTGTAGTAGTGTAATGTATTGCCTGAAATCTCACATAATTGAACCCTAAAATGAAATGGAGAGCTTAACTTTCACCTTGGTTCTCTGGTATCATTAATTACTTAGGCTGGTTTTATTTTGCTTAATGAAGTTCTTTAATTTTTATTTCAGTTTTATACTGATACCGTATAAACTTCAGGCTAAATTGTGTGTGTGTGTGGACTTCTTAAAATCTAACTTTATTGAAAGTCCTGCTATTTTGTTAAGAACCGTGTGATCAACTTTCTTTGCATGATTCATTTTCCACCCTTCTTAACGTAAGATACAACGTCCCTGGTTTTCATTTGTTGTTTGAGATGTTTGTATAGCTCTGGTCTTTTCTTACCTGAAAGAATATTAGTTCTCGGCTTTTCTTTTTTATTGTTTCAATACCAGTCAGAAGGCTGATGAAGTGTGTGAAGTCGTTTTACTTCCCCTCCCCTTTATAATACTATTCTCCATCTCGCTTCTGATGCAGCTTAACTTCCTGTCGGCCGTTCGGCGGCGGCTGCTCGCGACCCAGCATCTTCAGCACGGGCCGGTCGCAGTGCAGCACGTTATGAACTCCACAGCCCCGGAGGGAGAGCACATCAGGCATGGTTTAAATTGATTCGGAGTGCCTGCTATGCCACATGTGCGATGTAGCTAGGATTTCTGCTCCTTACACCAGTAATTTTGTTGTAGCCATAACTAAAGATTACAGTTTTCTTGGAAGATGCTGAGTTTCTACTCATGTAGGGGTTTGTTTTTTTTTTTTTTTTTGTCCTAACTAGGAAATTTGATTTGGCTATAAGTTGATGTGAAGTGCTTGGATGAAGCTAAAAAACTTAAAATCTGTTGTGCTGCAGACATTCCAGCAGTTACAGAAACATAATGCGAAAGAAAAGTGCTGTATTTGAATAAAAAAACCCCGTTATTTAAATTGCAGCCATCAGCACCCGTTTTCCACTCGTGTCCTCTTTTCTCACGAGAGGTTTGATAGATAGGACTTGGCCTCAAATCAACTTTTTCTTTTCTGACTTGAGCAGTATAATTTCATAGATCATTGGGATGGTGCAGTGGCTGCTCCGTTTTCTAAGCAAATGCAATTTCCAGTCAAACGTAGGATCACAGTGTACCCAGTGGAATTTGCTTGGAAAGCGAAGGCTTAATTTATGAGAAATACCTGAATATCAGTGCTAGCCTGTATTGAATTGGAAGTTTTACTTTCTTTACTTTGGTTCCCACCACTCTCTGAAGAATTTAGATGAAACATTAATTCATTCAAACAAAGTTGGAATAGCAGCTTTCTTTTTGCTTTCTTTAGGTATGCTTACTTTGAAAAAAAATCTGGGTGTCTGGGAAACTGATTTCCAGTTTCAGCTCTCATTTTCCCTCACTGTAGTGCTAAAGTGCCGTATTCCTTAAGTTCCTGTACTTCCAGTCCAGCAATATTTGGGGTTTTTGCATTGTCACCATCTAAAATGTCCTCACAGCTAGCAGTTACTTGTGTGCGTTTCCTGCAATCCACTGAGTCTCTGGACAAAAAGGATTTGAATTTAATATTTTTTCCAGATCAGTGGGAAAGGATGTCTGATGTTAGGGATTTAGGAAAAAAAAAAAAGTATGCTAGAGCCGTAATATTAATTAAAAATCATACCGTGGTGTGCCATCACATAGGGCAAACTATGAGATGTGTGTGGTCTTACCACTTATCAAAACTTCATCCTTTTGTTTGTCTGTAGTAATTTAATGCTCCTTCAAATTATTGGGAAGGTCTCTGTTTAAAGTGCTTCAGGAGACGGTGCTACAACCCCGAAGAGTTGGGCATAGCCTAACAAAAGTTCATAAAGCTGTCCGTAGGTGATGGAGGCATACGGGCATGTAAGGTGTAACTTAGTTGAAAAAACTAGCAGACGTGAACCTTTGAGAGGGGTATCTTGGCATCCTTTGTGGATTGTCTCTTCAGGGCATCTGGTGAGGGCATTTTGTTTCCCAGGAGCTGTCCTGGCCATAAATGCTTTTTCTTGCAGAACAGTCTTGTTGATTCCAGGTGTGAAGTGAAGCTGAAGTTCATTGCGTGGCTTGGTACAGTCCTTGACTCATTTTTAGCTAGTCCCGTAATGCCCTGGGGGGTTAGGATAACGGTATTTTGGGGTCACATTTTTATCATGTTCATCTGCTGGGTTCTGCCTTTGTGCTAGCAGAATGATACAGAGGAGGCCACAGAGATGCTGGGAGGGCTGGAGCCCCTCTGCTGTGAGGACAGACTGAGAGAGTTGGGGGGGTTCAGCCTGGAGAAGAG
>JAOXNO010000063.1:26549831-26561269 GCA_028565335.1 Limnodromus scolopaceus
TGAGAGCCTGGCCCAGGTTGCCCAGAGAAGCTGTGGCTGCCCCATCCCTGGAGGGGCTCAAGGGCAGGTTGGAGGGGTCTTGGAGCAACGTGGTGTGGTGGGAGGTGTCCCTGCCCAGGGCAGTGGGTGGCACTGGGTGGGCTTGTAATGTCGCTTCCAACCCAAACCATTCTGTGATTCTGATTCCACTTCTGGCTCAGTTTCAGTTTACTTCAAGAATGTGCAGCGTGGAAGATTTGACTGGTGCCTGTCCTCAGAGCCCGTGCTTTTCTGGACCGCTTTTAAAAAACTGTCCATCCTCCTAGTTGCATCTGCCTGATGACCCCACAGCCCCAAAACATTTTGGGAACTGGGAGAGGCTCTTGCGTGAAGAGCAGCTGGTGGTCAATGAAGGCGCATCAGCTACTGAGCTGTCCGTGTGCTCCAGGGGCTTTTGCCTGCTTCAGCCAAGGGCAGTGGTGTTGCCCTGGTGAAGCGCACATCCCTGTCGTTCCTTTTTGCCTTTCTCAGACTTTTTCTCTCAGCTTTAAACAAGAAACTCTGGCCTGGCCAAACAGCTTAATTTTAACTTGGAGTAGCGTGGTGGGATTCCTGCAACGGCTTGGTCAGTGAGAAGAGTCCACTTTACTAGACGGTCCCCTTGATCAGTCTTTATCCAGGTTCATCTGTATGTTTTGAATTAAATGTTAGTTTTCTATAGATGCTTGTGATTCTAGATTTTATTACTGTGTTTGTGCTTAAGAATGTCTTATTATTTACTAGGGACTGCTCAGTTTTTTTCTTCTTTCTTTCTTTCTCTTTTTTTTTTCTTCCCCGGATCCATCATTCTCCTATTCCATTTTTACTTTAGAGGAGAGTGTGACTTTTTCTTGTTTCGCCTAGATACTTTGAGGTGTTATTCATCATGACCTGCTATTGCATCGAGGAGAGCTGTTTAATTGAAACTCCGCTTGAAGCCAGAAAGTCATAGTGTGTTTTTGCTTATTCACTTTCCCTCCAAACTGGGAGATGCCTCTATCTGCATCCAACTTATACAGTGTTAACAGTCAGGAGCTTGGATTTTGGGAGGAGAGAGATCTTTATTGCTCATAGCTTGTTAGGTACACGTTGTCCTGTGGGATTTGGACAGTTGTTCCTGAAGAGTGATTTATCGTAGGGTGCCCTCTGCCACTGGAGCATGAGTCACACCAGGCGTCTCTCATGTGACAAGTATCCACAGACTTTTCCCCCCGTAATCCTTTCGCTCCTCCCATCCTCCAAATGCTTGTGTTGCCACACGCAGCCTTGTTCGTGCGTTACGGTGCGTGCAGTGACCCTGCCAGTTTGAAGCAAGGCTTATGAACAGTACTTAGGGCAGGGCTGTGCGGTTTGTGATGCCCACCTACCAACCCTTTCTGTAGGTCCCAAGTCCTTAAGGTCTGCTTTTGATTAGCTTTTATTGCATGTTGTAGAAGCAGGCGTTCAGCCATATTTTATATGTACTACCCCGAACTTTTTCCAGTGGTCTCAATGCTCCCATTTAGAGTTGCATGGACAAGGCTTCAGATTTACTCATCCGTTATCCAGAAGTTTCCCAGAAGAGGAACGAACCCAGAGTTGGTGAGCAAAATTTTGCATTTGGAAACAAGCTATATATGAGGGCAGATGAGTGCTGTGTGGATGAAAGAGGTACTTGAGATCTCTGCAGCATAGATACTGGAAGAAATCCAGACATTTGGATTGTTGAATCCTCTTTGTTTGCGTATCAGTCTCCACTTACTAAGCAAAGTTGTTAACATTATGCTTCTCTGCTCTTCTTAGAAATGAATGAGAAAAGTAAGAGCATCGCTGTTGAGGATGTGTGTTTCTCTGTGAAAATCACTTAATACTTCATATGAAAAAAAAAAGAAGAATTCAATAAGATGATGAAACATTTGCTACAAGAAACTGTAATTTTTCTGAAAGTTATTGAAATGTTACTTCAGGCTTTATTGTCCAAAGCACAAGTAACAAAATGAGCTAATTAGCTTGCATAATTGCATATTTGATTTTTAACAAGTTGGCCTGGTGAAATATGTACTGTGACAATAATATGGAAAAAAAATGAGGACTCTTGCACAAGACTGCTCTTCCAAGAGGAGTGCTAATGAAAGGATCATTTTTGGGGGAAGAGCTGATGCTGGATGTTTTGTCTAAGCAGAAAGTCTGCATGTTTTCTGTTAGAGTAGTATCTAGACTTGTATGAGAGATGCAGATTGTAGCTGCTTGAGGTGTCTGTGCAGAACTTCTGCCTTCTTTCTGTACGTAAGATGCTTTGCTTGGACAGTTGCAGGCAGTGGCTCTACGTTGTGGGACTTCTGGGTGTGCAACTTGTTTTATCTGTTCATCTCAGTATAAATACAAAACGTAAAACCTATGGAAGGTGACAACAGGAGTTCTTAAACCTGGCATAATTTTTACAGTAAGAGTTATTAAATTTTAATTTTCCACTGAAATACAGTGACCGAGGATAAAAGCGTCTGTCACATATTTCAAATACTTTTAGGTCTGAAATCTAGGGAAGAAGGCAGCTCTGGAACACTTGATGGGGGCTTTTATGTCCTGACAAAATATCTTTTGATAGCAGTTAAGGAGTAGCCAGCACGGTGTGAGAAGAAGAAGTTTTTTAGCTTGTTTTCAGCCAGTGTATTTCTTGCAAAAAATAAAATAGAGGAAAAAAAAAAAAAGGGAAAAGCTTACATTGTTCAGTAGAGGCATTATTGGACTTTTTGAAAAACTAACACAAGCTTAAGAACAGGAAAACTAAGGCAGGAAGGCATCTCGAGAAAACAACTATAGTAGTGTATTTTTCTCATACTACTAAAGAGCGTTTGGGGATTACTTAATAAAACTTGTGTGCTTCTCTGATTTTTATATTTATTCTTTTTTCTAAGATATTGAGGGCAAGCATTTTTCAGGTGGGTAGAGGGGCAGTGGGCAATCATCTCATGTCCAGATGCTTCCAACTAGGGGAATCAGTACCGGGCCCCGCAATGTGCTTGTGGAACCTGGTAGCCTGGTTGTTGTAGAAAGCTACAGAAACCAGAAAGCTGATGTTCCTAATCACTTCAAAAGCTCTTACAACAAGCTGTTCGTGACACATACAGGATGGTGCTTTCCTGACAAAGCATTCGGAGAAGCGGTGTGAAATTTTTCTAAACTCTATTCTGATACCTAGAACGTGAGAATCAGACTTTTGAGTGAGTATAGCTGATGTCAGCTATACGTTTTTTTTGAACTTCAAGAAAATGAATCACTGAGTGGTTTATAGGGAGTGAAAATAAATAATGCATAAGGATTTAAGTCCGTTCCGCTCTCCTGTGGTTCACACAGGGTTGGTTCTGTCCTTTTCTGGTCTTGTGCTGGGAGAATTCTTGTTGCGATTTGGCTAACCAAAGCCTGTATTTATATTATTCACTCTCTTAATAACTGTGTTGATTTTTTTTCAGGATTTTGCTGTTTGGAGAGCTTGGTATTAAACATATATCTAAAAGTGCTAGTTAGTCTGTTAAAGACGGTTCCCAGCCATTGCTAATGATGATTCTCTGCAGAAGATGATAGTTTTGCACAGAATAATTATGACACTATGAAATTTTATTGGATGATGCAAGCTAAGTAGTTGTTATGGTATATGAAAGAGAAAAAGTTACGTTGTTTTAAGGCTTGATGCAGCACTACTTGTTGAATAAACATTCATGCAGTTTTCCCAGACTTGAATGATGCTTAAAGGGGGAAGGATGAGGCTGTTAGTGCTCAAGAACTGCCAGAGAGCAGAAGAGGCAACTTTTCTTACCCCTCTCCTGCTCAAGTCAGTTCCTGAATGCTTTTTATTAGTTGCTTGTCCATGATGTGAAAATTGGGTATCTTCTTATTGCATCACACGTTTTGAATTTTTAGTTCAAAACCACAGGTTTAACAGGCTATTTGTTTGCACGTAGGTACCATGGTGTCTAAATGACGTGTTTTAGATAAATCACTCTTTCTAACCCTCTGCTGCAGTTCCTAGTTATGACTTTTTTTTTTTGCTATGCTATTTTTTGAAAGCTTGTAAAAAGGACTAATTTTCCAAGCAATTTTGAAATTTCCGTCTGGAAAATATATTCTGTCAACGTGGCAGAAAATGGTGTGCGTCCCTGTGAGTTAACTGGTTTTGTGAGTATAAGCACTGGTCAGGTGCTTGCAGGCTTGCAGCAGCAAAACAGCAGCAGTCTCCTGGCAATCTTTTGCTGCAAAAACATTTATTCTTTTTAAATGTTGCAAGAAAAGTTCGATCTTTCTTAATGCATGCCGCTTTGGGAGAGTAGATTTTAAAATCCAACCATATTTCTTGCGTAGACTCTCGTGGTAAAGATGTGCTGATAAAAGAGCCTGTAAAGTTCCACGGGGGAACCCCCCAGCATTTATTTGCCTTTCAGATTATCTTTATATTCTGCTCATTGCATTTTTGTTGATTCTCGGTTCCAGCTATGTGGTTGGATCTGTCTTTTTGAAGGCAAATGGATATGCGTCCGAGCATGAGACGCAATTCACGTTGGGAGGCATTAGGCCTTTTTGTGGTGACACTGTGAAAAGAAGCAGCCACCTACTTTTTGCTTGTATTGGGGTTGATTTTTTTTTTTTTTGGTGGTTTTGGTCAAGCATAGTGTATATTTCCTGCTCAGTCCAGCAATTGCAGTATTTTGGAATGATGGACTGTCTGGGGGCTTATTTCTTATTAAATTATGATTATAATTTTTGTGCAGATTTTTCTCTACTGGCTTCTAAGCATAAGTTCTGACCGGTGAACTTAATCCAGGAATAAAATGCTGTAGTTTCCACAGATTTTAATCGCATTTGGTCTGACATCCTTAATGCTTCATATCCGTTCTCGGTTTTACAGACTTGTTTTTTAGTTAACTGAAATAGTAACCTGCATAATTTAATGAAACATTGATCTGCTTTCAAAAAGGAGTCATGATTACCTAGTTGATGCAGAAAAAACCTAATAAATAACAACCAAAAAACCATAAAAATATCGAGTTTTATGTAAGTGACTTGTAAATTCTGTCTCTCCAGTAGAGCGAGGAAGATTCTTCTGCTGTACTTTTTTTGAAGCTTTAGAAACCAAAACAAAAACCAACACTAGTATTTCAGTAACCAGAAAGAGCGTTGAGAGAGGTTTTGTCACAGCTCTGATACTACTCACAAAGACCTTTTTAATGTGAGTCTATGCGTGGATATTTTTACTCCATAGAACTGTAAAAATGGATTGAGTTGCATCTGAGTTTTATCTAAATGGATGTTTTCTAGAACTTCAGTGATATTTGTAACAAAAAAAAAGGTGACTTGGTAAGCATACTTAAAATTTGGCTGAAGTACATGATAGCAGACTGTCAGGTTTTGCTATGAAGTTGAAAATTGTCGAAAGTATTTTCTGAGATGGTTTCCTAGTTGTGGAGTGCACTCCTTCCTCAGGGAATACACCAAGGGGATGCTATCACTTGTTACACAAACACCTTCTGTTGTTCTGTTTGTAAGCTAAAATAGGGTTTTTTTGTGTGTTGTTGGTCGTCTTGAATGGAACTTCTGGAAGTTTTTTTGTGATTTTATTTTAAATTTTTTTTCCCCTTGGCTATGAAATGCCTATGCCTTAATCTAATATTTTAAGCTCTAAGCAAGCACCTTTGACACGAGTATGTATGTATATATATTAGCATATGCAATGTAAATTATAGGTTTCGGGAGGGGGGGAGGGACATGAAAGAGTCTAAAACTTAGATTAAAAAAATAATTGTATCCCTCTGACTCTTGAGTCTGGCAGGTACAGTATTTTGATAAGGCTCAGACTAAATTAAAAAACTTGAGAAATTAAGTCATAGTTGCAACTTCATTAATGGACTTTAGGGAGAAGCAGAATGAGGGGGGAAAATATAGGGGTTTAAAATCTTTAACTTTCTCTAATCTCTTTAACTAACCTCTAAGCTATTTTAACTGCTTATATACAACAAACCCCTGCAAATAATACAGTTGGTTAGCCCTGTGCTCGGCTGTTTTTACTTGCTGCTATTAAAATTCTAGTACAAGCTGTTAGCAGTTCGTGGGTGATTTTGTATTTCAGCAAATTCTTTTCTTCAAGATAGTTTGTTCCTCGCAGTAGGTGAATTTGTATTTCCTCTGCTTTTTGTAATCTTAAAACATTGTGATATGAAAGGCTGCATTTAAAACTTTTATTTTCTTCCATTTTTTTTTTTCTAAGCATAACAGTCTATACTGAGACTCTTAGCATGCTGTTTCATTAACCTTTCTGGTTTTACTTGAGGAATCTGCCTTTGTCATAGCTGATGAAATAAAGTAACCCTATTTCATTTTGAATGTTAAACTTTCTTTCCAGAAACTCTTCTCATGTTCTGTAAAAACTAATGCCTGGGTGGTTGGCTTTTGGTCTGTTTGGTTTTTGGGTGGGCGTTAGAGCAGGTGAAGGTAACACAGCGGAAAGAAGAGAACTAGAAAGCCGAAACGGACTCTTCCCAAAGAATATTTCATGCACTACAACTTGGTCGGTCCTGCCCTTGCCAACCTCTTTCCAAATTATTTCCATAAGTCTGAAGTTGCCAGTGAAATGTCTCGGTGCAATGACAAGACAGAGGAGCTTCAGGAACAGGTCTCAGGCAGAGAAATGGTGGTGCTGGGAGCTGCGGGGTCTGCTGTGCTCAGCGCGGTGGCCTGGAGCAGCCCCTTCCCCGGGGGTCCCGTGGCCAGCGAGGGGCTGCTGTCGGTGGCTGTGACTTGGGTGCCACCTGTGAGAAACGCAGAGCGGTATTCATCTTGAAAGCCACAGCTGGGTCATCCATGTACAACTGTTTAGGAAAGACACTTGTTTTGTCAGGAAGTGCCACTTCCTTTGCGTTTTTACAGAATAGCATAAGGCCTAAATTTTAACAAAAACTCATTTTCATATAGTGGAAGCTGTTTCAAGATGTAGCTTTCAAAATAACTTAGAAAACCATTTTCTTTTTGTCTTTAAAGGAAGCATAGTAACATGCTTTGAGTCATGTGACAGAAGGATTGATCTAAATTTGTTGGATTTTTGAGCTCTGATTTGTAGTGATGTGTCTATTGTTCTAAGATTAAAAACACTGACAAGTCTATTTCACTCATCTGAAAAGTCTCTTTCACTCATAATGACTTTATAAGTGTAATTCTTTTCAACTGTTTCTATTTACTGTTTCATTCCCAGTTAAAACTATGTTACAAGTGTTATGTTTCAGAACTGAGGAAGTCTGGTAAATGCTGTAAACTCTGTCTGTGACTTGGTTGTTTTTTGTAAGTTTGTATTAAAATGAGTGATCAGTATCTAAAAGTGGGGTCTGAAGCCTTGTGTGGAGTTGTCAGCTTTTGCTGTAACTTCAGTTGTTACACTAATGAGGGTGCTATTCTGTTTTTTTTTCCCTGAATAATTGAGGATTTTAGTGTATAAGGTCTGTTGGAAAGTTTTAGAAAAGCTTTTTTTTTCTTTTCGTGGTTTGTTTTTTTTTTTTTGGCATGTCAGAGATTGCTTCCTCTCTCATGCTCTTCCCCAGTTCTTGACACCCAGGGTAGCCACCCTTCTCTGACTATGATGTGAAAGTGAGTCTTGATATTTGGGGAGGGGGGGGCACTGACTCAAATCTGTATGGCAAGACCACCGCATTTTAGCTATGAAAATGCAAGCGTGCTCCCTTCAGATTTCTGTTAAAGGAAAGAAATGAATACATAATTTCCTACTTGAACATTTTGAACGGTAGTCTCTGTTTACTCAGCAGCGTGTACAGACTGTGTCAAGAGAAGCTGAAATGATGAGGTTAGCCTTAACCGATTTAACATCTTTCTTCCTCGGAGTAAATGTTTACAGCTGTTTCTTTCTTAGTGGTCAGCGTTTCATATATGAAGTCACTGGGGAGACTGCTGTTTAAATATTTAAAAGTGGGGTATGATTCAGGGGGAGGTGGGATCAAGGCTGGGGGAGAGGCAGCTTGTGCGAGCGGCTCTGAATGGGCAGATGTGTGTGTGATGAGGCAGGCGGTGAGTCAGAACTCAGCCTTTTGCTGAAAGAATGCTTTTTTTCCCCCAGCGTGCTGGGAGAATGGAAAGAGGAGGGGAGGGGACTGCACCGCTTCACTGGGGACTGGTGTTTTCGGAGGGTGGGGGGGTGAAGTTGGGTCCCTCGGTGGCTGTTGAGAGCGTGCTGATTCACGAGTCTGTGGGTGGTGAGGACTGTGGGCCATGGCTGGGGAGGAAAAGGCTTGGTTGCTTTAGGGAGAAGGAACACTTTCTGTAACTGCAGGATGTGTGGATGGAGCATACCGATAGCGTATCTATAGCACATCACTTAAATACGCTGGTGTTGTGAGATAAGGATTTACTAGAGGACTAAAATAGGATGTGAAACTGAGGTTTTGCGTCTGGTGCTCAATTAAAGCAACTTTTTTTTTTTTTAAGTCATTCAGAATCGTCCTCAGTCTGCTTCGCTATATTCAAATCAAGTTTGGCTTTTAAAATATGAACGAATGGTGTTACAGGAGCCAAGTCCCTGCCTATTTTTATCAAGAAAGCTAACTCCCTGTTAGTTGGAGTTGGAGGAGAGGGTTGCTCATTTAAATGCAGATGAAAAGAAATAACAGATCAGTTGGGAAGGTGAGATCCACTATATATGGAAGGTGTGGCACAGAGGTCTTTGAGATCAAGCCAGCTGGTGGGGTGAGAAAGCACAAATGCAGCTCAACAGCTAGTGTATTTGTGTAGCACATTCTCAAGTTTACGTGTGTTTATGGTGCTGTTCATCCTCCATCCAGATAATCTGCTCAGAGATAAGAGTGTTTACTCTTGCTGGTGGTTCAGTCAGCAGACAGAGTATTTGTTCTAACACTAAAAGCCCATTTCCAATGTAAAAGTAACATGTTTACTTTTCTCATTTAAAAATTTCTAATGCTTCTTCGATTTGTAGTAGGAATCTGAAATGGAAGATGTAATTTGAAGTGAAACGTAACTTTTGCATAACAGCCACCTGGACAAAAATTCGGCTGGGAGAAGCTAGTAAAAATTGCAGATTTCAGTACGTGACAGTTTACCTAAGTCTCAATATCTAACAAGCTGATTCACTTCAGCTGTGTCAGTGTGTGGAAAACAAGGGAGAACTTATTCTCCTCCTTCAATTTGTTTATAATAATGCTTAACTTAGTTATACAACCATCTACTCTCACTGTCAAAAAAGCCATACCTAGTTTGGTACATAGAACGGACCATACTCCGAAAGGAGACAGCTGTACAATATATCTTTTTTTTCTTACGTTGTCCCTAAATGGTGTTTCTTTGTGTAGCATTAAATTCGTCCACTGAATAAGAAATTGGTAATTGCCTGGCTTTCAACCCCTTCTGCTTCCTATCGCTCTCTAGTGCTTTTCACCCAAGTGTCTGAGTTTTACAAGACTTCGGGACAGTATTATGAAAAGCACCCAAGGATCTGGGTGGGATTTATAAAATTGTCTGAATGCCATTGATCTGGGGTTAGCAACAAAACTTTGAAACAGGTGAAAGAGTGTCGTTGTTAGAATAACTACTTTTCATCAAATTGTGTAGCTCAGTAATATTAAGGGGGGAAGTTGAGGTCTTTATAGAAATAATGTGGCTTTTGCCTTTGCTGTCTTACTAGCAGCTTTCTGAAGGTGACTGTCTTAAGGCAACTTTCAGCATACAGAATTCTGAAAGTTTTCAAAAGACAACTTTGTGCTGGGTTTTGAGGTGCCATAACAGATCGTGTGCTCATAGACAAGAGCAGTAATTTGTTAATAATTCTGTTAAGTTTGGAAATTGAAAGGGAACCAGCATGGCTTTATCTGAAAAGAAGGAAATATGTGGTTAAACCGTTTGGGCTACAGTCTTAGGTGGTTTCCATTCTTCAGAAAGGGGGGGGTGGGGATGAAGGAGTCTAAATTCCTTTCTCTAAAATAAAGGAAAAAAGCACCAGTGGGCTTTATTGTGTATCGTATTGGGAGAAAAGTTCCTGCGTAAGCGCATGTGGTTTCAATATGAATTATAGCAAATTTGAGTTAGTGTAGTAATTCCAAAATTCAAATATCTTGCAAAGGCATTCATCCTTTCAGAGGTGAAAAATGTGTGTTATTTGAGTTTTCAAGACCTGCGTGAAGTGGTGTAGGGCTTGAAGGGCTCTGACTGGGGAGCAAGGGCAGAGTGCTTTATCTGGAAGGGTCAGGCTGGATGCCAGTGGTTCGGTGGTCCCTGCTCTGTCACCAGCTCAGCTCTTGGTCACTGTGCTTAGGGCAGATAGTGGGCATCAGTAATCACATCACCTCTGTCAGCTTCTTTCCCCTTTCCCCTTTGACTTCTGGAGACTTACACAGAATTTCCAGCGCTGCTCAGGCTTCCAGGTGACGTGTGAGGCTTTTCGTGCCCTCGGGGGCCGCAGCGGGGCTACCTCCTGTCTGCACATCATGCACCAAGGCAATGGAACAGCCGCCGAAACAAGGCAGTTAATGGCAGCATCATATTCCTAGAAGAAAGAAACCAAAAATACTCTCATTCTGGACAACTCGAAAAGCTAGATTTTGTCATCTGTGGGAAGTCCTATGTAACTTCTGATTTCCCAGGCTTTCGTTAAGGGCCAAGAAGGATAGTAGGAGGCTGGGTGAAGGGTAAACCCTGAATGAAGATCAGCAAAATGCTTGCTTGCTTCTGCAAAAAGTAACTGGCATTAGAGTATAGACAAACTAGGTTTGTCTTTACAAGCCTATAGTTAGATTATGCTGCTTTTTTTCTTCCTTGTGAATTATTCTGCATTCTTAGAAGAGAATGACTTGATTCTAATAGCCTTTTTAACTGTCTTTCACTTCCAAACTAATTAAACACGTCTATTAAATTGATGGTGTGTACTTCGTTTATTTCTTGTCAGATGAATGAGTGAAGACTGTGCTGAAAGGGAGTAATGTTGTATTTCATATGTTTGAAATGATTAATCTTGAAATGAGGGCTGTGGGAGGTGGTTTCCTGGTAGTCCACATCTTACTCACGCTGATTCTTACACCTCTGCTCGCAAAGGCTGTTGGCTGGTAGGTCTGCGCCCTGCCTGGTGTGCTGTCATCTCAGAAGACATAGGTGTGATGACTTGCAGAGATGGGCTGTTGAGTACAGGGACAGAAAACCAGTCTCTGCTCTTCTGAGTAGAGACCCTGCAGTAGGAAAGCTGGTACAGAGAAGATGTGCTTGAACTGACCTTTATTTCTTCGTTAATTGAGCTACTCCATATTTACTAATTGAAGCTTCTAGACTATGTCACTTCATACTGAAGTGTGTTCAGTTCAGCACAGGAATGGACATGGACCTGTTGGAGTGGGGCCAGAGGAGGCCACGGAGATGCTGGGAGGGCTGGAGCCCCTCTGCTGGGAGGA
>JAOXNO010000063.1:26561369-26580383 GCA_028565335.1 Limnodromus scolopaceus
TTTGGTGTGAGGGTGGTGAGAGCCTGGCCCAGGTTGGCCAGAGAAGCTGTGGCTGCCCCATCCCTGGAGGGGTTCAATAGCAGGTTGGATGGGGCTTGGAGCAACGTGGTGTGGTGGGAGGTGTCCCTGGCCAGGGCAGGGGATGGGACTGGGTGGTCTTTAAGGTCCTTTCCAACCCAAACAGTTCTATGATTCTATAAAGGAGTCAGGGTGACACTAAGCGGTCACAAACAGAGAGCCTGAAAACCAGCCCAAAAGTGCATGTGTTCCAGTTTACCAGGACAGCTTCTGCATTAGATAAACCTTCCTTCTGTACCTCCTGTAACTCTTTGCCTTTCCTTTTTCTGCTTGAGTGCCCTTAGCTGTTAAGCGTGGAGCTGAGCAGGTAGGCAGAGTCGGGCTGCTATCAAATGTCTTGTAGCTGTAAACGTCAGTTACACTTTGCTGATGAGGATTTGCCAGGGGATGAATTTAGAGCTGCTGAAGGAGGCTCTGTGTGAAAATTCCCCTTCTTAGCTGGACCACTTCTAAAGACCGAAGAGACTCGGTGGCATTTGGAATGTCTAGGCAGTCTTTAAATCTGAAGTGGGTGCAGGCCTGTGTGCGTGTGTTGTGTCTCTGGCAATTCAGCATAGACAAACTTCTGTTCCATGGGGGTTGACTGGCCAAGTAGGCTGAAAAAATTACTGAAAGTTGATTTTTGTGTATTTCTTTCTTTACAATTTAGGTAAATTTACTGCAGTTTTGTTTGTTTGTTTGTTGTTTTTTGTTTTTTTTTTTTTTTAAGGTTGATGTCATTAAATATAGGGTGTTAGACTCATTTAGTGTTTTATTTGCTTCTTTTTAAATTTCCTGTGTGGAGACTCATCTCTGGTTCTTCAGAAGGGGAACTGCTTCTGCTTTAAATCACTATATCGTCTGCCCTTATCTAGATGTAGGGCCTTAAGCTCATGCATTATTCCTTGCTGCAGCTTAAGGCACTGTGCATGCTGGTGCTGTAGATGGTTTTTGATCAGCTGGTGTTGCTGCTTCTGAAAATCCTTTCACAAATGCTAGAATAGACACAGGAAGACTTCCTTATTTTTAGCACGGTGTGTGTATAGTGTATTTTACTGAACTCTGACTGGTTTGTAAATTTGAGGAGGACTGAAACTGATGCTTGTACTTTGTTGAAAGAGCTCATGTATTGGAGTAAAATACAGTGCTTCCTGGGGATGGAGGGGGAGGCATGTGTTTGTTTAACCATTTAAATGTGCTGTAAAGGATCCTCCCTGTCTGGCAGCATGCCACTTCCTTTGTGACACAAAGGTAAGCTGACAAGAAAAACAGTTACTTTTAACTGAAAGCAGTAACAGAATTCTAACCAAATCCTGGTGCACGCCAGTTTATAAAATGAGAACAGAGCTTAAATTTATTCCATCCAGTACAGTAGGCAAAAGTTACAGCACTCACTTGATTAAAATGAGTTCTTGGAAAGGAGGCAGGAGAAGCTGTTAAGTGGAGTCTTATGTTACCAGCTGGTTTGGATGTTCTTCTAAGAATACATATAGAAGCTTCCTGCGCTGGTATTTTCATTGTGCAGACATGTGTAAATGCTTTAAAATTCATAGCCTGTGTTTTGCTTTTATTTCAGGTGTACTTGAAGGCACCTATGATTCTCAATGGTGTCTGTGTAATCTGGAAAGGCTGGATAGATCTACAGAGACTGGATGGTATGGGCTGTCTGGAATTTGATGAAGAGAGAGCACAGGTAAGAAGACAATCTGCCCACGACTGCTGTGCCTTAGATGTTTGTTCTTCTGGAAGGAAACATGTGGGCAGGTAGCAATCACACATTCTAATTTGCTTGTTTTCTGCCTTCACTTTGAGTACAAATTTCAAAGAAAACTTACAGTACAGAAGTTCAGAAATATGTTATTGTAACTAGTCTAGTGTTTTAATTAGATCAAAATACGAGGGGTGGGAATCATCTGTAGTTCACAACTTCGTGGGTGATTTAGCACTATTGCTATGCTACAGAGTAGTAAATCTTAAAGTATTTGAAAAGCTATGTCTTTAACTCAAAACAAGTTAACTGGCAAGTTAACTAACAAGTTAACTATTCTAGCTGTGTACTTTAGGGTGATTTTTTAAGTAGCTTTTTGTTTCATTATGTATAGAGGGAGGATGAATTTTTTTGCACTTGTTCTTAAAGAGTGGTAGACTCTCTTGTCTCTTAAGGTATGGCAGCTTTTGAGAGCTTCCTTCCTATCTACCTCCTTCCTAGCAGCAAACTGACTGTCTAGCAACTGAACCTTTGGACATGTGCAGGAACAAAGCAAACACAGAGGAAATGACACTTTTAAGTGCATATCATATATGTAAGTTTGACTTACATAGCTGTGGCTGTGGGGTTCCTTACTTTCGTCAGATTTGAGACAGACCTTCTCTGCTTTTAAGATGTAGCTTGCTAACAAAGCTCCTTAATTGATATTAAAAGCTGCTGCACTAAAGGCTTTGTGTGGGCTGGCATGCAGATCACCTGTCTCTGCAGCGGACAGAAAACTGGATGTAGTAACATCAGCTACCAGAGTTATGATTTGCAAACTATATTTTATGGTGAACTCGGCAGTTCATTTCTGTAGTTTGATGATTTAGAAATGTTAGAACTATGTGAAGGCATGGTCCAAAGTACTTCTGAATACAAGGGTTCGTTCAGCACACAGAGAAAAGAAGAAGGGTGAGAAATTTCCTGCAGCCTGTTTGTTTTTTTTTTTAACTCCCCAAGCTCTATATTGGTACTCCAGCAAACGATTCTTAATAACTTATTCTGTGCCTGTATATAGCCGTTTTCTCCCAACTTCTCTCTGAAGACTTCTTCTTTCACCCAAAACCATCATGACTTCCCCTAACTTTTTTGGAAATTTGAGTAATTCATGTTGAACCAGTGTGCAATGTCTCCTAAATGGTAACTCTGTCTTTTTCAGCCTGATAGCATAATAAAATTGGAGCTTTCTTTATCGCCTTCCTTTTTTTCCAACTCGCTCGTGAATAATTGAACTGGTTTGTGTGGCATTGGTGATTTCCTTTGTCTTTCTTTGTTACACTTCATATATGCCATATATATGGGTGATTTTTGCAAAAAACTTAATATTCACACAAACTGTTTTTCCAGATTTCCTTTACTTTCCCTCTGTGCCCTCTGGGGGGTTTGCTTCTGCCGGCTGTGCGGTGGAACTGATTTAAATTAGGGTGCATTTTCTGTTTCCACACTCTGCCTCTTGTTCTCAGCCCTCGCTTCCTTGGGGTTTCCCTTTTAGTCTTCTACAGCCACAGTTGGTCACTGCGTAACAAGCAGGAGCTCTCTGATTCCACCCAAATACCAAGAGAACTCCTCTAGTCCAGGCACGCAGAACTGCAGGGCATATTGATTCTCTTCTTTCTGTTCAAGAGCTGGAAATATTCAAATCAAATTTTATATGGGAGTCGGCGTATCGCGCTAGCGGAGTTCCTCTTCAGCAGGGAGGTCTCTGGAAGGAGAGGAACTGCTGCAAGCTCCATTGATTAGAAGGCCTTCAGGCGGTAATGTCTTACACAAGGTCAAATGTACACCCCTGGGGACTGTGCAAGATAAATCCCAGGGGGTTTGATCTATGACTGTTAAGTTTGATATATGACACTAACTCACGTGACTTCTGAACTGAGAGGAGACTGATTTGGACGTGTGCTCAGGAGATAGTGTCACTCTTTTTCAAAATTGGGTAGTTCTGAAAAAAGTGGGCACCTTTCCAAAAAAAGAAGGTATTCAGGTGGCCTGTTGGTTCATTTTTTCTCTTTTTAATTTCCCAATAAATGTTTTTACATGCTCTTGGATTATTTTAGTTTCCTCATGTGTATATTCTGTTCTAACTACACCTAGGATTTTCTTTTTGTCGTCTTCAGAAAGTGTTTGTGCACTGAACGTGTGATTTATTCTTTTTTTTTTTCTTTTGTGAGGGATGTCAGTACTTTCTTGAGTTTTGAGTACAGGGTGCTGAGCTGGAGGTATTACACAGTGTGGATCTACCGAGATATGTTTGCACTCAGTTACAGGTGTGTGATTGTTTTCAGCCTGTGCTTCTCAGAGATTATGAGGAGGTCATCTTATTTGCTCCAGTAGAAGTACCTAAGAGTTCCCAGTGTCACAAGGCACTATACAGACACAGAAAAGTAGCTGCACCCTTGTATTTGTTAGTATTGTAAACATTTGGGCAATCTTTTGCTTTCTTCAATTTCCTTTTTCCTGTACCTGTCACTTTGCTTTCTTTCTTAAAAACTGTTTTAATATTGCTAGTGGCGGTTGACCTAACTGCTGACTTGGATCCCAAAATAACGCTGATGTCAGAGTGGGTTTAAGTGCCTCGTACTATGCAGTGTCGTGCCTGTGGGACCCACTGGCATTCGCAACCCCCCCCATGCGCACCCCTTGACTCCCACTTTCTGGAAGGCTTGCCTTATACAAACATAACGCTATTGCTTTCTCCTGTCTGTTATCACTTCTTACTAACTAATACTGGGATCGGATAATTTTTTTCTCTGCTGCCACACTTTGTAAATTATACTGTCCTTCACCAGGTCAAAAAAATAGTTTGGGAAGAAAAACCACATGTGTCATGATAAAGTGCTTTAATTGTGGCTTTTAAGGTAGTGTCCTTTCTATTTAATTCACAGCCTGTTAATGTCTTGCTGCTAAGCAGTCCTTTTATTACTGATGCAGCTGTGTGTTCAGACTTCGGTGACTAACATACACAAAGCTCTACATACATGCTTGAGTACCTTCTCCGTTTGGGGCTGAGATTTCCATGGATTTGATCTTTATCTTGGGTGTTGTTAAAAGACTGTTTCTGTCTTTGGTGCTTCTGTATCTCTTCCCTAACATCCTTTCCCCTCTCTTTTTTTTTTTTTTTTTGCTGGGTCGGGGGGTTTGTTTTGTGCTGTTCTCATGTTAATATGGCTCATGTTTTACTGCTTCTTTTTCGTAGCAGATTCGTACCAGGAGCATTTTGATTGATTAAAACTAAGATGGATAAATAAATGATTGGGTCTCACAGCTGAATTTGTAAGGCTATAGTTGCCGGATTGGAGTGACACCTGAAAAAAAGTCTTTTAAATTCCTCTTGTACAAGTTCCTTATATGTTTGTTAATTTCTGCTAAAACACATCACCAGGAGTAGAGCAGAATTCTTTTTTTTTTTTTTCCTCTTTTTTTTACTTAAAAAAAGTTCTGGTGCTTTCTGACACTGAAACCAGTGTTTCAGCTGTCAGCATGTGTTCATTCTGGATGTCAACATAATGATTCTTTTCCTATGAATTTCTAATTTAGTTTCTTGGTTATGACCATTTCTTTTAAAGTATTCTGGCTGAGGCTATATGTTAGCCTTTTCTTTCATGACCACTTTAAATGATGATAAAATGCAAAAAATCTTTTATTAAAAAAATCTGCTTTCATTTAAGTCTGTTTAAAATAAAAGGGGGTAATAAAGACATACATAGCTTTTGTAAATGAGAAATAAGGCAGCTTTTCTGTAGTCATCCGGGAGACGAGCTTATCTGTTTTGTCTCTGTCCTTCTGCATTATTAAGAACAAACTTACTTTCCACTGTCTGACCTTGGTTGCTGTGCATTGCATGAACATTAAGATAGCTATAAATGGGCCAAACCCTACTCTTGAAGGTAGTAGGTAGTGTTAAAATGTTATCTTACTGGCAGCTTTAAACATTGCCTTTCAACATAGCTTTCTGGGGACCTGGCTGTGCGGAGTTATTGATTGACAGATGTTTGTATTTAACTGTGTTAGGCCACGAGGGGCACTCCTTCACATCATTTCACAAAGTAGCTTCAGGGTGCACAACTCTGCCAAAGGCAAAAAAGGCAATTTAACGTTCTTTCAGACTAGGGATGCTTTATCTTAAATTAAAAAATTTATGCACTTAATCCCTTGCTGTATTAAAATTTAGTTGGGCTCTCAACATGTTTATGTCCTCTAACAGTCAAGGTTAGGATTTTTTTTATTATTATTATTAACTTTCAACTTGAAAATCACATTTTGGGGGGGGGATCATGAGCAGAGTTAGTAGTAATTATAGCTGAGGAATTAGGAGGAGGGGGAGCCAATACAGTTTATCCCTTACTGTTTTGTGGAACCTCTTCAGACCTTACTCCTCCATTCTGAACGTTTTAAAATTCTGGTGGGCAACAGAGCCATCTATTTTCATTCTAAGCAAAACATGCTAAAAGGTGCCTTTAGGAGAAATAACTTGTAAACCAATTAATAATAGTTTCCATATTAATAACACTCTATTTAAAACGTTTCCTAATAGAAAATACTGTTTGAAAGAAATTTTTTTGAGCTTTAACTTATTAAATCTATTCCTGTGCCTAAGCCATTGTTGAAAATAAACAATGGGGCTGTTGAAAACCTGCAGGTTTCTTCTGCAGTGGGTGGGAACGGGTACAAATTAGTGGAGGAATGCCTTTGGCTTTGTGCTTTCTTATGCATCTAAATTTAAATGATACACGAGGACTATGAACATTTGTACTGATGCACCTTCAGCAGCTTCTGGTAAAATGGAGGATTTATTTGGTTTGTAACTTAGTAGGTTTTTTTTTAAATGGAAAAGAGTTAAGTTGCCATTATTTGCATAATGATTGATGCTAATAAACTCTATCCAGATCTACCTGTCTTCAAAATGACTTTTATAAGGAGAATAAAATGTAGTGCCTCTTTCATATAAGTTATTTTTGAGAATTCCTGGCTTTTAGAAAAACAGCACCATTTTAAACTTCTTTGGGAAAGCAGTTCTTTGAAAATATATGTTAATAGTAGCTGCACTGCAGCTTTGGCTGTCTCTAGAGCGGTGATGAAGGTGAGTATTATTTCATTAACCTGTACTGGTATTTGTGGGAACTCGTCCGTGTTCTGGCAGGTTCTGTGGGACATAGTTGTGATCCCTAATATCCAAAAGAAATGTGATGTGGTAGAAAGGAGGGTTGCCTTGTGTGTCACTCTGTGTCATCTGGTTTGATAGCAGGAGGATGCATTGGCACAACAAGCCTTTGAAGAAGCTCGGCGAAGAACTCGTGAGTTCGAAGATAGAGACAGGTCTCACCGGGAGGAAATGGAGGTGAGGGTTTCACAGCTGCTGTCAGTAACTGGTTAGTACTTTCCCAAAACTTTAGATTGTTTCTGTTTATTTGTCTGTTTGTACGGTGTTGTGTATTTTCTGTTTGCTGTTCAATGTTGTCGTATAAAAATTGCAAAATACATTGATTTTAACTCTCGTAAAATTAATTTCAAGTTTTGATAAGATTTCTCAGATTTTATCCTTTTTTCCTTTCTGTAGATGGCCTTATCTGTGAGTACTTAAGCTGTAATGATACATTTGTTCACAGAGCTGCCATAGCTCTTTAAACTAATACTTTAATAGCAGAGAGGGATTGTTTATCCCATGCCATTTCTCGTGAACACAGGAAAGGCTTTGAGAGCTGCGGGCACGTAATTTTGTAGCTCGCTATCCCATACTGTGGGAGACATTGCAAGTGAATTTAATCAGATGCCACAGTCTGCTTTCTTGTACAGGCTAGTTTTATTTTCCTCTCACCTTTTTCTTACTGGCGGGGAGTCTTACTCCTCTGTTTCACTGGTGTAGTTCCCCCCCACTCCCGTCTTGTTCTTTGCTTCTTTAGGGCCCCACAGTCTTGAATCTTGTTCTTTCTTGATGAGAGCAGAAATTACTGGGATCAGGAAGAGAGGAGCCAGAACAGGGAATGGAAACCAGCTGCTCTGAGATGTCAGAAAGGCAGGAGCTATAAGAGGATGAGTAATACATAAGGAGAGTTGGCAAGTTAAGGCAGGCTGTAGGTCAGGCAGAGAATAGGGGGAAAACAGAAACACTTTGAATTTCTTTCCCTTACTAACTCTATTTCCTACTTCCTGCTTCATCCATACAGCCTGACTTTGCTCTAATCAAATGTGATCAATCTGCCGCTCCTCAGGTTTTTAGGAAGTCTGATTATTATTCTTGCTAAGCTACTTTGCTTCGGGCATCCTTACTGATAATTGGGATGATTAGACAGACTTTTGTCAGGTGTCAGCTGCAGCAAAGGTAAAGTCCTTGCCATGGAGGCCTCACTGCCACTGGATTGTTGAAACAACAGCTGGATTAGCTGAATTATTCCCTCTCTCTCGCAGTGTGGCTGGAACCTGCTACTAAGCACAGTTCAAAAAGAAGGTAGAATGAACTTAAAGCTGTTTAGGAAGGTCTGTGGCAGCTTGCCTTGATTTTAACAACACAGTCAGAACTTTAAGCCTGGCCTTATGTCCTTTACTTGGGTTTACTGCAAGCTTTTCTTGATTTATTTTCCTTTACTGAGCCCTTCATCCCCACTCCTATCACTACAGAGAAGAAGCTGTGTGCTTACTGAATGCTGAAGGTTAAAAAGGAATGAGGCTTTGTGAAATGACTTCTGGAGGTCTGTGAGACTTATTCTTTCCTCCAAGTGTAGAAAACACCTATTTGCAGCCAGGATGTGCAAAACCTCTTTCAATTAACAGTGAGCTTCGTGTAATATCGAACATCATGACAGACATCAAAACTTGTGACACTGAGAGACAAAAAGCAACATCCCTGGCCAGCTGCAGGAGCTGGATTCAGTAACTTCTGAAAAGACTCTTGCTTTTAATAAGGCAGCCAGGCAGCAGTTATTAAATGATGTCCTTATTAGCTGCCAGTACCCGTTGTCTCTTAAAACAGCAATAATCATTGTCCTAGCTCTACAGCACTGGTGTAGATCACCTACAGAAAGGAAGAAAAGGAAAAATTACTGACTTGAAATATGTTTAAGCAGAACAAAAAACATTGTCAAAAGTTTTTTCAAATTTATGTGATGTCAGATACGGTTTTTAATGATTATGATATGTTTTGTTATGCATGCTTTATTTTTTAATTTACTGCATGTGTTTAATAGGTATAACCAAGAAATCTTTGCCTCAATTACTTGTAGTTCTATAATTGGGTTTTACATTTCAGTTTTCATTTGTGTGTTTGGGGAAAGTCATCCTGGCCACATTTCTGGAACGGTTACAGATCAGCTTTTGCACTCCGGATCTTAGGACTGCATAAAAATCAAGATCTTTTGGGGCAGGGCAGGGGGAGAGGGGAGCTAGACTTACAATGCATTCATTCCTAAGGAGGAATTAGGTTTCCAAACCATTCCTTGTTTCCCTGACTTTCACTTCAGTTGTGTTCTAATGTGGCATTCAGGCAGAATCAAATGAACTTTAATCAGTAAGCACTTACATAAGGTGCTCGTGATCATTATATAGAATTCTCAGTAGAAAATAATGCATAAATGTGCATTCCCATGTTTATATTTATGGCCTGTATTGAATTTTCCAATGCTTATATGCTCGGTCAGCTTGGTAATGTGGTTTGTCAATTGTCCCCTTCTGACGATTGCATTCCTGACAGCGATAAAAACATTAGTCCAAACTGTATTGTGTACCGTTCGTCTAATTTCAAAAGGTCAAATGGTATCCTTGGTTGTGCTGCAGACTGAAGGTTTTTACAAAGCAGCTAGAAAAGTGGGTTCTAAATGCGCAGAGTGAATTTTTATCTATGTTACACTACACACAGAGGAAGATCCCCTCAGCATAATCTTTTAAATATGATATGTTAATCAGAAAAGGAAGGTTAAAGAAAGCATGCCCACCATGATGAGCAAGAATGGCAAACTGGCCATTCAACATAACAGCCATAACAGACGAGGAGAAGGCTGAGGTTCTCAACTTTTTTGCCTCAGTCTTCACTGCCAACTCCTCTCACACCACCGGAGTTGAAAGACCAGGTGAAAGCAGGGGCATTGAGAATGAAGAACTGCCCACTGTAGGAGACGAGGTTTGAGACCTTCTAAGGAACCTGAAGGCACGTAAGTCCATGGAACCTGATGAAATCCATCCACGGGTCCTGAGGGAGCTGGTGGATAAAGTTGCCAAGCCACATTCCATTATATTTGAGAAGTTGTGGTAGTCCACTGAAGTTCCTGCTGACTGGAAAAGGGGAAACATAACCCCCATTTTCAAAAAGGGAAAAAAGGAAGACCTGGGGAACTACAGGCCGGTCAGTCTCACCTCTGTGCATGGCAAGATCATGGAGCAGATCCTCCTGGAATCACTGCTAAGGCAGATGGGAAACAAGGAGGTGGTTGGTGTCAGCCAACATGGCTTCACAAAGGGCAAGTCATGTCTAACAAATTTGGTGGCCTTCTACAAATGTGCTACAGCATTGGTAGACAAGGGGAGAGCAACAGATGTCATTTACCTGGACTTATGCAAAGCATTTGACACTATCCCCCATGACATCCTGGTCTCTAAACTGGAGAGACACGGATTTGACAGATGGACCACTCGGTGGATCAGGAACTGGCTGGGTGCCCGCACTCAAAGGGTTATGGTCAACAGCTCAATGTCCAAGTGGAAGACAGTGACAAGTGGCATTCCTCAGGGGTCAGTACTGGGACCAGTGCTGTTTCTAACATCTTTGTTGGAGACATGGACAGTGGGATTGAGTGCACCCTCAGCAAGTTTGCCAATGACACTGAGCTGTGTGGCACAGTTGACATGCTGAAGGGAAGGGCTGCCATCCAGAGGGACCTGGACAGCCTGGAGACCATGTGATCATCATGAAGTTCAACCAAGCCAAGTGCAAGGTCCTGCTCCTGGGTCATGGCAATCACAGGCACAAATACAGGTTGGGTGGAGAATGGCTGGAGAGCAGCCCTGAGGAGAAGGACTTGGGGATGTTGGTGGATGAGAGGCTCAACATGAGTCTGCAATATGAACTGGCAGCCCAGAAAGCCAACTGCATCCTGGGCTGTAACAAAAGCGGTGTGGCCAGCAGGTCCAGGGAGGTGATTCTCCCCCTCTACTCTGCTCTCATGAGACACCACCTGGACTACTGTGTCCAGCTTGGAAGTCCTCAGCACAAGAAGGACATGGACCTGTTGGAATGGGTTAAGGGAGGTCAAGGCCAGGTTGGAGGAGGCTTGGAGCAACCTGGTCTGGTGGGAATTGTCCCTGCCCAGGGCAGGGGGTTGGGACTGGATGGTCTTTAAGGTCCCTTCCAACCAAACTATTCTGTGATTCTATCTCTATATGCCTTTCATCATGAGTAAAACTTACTTTTTTTTCTTTCCTGCAAAGCTTGGCATGGACAGTAAAACTCAAAATTGCCAGACCTGGAACAGGATCTCATCAGTGTTAACGATTGTTTTAGAAATTGCAACACTATGAAATCAGGATGTTTCAGACAGTAGAATTACAGCTAAAATGCCTTTAATAGAGACCAGATTCTGCTTCGGTGGGGGAGGGAAGGGGAATCCTGCAATATTCCACCCGCTCCTACCCAAAACAGAGGCGCCAGCTCTTTGGAAACGTTTATCCATCCAAAGCCTGGCAGCATATGAAAATGATCAGATTCAGTTCTTTATTTATACAAGCTTTTCGGCGTAGAAAAGTTTCCCTATTCTAAGTCTCTCTGCAGACTTTTAAAACAAAGTGGTACATCCTTGCCTCGGAGTGATCAGCAACGGCTGTTGAAAAGAGTTAAAATGGCTTGTACGTGGCAGTTGGGTACTGGAGTTGGCGATACTTTGAAGGGGGGAAAAAACAGCAAGTCTAGCAACAATTTAGGAATAATCGCTATACTGATTTTTCATTTTTAAGTATCCTAAAAAAAAACCCCAACGAATTAAAAAAAAAAACCCAAACGCTACCAAAGTTGTCAGGTTTGTTTGCCTCCCTGTCATCACGTAGTATCCCTTCCATTGATTACGTCATTAGCACGACAGGCCTTTGTTTTAACGAACGTATTCTTTGCATCTGATGGCAGAGGCAGTAGCGGCTGGTAGGTTGTGCTTGAATTTCCAGAACTGATCGTATTTTTGTGCAGTTAGGGCACTCCTCTAATCTAAATGGGGTGTGAGTGGATTTAGACGTTTTCATCAACATTTTTAAGGGCCTGTGAGTTGAACTGCATTTGGTTACGTTTTTAACATAGTTTCGGTTTCAAACAGAAGAGGCTTTTGGGCTTTTCTGTCGACTTATGTAGCTTGGTCACATCAGATATCACAAATCCTGCCTCACTGTTCAGGATTCTTTTGTTTCAAAGATGCTTTTGAAGTCAGTGAGTGTTTTTAATTAATGCCTTCAAAATTAATAACGTATTTCAATGGCTTTCACTCTTACAGAAATGTTGGAGTGCTGAGACAGTAAATGTTTAATGGTACACATGAAGCAAGATTTTATCCCCCACTAAAAACTACTGTGAAAATGTATGATTGCATGAAGTTTCATAAATTTAGGAACTGGGAGCTGCTTGGCGAATTTGCAATGTTGAATGGGTTCATACCAGTGGAAGGCAAATTCTCTTTCCATGATCAAGTGCCACACCATGGGGAGCACCAGCATCAGAAGGACATGGAACTCTTGGAGTGGGTCCGGAGGCCCCCACAAAGATTACTGGAGGGCTGGAGCCCCTCTGCTGTGAAGAGTTAAATTTAGATTAGATATTAATAAGTTATTTCCTGTGAGAGCCTGGCCCAGGTTGGCCAGAGAAGCTGTGGCTGCCCAATCCCTGGAGGGGTTCAAGGGCAGGTTGGAGGGGGCTTGGAGCAACCTGGTGTGGTGGGAGGTGTCCCTGCCCAGGGCAGGGGGTGGCACTGGGTGGTCTTGAAGGTCCCTTCCAACCCAAACCATCCTATGAGTTTACGATTCTATGACTTTGAGAGATTTAAACAGCCCCCAGTTGGTGAAGTTGGAATACGTTGAACGTAATGGCCTGTGTTCAGTCCAGAGGAGCAGCGAGTGGGTGCTTCCTGCCAGGTGTTCACTGGAGCAGAAGGGACAAAGCTGTGGATTTCCCACAAGGGGGTGGATAAAGAGGCTGTCTTGGGTGTCGCTGTCTGCAGTAAGTTTTTTTGTGAAGGTTTGTTTTGTGTCAGCAAACCCTTAATGTCAAAATTTAAGTAATCTATTTGAGCGTGCAGTTTGTCCTACCCTGTTACTCTTGAGCTTAGCGAAGGATGCTCCCACTGACTGCTTTACCTAGGGGAGGGGTCAGATCTTGTCTCAGTTTTCCAACGCGATTTGTTCAACCAGCATTTTGGAAATGTCATATTTTTTTCTATTTTGTGTTTGTTTTTCCCATGCCACTGCCACGCTCTTAATTTTAGCAGCGCTGTGAGTAAAGAGGCAGAGTGGTTTGCTCTTCCCTGAAACAGTCCAGTCCAGCAATCTGTCTGTTTGTGGTTCTTCTGCTAAATATAAATTACATTAATGGCTAAGTAGAGCCATTTTAGGAAACTGCATGAAATTCCCATTTTAAAAACCTTCATTTTGCTGAAAAAAATACCTGGTTTGAAACTTCTGTTTCTGCCTCTAGAAATCCCTCTCAATACAAAGCACCACAAAACCCCACCCTTGAAAGAATTGCTGGAGTAAAAATTTACCTAAATTTGAAGTAGTCAGTCCTGCCCAAGGTTTCTACATATTTTCGCTGTTTGGGATTTACGAGTTGAAATGGGAGAGCTGCATTTCATTTAATTATGCTGAAGTTGGGAACTCTTAGCAAACAGGATTTTTCTACAGAAATCTGAAACAAAATTGAGTAGGTAGGACTTGCTTTCCTATTCTTCCAGGGTTCTAGACAGTGACGTTTTTCTCTCTCCTTTCTTTAAAAAAAAAAAAAAAAGATTAATTTAAAATGAAAGCATAAATAAACGCTGTAATTATTTTTGTCAAGTATAACTTACTTCAAAAGAAAATACACTATTCCAATATGGTCTTTTTTTTTTTTTTGCTCCCCCTTTTTTCTCCTCATCAAACTCTCTGACTTTTAAGGTTTTTTCCCTCAAAAATTGATCCGGAATGAAATTTAATTACTACATATTCTATATACTCTCCAAACTGCCAATGATATAGAAATAGTACAGCCTTTAATACCATTTTTGGGATGTGAAAGAAATCCAGACTCTTAATTCTTCATATGCAGAGGGTAGTGCAGGCTTGGTTTATGCTTGTGTATGTGTATATGAGTGTGTATATATATATATGATTTGTTTATATTCAGTATAAGTACAACATAATTTAGAAAAAAACACTCGGTGTGTGCAAATACGGTTCTGCCATGCGAGTGCAGTACAAGTAGGCGAGGAACATTATGTCTCGATCGTTTCACGAGAGCTTTAAATAGCTGGTATTTGTGTAAAAGTGCTATGGAATGCATATATCAGGAAAACAATTTGTGCTGTGCCGAATCAATGCTGACTGTTGTGCAGAGGGGATCAATCTTGCAAATCAGGGAATACTGTAATATAAGCGTCTTCTTTCAGTCAATGAAGGTTAGAAAGGGGCTGAGCAACAGAGGAATACTGTCTGGAGGCAATCAATATTAATTATAAATTTATAACCTTTATACCAGCCTTCAAATACTTTCTAAAAGGGAGCATTTCAAGCTTTTTTTTTTCTTAGAAAGGAAATTTTCATTAAAAAGTAAAATTTTCACTGCACTTGGTGCTCTGAAGAGCTTACTCTGTGGCCATGTTTTTTCCTTCCTGGGCTTGCTGTCCCCTTAGCCCGGTTTCCAGCGTGCTGTACCAGAATCTGTAGATTCTCCATGGCTTTTTCAACAAAGATGCAACCGTTGCAATGATTTCGGGCAAGAGAGGAATTTCAGGCATCGGGAATCGGTCAGCAAATTATGGTCATGCTCTCCAGCAGGCGGTGGTGGGAGACCAGACTCAGCACCTAACGCAGTTGATGTTTGTTTTTAGTGAAGAGTACCCTGTTTCTAGGAAGTGGAGCACTGGAAGCTCGAGATGAAATCTCGATGGAGATAGTTGCTGAAAGATTTTTATCTGTGGCCTTTGTCAAGAAAATTGTTTATTCTGACTTTCAGTGAGCTTAAAAGGCAATGGAAATGGAGGTAAGAATAAAAAAAGAGCGTTGGGTATAGAGTTCATAACGTAAACATTCTACAAGGACTTTTATCTAACATCCAGATCTCTTACCAAATTTGAGGGACTATTTTCCATTATTTTCATAATTTAAACGGTGCTTGATGTTATAATTAAGGAAGACCAAGGCTGCTTCTTCCCAGGTTCAAGTGAAAAAGAGAGGTGATGGTGAAACGGATGCTAAGGCCAGCAAACAGAGCAACTCCGGAGATTGGGTCTGGGCTGCAAAGTCTCCTGTCCACAGCTCCACTTGCGAGGAAGGTGGTAAAAATCATAACCCCTTCTGCCTGCCAGTGGCGTGTTAGGGGCAGGAGGGGCTGATGGTGGGGTCCCTCTGCTGCTGTAGCTAAAATTGTTCTGAGAAGTGAAGACTGAGAGGAGGGAGAGTCTCTTTTCAAGCCCCCCAGAGAGCTGAAGTCGTACAGCGTGTTTCATCGGGCTGTAGCTGTGACCAATGAAGTTTTATTATATATAAGCTGTCAGGGGGCTGTCCTGGCCCCGTTCTGCTGACTTTAATTCTGAGAAGGCTCAGTTTCCCCGCCCCTGCCCTTCTGTTGAGTGAGGGGAATTGCAGTGGAGGCACGGCCAGGATTTTAACCGTGTTCAAATCCCTCTGGGAGAGGCTGTTATTAACCAGCAGCTCGGAGGAGAGAGCTTTCAGTTTGTTGCTTTTCTTGATGTGGGTCTGCCTCAGTCAGCAGGGCTAATGTGGAGGTGTGCTTGATTATAAGTGGTCATTTTTCTGAATATTGCTCTCCTTATTTCAGGGTTTAGTTGTTTGGGTGGTGTTTTTTTTTTTTTGTCTTGCGGTTGTATGCTTTTTAGAAAAGGATCTGCAATGTGTTCTCAGTTTGTGTTTTGTTTCTTTTTCTTTTTTTTTTTTTTCAAATCCTTTTCAGGAGGTTGACAGTCCTTCTAAGAGAATCCAAATGTTCACTGTTTAGTTTTTCATAACATAGCCTGATTTTTTTTTTTTTACTTATTTAGTAAATTATAGATGACAGATGCCAAGGCGCATAATGCATCTGCTCTGTCTGCTTCAGCAGTACGGAATTGCCAGAACGCAATTAAAGAATTGCAGTGGAGTTGTCCGTGGAGAGACTTTATTTTGGCTACTCTTTGTCACAGCCCTTCTTCAAATTATCCCCCTTTTCCTTTCCTCCTCTTCACCAGTGTCCCAACTTGTCTATGCAGTGTGTATTGCTGGTTTTGTGACTTCGCTATTCAGAGGTCCCAATTTGGGATTTGTTGTTTTTGTTTTGTTTTTATTTCTTTTTTAAGTGATTCATTGAAAGGGAAGGCCATCTTCATGGCAGCCCTGTCCATCCTCGCTGAATTTACTGCCAGCTTTCCCAGTTCTGCTTTCTCAGAGCTGTCGTGTAAAACCACACGGTGGGACCGCGGTATCTTTTCCTGATGAACTGGTGTGGTAAAGGGGGCTGGTTTCCTTGGGGACATCGGGGGCCTCTGAACACGCACAGGAAGGGGGTGGGTTACAGATGCTTTCTCAAAGCCGGCTGAAGGACTTCTATTGGCACTGCTGGAAGCACCATCAGCTGCAGCGTGGGTCAGGATGGAGTAGCTGGAGGAGGAGGATGGTGTCCTGCTGGAGGAACTGTGTGTGTGTGCCGCCTTCCTTAATTGCTGTTATTCTTACATCTGTTTTACCCGAGTGCCCAGCTGTAGATGCAAATGCTCCAACATGAGCCATGTCCAAAAAGAGTCACAATTCTAAGTTAATGATTTGATGACTTCAAGCTATCTAATTTATTATGAAGAAAATTAATATAACACAGATATTACTGCATCATACTCTGGATGTAACTTTTAGCCCGGACCAGTTAGCCTGTTTCTAGGCTTGGGAAAAGCTCAGAGATGTTGGAGAGAGAAATAGGTTTGAGAGTATTGCGGGGGATACTTCTTGGATTTGATTATCCTCAAGTCAAAATGGTTTTGTTAGTAGCTTTTCTCTTGTTTCCTAGTATGTTATTACCGCTACGGTATCAGCATTATGAGCTCGGGGTGAATAAATCCAGAATGGCATGTTATATAGGAGGCTTTGAAATGTGTTTTGCCAGATACGTTCCTGCAATTCCTTCAGTGGGTCACCGTACGCTCTCCAACGTTCGAGGTTTTAAGTGGCTGGTGGCCAGTTGTAATTCCTTCCCTATTGCAGAAGATTTTCATGGCTTCATGTGCTGAAAGCTGAGCACGAAGTATTTCAGGGTATCGAGACTCCCTGTGTGACCATTGCGTTAACTATTCGATTTCAGGATCCTTGGAAGGAAACTGGCAGTGTTGGTTAAAAAAGGTTCATTTTTAGGAAAATTCCAGCTGTGCTGGGGCCTGTATACTATTTGCAAGTTTCTCTCACAAGCAAATATTTGTTATCATGTCATAACAGATGAGTGACAGTCGGAGTAGTGGTCCTTCGAATGTAAAATCAGCATTTGACTGAAAAATGAAATGTGCTGAGATAAGATGAATAACTGCTGTTTTCTCATGACTCATTATGCGTGACTCATGGCAGAATATTCCACTTCCCACTGGCAAAGATAGATGCGTCTTTCTTAATTGAAGCAAGTCTCCTTAATCTTTGAGAAGCTGAGCTCATTATTCACTGAGAGTAATTTCGATGCTTCTGCGTGGCGGCATTAGGTATGTGTTTCAAAAATTAGAGGGAAGGCTGCAATTCAGAGGATTGATTAGCTGTGTGGAGAGTAGGAGACCCCAAACTGAGAGAATTCTGGAAATGGCCATTTTTACATCTGTAAAAGGGAACTTGTAGCTCCCTAGACTGAGGAGAGCTACCAGATATTACCATACTGGTAGTGACACTCCTCCGGCCAGGGAGCATAAAGGATCTTGTGGCATTTCTTATGAAAGTTGTGTTCTGCCCGTTGTCAGCCAGCAAAAATATCACCCGGTGCCCGATGCTCTGCAGTGTGCTTGCTGTCTGCATACGAGGTGATTCCTCCTGTCTTTTATGAGTGGTTTTATTTTTTTAGAGCATGGCAATAAGATGAGGGGTAATGGTTTTAAACTGGAAGAGGGGAGATGGAGATGAGATGTGGGGAAGCACTTGTTTGGTGTGAGGGTGGTGAGAGCCTGGCCCAGGTTGGCCAGAGAAGCTGTGGCTGCCCCATCCCTGGAGGGGTCCAAGGTCAGGTTGGAGGGGGCTTGGAGCAACCTGGTGTGGTGGGAGGTGTCCGTGCCCAGGGCAGGGGGGTTGGAAGTGGTCCACCCCCTTAAGGTCCTTTCCAACCCAAACCATTCTGTGATTTTATGATATATGGTGCTTTTACGTATTTATTTATTTTTAATTTCAGCATGTAGAGCACCGTTGTAGTTGTTCTGTACCATGCACGTGCGCCTGGACGTGATGGTGCCTGACAGAATAAGCGTGTTCCAGGTGCGGTACAGCACAAGTAGAGGAGGGTGTCCAAGTGAGACAGAGCTGTCATTCCAACACCTTCCAGGTTGCTTGTGTAAATCCCCACTTACTGCAACGCACAATTACACCTTTATCCACATACAGCAGCGTACGATATTGTAATGACTGCTTTCGGTACCTTTGAGGGTAATTTGTCAGGCCTTTTGCGTATCACTTGGAAGGGCAAATCTGGTAGTTGTTCAGCGGTGGCTTCTGCAAACTCTACAAGTAGCGATGAGGTCATGAATCATGTGAATTCTTTCATATATTCTGAAAGAAAAAGCCGCTTTGGGCGAAGCATAAATGCAACCATATGCCCTTACCTCGGCGTCTTCGCTGAAACTTGACAATAAAATTGCTGTGCGTGTGATTTGTTTTCTGAAGAAGAAACCATTTTGCTTTTGGAGCAGTAGTATAGCAGCAATTAACTTGCTGGGGTTTTTTTCTACTTCGGTGTAAAAATGTCTATCAAGTATCAAATTGATAACTTGATTCATAAAAGTAAGATTTTGATAATTGCTAAAAGACAGTGCACACAGAATCACAGAATC
>JAOXNO010000063.1:26595703-26631652 GCA_028565335.1 Limnodromus scolopaceus
GGACCTGCTCTGGCAGGGGGGTTGGACTAGATGATCTCCAGAGGTCCCTTCCAACCCCATGTGATTCTGTGATTCTGCGAAATGAAATGAGGATTTCTTTTTCAATGCTTTGATTGCCCCTGCCAGAGATGGCATGGTCTGCCCGTGGAAAAAAAGAGGTGTGACTGCACCTGTTGGTTTTATATCTGCTGGTTTTCTCTTTTTTTTTTTTAATTCTTTTTTTTGTATATATTTTTTTTTTAATATGAGCTGCAGGCCTCCCACGAGACATGGTGGGCATGTTGATGGTGGAGTCAAGCCAGGACCGAACATCACCGCCGCGAAGGGTGCAGCAGAGAAGAGGTGACGGGAGACAGGTATTGCCCAAGGAGAGGTTTTCTGCTGCCACCCTCCAATAAACATGGGGAAAATGCATCTCCTGCCACTCCCTGCCCGTCCTGGTGCCCCGACCTGCCAGCAGAAGGAATTACAGCCACTTCCAAACCCTCTGGACTCTCTTGACTTTTCCGTCACTGGTGCAGCCCCACTCCAGCAGACATGTCACTTCACATGAAGTTGGCACTGGTACGTACCCCTGGGTTTTGTCACGTTTATTTTTTCATTCCCTGCTTGACTTGGTGCCATTCAAGCTTCTGCTGCGTATAAAAGGGTGGTGGTCTCCTGTGGGGTGTCCAAAGTGGTGGTGGATGGGAGGTGGGAGCATCTCAGCCTCTTGGGAGAGCTCCGATAGCCTCATTCATCGTGTGGATGCCTTGGGGGTCTTCTGGGTGTGAGCAAAGAGGTTCACGTATGGTGATCACCCCTCCAGGGGGTTGGTGATCAGGGGGTTGGACTTCTTTAGGGGGGAAAAAAAGCTCAGGATTTGGCTACCACGGCCCTCTGGGTGGTGACCCCCCTGTTTTCTCAAACAACATTGCGAGACCAATGACCTCCTTAAGACTTTCTTCCTTCCTGAGTCATTCCTGTGCTTGTTGGGGTAACTTCGCTCGTGTCTCTGACTAATCCTCCTCCGCTCCTTCCCACACCCCGGCCTTCCAACCGGAAAAACAGGATGCAACCGGGTTGCTTTGGGTTTGTTGTTGTTTTTCTTTATTTTTTTTTTTAATTCTGACCTTACCACGGCGGTCTGTGTCACGGTACGATTAGACCTCGCGTTGTAGGAGACAATTCGTTTGGAGAGAAGGACGGGTGTGTGTGGGGGGTGGTGGCAGCGGGGCTGTCCCCCCCCACCCCTTAGGGCACTCCTCCCGCGGCGGGACTCGAACCCGCGGTCTCCCCTTCCCCAGGCCGCCACCTTCCCCTCTCCCCCACGGCCTGGGGGCGGGGCGCACCTCCCCCGGCCCCGCCCCGCCGCCTTCCGCCCCGCCCCGCGCGCGGGCTCGCCTGACGACAGCCGCAAAGCACTTTTTCAGCCGCCGCACGTGAGGTGAGTCGCAGCCCCCCCGCCCCGGGGGGGTGGGGGGGGGGGGAGCCGGGCCACAATCCCCCACCCCCCATCGCCATTCCCGTCCTCCGGCGGACCGGGGCCACCCTCGGTGCCTCCGGGCCCAGCGACGAGGCTCCCCTTCCCCTGGGGGGGCCGGCTGCCCGAGCCCTGTGGAGGCCCCGGGTAGGGCGGGAAGGTGCTGAGGGGGGGGTCGCGGGCAGCGGGGGCGTGAGGTGTGGGGGGAGTGGGCCTGGTGGCTGTGGTGCCGGTGCCCGGGCTCCGGTGTGACTCAGCGCTGGCCGCCGGAGGGGTTGGTGGGGGACACACAGACACACACCGGGGGGGCAGGTCGGCAGCTTCTTTCCCCTCCCGCCTTCCCTCAGAGGTCCGGCCCTGCCACCGGGTGACCCGCCGTGCCAGCCCGCGGCCTCCGCGCTACCTGAGCCAATGCTAGATCTGGAGGTGGTGCCTGAGCGGTCTCTGGGGAACGAGCAATGGGAGTTCACCTTGGGTAAGTGTGCTTCTGTGTGTGTGTTTTCCCACCCCGGTGTGTGTGAGCAGGGGGGGATTCGCGTCCCCTCACCATCACAAGGCTTCTCCCAACGCTTCCAGGGAGTTGCAGGAGTGAAAGGGAGGGAGAGTCAAAACTCACTTTTCTCTGTCACTAACAATACTGATGTGTGAGTTTAAGGGCTCCCTTATAGCATGTAGTCTCATTTTTCACTTTTGAATGCCAAGTTGTGCTTTGTTTATCAGCTTGTGTGCTTTCTTCTACTTTCTTACTTTGTTTTTGGCTTGCCATCTCAGACTAGTAATTTTTTTTAACTGACTCCTAAAAGGAGGCGTGAACGTACTCACTGACTGTCACCTGAATATATGTCAGGTGATGCCAGCATCTTCAACTGTGCACCTAATGCTTGGCATAAAAGCTGTGCTTTTCTGGACAAACCCTTCGTAAATATCAGTAGTTGAGTTTCACAATTTCTTTGTGTCGTTGCTGGATTGCGACATCGTAGTGGAGAAAGTAAACTTTCGGGAGGTTTTCGCAGGGTTAGATAGCAAGTGTTCCTCTTTCACCCCCTGCCAATGATTCTTATTTTTTTCATCTCTCAGAGAGGTCCTTCCTTAGCAGTCATTGCTCTGTGTGCTGTGATGAGAAAGAACTTTCCCCGAGACAATGGCAATTTGGCTGGTGCTCAGCTAATGGCACTTAGATGTAACTCGGTTGGTATAGATTCTTCAGATGACCTGTGTTTTCAAGTAGATGTTGGTAGTCCTTAAACCTCTCAGAAAATACCGTAGCTGTTGCATTTTCTGAGTGATTGTTTGGGATATCAGCCCTGGGCTCTTTCTCTCAGTTTTCCATCTTTGCTGTTGCTCTGCCTAAAGCACAGTTAATGGTAGTAATAGTTTGGCTGATGTAAACAGGGCTGTGTGTGTGGCAGCCGCCTGTATTTGCCAGAATTTGAATTACACTTCTATTGCTGTTGTCACCTGTGACAGCAGGGGGGACAAAGTGTTCCTTAAAAGCACTGTTCCGTAGCTTCCATGAACTTGGGTCACACCAAAGGAGCGGTGTCGTGACGTGGAGTTGTTTATGTGAAACCCGTCAGGCACAAAGGGCTGTTTATGCCGCTGTGAATTCAGAGTCGAGTACAACTTGATGGTTACAGGGAGCGTTAGAATGGCTGTTGGAGGCTAATTATAGTACCTCAGGTCCCACCCTTGAAATCTGGGTGATCTCCTCGTACCGCTGGCGTGTTACTGTGCTCCCAGCTCCGTGTCACCTTCCACGCTCCTTTAGTGCCCATGTTACCTGAAAAGTAAATCAATCTCAAATTGTGTACCCTGACAGTCTTCAGAAATAAGTGGTACCGGCTTCCCTCCCTTCTCCTTATAAAAACAAAAAAAAAAAAAAAAGGAGGAGAGAGAAAATGATTTTCGTTTTGCCAAGAACCCCCAGAGAAGCCCGTTAATGCGATCTCACGGTTAAAATTATATCCCGTGTCTCCGTCTATGTGTACACACACACACACGCATGGATGCGAGAGGGAGGAAACTCAGCTGCAATTCTTGGGAGTAAACATAGCTACCACGTGATGCGTCTAATATATAATTAGCATGACCTGCTGGTGTAGAGCAGGAGGTTGACTAGGTATTAAGATACTTCAACTTTGTCTGGCGCTAGCGATATATTGTATGAAAATGGCCCCTGCTGATGAAGCTGGTTCGGCCGCGTTGGTGGTGGCGAGGCTGGAAGCGCCGGTGTAAATGGGAGTCTCGCTGCCAGCTGTATTCTCCTCGTGGTTTGTTTAGAATCCGCTCTCAGCAGAGCGAGTGGCAGTATTCCTGAACTGTTGCTGACTCCGGCTTCCAGTGGTGTGCCCACAATGGAGATGACTGAGGGGAAATGCCAGGAAAATTTTTTACATGAGTTTTTGGATTCTGTTTCTGGCTCTGTGTGTTGACTCACTGGGTGACCAGAGCATAAAAAATTTAACCAAGGCTGAATTTTGCCTTCAATTAGATACCTGTCTCACTGCACCTCTTGGGCTGCATTCCTGCCTTTTTAAAGGAGAACAATTAAATACTTGTTCTATAGTGCCTATAGCTGTATTATTAGCGTTTGAGATGTATAATTTCTAAGGCATACTTGCATTTCTCTTGCTTTTATACTTTCTTTTCCTACTGAGTTTCACTTCTCTTTATTTAATGTGTTATGATTCGTCTTCTCTTGGGTTTTTTTTGGTAATGCTTCTCTCTTAATCTTTCTTCACTCCTCTGCCTCCCTCCCCTTGAAGACACGTAGGCTTAGCATGGGCTAATGCTTCGAGCCATGTTGTCCATGACCAGCATATGTGAGAGAAGTGTCTTGTGCCGCTCGTATCACCCCAGCATTTAGAAAAGGGAAAAGTCTGTGATAAGAGAGACCTAGCGCTGGTCTTAGTGGGCGTTGTTTGCCGTGGCTCGCTTTTGGTTGACTGCCTGATATGCTGGAAACCATGTTTGCTTCCCCGTTCCCCCTGACTGATGAGCAGGGGAAAAAGAATTCTTTGTTTTCCCTCTTTGACTGTGAAGGCTGACGAATGTTGAGGAAAAGGGGGTGTTGTGTGTGTGAGAAGGGTGGAGAAAAAATAACCCAGTTTCTATACTCCACCTTTGGCTCTCTGCTGATGGAGGCAGAGGGAGGATACTGGCTCCTCCACGTGTTTTTTAGGTTGGAGAACTTAAGTCACTGCTCATAGCTGCGTGGCAAAACCTGCTTGATTCTCGGTGGCTGAAAACTGAACAAAATCAGTCCCTGTCCGTTTGCTTGCAGCTTGAGAAAGCTCTGAGTAAGAGAGTCACATGAGCCATCTGTTTGCACACTTACCAGCCCAAGATTGCATCAGTTTACATCGGACGACAGACTGAACTTCGTGTTTGTGTGCACTTTTTTTTTAACCGCATACTTTTTTTTTTACTGAAACCTTACCTACTTCTGACACTTGCCATCGGTGTATAGATTCTGCCAGCTTGTTCGCTGGCTTTGCTTCAGCCTTTGCCACTTGTTTTTTTTAAAAACCTAGTGGTCTTACCTCTGCAAGTCTCCAAGAAATTCTGACTTCGAAAATCGGTTTTAAAGTTTTAAATCATCTTTACTTTTTTTTTTTTTTGGAATCATAACTTTTGTTAGGTTAGGAAATGTGAAACTTTTGCAGCAGTGGCTTTGATCTTAGCTTTTTGCTGTTATTTATGTTTCTGTTCCATTTTGAAAATATTATCTAATACATAATAACTGTCTTTTTAAAACTCAGCTGCTTAGACTACAAGGCAACTGCTGCTTCCTAGATAATAGGAAACAGGCTTCTCTATTGTCGCTCTGTGCATTTTAATTTTATTACCGTTATTAAAATAATAACTATTCTTTTTATATCATCTTCTGGTGTATATTTTCTAGCTGCACAAAAAAAAAAAAAATGTTTCCAGGATGATGGGCTAATGTGAAAAATGATTTTACAGAGACGTTTCTATATGGTATTTACAAATTAAATCGCTGTAGTTCCAATTTATGAGACTGTTTTGCCAAAACTTTATTTCATAATTGCAGAAAAGCTGCAGTGTATGGGCACGACAAGCATGTAGTTTAGTGCGACAGTGAAAAGAATGGTTTTTTGGGTTTTTTTTTTAGTGTTATGCTAGTATTACATGAAAGTAATCACCCTATGGTGATCTAGTTGTGTGTGTGAAATATATATGTATGTACACATGGAGAGAGAGAGAGAGGGAGTTTTCTCGGTTTGGTACTGTAGTTGATGTTTAAAAGGTACTTTTGAACATGATGTATAGTCTGAGAGGGGTGGCTAGTAACTAAAAATTTGAGTACCTGAATTGTCACCTCAATAAAAGCGTAGGTCGTGGGGTAAATTTTTACCTAATCAAGGCAACTTTCTTGAAGTTTAAAATAGAGAAGAACGGGGCAACGGGTGTAAATACAATGCCAGATAACTAATCTAAATTGACTTGCAGCAATTAGTAGGGAAATAAAACCTCACAATTATGAGCTCATAATCTCCCTTTATAAGTGCCTGCTTTGAATCCGGGAACACGATCGCGTTTCATTTGGAAAGGCAACAAAGGTTTTAAGTGTGATAAAGGATGAGATGGCGTGGCGCTGTTCTTTCTGCGGAATCAGCTGTTTCACTCCACTTCCAAAAATTTATAGCTGGGAAGATAAGATACGCGCTGAAGAAAAAGAAAGAAATAGCACCCTTGAAATCATGTCAGAGGGTGAATGTCTATTAAGTGTATTATTTCAATTAAACCAAATTGTCTAGTGTGTTTATCTTGTCTGTAAACTGAGAAGATGAAGTTCCTTCTTTGACACAAGTGTAGTGGTGTCAGCGGCGAACGTGGGGTGGTAGGTCTAAGGAGAATCATTGCTCCGTTTTAATATTTGTATCTGGTTTATACGACCGCTCGGTATTTTACGAAGCCTGATAAAGGCTGTGCCATAAAATGCAGTCCGGGAGTGTAAGAACGCTCTGGGCAGCTCTAGTGGCATTTGGTATAGGCTGCTTTATCAGTTATCGGATTGTTGACCCCAAGAAGTAGCAAATTTAGCACATGGATTGTAGGAAGATCTGTGCTTTTTCTACCTGAACTTTGCAGGTTAATTTTGTGGCTAGGGATACTTTTCTTTCATATATGCCTAACGAACTGGTAGATAAACAATGACTTCTCTGTTTCAAAGAACAGGTCTGTGCTGATACCGTGAGTCAAGCAGGCTTATTTGTTGATTGCATACCTTTCTGTTGTAATGTCCTGTTTGCTGATGGCAGCTCTCTTACCTCATCTGTAACCTTTCTGTTAAAAAAATACTCTTGGTCGGTCCCTGAACTGAAGCAACGCCGCTGTTTTTGTTTACAGGAATGCCGTTGGCTCAGGCTGTAGCGATTCTTCAGAAGCACTGTCGCATTATCAAAAACGTCCAGGTTCTCTACAGTGAGCAGGTGAGTAGTGCAGGGTCTGGGCGGGTCATACACCTCCCTGTGTCCAGAATGAAGGCGTTAGGGGGTATGATGATGCTTCGTCGTGCTAACATACGTGTTGTATGGATTGTGCATCTACTTGAAGTTGAATTACACCAAATTACTGCCACCGCATCAGAGGTGTAGCTTTTGTAACAGTTTCACAACAAGCGTTATAGTCTGCAGTGCAGTGATTTAACAGGTAGCAGTTTCGTGTGTGCAGTGGTGGGGTAGTATTGTTTCCCTTTTAAGAAGGGATGTGTTCTGTAATTACCTGGATACTTTAGTTCTAGTCTCTTTACATTATCGTCGTCAAGCGTTGCAGTATTTTTGAAGTACTGAATTACTCATTGCTTGCCGCTTTCTTCTTCGGTTTAGTGGTGATGAACCCACTCAAAAGGCTTCCACGCTTCCTCTCTGGATCTGCAATTTTATCTGCAGAAAGTGGATGCAGTAAATTAAACCAACTACAGATGTTGTAGTCGTTCTTCATGACAAACATTCGTTAGTTCCCAATACATTTGACTTCTATCAAAAAGGGGACCAGAAGTGAAACCTTTCTGCTAGATCAAATAAAAGGTGTTATATACCTACTTTTGCGTTGAAGGAAATGGAAGGGAAGAGGAGATGGGACAAGAGAAGGAGTGTGACTCTCCAAATGTATATTACATGAAGTGCATGTTAATCAGGAGTTGATATTCACATGTTGTAGATTATAGATCTTTGCATCAGGAAAAAGGCAAAGTTTGCTAGAATTTCAATTTGTATCAAAATACCAATTTAAGGTCTTTGTGCATTCACAGTGAATACTGAATGACTAAGGAAGAAGCTTGACTCTGGCGTTTACTGCTGGATACATATTTCATGTAATTAAATGAGTTATCTTTTTTTGTTTGACAATATGTAGATTTATGGGGTTTACGACGGCTGAATTTTGCAAATTGAAAATCTAGCTCCTTGTACTTAACGCATGGGAGCATCCATCTGGCACTGAATGCATTCCTTGGTTTTTGTATGCTTTAGAGGTTTCTTGTTTTTTTTCTTACCTCAGAGCATTCCAGAATTATTTCTAGGCTTGTTTAGATAACCGATGAGATCCCCATTCCGCTCAGTTTTGTAGAATCACAGAAGGATTAGCAGTCCAGTGCTAGAAAGCAAGGCACAACACTGCTTAGCTATTTGCGCTTCTTGGGTGTCTACATTGTGCTTGACCACGTGCACTGAATTTTTATTGTCTCTGCAGGGGTTATTCTTAGGGTTTTTCTCCCCAAACTGTAATAAATGTAAAAGTGTTTTTAACAGCTGCATAGTCCAACAAAATAGTAGTTCTCAGCTTTGTGGAATAGTTATGTTGATATTTTTCTGTATATTGTTCCAGTTCAGTACCTGATACTGGTGCAATTCTTTCCACATGCCTCTCGGAGCCTGCAGTTGGCCATCTGGCTCTATCCTCACCCTCATGCAGAACATAGAATCATAGAATCATCACGCACTTCGTTAGCAGCTGGGCGCAAAGAGATGCTGCTGCAGTGCTTAGAAGTTTCGAAGCTTTACACAAACTTCACGCACAAGTTTTACCTAGTTAAACCACACTTGAACAGCCTTCATGTTTTTCCTCCTTACTTTCTAAAATAATGCCTTTGAGCACAGTGGTCAAATGTTATTTAAAGTTGTTGCATCTAAAACACTGACTTTTTTTGATCCTGGAACTGCACTTGAGAGTTTTCTTTCAAAAATTTATATGACAATTAAATGCAATTAGATCTGCCCGTGGCTCTGTTTTGAACTTGACACAAATGGGATGCCCAAACTGTGCCAGAAAAGCTTGATGAATCCTCTGTGACTAAAGAATTTTAACTCCTTTTTGGTCAGCTTAATTGGGGTATTTAATTGCCTTTGTAGGTTTTCCTAAGCTTCTGCCTCTAGATTTGTGTTGATGGGATTGTTCAGTGATAGCAGTTTTTCCTGCAGCTTTATGAAGATTGTGGTGTTAACTGCACATTTGAGTTCCTTCCTTCAGGGAGGACCCTCCTGTTGCCTCCTGGCATCATCTTTCATACTTGAGGCTCTGTTTTGTGTTTTAAAAATCCCATGAACTAAATGTGTGCCCTTGAAACTTTTCTTCTATTAGAAAATATGCCAGTGTAGAATAGAAGCTATTGGCTATAATAATTACCAAGGTTTTCCTCAGACGTTTGCGGGGTTTTTTTTCACCCACTTAAAAGTACTTGTAATAGTTTCATCAATTTTAGAATAACTTTAAGAAAATTCTGCTTGGAAACCAGTGAGATGCAGAGCATATCCCGTATCACAAGAGCTCAGTTGGTATATTTAAATGTTACACAGGATGTTTTTTTTTTCTCTATCTGTAGCTTTTCTGAATTAGATTTATAAGGGATTTTAAAAAAGGCCATCAGGATCAACATTAGACCTTTTTTATCTCAGGCTCACAGCTATATTGCAGTGCTGCTTCAATTCTACGCAGTATCATAAAAGTCTGCCAGCGATAGTGAGGTGTTGATGCCGTTTGTGCAAGGCACCGTGAAGATTTCATTTAGAATCTTACATGTCCTATCACCGGTGTTGAAGAAAGATGAGCTTGAACTGAACCTGCTTCAGGAAAAGCTACGGGAGTGATCAAGGGGAATGGGAAATCTGCATCGCAGGAGATTGAAAGCCCTGTGGCTTGTTTTTACTTAACGATGTGAAATCTAGAATCTGATTATTTAAAGGCATGGTTTGGGAAGGGATGGGAGACGCACGTGAGAATGCACAGAAGGTATCCAGGCTAGAAGACGGTGCTGGCGTGAGAACAAAGAGGTGAGAAAATTTAGGATGAAAATTAGACTTGTGACAGTCAAAACACAGACTTTTTCCCAGTAGGCAAAAGAGAGGGAATAACAGTTTTTAAGATGGCTTATGCTTAATTCATAAAAAGGTCTGTATGGTGTGGCTACTTGTGTTAGACCTGTATGTGCCCCAGATGTCCCATCCCTGTTCTGTCTTTTGCTAGATGACTGCCTGGTGCAATTCTAGGGCATGAATATTGCTGCCTGCCTGTCCTTCAGCCTCTTTTCTGCTCTGAGGAGACAGTTGTGGAGCATAGAGCTTTTTGAAGCAAATGTGCTTTAGATGGTACAGGATCAAATAGCTGAATTAGGGCCAACTGGCGGCTGCGTGTGCATGGATTGTACTGGTATGGGCGTGAGCAGCTTCCAGTGTCGCAGCAGACGGGGATGGCGCAGAGCCTGTACAGACACCAGTGAAGCCAGTGGAATGTCTCCTAGTGACTCCGGCAGACTGCAAATTAAGCCTTTCCTTGTTATGATTCACGGTAACTAAGGAAACCTAAATTCACAACGTAAGAGTCTGCAGCCTTCCTTTTGAGGCCTGAAAAAGACTGTGATGCTCTTTGATTTTGGAAGTGGAAAGCCCTCTCACCATCCTTCTGTCGAGTGTGTGCTCGGTTCTGATGCGAGACCTGGTGAGATGGGCCTTTTTCGCGCGCCAAGAATGCAACAGGCTGTCCCTGTGTGATCTCTCTGATGCTAAACTTGGAATGTTAATGTTCCAGGTGGTTCTGCCACCTCTCTCCCCCGTCTCTCCCCCCTTTCAAGTAAAGGACAGCTATCCTTTGAGAGTTCTTGCAGGGTGCAGGTCTCACACAGACACCTCTATTTCTTTTCATAAATAAACTGAGGGGGTTGAGAGGTTTGGCCAAATGTGGTTTTGTTAGGCTTATTTGTTGAACAAGTGGTTGTTCTCTTAGGCAGTTTTGTTTTTCCAAAGTAACCAATTTATACTTATCCAATGCTAGATATCTTAACAAAGAAGTGTTGAAATTAAAAGCCTTAACATTTGGGTTTTTTTCTGTTTTACAGTCACCTCTTAGCCATGACCTCATCCTTAACCTGACTCAGGATGGAATCAAACTGCTGTTTGATGCTTTCAATCAGAGACTTAAGGTAATAAAGCATTGCAAAACAAAGCCCTAGGAGACACTTAACGAAGCATTATTAAGTATGTGGTCCTATACGTTTAGCTTGCCATACATAGTGCTCTCTTGTGATAATGAACTACAGTTTCTTTGGTTTGGGGGTTAAATTTTGGTTTATAGGATTAAGACACTTTAACATTGTACTGGGGACTGTAAGGTGCCACAGAACCAGAATGGTTCAGAACGATCTCACTTGCCCGTCTTGACTCAAGATGCACCAGAAGCTGCCAAAGGCCAACTAAAGCTAAGCCTAGGATTTGAAATCAGATCATTATTTAATGCAGACCGGACAGTGTTGTGTTTTCCCAAGCTGTTCCTTTGTTTGTCCTGCCATTTTACTTTTGAAAACAAGCTTACTTCCTCCTATTCTTAGTTTTCAGTTGGGTTACATTCATACTTGTGTGGCCGTGAGTGCATGATTTCTCCCAGAAAGCCACGTTCAGGCCTGTTGTGAGTGCAGGAGGCATCACCTCACAGTTTGTTCTGGATGAGCTTTTATCTCTGTGATCGAAGTCCTCAGCCCAGCAATTCCAGAGCTGTGCTTTTAGGTGACCAAGTTCTTATCTGCCTCTCTAGGATGCTTGGTGTAGGTAAGATGCAAAATAAAGGGCAGGCTGGTCACTAACCTCCTGTGGCATTTAAGGTCACAAAAGCTCTGTTGGGAAAGCGGTGTGGTTCATCCATACAGAATGGGCTGCTGTGGGGGCTGTAGAGAGATGACTAGATCAGTAGGAAATTTTGAAAAGCTTTCTTAACTGAAACATTTAAAATATCTGCATGTAACTTCTTAATTTTTCAGGATGGTCCTTTTTGGCAGGACCGGCTGTTGCTGAACTATTGTCAGTGTGGTTCTCACCTGGGGTGCATAATTGCTTACCACAGTGCCAGGGTGTTGATTGGGCTAATTGGATGAGAGCAGATTGCTCTAACTGCCCTGCTATTTATCATTTGAAAGCAGAAGTGTGGGGTTAAATGTGATAGTGTAAAAAAATTGAATGCTCACCCTTTACGTAAGTCTGAAATCTTGTGCTCGCATCCATACTTTCGAATGTTGGAACAGTGGTAGCCTTGTTCCTCTTACTCACTCATGGCTCCAGTTAAACGATCAGCAAAATATCTGCCTAGTGCTTTATCAGAAAAATGAGTGTAGCAGTGTGCTATCAGCCAAAATTTGACCTCTTTATATGCTTTAAATGAATAGCAACCCAAATTAGTAATTGTTAGAAGTACATATTTCTCTAGTAGTAACCTGTAACGCCATAATATGCTTATATCTTTCTTTTTAAAAATATCTTTTATATTAACTATAAGAATACCTATTTCTGAGAACAGTTTTCAGGTCAAGTTGAGCTCCGGTGGAGGACAGCTGAGCGCTTGTTTTTTTCCAGATATCAATTTTTAATTGCCTTATGGAAGTTTCTGTTCATGAAGTCATTCTGTAATAATGGGGCTTTCATTTTTGTCAAAATATGAGTTTGCAGATTTCAAGAGAATATCTTGAAAATTCTCTTTGTCAGATGGATCTTTATCAGTGTAAGCACTTGCTGTATGCAGTCTTTCCAAAATATATTTAATTCTTAAGAAGACTGACCTCAAAACATAATCACTTTAGGGGCATGGCTTGTTTTCTGATGTTTTTTGGAATATCGCATTCCTGTAGCATTTTTGAAGTGCTGTAACTATGTGCATTCTCTGTCTCTTCACTCCAAACAATTTTTGAGGGTCTGGCTTTGTCATTTTAACACCCTGTGTTTTAAGAACTATGCCAGAGCTTTTCTTCTCCACTTTCTCCCCAATTTGTTTTAAAGATAAAATAGAAAAACCAAACTCTTCTGGTATTTGGTTTTAGGTTCGAAATATATAATAACAGGAAAAACAATCACTTCTGGTGTGTTGTGGTTCAGTGGTGTAGTGATAGCTTCTGTTTCTTTGAACTATGAAGAGTAAAGCTGTGTAAATGCATACAATGCTATGAAAACTGACACTAGTAAAAGTGTTCAGAAAGCTTTGCAGGAGAAATTCTATGGGATCAGTTCCGAAGTAAGCAAAGGGACTTGTTAAAGATTAGTCTAGAATAAGTAATGTCTGTTTTAAAGATGGTACGGCTCTGTTTTCAGTGTTGCTCAGCAGCAGCAAATCTGGAAAAACCAGGATGCATTTTTTCTTTGCTTTGTATGTTGTTTTTTAATATGCTCCTGCTATTTGGTTGTGAAAAAGAGATTAAAACGCAGGCTGCTAAAATAGAAAGACTTGACAGACCCAAAGAAGCTGGTGCAGGAATAAAGCCATAGCAGTGTTCCTAAAAAGTTGCCTCCCTTTTTTCAGGGAGGAGGAGAAGGCAAAGTGCTTCAGAGAACTCTTCCAACTTTTCATGAGTCGACAGCATACCATTAAATGTTGGGGTTTTTGGGGTTGTTGGTTTTTTTTTAATAGTGATTTGAGCCTTGCAAGTTGTTTTATTTAGGGTTATTTCCCAGGCATCTCCCAAAACCAAGACTTCCTTCCTAGCTGGTGATATTTTTAGTCTTTCAAGCCACATTTGGTAGAAAGCTCCCTGCGGATTTCTGCTTTGTTGTCTAGCTGAAGAGGGTCCTTTCTAAATCTGCCGGTGGTTTGTTGGAGGATTATACAAAGCAACAAAAAGCACTTTACCTTTTCTTTCCAGCGGTTATGATGTGCTCTACGTATTTTCCTGCTGACACACATACATAGGGTGGAAGAAGCTTGTGTTTGACCATGGTTACTCACCAAAAATTATCTGCTTACAGCCCGATCTAGCCTCAGGATCCAGTAAGAGTCACATGAAAATCATATGAAATCAATCTCAGCCGCATGTATGCAGTAATATATTGAGAACAAAGGTTCCATACCTAGTATTATCTGCAGAGAGGGTGGTTCCTTAGAATATTCAGCAAGGTCTAAAATATTTCATAAACATCAGAACTAGGCATTATGGCTCCCTCTTATTCTTTGTGGGCTGCTCTTCTGGTTACCTTCGGTCATGATCTGAGAGATTGCTACGTGTCTTTTTAGGTGGTATTGAAATGGAACGCCGCTACTTGCTTTTGCTTTTTTGTTCATCTTTACCTTTAGAAAAAGAGCTGGAAAATTGAAAGAGTGCAGTCAGTGCTAGGACTTACTGTCCTGCACAGGATTTCTTCGGCACTAGCTCTCTTGCCTTTTGACAAGAATTTGCCTCTTTAATGATTTGCGAATGTGTGCAGTACAATAATGTTTGTTTCCTCTGTTTCAGGTGATTGAAGTTTATGACTTGACTAAGGTGAAGTTAAAATATTGGTAAGCGATTTAAGATCTCCCGTGATTTCTTCTTGATTACAGTGACTGGTTTCTCTCTTTTCTTTAATCCTGAATTTATTTTTTCAATCATTCTTGTTAAAAAAAACCAAAATAACTGTTGAAAAAGAATGTAGATAATTACCCGTTCTTGAATACAACACTTGGTTAAATTACTGGTTTACTCTTTCCTTCGGTCTTGGAGACTTCTTCCAATTTAAATGTGGTATTAGTGCCATTAGTAAACGTTTGTAGCATCCATTCAGTATTCGTAAGGCAGATTAATTTTGTTTTCTTTTTCAGTGGTGTCCACTTTAACTCTCAGGCAATTGCTCCAACCATAGAACAAATTGATCAGTCATTTGGAGCAACGCATCCAGGAGGTAAGCTGGAGTATTTCTGAGAGTCAGAAACACACGGAATTGACAGACTTCTTTCTAGGAAGCCCTTTCCTGTGTGTCTGCCTGGAGAAATGTGTAGGCGCTTCTGTAGTCAAATGATCTCAAGTTGTGTTCTTGAATGGTCTTATTCTTATAATTGGGATATCATGTAAAATGTACTGTAGGTTCAATTGTGACTTTAAGTGATACAGTGAGGCAGAGAGTCATTGGCACAGAATGATGTATTCAGATGTCATTAACGGTCTGTTTTGAACTGCCAGTACCAGAAAACTGTGAGCTTTACTGTTGATGCTGTTGTTTTCACACTTTCTTATGCACGGTCAGCTCTCGAGTGGCCTTAGGGATTGAGGATACCATGAACATACAGACATTGGAGCTGATCTCTCTGTGGAGTTGGCCAGGACTGTTTGCCCAGGCTCTGTGTTCTGAGATTGTGGTTATACCCCTGCTAGGGCAGGATGAAGTCCGAGTCCGTGTGTGACTGCTTTGCATCTCCCTGAGTCTGCTTCCTGTTACTGGGAGCACTGGGGAGGTGTGGAGTCAGCCTACGTGCAGCATGACCAGAACCAGGGTAAGTTTAATTAACCTGGCTGAACCCACTCTGACTCTTGCACAGCTACTTGGCTGTTCACCAGCTCTGTAGCAGGAAAAGGACTATCTTTAAGCTCCTTGTTTACATATGAAAATGGAGAGTGTATTTTGGGGGTTTGTTAGGTGATGAAAATAAGTCAGTGGTGAAACTTTGAAGAGGCTATTTATAATTAAACTGCTGCGGAACCTTCAAGAAACGGAGCCGCAAACTGGCATAACAAGATAGAAGATTAACTCCATATAGGCAAGAGACTCTTTTTGGAGCATCATTTCCTATTTTCAGCTTAACCCAGTCCGTTTGCAGTAGTTGGGCTGATCCCAAATAGGCTGGCCTTCTTTGTGGTTGATGGCGATGGCATATCCAGTCTTTGTTCTCTGCAGGCAAGCTCTTGCACATTACAAAACAGGATTTATTAACTGCGGAGGGTCATGTGGCGTAAAAGCCTGCTGTAGTAGGTGAATATCAGATTGAGATAAATGAAGCCCAGAGCATTTCTAGCCATAATACTCCAAGGACTAGAATCAGCCTTTTTAAATTTCACTTTGGTCATGATCTTAACATTTCCTCTTAGGCAGAAACTCTGAGAACTGTAGTTAGCTATTATGGAAATAGTATGTACCAGACTGTTTGGCTTGTTCTGGGACAATAGTTTATTTGCAAATATTTGCAGAATTGTAATATTATGAACCATAAAAATAAATACCCAGCTACAAGCATGGCTTGTGATACCAATGGCGTGTTTTATTACTGCATAAAATTGTATGCAAGCACTTAAAAGCATTACTTGGCACAGCACGTCCTTGTGCTGAATTTGCCAGATACTGTGCGCCTACCATATTCAATTAAGAAAACTTGCACACTTGCTTCATCTGATGATAGTTTTTCGTAACATCTTTTCATCCAGTGACACGTAGATATGAAAATGTATTTATTGAAATGTTGGCCTATATTACCATTTCAGTAGCGCATTTGCTTATTCAGTTTCCTCATTGGAAATTCAGTATCTCCCATTAACATCCTACTTAGCAGAAGTAAATTCTTATATTAACTGCCAGTCATAAACACTTTGAACTCTATTATACAATGCAAGTTTTTGATAATTCTTTTTCCTTTCTGCTTTCTGGAAGGCAAAAAAGGCAAAAAACCACCATAGTTTTCAGCAAGTGGTGCTTTCATGTCCCATAAAAGAAAAGTTTAAAAGTACTTTGTTGTTTATCTCTGTGTTGACCTCCACTAGAATTTGAACAAAATGTTGCCTTTCACTTAAAACCCAGGTGATTGCAGCAGAGCTTTCCTGCAACAGGATACAGCGATAGTTTCAGAACATATTTCAAAAGGTTAGCAGCGGGTTTGTGTTGAAATCGACCTTCAGTGAGCAGTTTTGGTTTTGCCAAATCAGTGGTTTTAAAAAAGAAGAGTCATCAGGAAAATTGCATGCAGCTTCATTACTTTTTTTTGGCTAATGTCAGTTTGAAACTTTGTAGTATTTTTGTCATGGGGCTGGTTGAAATATGACCACTGTGGAGGTCAGTAGCTTCACCCAAGCCAAGATTTTTCTCCCACATTTCCATGATTCTCTGACCTGCCCTCCTGCTGGGGACCGCTGGCTCTTGCCAGTGGGGCTGTTGAAATCACATCCTGTTCCGAGCCCTCGTGGATGCGGCTGTTTGCCGAGGTGCCGTTCAGCAGGGATAAGGGCTGTGGGGTTCAACTGGAGTCATAAGGTAGAAGGAAAAAAAAAACCCAAAAACCATCCTTCCCTCCTGCCCCAGTGGCCTGGCAGGGATGGGGAGGTCCTGTCTTCTAGCTCTGTAGCTCTTGGAGACTTCAGAGGTTGCCCGAGCTCCCCTGGGGTGCCAGAAAAGTCATGTGTTTGGTACCAGGAAGACTTGACTTCTGGATCTGCCTCTGCTTTTGTCAGAACCGTGTCCATTCTTCAGGTGGCCACGGTTTTGTCCTGTCCTGCTCTACAGAAACATTTGCCAGCTGGTCACACTCTGTTGCTTTCCTGGAAGACAGGCTCTCTCCCCTTCCTTCACCCAGAGTCTTTTTGCTTCTATCAGCAATTTTGAGGGGAGTTATTCAGCAGGGTACCTGTGTCATAAATAAAATAAAATAAAGGCGTACCTTGTTCAGTCACATGGTTGTGACTTATGGTCTTGAGGGACACAACAACTTCCTAAGGGTGAAAACATTCCTTGCCCTTTAAGCCTAAACGTCAACAAACATTGCAGGGGATGGGAACTGATGCGATTTATATAATCAGATATCACACTTGGCATGACTAGGGGAAAAACACTTCTCCAGCTGGCTGTGGGCTTTGGAAAAGATGCATCATAATTTATCACATGAGAGAGATTTGTGTAATTTTCCTCCAGATCAAAACATTTCCCTCTCTCCCCACACGTTTTCCTTGAGTGACAAGCAGGGAAAATGCTCTTAACCAGCACATTCTGCAGAAAAGGCAAATGATGACTTTTGAAAACCTAATGCTTATTGCTCAACTATTATTTTTCTATCCTGGGCGGTCTGGCATTGTCCAGATATCTTGTGACATGTCTTTCAAGTTGAACATTTGAAAGGCACTTTGTGGGAGGGGAAAAAAACAATAATATGTATTTATATGCATTTTCTCTCTCTGCCCTGGCATCTTAAATACAAAATTGTAAGAAGAAAAAAGAATATTGAACCAATTTCCTTTGGGAAAGTGGAATAAAGGAGTTTCTTTATTGTTTTTTTTTTTGCCTCTGCTGTTTTCAAACTGTTTTGCAAATGAGCTAGCTTCTGTGTGTCACAAGAACACTGTGTTCCCCCAGTGGCTACTGGGCACAGGTTGATGTTTGGTAGCATCAATCTCAACATGGTTCCCAAGCTCTCCCAGTCCCTTGGGATTGTTTTTAAGCTTTCCATAGTCTCACAAAACGCTATGTCTTGTTAAGTACTGGGGTGACTTTTTATTGCTGTTTATAGTTGATGATGTGCAATTTATTGCAATAAATCAGGACGTCTCGTGACGTGGTGACAGCTGGAAGTCTGTATGTGTCTTAATTTATTTCTGCTCTTCCTAAAAGCTGACTGATGGGTTTGGTGTTTCTGGTGATACTATTTTTAGTCAAACGGCCTAGGACCTGCATGTCTGAATCATTTCCTCCTTGTGCCCTGTTATCCCAGCATTGCACGCTGGAGCTCCTCTTGGGAGGGAGAGGTGGAAGTGGCAGGGAGGTACCTGTGAGCTCCCACTGGGGAACATACTTCCCACTGGTGTGAAATGTGGAATTTATCAGTGTTCTGGGCACATCTTCCTAAAAGACTTACTGGTTAATATTGTACAAGCGTTTCACACAACGATGAACAGAATTGTTTCGTGCTAATAGTAGCTGTTTAAACTGCTTTAGGTATGTTAAGGTATAATTGATTGTGACATTGCATAATTGTATCATTAGGGGTAGGTTAGTGCCTGCAGGCTTGCACAGGCAACTCTCACTTTAATGAATCCAAGGTTTCTCTTATTGCTGTGTTTCTACAACAACAAACTAAAAGCAAAACTATTCCTGTCCTGTGTAATCATATTCTTCCCGTGTCTTGAGATGTAGTAAATTTATTGAGGGTGATGGAAGTGCTCTTAGATTTGAACTGAAGGATTCTTACTTTATTTTAGTAACTGTTCTCTTTCTTTTTCCTTTTAGTGTATAATTCAGCTGAGCAACTCTTTCACCTCAATTTCAGAGGACTGTCGTTTTCTTTTCAGTTAGACTCCTGGACTGAAACTCCGAAGTACGAGGTCAGCAACCATTCTTAGTTAATGGATAGTCTTTTTTTGCCCCTATGGTACTTGCAAAATATCACCTACAGCATGTCTCGCCTGCAAGCAAAAGAAACCAGTAATTTGGAAAGAATTTAACTCCTCGGTTGCGTTCTTATTTATGCTATGTAATCATTTAGAAGTTAAAAACTTTCTTGCTTTTAGCAGAAGGCATATGCTTAGAGGTTTTGCTTGCCTCGTGAACTGGGACTAGCAATTCTGTTGTTGAAAGGAGTCTTCTAAAAATATGAGCGCTGTCTATGCAAATACGTAAATATTAAGCAATCTGCGGGAAGGCTGTTCTTTTATCAGATATTTTTGAATCTCATCAAAGGCATTATGCAACTAAACTAGGATAGAGTTCATAAAATATGTTTTCATCTTAAGTGTCCTTCACTGGGAGTGCTTTTAGAAAGCCCGATGAATGAGCTTTATTTGTAATGCTTCCTTGCATATTCACCAAATGTTCGCATGAGTTGCTGAATAATTGACCCGTGTTCTCTGAAATCTTTGGAAATCGCTGTCTGTAGAGGAAACAAGATCAGGCCTTCTGTGATTTCCACCTGTTCTAAAAGAAAATGTATGTGTAACTTGTTTTGTGTGAGGATGGAAACGCTCTCAGTTGTATTACCTAGGATTGTCAGGTAAAAAGAATGCGTGCTGTATAGTATTAAAATGAAAAGGAGCATCAAAAGAGCCAAAACAAAGTGGGAAGAATCAACCAACATGGTTTTATGTCACAGCCTAGTACTTCGGGAGGTGTGTTTTGACCTGTGAGAGGACAGGGGGTAACCAGGGGAAGTTACTGTTTAGCAGTAGTGAAGCTCAGTTGCGTTTCAGAAATATTGGAAGGTAAATAGAAACCTAGTGAGCCAAACAGAAAGAATGTCCTGACAAGGAGTAGTTGCTTTTCATGCGAGAGTTCCCAGAGTATTTATGAATGAAATGGCCGAGCTGCTAAGAAAGTTGATTGTTACACTGAAATTTTGAAAAGATGTTAAAATAAAATCGCTAGAATCGATTTTAGCCGTTGCATCGGTGTGTCTTGTTTTGGTACATGGTTCAGTTAACTAAGAAAATAATTAGGGGTAGTTACAGAAAGCTTGAATTAAATATGGTTTTTGTGTGTGATGATTCAGTTCTTTTTAGCTGCCGGAACAGTGGAGAAAATATTTTTGCCTTCTCAAAGTCTTTCATCCGCTTGTTCAAATTAGTTAGTAAAATGTTGTTTGCACAGAGTGAAAGGTGAAATTTCCCCAGGACTTAGAAATAGGTAGAAATAGTTAGGATAGTTTAGAAAACAGAGTAGTATAAAACAGTTCAGAGGGAAGAAAACTGTTGTTTGTGCGGCCTTTCAGGGAGGAGCGCTAGGAAAGGCTGAATGAAGAGCGAAATGAAATTTGAAGATGTCAAAATCTTTCCAGTTCGGAGAGGATCATACAGGAATGCTAAACCAGTTAGCAAAGCAGTGTGATCTCTGCTTATGGAAATTAAAAAACTCTGAAGGAAACCTTGGGTTATTTTATATAGCTGGTAACAAACTCTAGGTGAGGAGCACGTGAAAACCTACTCACACCATTTCTGTTAAGAAAAGAGGCGTATATGGCTCAGGCTTTTCGATGGCTCTGGAGAAGATTTCTCTGTTGCTATGATATTACTATGTTAAAAAGGAATCTAAGGTCAGACTATGTTAGAAACCTGTGTTTTCATGTGGTCGTGCTGTGGACAAATTCAGAAAGAGGATGGAAATCTAGGGCATGTCTAGATTTGTTAGGTTTTGGTGATTTGCTTCTAAATTCCTACAGCAGTGAAGGTTATAGCTCTGGGTTAATTTTTTTGTTTTATAAGAATAACTTTTTGTGCTTACCTCATGTGCGGTCCTGCTAAAGTAGACCAGGGTAAGAGTTCGTATCTTGTGCATCTTGGTTTTGTTGACTGCTTGTGACAAAGTTAGTTCCTTTTTCGTCCAGTACCATCAAAATATGTTGGTAGTGTTGAAGAAAGGTCTGGTCATCTTCAAAGTTGAAAGAAATAAGCTCTTACTGCAATGAAAGAATGAATCTGACTTTCTATTTGATGAGAATGCTCAAAATCCCTATCACAAGAATATGATGTGTAAGAATGTGGTGATAAGGAGAGCAGAAAATCAGTTTAATGAATGAGTCTCTGTTCATCAGAGAAAGGCATTTTACAAACTAGCAAAAATGTTAAAAGGCTGAAATTAATGCAGTGGGAGAGAAAGAAGCATTTCTACCTTTAGGATAGCTTATTTCTTAGAACTTAAATACAGAATATCAGTACAAGTACTCTTCTATTGCTTGTTGCCAGTGATCAAACCAAGAAGTCTGGAATTACCAATACGCATGTGGCTAATTGTCAGACTAGTGCCATCTTTTGGTGGATAAACATAGCGAGTGTTTCTCCCCAGCTTGGGAATCCAAGAGTGGTGTAATGTAAAGAGACAGCATCTAGTCAGGTTGGGTTTTTTGTTGTTGTTGGGTTTTCATCTCCCCCATGTCTTTGGCTAGAGATTTATCTGAATCGGTAAGCGTATATTGTATTTCTAATGTGATTTGTAACTTTGACCTGAAGTGCCTACTGTGTCACCTAACAAGAGTGATTTTGTACCTCCACAGCCTAACTTTGCCCATGGTCTAGCCTCTCTGCAAATTCCACACGGTGCGACTGTGAAACGTATGTACATCTACAACGGAAACAGTTTGCAGGATACCAAGTACGTACATGCTGGTTCAATCATTTAGAATATACTTTTTCCAACTCATTTCTTTAGGGCCTTGCGAATGCTACCTGTAATCTTATATACCTAGTTTTTGAGTTCAGTTTGGGTCCCTTATGACTTCGGTAGTGCGCGGAATGCCTTTAGATACCTGCTTCTCTCAAATTTCCATGGGCGTTGCCCTCAGACCTTATGATCAGGTATTGGTTTGATGTATGTTGCTCTAAGATCAGGTTGGCTCAGCTGTAGTAGATTAATTCAATTGACCTGAAAATGAATTCATTAAGTAGAGGAGGAAATGCAGTGAATCTAGTAAGAAATGCAGTTAGGCTTGTCTTACTCTAGAACTTGTTTGCATACTAATGACCTCTCCCTGGGCAAATCAAACTTGGTGTAGGCAGTCAGTCGTTTTGTAGGTACATCATGGCAACCAAGGGTCTTAAACTCTCCCACTATGCAAAAATAATAAAATACCTATTTTCAGGCTTCAGCCATATGTATGATCTACAATATATTCAATATATTTGCAGTTACCTGGCTATTCTGAGGAAACTAATCTTCATGTCTTAATACTAATGGAACGGTTTTGCTTGAATATGATTAATGTTTTCTAGAGTGTTGTATTCTGCATTCTTTGAAGCAGTAATTTATTGTACAACATCTGATGTTTTGCTCTTTCTAAAAACATTTTGTCTGAGATTCCTTTACTAGGAAAAGTGAAAGGACTCCTATAAATTCTTCCTCTCAAACTGATAAGGTGGTAGTTTTTTGCAGAGACGATTGTGTTTTAATGTTAAGGGAAGATTAACACACCTATGGATCGCTGCACAGAAGGGAGGGAACCTTGTTTATGCAGACATTGTCTCCTAATTAGATATAAGTGCACTTCAGAAAAATGTTGTTCTCTGTGACGTGGTGGGCTTCAGTGAAAACACTGATTGTGTGTAAATGTGTGAGAGCTCAAACCCTGACTTTTAGCTCAAGCCATTCACACAGAGGAGAAATTGACATAAGAAAAGTGACTTTTACAGAGCGTATACAAACTAACAGGAAGAAAATCAGCCCTTCCATTGAAAATATTTTTCTTGGGGCTGTTAACAATTTTCTCAAATACTATTGTAATTGAATTAGAATGAGAACTGTCCCAGGAAAGCGGCGCTGTTGTTAATGATGTACCTCTACAAGCCGAATTCATGTTCTGGGCTGTGGAGTATCTTCCCAAGAGCAGCGAGGACATCCCAGCAAAGGCTTTTCTGCTGCGTTTGGGTGATGTGCCTAGTGCAAGGAGTAGATATCTTTAAACACTGTACAATTTCAATTTTCCCAAGAGAAGTCTGAAGTGATGCATCCTCATAGCAGGTGTCCAAGGGCTAGGTACAGTTTTGCTAATTTCTGGAGTCTTGGAAACTTGCTGTTTGTTTCATTAATAGTAAAGGCCCTGGGTTTGAGTGCTGCCTTGTTCCTCCTCTTCCTTTTCCCCCAGACTTTCTGATCCTTGTGTTTAATGTAACTTTTAATCTTCAGTCTGAGTTAAACGCAGCCTTGTCAAAATTGACGTGCTCTGTTCCAATGAACCAGTACCAGCTTGTTAATGGAAAATTTGAAGATTAAGTGAATCCTATCCACAGTTTTTTGAATGATTTGTTTCAGGGCTCCCTTGATGCCCCTCAGCTGTTTCCTTGGTAATGTGTATGCTGAGAACGTTGATGTTCTGAGAGATGGAACTGGACCCTCAGGTTTACGGCTTCGCCTACTCACTGCAGGTATTAGTGACACTCAGAACATTGAGCTGGTTGCTTTCCTAGGGAAAAGAGGGGTAAACCTGTATAAATTAAGCATAAGTTATTTGTGATATTTTACAGTTGATTTCAAAGTGTTCCGTATATCTAATTTTGAACTATTGGAAACAAAACCCAATAAAAACCCTGTGAAGGCGAGTCTGGCTGCTGCTGCGTTTCCCTGGCCCTGGAGAAACCACAGGGGACTGTAGCCCTGTCCTCTGTAGCTCCAGGTCCTTAGAGTCTATGTGCAGAAATGGAATTTGTCTCCAGGTGCATGTGTAGAATAAACCAGATGCAATTATATCATTGAAAAAAAAAAAGCAACATGAGAAATCCAGAAACCTTCTATACATGTGCTTTTCTGAGTTTCCTGTGAGCTGTATAATGCTGATATTTTTGTGATTAATTCTGGAAGGATTTTTAAAATGCCAGCAGCCTTAGACTGTATTCTTAGTTCAGTTCCATTTTCATTTGCTGTAGGAGACAGCAGTGAAAGCAACAGAGGCTGATGAGGACCTTCTCCTTGTGTGAGCTTTCAAAGACAGGGGCGGGCTCTTAAAAATTAGGGAAAGAAATAATGACAGCAAAGGAGCCTTGTTCAGTCATCATAACTTCAGACTTGACAATATTTTAAAGAAAGAATACTAAGATATTTTTAACAATTTTCATTAGCAGGCTCGGCTTTTGACCTCTTCTGATTACTAGCGGTACAGATATTGAGGAAACACTTGGAATACATTCCCAATATGCAAAAGTTAAAAAGGAGAAAAATTAAGATGATGAATAAAAAATTATGAATAAAAATGGAGCAGATGTTTTCAAGTTAATTTGCTTCTCTCTTTACAGAGGAAGATAATGGAGAGCTGCCTAGGACAGGGAACGTAGAGCCTCGTGTACTAGGGAAGGAGTTAGCTATAACATCATAATAATATAAATGATTTTGAGAAATTGGACACTTCTAAGGTAGAGTGTCAAGTTTAGTTAAAAATACATATATGCACCTTAAAGGAAATGTTGTCAATGAATAAAATACACTACTAATGTTCAGCCTAAAACTTGCAGAGAGGCAACCTGGCCATATGCTGTTCTTGTCTTGCTGAAGTTTGCAGAAACTCCTCTGTAGAACACGTTATACGCCTCTTCTAGCACCAGTTTCTCTGCAAGTGTATTAATTTTAAGTAACTCTTGCTTAAGAAATCGAGGATGACTCAATCAGATTTTTCTGATTTATTTTATTGGGTAGCTGGCTACATAAATAATGTATAGGGAGAATAGCGAATGTGTGTGTTTAGAGCACATCCTGTATTTTTGCAGTAATTGCTGCATGTGCGTACGTGTGTTCTCGTAAATGTAAGATGCTGCGTTCCTGAAAGCAAACGGGGTCACCCGCTGTAAGATCTTTCCATTTCTTAACATCTCCTATCATGTCAGCCATTCGTCTGTGTAAGGGCTGTTCAGTAAGGTCCTTTTTTAACAAGGTTTGCGCAAGAGCGTATTTGCTATTGATTTAATAAGCTCTGGGAATCTTGAGTAAAGAATGTATGTTTTCTGATACAGTTAATATGGACGAGGAACTTCACAGCTTTATTCTTTTAGCTGTTAACTAAAGAGCTGTTAGCTCTTTTAGCTCTCTACTTGTTAAAGCAGAATATTTTAAGGATAAGAATAATTCCTGCTAATAACCAGCTGATCAAATTGAGACCGGGAAAGCCAATCACGTTCACGTGAGTGGCAAGGCAGTGAAGGCAGCATTGCTGAAGGTGGAGGTTAAGATGGATCTGTGCAACAGGCAGCACATACGTCACTTTAAGAAATGTTTTAAACTGTTGCAAAATAAATTTAAATTATATAAATTATGTTTATTATTTTATTATTAAATTTATTTTGGCACTGTAGTCTAAAGAATGCAGCTGGTTTGTGATAAATAGAGGAATGCTAAGCTTTTGGCGTTGATTTGCTGATGTATTCTCTGATGGGGAAGGATGAATTTTGGGTTGTTTTCCGTTCCTCAGGTTGTGGCCCGGGTGTTTTAGCCGATGCCAAGATGCGGGTATTCGAGCGTTGCGTGTACTTTGGTGATTCGTGCCAGGATGTGCTGAGCACCCTGGGGTCTCCGCACAAAGTCTTCTACAAGTCCGAAGACAAGGTGAGGGAATTGATTTCAGGCACAGGGCTTTGTCTCTGTTCAGCGCTGTCTTGGTTTTATCACGGGGACTGTGTTTTTCAAGGCCGCTGAAGCTAAACTTCCACGTAGCACATTGAGGGCTTCACTTGACACACAGTAAACCAGGATGAGCTGTTATAGAATTTGATTTTTAAAAAGATTTTTTTAAGCTAAATTGATGTGAATCTGTTTTAAAAAAAAAAAAAGTGCATCATTTTTAAGTGGTTTAAAAATTAATTAAAATGAGAGCACTTCTGAATCCAGATGAGCCTTAACCAGTGCATACACCCTATTTTTTAATTATATTTTATGTAAAATAACTTTAGTGTATGCTTTGATCTTTTCCTGAGCATATGTAGCAGCTTATGAGTAAGTCTTTTACTTCAGATAACGAAATAAAAAAACTGATGTATCATTGTGCTGCTGCGAGCAACTGATGGTCCTGCCATGTAGCACCGTTATCTTCCATACTTGAACAAAGACTTCAAATGAGATTATGGCAACTTGTTTGGACGTGGTGATGTTGTTAATGGCACTCATCTTTGTGAGCGTTATTAAATACATCTGAAAAATGTGTTTCTTGCAGATGAAAATCCATTCGCCCTCGCCCCATAAGCAGGTCCCATCAAAGTGCAATGACTACTTCTTCAACTATTTCACGCTTGGAGTGGTGAGTGGGAAGCTTCCGTAAACAAATCTATGTAAAGTCTTGATTTAGTTACACAGCAAGCCTTTCAGAAGGCCAAAGGTAGAAACAGGTACTATCCTAGCTAATGTCAGGTTGGTTTGGGGAAAGCCACCTCCCTTTATCCAGATTGTTTCACATCTGTCTCTCTGTCTTTTTTTATTCAATAGGATATTCTCTTTGATGCAAACACTCACAAGGTGAAGAAATTTGTCCTGCATACAAATTACCCTGGTCATTACAACTTTAACATGTGAGTGTAAAGAACTGATTTGTTAAAGAGTATTTTAAAACATGGGAAAAGGAAATCTTATGTTCCCTTCATGGAATTCAAGTAGTTTTTCCCAAGTGTCTTTGGTGTATCTGGTAACCCATGGAGGTTTCAACCATCACTACTAGCACCTTTGGTTTTTTTTCCTTATGGTTTTCTTTTCACTTTTAAATGCCTCTATATTGTCCAGTATATCTTAAAGCAGTAAATGAGGTAAGGTCCAGCTATAATGTGCAAACTCTTGCTAGAGGCAAGCTTTGTATTAGCAAGTGTCCATTTACTAGCAGGTAGGCTGCTGGCTTTTTCTTAAAAAGAAATAAAAATATTCCTTCATGCTTCTGAACGTATTTTCAATACTTTTTAAATGTAAACTCCTTAGGGGAGGAATATGAGTTAAGGAGTAAGTGATTAGATGTCTGATTAAAGCAAACGTGTTTTCAAGCAGTTGGCATTAGTGACAGAGAAATCCATAGTACTGTTTCTAAGCTGACTATTTCTCCATCCACTCTGTGTAACAGCAGAGTAATTTGTGCTGAAGGAGGTTTTGTGGCCTTTAGAAAGTTATTTTAGGACGTTGCCAGCCTGCTGCCTTTTTTGATGTAGGAAATAGACATGAGAACTCTTCTTTTTAATCTGTTATCATTGAGACTCTCAATTTATTATTCGTGTGACTTTTCATTAAACTGATTATTAAGAGCTTTAAGTTTACTCTACACAGTTTATTTTGGGTCTTCTGTTTTCTAATAGCTTTATGATTTGCACTTTCTAGTTACCATCGCTGTGAATTCAAGATTCCACTAGTCATTAAGCGAGGTGAGTAGCTCATCTGTTGTCCTGCTTAAGGGGGTGTGTAGCACAAAAAGCTCAAAGGGGAGGGTTTTCATTTCTAATGCACCCTTCACCATCAGAGGATGCTAACAGTGAATGTCATTGAGACAGAGGAGAAAATTTGGGTTTAAGTTTCTATTTCTTTAAGTGAAAAAGATACTTCAGGAGAGGTTCACCAGTTCTCTGATTTTACTTACACTACCTTGTTTGCTTACTTGGATCAGATGAATATTTAGCTGCAACAACACTTATTTTCTGTAATGCTGCCGCATTAAGCGCTAAGGTCCCTTGCCTTGTAGCGGGAGTCTCAAAATCTGGAAGGCAACGTTAGTCTGAGCTGATCTCTCCAATCCTCTGTTGGGCTTTAAATGTTGAACTTGCTCTTGAAAGGCTCATTCGTGATATTTAATATAAAGTGATTGAGCTGCAAGTGAGAAAAAACATCTGGAATGTGTTGGTTCTGTGTGCTGTAGACAAAGTATGTCTGTTGTTTTCACTTAAAAATCCTCACTTGAAAATATACGCATACGTATATATATATAAAAAATCAGTAGTGCTGAATTCTACAAGATATTTAGATGTGCCCAGCTCTGTGCATGTAAATAATCTCAACAAAGCACGTGGAACCTTGGTTGAGGGAAGATCGTAGTGATTGAGGTAGGCTTCTTTATTGTAAGAATTAATAGAGATACTCGGAAGGTGCGCGTTTCGATTATCTGGATGCTGGCTGGGTTTTGGCCAGGGATGCTTTCTTCATTTTGATAGGTTTTCACTGAAACCACTTACTGGTGTAAAGTGCAATTCTCCTGTGCCTGTCACAGCTGTTTGAGCATGTAGGGGAATAAAAACCTGGAAAAACAATGCATGTATGTATACAAGCTTATATGAAAGCAGATTTGTACTTCAGTCAAGAGAATAAGCGTGAAAATTCTTCTTGCTTTAAATTTTTTTTTCCCTTGGGTTATTGTGCAGTACTTCAAAGGCATTAATTTCTAATTATTTCCCTCAAGCAGTACCATTAATCTCTTCTGAATATGTCTGTTTTTTTGTTTGTGGGTTGGTTGTTGTTTGTTTGCCTTTTTTTAAACTGACCTTTCTGGTCTTTAGCTTATGTTCCACTGAATTTCACTGAATTTCAGTTTTATGGTCAGGAGGTGTAACAAGCCGTAAACAAATGTTATAAAATTTACGAAGGCCCCATCTTTTAACGTCTGCTGGCAGTGCCTGATGCAGCTTTTTTTAACTCCCTTCTGCAGTTCGACTTCAGACAGTCAATTGACAGCCAGAGTTCGAGTTGCACAGACACCAAACTCTTCTCAACTCGAAGAGACCGTGTTTATTTAGCAGGTGGAAAATACAGACGACCTTTCAAATTAAAAACTGTTTGCTGTGTTTGACTGTCTTTAGAGTCTAGCTGCGTTCCCAGTGCTTCAGGAAGCCCCCAAATGTATGCATGAAACAGTGCTTCAAACCGTCAGCAAACAATTTATTTTTAAGGCTGTAAGTGTAAATGCAACGCTGTCCTCGCCTGCGGCTTTTTTGTTATTTAATACATACAAGGTTGTGGGGTTTTTTTTCTTTTTTCCACAAGAATTATACCGGGGGCTGTAATTCCCTATCTTTGTTTCGGAAAAAGTGGCGTTTCAGCTGATTTTAGCCCTGCCAGCTCCTGAGCTCTGCTGTAGGCAGCTTCCTCCCCAAGTGCAGGGGAGCCTTTAGACTTGAGGAGTGGCACATCGTGCTGCCTTGATGAGGCGTCTTAACCTCATGCAAGTCGATGTAGTTCCTCTTACGCTGATATTCTTACATGTAAGGTTATAGCTTAAACGTATAGGATGTTAGAACTCGCTCTAAATAGGCAGATTTGTTTAATCACCTTCACTGGCACTTAATCAATGTTGACAATTCTGGTTGCTAGTAAATGCTGGTAAATTTGTATACGGACTGATCTAATGCTTCTATGTCTCCTCCTCTCTGAACCTCCCAAAATAAAGGGTTAGACAGGAGACTTTTCAAGCACAAGCTATAAGGACTTTTCTGTTTTTCTCTCGTAGATAGTGCTGATTCACAGACCGAAACGTGTACAACGTACAGCAAGGTAAGTCTGCGCAGAACTGAATGTTTTCCTTCTTTCCCTAAACCATCTAAACGATCTATGCTGAATTTGCAACGCGCTTTGAAGAAATAATAGCAGTGGTCCCATATCGTTATAAAATAAAAAGGTTGAAGGCCAAAAGCTAATGTGTGTTTCGTGGTTTAAACATTTAAGGATTAAATTGGCTCCTGGGCTGCCAAATGAAGACTTTCCTTGGTGAATTTTAATTCCCATACTGGGAAGAAAGCAATTAGTCAGCAACCTGGAAGCTGCCATTTCTTTGATTTTTGATTTGAATTACTTGCATCCGATGTTGCTTTGACTGACTTCAGTCTTGCGTGTGAAACTGCTGCTTCTTAAGTCTGCTTAGAGTCTTAAAACATTCCCAATCATTAAATAGTGTAACTTTCCTCCTCTTTTCCAAGAGGCAGCAGTGATGCTATTTTTCCCTCTGCAAAGGTATGTAAGAGGATATTTTGCTGAGGTTTCCCACGGCTGCTTTGTTTTCCGAGACATCCCTGAAATGCTACAAGACTTTCCAGTCAGATTTTACCCATAAGACCCATAGAATTTTTTTTATACTAATAATTTTAATTCAAAGCTATTTTGAGACAAAAATGAGAATAAACCCCAAGAGGATGCCCTAGCAATGGATAGTTTCCATTAGTTGAGTGTTGGTCACAAAATACTTCTGTAAATACAACCTCTATGTTATTTGGCAAACGAGCATGTCACAAAACAAACTGTACACAACTCTTCCTAGACAAAAAGAAGAGTTTTCCCTTGCCTCATTTTAACACAAAATCTTTGCTATATTTCCAGTGGGACAGTATTCAGGATCTTCTGGGGCACCCTGTAGAGAAGCCAGTGGTACTTCACAGGTAAAGACCTCTATTTTTCTTGGCAAGGGATTGATAACAGAGGATAAATTTAGTCCGAGAAAGGGTGTTTATTGCACTAACTACTTTTAGGCTGCTTTGCTGCTCTAGTTTCAGACTTTTTGGGTGCTAACAAGGCTGCTCTCAGACGAAATAGACCGACGCGCAGAATGAAAACTTGGAGTATTTTGGAATGAAATTTCCAAAATTCCTTGAACTCTGAAATCCAGAGAAGAGCTAAGCAGCATATAAAGAAGTCTCTCTCTTTATGTGTAATAACATACTGTAGGGTTGTTGGTTTTTTTTTTTATAATAGTTGCATGTATTTCAACAACGTGACATCATACAGCTCAGTGTGTAGTATATATGTTAGCAGTCTGTCTGAGGAAGTTTTGCTTTTATGAACGTACATGGTAGTTCTGCGGTTCTTCTAGGCTGACTGAAGCTAGAATACTCCTCACAGTTGCAGTGCTTCCACAGGGACTGAGCTGGGTGGTGGGTTAAGTAGGCATTGCCTCTTTGCACGATATGATATGAAACTATGATTTATCTCAGGACAAGTGTAAGTCATGGGAACTGTGGAAACACTGCAGCAATTTCAGATATACATAATAAGGTGTTTTTATCAGGTTTTCATATGATTTTGAGTTTGCCTTTTTTTTTTTTCTTTTTTCCTGCTAAATCATTGTGCCCTTTGCTCCCCTTTACTCCTGTTTTATTCCAGAGGGATCATTAGAGGAGAAGCCATGTAAAGCAAAGCTTGGGGTGAAATAGTGATTACGTAGAGCCCTTCTATTTTTCATCTGTGTTGTAGAGAGTAGTTCAACCAGAGTTTGATTTACTGAGCACATCTCAAATGTCTCAGATAAGCAATTTGAGAAACTGACAACCAAAAGGTAAATATTTTCTAGGTTGGTTTTTTTTTTTTGGCTGTAATCTAAAATCCATTGCAGTCAGCAGGAGTCTTCTACTGTCATATATATGATCCAGAAATATTGGAAATATCTGAAGGACAAACGATACATTAATGTTGAAAAATATTGTTTAATACAAATTTGGATTATTCTATTTCAGCGTCTTACAGGGTAATTTTCTAACATGATAAAACCAGTGAATTAATAAACCACATATAGGAAATACATTTGGTAAAGGCTGAGAAACAAAGTAGATTGAAGAGTGAGAAAGGATCTTGCGCAAAAATAATTTGTAATAAATTGCACGGTGTTTCTCTCTTTCTATGTATCTGTTTATTTTCAGGGTTCTTCCTGTTAAAGTTCAGTGAAGGAGAGTTTTCCTGTAGAGGTCATTAGTAACTTTTTGATTCCTTTCTCTCCCTGAGTTAGTAACAGCTCTGGTGTTAAGCAGAGGTATCCCCTGGCTCACTTGGAGTCTGGCAGTGGCGTTGCGTAACGTAGATTTACTTGATGAAAGCCATGGTAAAGATGCAATAATTTACCTTATGTTACTGAGTGGTTATTCTTCCCTAAGAAGTTCCAGATCCTCACACATCCATTTTTATTATTTATTTTTTTTTTTCCCTCTTTTCTGTTCAGGTCGTCATCTCCGAACAACACTAACCCATTTGGGTCAACCTTTTGCTTTGGACTGCAACGAATGATCTTTGAGGTTAGGAGAAAAACTTCCCTATTTGTGTGAGCAAGAGAAGATGAGGCGTTTGCTATTATATTATGTATTTGGCTGCTTATTTCCCACTTCAGTAAAAGCCAGTGCTTGGGAGTGGCTGTGCTTTTAAAGCTTACTGGCAAAAACGGGCAACTTTCCAATCTCTTCTCTGAGGCTGTGCGTTTGCATGTTGAAGCTGGCACTTCAGGTTTGTCACCTGGAGCTCGGTAGGAGCAGGAGACGCATGCGCTCAGCTCCCGGTAGTGGTGGATCGTGCTGGTGTTTGGATGTGTCACGGAGATCTAGAGTTTTTAGGAACTAGCCCGAGAGCTCGTTGCATTCTTTTGGTCTTGGGGTTTCTTTTTTCCAGGCAGATCAGTTCCGTATTCACCCTTTTCACTCTTCCAAGTTCCTGTTTGGTGTACAATTCTTTTAATTTCCCTTTTTCCCTGCCGTCTTTTTTTGCAGGTGATGCAGAATAATCACATAGCTTCTGTTACTCTGTATGGCCCAACGCGGCCCAGCAGCCAGTTGAGAACATCGGACCTTCCCCAGTGAGCATCCCCTGCAAAGTCAGCTAATCTCAATGCTACAAAATTAGTACAGCGTGCCTTGATTTGCTGCCACTTATAATATGGAAAGCACGTTATGATTTGTTATATTTTTTTTTTTTTTTCTTCAATAAGCCTTTCCACCCAGGAGCGGTGTGGAGGGGAAATTCTCTCAACCCTTCATCATGGGGCATGGAACTGTTGATGGAGGAAAGCAGCTTAGGTGCCTGTGCCGTCGTTTATTCCTCTCGGTTGCCCTCATCCTATGCAGCACAGACCCGAAGAGACTGTCCCTCCCCTTCTCAGCCGACAGAAGGGGGGGGGGGAAATGGAAGAGGGGGCACGTAATGACTGCAAGAGTTAGAAGCACAAACTTTCTGAGCCTTGGAGCATCTGGAAGCAGGTATTGATTTTTTAGTCTGTTTGTGTTACTGTATTGATGTGGTGGTCACATTTTAAGAAAACGTGTGTGTGTATATATATAGATATAAACACATCGGTATTTCTGTGGCTTAGGACATTGTACCAAGTGTGACAAGGATGTATATATGTCCATGATTTCAGGCACCACATCTTTGTGTAACTTTAAACCAAGCAAGTAGCATGTGCATAATACTTGGTTGTAACATTTGCACTACATACACTTTAATTACTTGATAAACGTTTATCTTCACTGAGGAGCATCTGTGTACTGGGTGTGAGTGGGGTGTGATGGTTATTTAATGTACGCTGCGCATAAAGCTTATTTATACAGTGGATCAAATTTATCCACCTTCCTGCACTAATATGTACTTGATATGCTGAAACAATTTTTTTCTGCCATGGCTGGTTTACTAATTTTTTTTTTTTTTTCATATGCAGTTTCAAAAAAAAAAAAATTCTGGAAGAGGTTGTTTCTATGTTTGAATTGTGTTTTAGTGAAAAGGTTTGATACGATTTTTCATACTACAGAAAAATTTAACGAAGAAATAACGTTGCCTCATTTGCCTCTGTTCCAAACCCCTTTATTCCTACTCTGTTTCCTTAGAGAAAGAAAAACTGTATATAATGGTATCTCAGAAAGAAATCCCCCAGCTCTGCCATCACCGAGAAAACCTTTTCTGTAACTTTTTGATGTATGATTTTAATTTATGCCAAAGGTTTAGCCAAAGACATCCTTATTGTAGTTTCACCATTTCTGTACATATATGCTAACTGCACACCCCACCCCAGCAGACAGGATATAGGCTTCTTTCTAGTTGGGAGATGCTGCTCGCGACATTTTTATCCCAGGAGGATACTTTAGGTTTCTAGTTCTCTTACCGGTCTTATTTGGGGGAAATAGGTGGTCTGTCTTTGAAATATTGAACCCTTTTTAAAAATGGACAAGAGAAATGTATAATTTTATCCCATTTTTAATATTTTGGTGTAGCAACTTGTGATACATAGATGACAATTTTGTGAGTTTTACTATGTGTGTACAGATTTTGTAAATATGACATTTTTGTAATTTTAACTCCATGTACAGTGTAATCCTGTATAGTTTATCAATGAATGAGAGATAGGAAATCGAATGTTAACTGCAGTTTTGGATCCTGGACCAGTAGCAGGGATAAATGTGGTGTGTGTGTGTGTGAGCCGTTCTTTGCCATTTAGTCTTCCTGTATACTGTGATACTCTGAACTGTTTTGCTAAAACGAAAAAAAAAAAAGCCCCATGGAGAATCTAATGGATAAGGAAAAAGTTACTGTTTACCTTTATCCCTAGGTGTCACTCCTGTTGAACCCCTGTTCAATCTGTGCTGTCTCCTGTGATCATTGCTTGCTAAGAAAATTCTATGCCTCAACCTTCCTTTTGTTTCCTCTCTAATTTTAATTTCATTTTACATAGCCCTTCTGTAAATTAAATGGAATAATAATGAGCATGTACACTGAAAGAAAAATAAAATGAGACTCTCAGTTACTGTTTTTGTGTTAAATACAGTTGCTGGGTGCTTTTGTAATAAAGTCATGGACGTTTTTGCTTTTTTTTTTCTTATCAATTAGTCCTTTTTATTTTACTGTCTTTCAGATGTTATATTTGAAGTAGCTGACTAGTGTTCCTCCTTTACAACCGGTGTGTTATGTTCTCCGAAGAAGTGGTATAAAAACTAATGTAACTTGCAGTCTGTTTCCTAGTAGATACACGAAAGCATATTACAAATTTTTGCCCCGAAGAGAAGGAAAGTCTTTGAAGTACGGTAAATAACACTGTACTGTGTTCAAAAACGCAATTATTGCACTCGTGTTAGCCTTTGGCTATCACTAAAATCGATCCAAGCTTCAAAGAGTTTGACTATTACACAAGAGAACGGAAGAAATGCCTGCAGTAAAAGGAGTGAACGGGGATTGTCATACAGCTTTCTTGTGCCCTAAGGTGCTTCAACAGAAAAACACTGAGGACGCTTGCCCGGAGTAGTTTAGGGGTTAATGGGACTCCTGTTTCCATTTGCATTTCTCCTGCCCTGGCTGGAGAGGTTGGAGCCGGTTTAGAGCACTTGACACTTGGCTCTCCCTCCTCCAGCATCCCTCAGTTTTGGAATATAAAATGACCTTGCATAGGGCTTGGCTCAGTGGGTATTTTTATCCCACCAAGAGAATTTTATGATCCCCGCATTGAGATGGTGTGCATGCTTATGCTTGTTACTAAAATATGACAGCAATCCTAATAATTTGCATTAATTTTGATTAATCCTTTCTAATAAAGGCTCCAGATTAGCTGCAGAAGGAGACAGTTTGAGTAATGGCTACGCAGATGCTACCACTATCCTGCTGTCAAGCATATTCAGTTGAAATTCTTCAGCAGTGAGAGGTCAGGACCGTTGCTGTAGGTGCACCTCCAGGCTTAGGACAGGATGGCAGCGACAGCAGCAAACCAAAGGTATTTAACAACTTCAGCGACTCCCATCTTCACTTGTACCATGCTGGTGAGTCCAAGTGACTAAAATAGTGTAGATAATGAAATGTGCTCTTAACAGCCCAGATACTTCTCTAGGTCAGTCCCCTCATTTTGAAATGTTCCTCAGACAGACAAAAGTTAAAGGCAGCTTTGCATCTTAGCCACTGCGGATGGGCTGAGCACAAAACATTTGACTTTTGGGAGAGGCAGAGCTAAAGAAAAGCACAGTGGTGAAGTCAACCAGCTCTTTTGGGTTCCCTCGCCCTTCCTTTGAGATGGCAGCCATTCATAGCTCAGTTCACAGAATCATAGAATCACATTGGGTTGGAAGGGACCTCTGGAGATCATCTAGTCCAATCCCCTGCCAGAGCAGGTCCACCCAGAGCAGGTTGCACAGG